>OZ020486.1:44643984-45280597 GCA_963971405.1 Psococerastis gibbosa | reverse complement strand
TAGACAAATGGTGTACAATAAGACAACAAAATACTGACACTACTCAGCCTTTACATCCATAGAATATAATAGGATATCTTTGTATTGAGTCATAATATGAAACAATAGGCGTTAAGTCAATAAATTAATAAACAAATGAAGCTCTTAAAAATAACCTAGAGCAATAAACCTATAGAATGATGAGAAGAACACCAGCTGTCTAGATCCACATCGTATCCTCCACATATAAGCATCGGTCTACGAGTTGCCTCTTTAGCTTACTTCTAAAATCTGTCATTTCTTCCACCTCCCTAATGTTCCTAGGCAGCCCTTGTAAGTATCTAGCACCTGCATAGGTGCATAAATGTATTATGCCCTCAAGGAGGTGCGATACCAACTTCAAGCAATGGCAGAAGGTTGACACTAGAGCCGCATCTGCTTAAATTTAATGAAAATGACGTTTTCTAGCGAGGAAAATACATTACCAACATATATTTCTGTTAAATCATACAATCAAGTAACAAACAAGTAATCAACAAGAAAGTATGGTCATTGCCCAAAGAATAAAGTAAATCAGTTATATTCATGCCATTTTCGTCGTCATTTTGTCCTTTTTCGTCGTCAAAATCGTCACATAAATGCAATATGGCTACAAATCAATAATCATTTGAACTTATACATGTTTCTATGTGACGCGGGCATAAGTTGACAGATTAAAAGTATAAACAAGAATTTACTCCTGAAAAAACTAGGCCAAACATTTCCAAATCAAAATATAATCGGTACAAAAAGTGGGATGGATAGGTGTGCATCCATAAATGCAATCTGGGTGAAATCAATAATCACTTGAACTTTTAAAAGTTTCTTATTGCCGCGGGCATAAGTTGACATATTAAAGACACCAACATGTATTTACTCATGAAAAGACTAATCGCAATATTCAATTTTTTTTAAACTATAAATATTCAAATCCAAATAGAAACGGTACAAGAAGGGCGATGGATATCCATCCATAAATGCAATCTGGGTGAAAATCAATAATCACTTGAACTTTTACAAGTTTTTTTGTACCGCGGACTTAAGTTAGATTAAAGACACAATCTTGTATTTACTCCTGAAAAGACTAATTGCAACATTTAAATTTTGAACTATAGATACCCAAATCATAATATAAATGGTACAAGACGGGGGATAGCTAATATTCTGTGTTTGACGTTTTAAAGAAAATAAAAACACCAGAGGCAAAGCCATCTTGTACAAAACAATTCAAATCCACGATAGTCTTTAAACATATCTAAAAGTAACAAATGAGTGATTACATACCTGCTTATAAGCTGCCAAGACAGCAGCGCAAATTACACACTAATAATTATGAAAGAATTAAAGAGAACATAGCAACAACTATGTAGCCCGCTTCTTCCAGTTCTTCTTTCTTAGTTCTTGCAAAAATTACAAGATGGCGGCACTACCGCTACCGCGACGGCGCAGCAGGAATACCGAATACGCATGCGCATGATGTAGACCGGTTAGTCAAATTAGATATTTAATAGTTTTTGTATTAAAATATAATAAATTAGCATGTTATGATTGAACAACAGTTCTTTTAAAACCAATTGCATGTTTTTTGATGAATTATTAGTTAAAGTGCTAAAAATGTCATAGCAGTATAGCCGACGGCGCCATTTTAAATTTTTATATTGATTGATTTTGACACAGGGATCTAGAGATCTACAGAACCCGACCAATCACAAGCAAGCATGGACACAATGTGAGGTGGGTCGTTCTTACTGGAGCCGTTCCTTGAGGCTTGAGCTAGGAGCTAGTTGCAACGGATACAAAAATATTAGGTTCTTGAGGAACGCAATGCAAAATGGAACCATTTTTCCACCTGTAAAGTGTAAACTGTAAACACATCAACACATCAGCTGTAAGATATAACAAAATCAAAAAACCATATCCTACTGTATGTAGCCTCCATTGACCATTTGCTTCTGTCTTCCCGGCTTGGCAAATTGGCAATGGAAACTGTTTTACACCACGTATTTTTATATTTAAAACGTTCAAAATGAGTTTTCTCTGCTGGTTTTGTGGAGTAGTATTTCAATTCAAAAACTCATTTTTGTGGCATTTACGTACTTTCCATAAAAAGGATAACTGTGACACACTGACACATTCAGTTCGAAGAAATTCTTTCTACGGCCCTATCTACCCTGATTGTAAAGAGGTGTTTGTAACATAGGCCTACCTACATACGAAAAGTTATGCGAGCATATTGAGGGCTGAGGCCGCTCACTCCATTGGCATATCTTTCAGTGTGGAAACGTTTAACGTTTAAGACAACGGAAGGTACGTTCAATGTAGTTGTTCTTTAAATGCTAAGTTACATACTGTGGAGCTAGGGCCTACAATAGGTAAAAACATAAGCTACCCCAAGCTTTGTGTTGGCCTAACTGAGTATCATTTCTCGCTCAAATCAGGGCTTAGCAATCAAAGACATAAAGTAATTACTCTGGCAGTAATTTTCCCTTATTAAAATTTTTGGCAACCCTAAGGGTAATTTCTTTTTCATTTGGTCAAATACATTCTGCATGATTATATATTACGGTTATGGGGGCCTATGGGCTATAGCCAGTATGAGTTGAATTTTCGATCCTCATCAATGCTAATGACTGTTCTTTTGCAGCTCCTACTGTTCTACTTCTACATTACGGTTAAAAAAAAAAACATTACAATTAGGAAAGCAAATGTGCTTTCCAGGTCAGGTTGGCTAGATAAGGCGCCCATTCCACCGACCGGCTAGGGCTATTTACAAAAACAGTGACGTGGTAGCAGACATTCAAGACTTAGGCGAGGTTTCCACTGACCTCGCATTGCAGAATTGACGGAAATGTTTATTTTCCTCTATGCCATAGTTAAAATTGATCAATGATCATACAGTAAAATCACAAACAAACAAACTAAAATTAAAAAATGGCGTCATGGGATATGTTAAGTAGAAACATTTTAATAGATTTCTATAAAAAGAAAAATTCTAATTTCCGTCAATGTCATTTGCATTCTGCAATTCGAGGTCGGTGGAAACGCCACCTAAGTCTTGAATGTCTGCTACCACGTCACTGTTTCTGTAAATAGCCCTAGCCGGTCGGTGGAATGGGCGCCTATTTTGTTTTAAACATTCCATAATGTAGTCAGTGATTTGGGTCAACTTGGACATCAGCTAAGAAGGCTAGTAAACGGTGTAGGCTAAACAGAATTTTTTTTAATTAAAAAAATACATGTAATGGAAAAATTTGTCCTTGGATGTTCAGACTCGCCGGACTGAAATATTTAAACCTAAAATGCTAAAAAAAGGCTGTGATAAGTCAAACCATTTATTGAATGTATTGCTTATTTAAGTAATATGGAATTTTAACACAATATACATTTTTTAAAATTAATTCCTTCTTTCCAGATTTTACTCAATCAATCAATCAATCAATCAGTCTTTGTCCATGACCCACCAAGGTGGGATAGACGGCGTCCAAAACAAAAGAAATCTAGAACAGAAACAAAAACAAACAAAAAATTTCATGCGGAAGCATACGTTAGATGGAGGGAGGGGGGGGGGTTATGTTTGAGCATCCCAGCTTATTTCCCTGAACTCGTCCAAGCTGTACAGTGGACATTCTTTAAGTTTCCTTGTCACCACGGCCTTGTATCCTGAAAAATCCTTATTAGTAAGGCTGATGGTAGGGCGTTGTAGTATCTCATTGCCGAGTTTGGGAATGATGCGATGGACCTACTCAGCCTGCATCCGGGCAGATCCAAACGGTGAGCATTTCTTGTGTTATGCAGATGGACAGTATTTCTTTCAGGGAACAGTTCTATGTTGGCTTTAATGTGCAGTAAGCATGAAAGAATATACTGGCTGTAAACCGTTGGAATGCCCATAGATGCAAACAGAGGTCGGCAGTGGTCTCTCCACCCGCTGGAAGCCACAATCCTGACAGCCTTTTTCTGTAACAAAAGAACATCGGCCACACCTGCAGAGTGACCCCATAAGAGTGTGCCGTAGTTGATGTGGCTGTGGAAAAGAGCATAGTATGTCATTAGCAAATATTGTTTGGTGACCAAGTTCTTTAGTTTTCTTAACAGGAATATTACTTTAGAGAGTTTTTTACAAAGCTGCTCAGAGTGGGCAGTCCAATTCAACTTAGGGTCCACAGTAAAGCCCAACAGCTTAACACAATCCCTCTCCGTATTCGGGGTTCCAGTCTGGAGGGAACAGGTCATCTTTTGTGTCTTTCCTTCGTTAAGTATAAGCTTGTTGTCCTCGAACCACTGGGCTGCCGCCGCTAGCAAGGCATCTGCCATCATTCGAGCCTCGGTGAGTGAGGGGCCCCTACAGTATATAGTTGCATCGTCAGCAAATAGCAAGGTCTGCAAGCCTAAATCATTCACCATTATGAGGAACAGTTAGGGACCTAGGACAGATCCCTGAGGGACTCCGTACCTGACAGTCAGCCATTTAGAAATTGCTCCCTGAATGGACACACACTGCCGCCTGTTTGAGAGGTAGGAGATGAAGGTCTGAAGAACCACCCCATCTATTCCATATTTCTTTAGTTTCTCAAGCAACACCGCATGGTTAACACAATTGAAAGCTTTGCTGAGATCACAGAGGGTGAGTGATAGAGACTGGCCATTTTCAAGTGCCCCCAGTATCTCCTTAGCCAAAGAAAGAAGTGCGCTGGTTGTAGATCTACCTTTCCTAAACCCGTGCTGGTTTGGGTTAAATAGGCCATTGCTCTCGAAGTACTCCATTAATTGGCAGTTCATGACAGTCTCAAATACTTTAGCTAATGTTGGTATGATTGATATTGGCCTGTAGTTTGAGAGAGCAGAGGGGTCACCCTTCTTAAATACAGGAATAGTTCTAGCCATTTTTAATTCGTCAGGGAACATTCCAGCATGTAGGCAGATGTTTACAACAATGCAGATTGGCACTGCTAATATGTCTATCACCGACTTAAGCAATTTGGGGGACAGACCATACACATCCAGGCTATCAGAGTTTTTAAAGCCCTTTACCATCTTGGTTATTTCTATGGGAGTGACCATCCTCCACCTATGGAACCTGGTTGGTGCTCTCGGCACCCTATCGACAGCTAGGGTTCCTTCCGGGCGCCTTGGCATTGAGTCGGAAAACCCACATAGCCTATGTCAGAGTCTGCATGGTCTGGAACAGTTAACCCACAGAACAACATAATATATATAAATAAACTATGAAACAGGAAGTTGGTTTGATGCATAAAAAAAAACACAAATTTTACAGAATTACAATTTTGTTCTTGATTATATTGTAACTTATTGAAATATTGATTGGTTTTTAAAACTCATTAAAACTTAGACCTACGGGCTACGCATGTAGGCCTACCATATCCCCCTTAACAAAATTTCTTTACCCTATCTTGAAGCTTCAATTAAGTTAGGTACTTATATTACGATTGCAAAGAACCCTCTATAACAGGCTATATAAGTAAGCCCTATTTGACTACTTGTACGTACTACAGGACTAAATATTCATCGTTATGCCTATTATGTATTTATGTATCCTACTGGATCATCCTAAAGCAGCTATAAGGGTCGACTGTACGCAGTTTGGATAGCTGTATACCTATATGAATTAAGTAGGCAAACCTAATTACATGACAAAGGTTGTCTTACGTATAGACTACCGCACCTTCAGTAGCCACTAGGTATCTTATGGCAGGGACGCCGACTTGGGGGGGGGGGCATGGTCCATCTTGCCCCCGCAGACTAGCTGTCCCCCCAGGAACGAAGAGCTCTTGTTGTGCTGTGCAGTTCATTTATTTATATACGGTAGTTTTATGCAACCACGCGTAGACGCAGAGAGACTTAATGCCATGGCATTCATGAGCATTTACTATGAAGAGGCACAAAACCTTGATATGAAGGCTTTAGTCAATAATTTTGTATAGAAATAGCGATACGAGTGTAAATCGGTCAACGTTTTCTGCATTATTGTTATTTTAAGTAAGTTTACCAATGTATTTTCATAATACTTTCCAGAGTACCGGCCGAATTCTTCCCCCCCCCCAGAATTTTTAAAACGCGGCGTCCCTGTCTTATATGGTGTAAGTATAACCTGATGTTGCAGTAAGGCTACATTAAATAAGTTTTACTGCAATTGCTAGGCCTAGTCTATAAAATATAACTCTGAAACTTTCTAAAATATCACTAAAGATATAGAAATAGAAAGGATCACCAGTGGCCCCTAATCCACCAATCCTCGTGTATTCCGAATATACCCATTTTGCATTGCGTTCCTCAAGAACCTAATATTTTTGTATCCGTTGCAACTAGCTCCTAGCTCAAGGAACGGCTCCAGTAAGAACGATCCACCTCTAGTGTTGAGTAGAAAAAGGGCTTAATACACAATGCTTGCTTGTGATTGGTCGGGTTCTGTAGAGCTCTAGATCCCTGTTTGATTTTGTTATTTTGTTGACAAATTTGTTTGTTTTGTTATTACTTGTTTTGAGTATGCCGAGTATTGACTTCCCAGTTCCCGCCATCTCGCGACCCCGCGTTTCGCTGTTCCATTTTCAACGTGAGGTATTATTTTATGTAAATAAATATGTAAATTTAGTTGTGACCAGTGTGAGAAATATAGGAGACCTATGTTAAATATTATAATTTCATTCCTAGATCTATACTTAAGCATTGTACCCGGGACTACTGTACGTGCTGACCGCTTTTCAATTTGTCTGTAGGGCTAAGCGATGACAGAATCATAATATTCATGGATAGTGTTGGTACCCCACGTTAAGTCCGAACTTCAGGCAGAGAGACATACACCATTACACAAGGATCAAATAAGTAGGGAGCCATATGCCCATATGCCGTCTTACGGTAATGTTAAACTCTCCCGAAGTAATGGGGGCCAGACTTTATAACTGTTTACCGCTACCGCCCAGCATGAGAGCCTTGGAAGGCAAAGCTTTCAGAAATGCACTCAGAAAGCAACTGTTGGATACTTGTCCGCACTCTGTAAGAGAATATTTTGAGATGCCTCCGAATAATGTGGAGAGCGTTAAGTTTCTAGGCGTTCATCTTGACCCAGGCATGTCCTGGCAGACACACTGTGACCTATTGTGCAAAATATTAAGTTCCCTATCTTTCTTACTACGTAGCCTGTCGTCCAGTGCCTCGGTCAGCGTTTTACGTTCATGCTATTTTGCATGCTTTCATAGCCATATCGAGTATGCTCTCTCGGTATGGGGCCACTCAGTGCATGCAACACGAGTGTTCGGCTTGCAAAGGAGAAACATACGAGTGCTGGCCTCCAGAGGCTACATGGAAGACTGCAGAGAGGACTTCATCTCACTTGAAATTTTGACACTGCCCAGTGCCTACATACTAAAATGCCTGTTGTATGTGTTCGATGAACGAAACTCTTATATAACAAACTCAGCCGTGCATAACTATAACACCAGAAATGATGGAAATCTTCAGGTGCAGTTCACTAGAATAAATAGAGTCAAAGATTGCGGAAATTATTGGGGCATAAAGTTTTTTTAATTACCTTTCAGAAGGCACTGAGCAGGAGCAATTTCAAGGTTCGGGTGAAGAAGGCTCTCATACGGAGGGCATACTATTCCCTGACCGAGGCATTGGAGGATAGGCTGGGAGAGTTATGATTATAATTATAATTGTGTATTGTAATATTTGACAAGGACCTTCATCGGCTACTTATACTATATTATATTATATTTAACTTATGACATAATTTATAAAAAAAATGACGTAATGTATGCCATATATGGTTCTAACATTTAAATACACGATTGATTGATTGAAAGAGGCAAGCCTGGCTAAATTACTAACTTACTAACCCAATAACTTGCTTTTTTGGTTGAGTGTTTGTTTATGTTCGGTGCATCCTACTTGACGAAGACTAAAACTGGGATTATTCGCCTATATCTCAGTTAACAATGGCTAACCTGTTTTGAACTTGAACCCTCCTGACTAATTGTTAACTTATATGTTTGAGTTTGACGTATGGGCCGCCCACTCACGTAATTTTCGTTTCAAATTCTTACATATTATAACTTAGGCAGGAACTGTACTAGAAATTAGACCTCTTTATTGAATTATTTATTCAAGTAGATTCATTGAAAATTAATTATATTTTAATTTCAGAAGTGTTAAAATGTCAAGAATACGAAAATCCGATGAACATGAAGAAAGCAGTCAGGTGCCACAAAAAAGGCAGCGAACTACTCAACCTCGCTACAGTTCCAGTATGTCACAACATAGTTCAATTATCTATAAGTTACTTATAAAATTAATTATATGAGGTTAAGTTAAGTTACCCCTCCCCTCGATACAAAATGCATATTTAAAGTGGAAGGCCCATGTCCCATTGGCAAGATAATTTCTATTATGGGCAAGGGTTACTTAATTTGCGAACCCCTGACATGAACCTTCCATAAAATTCCTCATAAGCAATAAGTACATATGCCTGCTAATGCAAAAATTTGACATAAATAGGCGGCAAATAAATAACTATGCTTCGCCGACCTTTAATTCTTTCAGAAATGGGTTTTTTCTTAAGCTAAATAAACTATTCATATCCAAATTTTGTTGTTGTAGTGGGGGTTACCATTTCTTCAAGTTGCTACTTCATGAGTTTCTACAAACATCAATAAACCAAGTTACTAATATAGTAATTACTTTATACGTATCAGACGTGAGCTTTCTAAATCTCGCCTTTAATAGTACGGTATTGGTCATGACTGGACAAGACTTTACACAACTGAACGGGCACCCGCAAATCAGTTGTCACTAAAACTATTTCAAATTACGTTCGCTAACATCACTTTGCCATATCTCTTGATTTCTGGCGTTTTATTTTATTTTGTTATTATTACATCACTGGTATGTACTCTGTCTACTGTGCCTCTGTCGCATGATTCCTCAGATTCAGAGGTCAGGGTGAATCTGAGCTACCATATAACATTTGCTATATATTGTAAAAGGAACTTACCCTACGAAAGGGAAGACACGAGTTGATCGTTTCTCAGGAGACATATTTGGAACAACAGGGACGGGCCAGGATCTCCGCCCTCCGGGTCTGATGTCATCCTTCCCTCCCTGACTCCCCGCTGTACAATACTAACTCACTAGGCTCTCATTGTCAGCTGTCGTCAGCAGGTTCGACACACCAGGGCCGAAGAAGGTCAGCCCACCCAGAGGTGTATCGGCCTACACTTCATGCCAATATGAGTATCACATGTTTCTTATTTATATTAATTCATACTGCACATCCACCCTTCGGCAATACGCCGTTGCCAGTCCGCGATAGCAACGGGTGTCTTGCCATCGGGGTTGCTTTTGCTTTTTCACCTTTAGGTACTGTAACCCATCCAAACCCATCCACTGAATTCGTCTAGTAATCCATATTAAATATAGTGCTTCAAAGTATCCCATTCGTCGCTGCGTGTTGACGGTATATTTCATTAGTGCGACGGCTTTGTTTTTTTTTTGTTATTAAATAGACGCTGTGCCCTTCTGGGTTTCCGCTCTTATCTCGTCTGAGCATACTGAAGAGGGGTTGACTTGAGGTCTGCAATGACTAGAGGTATAATCCGTTCGTTATTGCCAAACAAGTGTTGCATTGTGCATGGAAGCGGCAGAAGCCATTGATTTCCAATGAGAATTGAAACTAATTAACCCCACTCTTTGTTGTAGATTCAGAGTACACATTGGCGCCAGAAGATCACAATATGGCCGGCCGCGTGGAGAGCATTCAGATGGTAAACTTTATGTGCCATTCGAATCTAGAAGTGACTTTGAATCCGCGGGTAAATTTTGTAAGTGGCAAGAACGGAAGTGGCAAGAGTGCTGTTATGGCTGCGCTGGTCGTGGTTTTAGGGGGAACTGCTAACAACACGGGGCGCGCGTCGGGAGTTTCCGGTAAGTTATTTTTTTTTTTTAAATTTTTGTAGCAATTTTTTATGTATCGTATTATTCTAACATTCTAAACTGTTATAAATTAATCACGGGTTAATCCCATACCTATGCTGTTGGTCTCCTATAATGCTGTAAATTATTATATTATAATTATATTTAAATTTTTAACTTTCAGACTTCATTAAAAAAGGGGAAAACGCTGGTCGTGTAACTATAGTTTTGATCAATGCGGGTATAAACCCTTATAAACTAGACATATATGGCGACCGTATTACCATTATCCGAAACTTCGCCAGGAGTTCCGCTGGGGGCTATATCATCAAGTCTGCGTCAGGTGCTGTCATCTCACGGAAGCGGGACGAAGTAGATCGGATAAGGGATGCGCTGCAGCTACAAATTAAGAATCCGATTTGTGTCCTAAACCAGGTAAATACGAGTACATTGGGCTGCGAGAAAGCTGATGGCTGAAGCCTAATGCTGTAAAAAATGGTGTAAAAAACTACAAACTTCAGTCTTCAAAAAGTGATAGTAGGCTACTTGACAATATTTGAAAACTTATTTTAATGCATTAGTGGATCTATTATATGCCCTTTAAAATTGTTCCATAATAAAATGTTATTTAGAAGGGGAAAACAAATATTTTTCCCTGTCAATTTAAGTTTGATGGTTGAATTTTTTGAGATGTGCGTACGCGAATTATACCAGTGGTATGGTTCTAATGACACTCCAAGTGGTGGCAGCTCTTTCTGTATTTCAACTACTGTATAGAATTTCATTAAATTTAGTATGTATGCTAACCAAATTATTGTCCAGTTGTTCACTATTTTGATAACTGCATAACTGGAGTTTCACCTCCCAAATACCACTTAAAACTTGAAAGGTTCTCCAAAGTCAAAAAGGGAAGCTTAAAAATAATCTATAAAAAACCAAAACGATTCACCACTACTGAACTATTTAATATTGCAAAGGTCCCGAACATACAGCAAACTTTCCAAACGGCTGCCTTACGCCAACTTTATAAACACCGTCAACTACATAATCCGATTGAACATACAGTAACTCCCCTGTAGCATAAGGTCCCAGCCATCCCTTGCCACCTTCAAAAAAAGCCTCAGGTCTCACCATCCCAGCATTAGGCCTTGACACAGCCCATGCTGTATCGAGTTCTTATTGGGCAGCTAGGCCAATACTTATTGTTGTTTTTCTCGTTTTTGTTTTGTTTTTGATTGTGTTTTTATTGAATTAGGGAAACTTTAGGACAATACTAACAACACTAGTGCCAACGGCCTTACCATGTTGATTCCATTAGAGCAGAGCATGTTTCAAACTGCGGCAACTTGGAAGTGTGCACAGGGTTGGCAGGGGAACATGGTGGGACATGATAACGCGCTTAGGCAGTATAAGTCGAGTCCTGGTCACCTCCGATTTAATCGTGTGACTTTACCATGTTCCCCAAGTGGTTCGGAATCCACTATAATCAGGAGGTCCGCCCTGTTAGTCAACTCCCCTTTCCCCGAGGGAAAAGAGTCTGCCCTTAGGGTGCCTCAAGTTAACAAACAGAGTCACTCCCCCCGCCAGGCTGACAGGGTTGCTTAAAGCAGAAATGCTGAAAGCAGGCGTTAGAAACAGAAAATAACATCACTAGTCTTAAGAATCTTGATTATTGTAATACTAACCATTCTTTGCCTTACCTGGGTTAGCCCATAGAAGACTTCCTAGTCTTATGGTTCTCCCAGGTAAAAATAAAGCCGTTATTTATTTATTTATTTATAACCACAACACCAGATACAAACAAGGAATACCTCTAACTATCAACAAACCCAGCACAACTAGAATTATTAACCCATTAAGACCGGCACTTTTTTTTTCGTCCGATTTGAATGAAATTTGCATAACAGAGTCTTTTTAACTCTAGAAACACGAGAAAAATACGAAAAAAAATTTTTGGCTTGTGGTTGCTGAAAAATGCTGCCGGCTCGTATGGGGACATTAGGTCTATATGTACTTAACAGGTGGACACATGGAAAACTCATTAATATTCATAAGAACCTGGTTTCTTTTATTGCATGTGATGTTTTTTGAAGCAGTCACGCTCAATACAAAGGGTGATGCGACAATACTCGCATTGCCAACGACATTTGGCATGACAGATGCGGCAGCGCTGTTGACTCAGGAGTTTTTTCGGCCAGTGTCCTAGAGCTGGCTGATCCCGAGGGTTTAGTGGCAGCGCTTCTCTTTTACCCTTTACTTTGTGGAATACAGCAGCATCCCTCAGGTAACTTCTGACTATGCTCCTCCGGAATCCTAATTCGTCCATATTCCCGTCAGCAATTTTGTGCAGCCGCCAAGCATTGTATACAGCAAGGTCTAGAAAATATGTGAAGATAACGAAGTACCATCTTTTACTTCGCAGACCAACTCGGTAAGCGTTGACGCCTTGATCAACTAAGTCAACCCCACCCATGTGACTGTTATAAGTCTTGAACAGGCGGGGTTGGGGCACGCTCACTTTGGCCAACACCTTACGGTCCCACCTTTTCACCGCTCCTTTTGGCTCCACGGAATCAAAATTTGTAGCCATCGTCACTAAGCTATTGTCCATCCAACGAACGGCTAGTATTCCATTTTTTTTGTCCAAGAAAGAAAAAGAAGTTCCTCTGGCTAACTTCTTCGGTTTCTTCTTTATCACGGCCGATTTCTTTGGAAGTTTCGCTCCCTTTTTTATATCTTTTTTCTTTTTTTCGAGAGGCATCCGATCTTCCCGAACAGTGCCGGTACCTCGTATCCCCATTTCCCTCAAAGTTACGAGTAGAGGGTAGTTCGTAAAAAAATTATCGAATAAAACTACTCTTTGCTCAGGATGGGGTATTTTGGAAACAAAATCTAAAACCACTTGCGCTCCTAACCCCATATTCTTATCAGTAGCTGTGGTCCTCCCCTGGTATACATCGAAATCGTAACAATAGCCATTGGAGCTAGCAAGCATCCAATTTTTGTAGCCAAAGCGAATAGGCTTGTTGCGTATAAATTGCTTGCAGCTATGTTTACCGAAGTATTTTATCATTGATTCGTCAACTGAGAAGTAGTTGTCAAAATAACCCCATTGCTGAAAGTTAGTTCTGAGGCGGTCTATGAATGGTCGAACTTTATACATCTTGTCTTTGGTATCCGAGGTTATAAGACTGTTGTCGGCTATGTGAAAGTATTTCTTGATCTCAAGAAATCGGTCACGGCTCATAGCTTCATATACAATTTTCTGCCCCAAATCTTCATCGACAGACCAATAATATCTAGCACGAGGTAGGGTATGGTACCCTGAAAACAATAAAATTGCCATAAAAGTGCGGAGCTCAGTTGGAGTTAACAGAAAATTCTGATTGTTTTTTTGTCCCGCATACAATTCACTTTGTTGGGCTAAATATTGTATATCACTTTCAGTGATCATAATCTCAAATATTTCCCGAGGAGACTTGCCACCAATAGAGTTGCGAACATCGTCTATAGTGTGGCCATATTTAGCATGGTCTGATGGGGCGTCCAAGTCAAGATCTTTTCGCCATTTTGGAGGCACCTTACTCTTTTTGTAAATGTCCCTCACACTTTCTGAAACCACATTATTTTCAAGAGCTCCTGGGTCATCTTGATCGGTTTCTTTGGTAACGTCCGCTTCATAATGCCCAATATTAATTTCAATAGTTCCTGGAACATCATTGGGCAAGTTATTGCATGTCATCAGATCTTCGTCGTCAAAATTTTCGTCATCGGTTAAAGGGTCGACATCAGGAGGTACAATATTTATGTCGATTTCATTCTCAGAGAGGAATTCATCATCATCAAAAATCGCTTCAATCGCTTCCTCTAACCCTTTAAAATTGTTTCTACCACTAAAAACCAGTCGACGTGACATTTTTATATCTGTAATAAAATAAAAACAATAAACATAAGATGAAACGTGTGATATCATATAGACCTAATGTCCCCAAACGAGGACAGTCAACTTTTCAAGACAGTAGAATAATAATTATTGGCTTTTTAGTAATAATGCTTACCTTATATATGTAACTGAAGACTTTTTAGCATAAAACTTATAAAATTCGAAGAATATACTAAAAACAACTATGTATAAATAATAATTTCCGCGCTATCAGCAACTGAAAATAAATCAATTAAAATTGGAAGGACACAATTTCAAAACAATGCAGCAGACGCCATTTTGTTCGTGGCAGAAGGCGTGGCCCAAGTTTAAACAACACGAAAAACTACAATTTCCCTCTAAAATTCAAATATTTTTTGAAAAAATCCCAAATTATTGTCGGCTTGTTTTTTGTCCCCATATGGGGACATTAGGATCAAATGGGTTAAATCAGCAAAATATACCGCTCTTAATATTTACAATTACCTACCAATAAGTATAAAAAACAGCCCTACCTTAAAAATATTTATGAAAAAAATTAAAAGGCAAGTAAACGTAAATGATATAAAAACTAAAACTAAAAACGAGCACCCTGAAACATAACATCACCAACCTTTACCGTACCCTATCCAAAATAACATTAACCTGTCACTTACAGACTAACTTAATTATACTAATATTATACTAATAACGATTCCCTGCAATTAAGCCACACACGGCACTGCCTGTGGCTAAAGGAAAATAAAATATTAAAAAAAAGAACTGTAATCTGTAAAATTGGGCTAAATATATTACTTACTTACTTACCTAAAACTATTACATTTTTTTCTTAACAGCGACTTGAACGATTTGCTTTAAATTTACGAATATTTTAGTCTAAATTATACCCACTAGGTCGCGTCCTTCTTATATAGTTCAGTTCAATAAGCAAAACTTTTATGTAAAATTAGCTTAGGGACTAAAAAATAATATTTCTTATGAACCTTTTTATCAATGCTTTCAATCATAAGGCATATTTTAATTTCTAAATAGAGTAACATTGCCAAACCGGTTGTTTTAAAAATGGGGTTTAATGAATATATAGCTTTGGCAGTGTGTTAGGCCACCTCTCGCCACTGGGTACAACGCCGCCACTTAAGAAATCTGCTGCAGTTGATAACCTGTCGACTTCTGCCCATCAATCTGTACATTTTTAATGACTCATAACTGAGTTTTTTGTATTCTTTTTTAGGATGTTGCCCGTAACTTTTTGACCAGTGCCGACAGCAGAATCAGGTACCAGTTATTTGAGGAGGCAACAGAACTGAAGACACTCATTGTCAAATATACAGAGACTGCGGTAAATTTGGAACATGCTCAAAGAGAGCTGAAAAACAAAACGAATGTGAGTTTGCATGTTAAGGAAAGAACCAGTGAGAGTGAACCCGTTTTCCTATTGCAGTATTACTTACTTACTTACTTAATTTGGCAGGGGAACCTGGTGGGACATGATAACGCGTTGAGACTATACCAGTCTACGTGCGTGTCGAGTCCTGGCCACCTCTGATTTAATCGTGTGACTTTACCATGTTCCCCAAGTGGTTCGGAATCCACTATAATCAGGAGGTCCGCCCTGTTAGTCAACTCCCCTTTCCCCGGGGGGAAAGAGTCTGCCCTTAGGGTGCCTCAAGTTAACAAGCAGAGTCACTCCCCCCGCCAAGCTGACAGGGTTGCTTAAAGCAGAAATGCTGAAAGCAGGCGTTCGAAACAACAACAACACTTACTTACTTAGTTAACGTGTCCGGGCCTAGGACACGTTGATCCAAAACGTTGTGGTCTGAAGGGCCTTGCCATTGGCCTCTAAAAGATCTGTCTGGGACACAGCTTCTCCTAGTCTCGGGCAAACCAGAATGTGGCCCAGAAGGTTTTGCAGTATTATAAAGGCATAATGTATGGTGGTGCATAATAATACAATATATTGAATAAAGCATTGCCTTTATGCAATAAAACAGACGTGTTCGGTTACATAGTTGTGTAGCTGTACCAACTTGCCTAGCATTACGAATCTTGCCAATAAGAGCATATAAGTATAGGATTTAGGACACTAGACTTGTGTTCCAGCGGTTAGGCGTAGATCGTAGGCTCGAATCCCGCCAAGTCCAGTTTTTTATGCATCCTTTAATTTCGGTTATAGATAATATTGTTACGGGAAGATCCTCAGGGTGTCTTCTGATGAACAGCTGAAGACGAGATTATCTTTAGTTAGTTATTTAGCCAAGATGCTCAGTAGGTAGGCTTCGGAAGTAAATAAAAACTAGTAGGACATTTCGTAAAATCAATTATTTCAGTTCCTGGTAACCGTTAAAATGTTGACATAGAGAATTTCCTTATAATTAAGCATAAAATGTGCAATATTCATGAGTGCAAAGAGGATTTAGGAATAGTAATATCCTAGTTAACGTATTTTTCAGCTTTTGGAAGAGTCGAAGAAAGAAGTTATGGAGCTCAAGAAAAAGTTGAAGTTTATACAATCACTTGAATCGCATATACTGTTGAAAGAGCAGCTTTCTCACGAACTAGTTTGGGCTGGCGTGAGTGATTAATATCTATTTGATTTTTTTATTATATAAGTAATGCAAATGATGTAGGAACGCGTAGTGTAGTGTAGTGATGTCTTGAACCCCAAAAGTGGCAAGTTTTCTCTTTTTTTTTAAAGTGAAATCCATTTTTTCAACAACAATTTTTTGCTTGTTTCGAACTATTGCACAGTCATTACATTATATGGAAGGAAACAATAGCGGTGTATGTTTTTCAATTTAGACTTTAAGTCTTCGCAATAAATTTGATTTTTAGGTTATTAATGAAGAGAACGCTCTCGCTGAAATAAAAGTCGAGATTGCAACGTTGGAAGGCAAAATTGCTAACATTCAGAACGCTGTAGCTAACCACGCCGATGTTCTCGCTGAGCTGGAGGAGCAGATACAGGAGCAAAAGGAAGAAATGGGGCGAATGGTGGAGAGGAAGAGAGCGCAAGCGGAAGTAAAGCAGAAGATCTACGCAGAGTCAATGATCGTCGAGAAAGAAGTGACTAGTTTGGAACGGCAGATTAGTCAGATTGAGCCGAAATTGAGGAGAACGCAGGCAGATATGTCGCGTGTTAAGGAGTACATGAGTCAGATTGATGAAAGGTTAGTCAATGTTTTTGTTGGAGGGAATGGCTCGAAAGTGACGAGTCTGTAGTGGTTGATTAGTGAGATTTATCCGAGAACAGTTCTGCTTTAGGAACGGGTTCGGCACCCGAGATGCATTGTTTGGCTTACAAGTGTTCGTTCAAAGATGTCTGGACATGAACAAAGAAATCACTTGTGTTTTTGCTTTTAACTATGCAAGGCACGAGAAAATACTTCTAAGGCGCTTATTCCACCGACGTCAATAGTCAAAATATTGCTGATATTGACGTGGTAGCAGACATTTTTACACTGTCTTTAATGTCTGCTACCACGTCAATAGTGAACTATTGACGTCGGTGGAATAAGTGCCATATCCCTAACTAGTGGTGGCATCATGGAACCTAAGAGCTATTGTTAATTTATACTGGCATCAAACTGCTGCAGTCCTAGCGGAAAACTCAAATCAAATACCCATTTAGAGGGGCGTCAGGCAGGGATGTTTTCACCTATCATGTTCAACATGCTGAGTGGATAATGACAGGTTTGGGGGGTGGGTGGAGTCGAACAGGGAGTTTTAGGTGGAGAGAATGGCTCGGAAGGGTAATTGAAGAGTCTAGTGGCAAATTGAGCTGCAGTTGGAAACGCAGGCGGATATATCGCTTGTGAAAGAGTATATAAGCGAAATCAATGAGTTTAGGTGGGAAGAGAACTTGTATGATACCTCAGATTCAGAGATCAGGGTGAATCTGAGGTACCATATAACACTTGGTAAATATCATAAAAGAAACTTACCCTACAAATGAGAAGACGTGATTTGATTGATCTCAGGAGATATATTGAAAACCGGCAAACGTTGGCCTCCATGTCCACCCCTGGATTTCTTGGGTAACTCCGGGTCTGGCTCGTGCTTCCCTTATTGGACATCCGCTGTACAATGCTCACACACTAGGTTCTCATTGTCAGCGGTCGTCAGCAGGTTCAACACACCAGGCCCAAAGTAGATCAAGCCATCCAGAGGCGTACCGCTGCCACATCAGCGTACACTTCATGCCAATATGAGTATTACACTTATTATTTTTTGTTAATTCATACTACAAACTGAAATTGGCGTTGTTTACGTCTCGTTAACGCCGAGAAAGATGTGATTAGCTTAGAGCGGCAGTTTTGTCAGATTGAGCGTAAATTGAGGAGGACGAATGTTCAGGAGTACATGAGTCAGATTGATGAAAGGTGAGTGAAGGAGGGAGGTAGTGGTTTGGAAAGGAGGGGGAGTGACGAGCGGCAGATCTGTCAGATAAATGGCGAAATTGAAGAAGCTTGTTCAATACGAAATAAGACCTGAAAGTTGATAAAGCCCGGGAACGACGACTATCATGGTGGGGCCACGTCAAATGAAGGCAGCCAGATGTCCTGATAAGCGGATAAAACATATCGAAGCTGAGGGAAAAAGAAGACGAGGACGGCCCAGGCGAACAGAAGAAGCAAAAGTCCGGCAAGACCCCAGAATTGTAGGAGCAGCTGCAGCCAAAGCACAGAATCGCAAGGAGTGGAAGAGAACCTGCTGTATCGGTGCTGATGAAAACAGTAAGTAAATCATTTATGTATTTGTTTATGTGCAGTGTGAGCCGTTCTGCAGCGCAGGCAGCGCTGTGTCAGGCGAGGATGCAGGAAGTACAGGGGGAACTGCGGGAGCTCCGGGAGAAAATAGCGCAGGCCGAGAGGGATCTGGATGGTGCCAATGAAACCAAGGTACGATTTTTTTTAATAATAATAATTAGGGGCTATTACGACTACGATTTGCAAAATGATTTCTCGCGTTACACTTCCACAATATGCCTCAGTGAACCACGATTTTTCTGCTGTAACGTATGACTCAACTCTGCATTGATTTATAATAGCGTGAATTTTACTCATCCCCAGGACAAAAGAGTGCCCTCCTCAGAAAAGAATGTTTTAAGGCTCGAACTCGGTGCCTTATCTGTTCAGTTACCGCCCTTCCGTCTTCAACACGAGCAGGTACAGATTAGGGATTATCGCCTTTAAGACCATAAGACATTACTCAGAAGCTCAGAGACTCGGAAGGCATTTGTTTTCATCAATGCTTGGCGACCATGTTAGTCGTGTGGAAATAATATATATTAACAGGACAGAATACATGCCTATTAATGCTGCTGTTGTTTACAGGCTCGAAGCTCCGAGGAGTACAAAACCGCTGTGCAATATGCGCAAGATTTGGAGCGTGCAAAGGCGCACAAGCAGACGCAGTTGGAAGGGATGAAGGGGCGCGATGACTTAGACATTCTAAAATTTGGCAACTACACGCCGCAAATTTTGCAGGCCATTGATGCCGCTGACAAACGGCACAAATTCAAAAAGCGGCCAGTTGGACCTTGTGGTAAGTAGGCAATGTTGGGAAACACGTGCACTTATATGTTCTACAGTGTGAAAACACGGTGGTTCTTATCGGTAACCAACTTGCAGTGACTTGCACGACGACGCTCCGGTTAGGCGTAGATCGTGGGTTTGAATCCCGCCAAGTCCGGGTTATTCTAAATCCTCTAATTCCGGTTCAAACACAGAGGCTTGGCGCTATGTAAGTTCCATGCCATTCCTAGTACGCATTTCCAAGCAAAAAATCATGCGAACGACAGTTTCTTGCGCGTGCTGATTTTCATTTCTGTTTAGGTTTGCACGTCAAATTAACCTGTGACCCCAAATGGGCTTCGTGTATCGAATCCCATACTGCAGGCCTGCTTCAAACGTATTGCGTCGATAATGGCGAGGTAAGTAGGTTTTCCTTTGTTTGCTTATCATATATTCTGGCAATTTTTCTTGTTAGGACAAAACCGATCGTTCTGAAATGTTCCCGCGGCTGCCTTACACCTACAAGGTGAGGGTACACCAGCTGCGCGCAGCCGAGGTATGTTCGTTCAAAATATTATTTTGGTCTTAAAAGTAAATAATGTTGATTGTCACTAATTTTTCAGGATTTCAAAGTACTTTTGGCCATAATGGAGAGCATACTGGGCAATAGGAAGCCAAGCATTATCATCAGCAAGTTTTTAAATGGCCGCCATAACGTATCGGCACGTAAGGCTCGAGCGCCTGGATACAAAACCATTATGGACTGCCTTAGCTTCTCCAATGATACTGCATTCAACACATTTGTGGATCACGTATGTACAGTTTTATTTTTCATTGTTAGCTGGCCTGGCAATCTACGTTCTACCTATCAGTCAAATTTTCCTGTCCGCTTCACTACATTTTTCATTGGGTGTACCGGCCCTAGCACGTTGGGCTGGTTATAATTCCTTGTAAAGTATTGAATGTAATATAACTTAAGCATTTTAGCGTATTTAAAGTTAATATTAATTTTGTCATTTTATGTATACTTCTCTTGTTGGAAAAAATTGGAATAAACATATATTTGATTTGATTTGATTACTTCCCGATTCCTTTTAAAATTTTCCCGTCCCCCGTTGCTAATGAAAGAAATTGAAATTGGGCTATCTGTTCTTGTGTTAAACGTGTAGTAACTAAACGTACTTTGTTTTATGTATATAGATTTATTGCTTTCCCTTTTGAGTGTCGAAATTTTCGATTGAGTCAAAGGGCCCAAATATGTGTTTTTTCGAATTGTCCATCATTACTAAATCGATTTGTGGACAACTTACTCGATAGATCTTGTTAGATGTGGTTTGGGAAGAGCACGATTTCCCCTTTAACAGCAGCAGTCTGCAAGGTACAAATTGCCATGATGATCGCCATTCTTCGATAGGCATTAAAAGAAGAAGCCCTTTTACAGACTGATGATGATGACGTAGAAGTTTTTATTATCTTATTTCTTGATTTTTAGGGTTCAATTGAAAAAGTGCTGCTTTTTGAAACTCAATTCCAAGCCCAGGCCATGTTGGACAACGTGGAAAATGTCCCGAGAGACTGCGTTCAGGGGTTGACCATTACCTGTGATAGGTATATGCCGGCACCGAATTATCGTACCTACTATGGCCGCCCTAAGCCTCCCCGGTTTTTTGACACCTCTAAACGTGAAGATGTGGTATGTACCGGTTATATTTTTTTATGTGCCAGTTTTCTAACTTACTTTTTCGTGTTCGAGGTACGGACTTAAGGTTTCTGGGCCCAGTATTTTGCCACCCTGATGTCGGTGCAGGTGCAGGTAGTAGGGCAGAGAGCGCATTCAAGTTGTACCATGTTCCCCAATTGGTTCAGGATCCACTATAATCAGGAGGTCCACCCTGTCAGCCAAATCCTCTTCTCCCTGAGGGGAAGGAGTCTGCCCCTAGGGTGCCTTAAGTTTAGAAACAGACTCAATCATGCCCCCGCCAGGTTGAAAGGGTTGCTTAAAGCAGGAATGCTAAAAGTAGACGTTGGAAAGTAGACAAAGAAACAGATTTGAAATTGGTGACTGTTGTCTTAATAGTCATGAGTGGCAGGGGCCTCACTGTCGGCTAAGAATTATTATTATTATGGTGGAGCCCGCTGTCAGGGGAAGGGGGCGACGCGACGTTTCGGGAATGGGTGCCACTCCCGTCATCAGGCTTAATCATGATAAGGACTGATGACGAATCATCTGGATTATTAAGTTACTTTCACTGACAACTATGTTCGCAGTTCTAATACTGTAGGTTTAATTATATTTTACTATTTTAATTCAATTTATATGTTCTATAGATTAAGAAACTTGAAGGAGAAATACGCAAAATGGACAATGATATGGCTGAACAACATGGGCTGCAAAACACGATGCGTAAAAAATTGGAGCAAACTCAGCAGCTAGCTCTACGCTGCCAAAAGAAAATGCGTGAATATCGGGATAAACGAGTTGAGTTAGAGACAGAACTGAGTGAGCTGAAGGATCAGGAGCATAGCAGACCTGTGCCGAGAACGAAGCAGGCTCTAGAAGAGGAGGTATGTAGAGTAGTAGAGCAGAGGTACAAACCAAGGAGTTAGCTCTCCGCTGTCAGAATTAACTGGGTGAACATAGGGAAAAATTAGGAGACAGGACCTAGTGAGTTGAAGGATCAGGAGCATAGCAGACCTGTGCCGAGAACGAAGCAGGCTCTAGAAGAGGAGGTATGTAGAGTAGTAGAGCAGAGTTACAAACCAAGGAGTTAGCTCTCCGCTGTCAGAAGTAACTGTGAGCATAGCGAAAAATTAGGAGACAGGTCCGAGTGAGTTGAAGGATCAGGAGCGCAGTAGACCTGTGCCGAGAACGAATCAGGCTAAAAAAGAAGAGGTATGTAGACTAAGACTAGTAGGTTCGAAATGATACAAACTCAGCAGTTGGTTGTTGGTAGTTAGAAGTTGGAAGAGAGCGGGAATATTGGGGTAAATGAATAGGGCTAGAGACAGAACTGAGAGAACAGAAGGATCAGGAATATTACACTCTTACCTGGTGGAGGGTGTGTTTTATTCGCTTGATGAGTTTCTGGGGAATGCGTAAATTAATTTCGCCGATTGTTCTTACAATGGGCCAATTTTATTTCGTATTGAAAATTGTATTTTTATATTGTTGTTGTTAGTTATCTAAGTTAAATGTTACATTTTAAGTGTTTTTAGTTTAGTTATAATTGTATTGTATTGTATTACTGTATCCAATATAATCATTCATTCATTCATTCATTCATTCATAGCATATACCAAGAATGAAGGAAGCTCCAGAAGAAGAGATGTGTAGACTAGTCTAATAGAAAAAAGCTTCGGGGAATTGGCTCTACATTGTCGGAAGAAACTACGGGAAAACAAAAGAGTAGAACCGCGCCAAGGCGCAGTGGCCCAGACTAAAATATTTATTCTGTCATGTTCATCTATTTTTTAACCATGTTACTTTACCTTGCTTTTTCTTTTAGTTGGCGGAGCTGCGAAAGATCGAAATAGATTGCTCGACCAAACTCGAGGAGGTCCAGAGGACACTGGATGGAATGCAGGAGAGAAAACAGTCGGTACAGACGAAATTAAATCAAGCTAACGGGGTGATTGAATCAATCCAGGAGAAGATTGGGGGAATCGAGGTCATGATTGACCGGAAGAAGGAGGCCATCTTGACTCATAATGCACGCAGGCGGAATGCGGATACGCTGCTGGATAACTTGACTCCACAGGTATATTGGTCAACCTGTTTGGTATGAATTAACATAAACTAATATTGGCATGAATTGTACGCCGATGGCAGCGGTACACGTCTGGATGGCTTGACCTACTTTGGGCCTGGTGCGTTGAACCTGCTGACGACCGTTGAGAATGAGTACTTAGTGTGTAAGCATTGTGCAGCGGGAGTCGCAGAGAGGAAGCACGAGCCAGGCCCGGGGTTGCCCAAGGGATCCAGGGGGGGACATGGAGGACTGCGTTTGCCGGTTTCCAATACTTCTGAGATCAGTCAATCCGGTCTTTTATTTATATAGGGTAAGTTCTTTTTGGAATATACCGGATGTTATGAGGTACCTCAGATTCACCCTGACCTCTGAATCTGAGGGATCATACGACACCTGATTGTAGGAGAGATGGAATTTTTGGGATATTTTTATAAAAGCTGTTGCCACCTGCCAGGTCTTAGATCATTCAGAGCTTTGGCCAATAGGCACGTCTTATTCTAATAATATTTTTTTTTAGTTTTTATTTCCTTCGTCCGCTACTCCACGGACCAAGGGCATATATTCAACAGGAACTACATGGCATACTACATATTTCAAAGAGTACAAAAGACCCCCTGAGGGGGTGTCACCTCAGACAGAAAAATGAAAGATTTTCAAATATAGTTTGCATCAAAACATAATTAAGTTTTATTTTAAAGTTTTCAATTATTAAATATAAACCCAAATTTATCCTTTACTAAAAGACATTTACTATGAAAAGACTATTTTGTTCATTATCATTAAGCAAATAAGACATTGTACGTTAGTTACTGTTAAACCAGTTTGTTATTGTTGCTTTTATAATTATACATAATAATAAATAGATTATATATTGTACCATCAACAGATGTGAGCCCAGAAATCGATAGCACTTAAATTAAAGGAAATTAAAGTCGTATACATGTAGTGATTTATACCTAGTATGTAAAAAAAAAATAGGACTAACATGCATTTTTGACCAATCAGAAATGCCTTGCAGCGGCGACGGGATTTGCTGTTGTTCAGAAGTGTCCAAGGCTTGCCATGATGGGGGCTAATTCATTTTTCAATTCATTGACCGAAATTAGAGCGTTTAGAAAAATCTGGACTTGGCAGGATTTGAACGCCTATCCGGTGCATCGTCTAAAACGTGGTTAACAGGTAACAGGTCTGTGAGCTATTAGATAGTTGTGTAGCTGGTGCTGACCTGTCTGACAAATACCAATCTTGTTGAAGAGGATTTAGCGAACTCTTTACTTGCGGGCTTGTGGTCCAGCGATTAAGACGATGCCTCGGATAGACATAGATCGTAAGTTCGAATCCCGTCTAGTCCATATTTTTCTAAACCCTGTAATTTCGGTTATAACCAGAAGGTTGCTCAAGTCTCGTCCCGTCTTACTAAAGTAAGAATTTTATAAATAATAATATTTTATAATTTTTAAATTGCCTGCTTTATTTTCCTTCCGGACCCTGACTGAAAATGTAAAAAAAGTACGGTTCTTAAACCAACTGGTTCTCGCTTTTATTCTAGGTGGACCGTTTGCGGGAACAACAAGCCAAGGCAGAGGTTGAGTTGGAGCGGACCACTGAGGAGGCCATCGGGGTCTGTCCGCGAATCGACGTCACAAGACCTGCTGCTGATGTCCAAAGATTGCTCTCAAGTAAGCCAAAAAATTAATTTTGGCTTTCTATACCATTTCTGAACCAACTTAGCCGAGATAGACCTGTTAAATTGTCAATTTGACATCTCTCTCTCTCATGTTTTAATGCAATTTATTGCTTGGCCATGAAAATGCTTTAAGCAACCCTGTCAGTATGGCAAGGGGAGTGAGTCTGTTAACTTGAGACTGTTTCACCTCGGGGAAAGGGAAGATGACGGACAGGGTGGACCTCCTGATTATAGTGGATTCCGAACCTCTTGGGGAACATGGTAAAGTCACTCGATTAAATCGGAAGTGACCAGGACTCGACATGCACGTAGACTGACTGGTATAGTCTCAGCGCGTTATCATGTCCCACCGTGTTCCCCTGCCACCGCTGTGCACACAACCAAGTTTGCCGCAGTTTGAAACATGCTCAGCTCTAATGGATTCAACAGGCTACCTTAATTTTTTCTGTGGGGCCTTGAGAGTTAAAACATTTTATTGAATTTTTGTTGTTAGAGGAGGAACAATACCTGAAGGAAGCTAGGAAAATTTCCGGCTCGCCGCAAGAAACTGTGGCAGAGTACCAGTTGAAGACACAACGATTTGCGTACGTCTTGAAAGAGCAGGATACCGCGGATGACCTTATAAAATTCTTCCTCAAATCGTTGAGGGAGAGGAGAGCCTTGTTTATGGTCAAGAGGAGTTTAATGGCCCAGACCGTATCCCATTGCTTTCAGGTGAGTTATATTTTTATAGAGAAGTGATGAGAAAAGAGTACACGGTGAAAGAGCCAATGGTGGAGAGGCTTTTAATGATTCGGGCAGGTAAAGCAAAAAGATAACAGCAAGTGCACGAGGCTGGATAAATAAATAGAGGAAATGTGAAGAGGAAGACCAAGGACGATATATAAATCGAGATTGAGGTGTTGTATAAACAAGTATATCGCTACTTCGGAAGAAAAATAACACAAGTCAAAAATGGTCGATTTCGACATAATAACGGTAAAATAATTTTTAAACAATCTGTATTTTGCTAGAAAAAAGGCGTTAATGTAGTGTGTATATTTTCCGTGTGAGGGCAGTTGTATGTGGCGGGTACTGTTCGATGGCGTAATGGTAGCTTGTTCGTACTTGTGCGAGTCTCTACATATGGAGTAACCTGCCGTAACTCAATCCAGGTATTACCTACAGGGCTACAGAGGCGGCTGAAGAGGTTATTCCGATACATTCATTGTTTGTGGTGATCCCAACGCGCCTTTTTGGCTTAGTGGCACCGGTTCAGTAAAATTTGTAATGTTTTTTTTTGATAAATACACGCATTATTATTATTATTATTGCATGTGAATATACTTAAAAAAATCATAAAAAAAAATTATATTTAAAGTTGTGTCCTTTTTCTTCCGATGTAAAGAAATAAAGAAATAAATAATCATATACTCGTATTCTGTTAAATTATACAATTAAGCAAGGCGTGTATTCCACTTGTTATATTTTCTTCATTTGTGCATTAAGAAATGATGAGATTTTTGTTTTAACGAGACTATTATGTAGATACTTAACTTATCTATTATAAATTATGTTATAATATGGTAGCAGACATCAATAATAAGTCTACCATATTATAACTTAATTTATAACAGATAAGTTAAGTATCTACATAATAGTCTCCTTAAAAATAAAATCTCATCATTTTTTAATGCACAATGAAGAAAATATGACAAGCGGAATACACGCCTTATCAACAAGTTATAGACAAGAAAGTATAGAGAAAAATCGTCAAGATATCGTAAAAATCATTAGTTCTATCATTGTCATAGTTCTAGTGCCTCAGTGACGGTGACGTGGCTCACGCTTCACACCCAGGCTGACTATTATTGATGATGATGATGATGATGATAACGATAGACTGAAAAGATGGGGCGTTTTGTCCCGCCAAAAATATTTTTTTGAATTTCTGGACCCGCCTGCCACGTCTTCTGCCAATGAACCTATTTCGTATAGGAAAGTTCTCGTGGCCAACCAAGCCAAAGTCATTTCTGTATGGCTACATGTATTTTGAGAGATTTTGAAGAGATTCATTGACACTTCTTTGACCAATCAAAGCTAGCCTTGCAGCAACGATGGGATTTGATCTTGCTTGGAAGCGCCCAAGACATGACAGGTCACCCCAGAAATTAAAAAAATGTCTGGCGGGTGCGAATGTCCTATCTGTCTTATACAGAACTCCAGGGTCGTTTGTCGTCATAACTATTAATCAGCTCCAGTCGCCCGGATGTGATATATGAGCTTTCTGCACTCCTTGCTGTCCCTCAACTCATTCCGGTTTCAGTAACGCCCTCAATCGCGTCTGTATCGCTTTCCTGGTCTTCTTCTTCGTGTTCCCTGTATTTCTATGTAAGCCATCATCATTTAAAATCGGCTCCAGTCGCCCGCGTGTGATATATGAGCCTTCTGCACTCCTTGTTGTCCTTCAACTCGTTCCGGTTTCAGTAACGCCCTCCTGCGAGCGCCCTCAATCTCGTTTCTGTACCGCTTTCCGGGTCTTCGCCTTCTTCGTGGCCCTCTATTTCTATCCAAGCCATCAGGCCGTCTTCATCATTTGTAGCAAGCTGCAGTTGCCCGGGTGTGATATATGAACCTTCTGCACTCCTTCCCGTCACTCTTATCTCGAAACCTCATCATCATTTTTTTTTTATCTCGAAACCTCATCATCATTAAATAATCAGCTTCAGTCGCCCGGGTGTGATATATGAACCTCGTCCATCCCATCCCGTCCTGTCCCTGCACCTCTGACCACTCAGCATTTCCTTTCGTTCCTGTCCCACATCCTCCTGAGGTCGTTTTCAATCTGGTTACTGTTGTGATTTTGTATAATACCCTTGTGGGTCTTTCTTACTTTTACTCTTTCCTCGCTTTTATCCCTAAGAGGGGTCAGCGATACGGCAGGTTCTCTTCCACTCCTTGTGATTCTGTGCTTCGGGTGCAGTTCCTCCTACAGTTCTGATGTCTTGGCGGACTTTTGCTTCTACCGTTAGCCTGGGACGTCTGGGCCTTTTGGGTCTTCCTCTCTTTCTGATACCCTTCAGGCCATTTCTTTGCGCGCCGGCTGTTAACCATCCATTCTTTTTATGCGTCTGGTTTAATTAAGAAAACTTGCTTCATGTATGTTAGTAAACGAGCTTATGGTTGGAATTTATTTTCAGGCATCGCTAATGTCCCGCGGCTTTGAAGGCAATGTATCATTCGACTTTAAAGAATCTCGCTTGGAGCTGGAGGTGCAACCGTACAAAGATGGCGTCGACAACCGGAAAGACTCAAAAACGTTGTCTGGCGGCGAGCGATCTTACTCGACTGTAAGTACTTGCTGACTTGGCTACGAATAGCCGAATAGGTCATACACTATTGACTCATGGCCACTTAATGAGCTGCAAAGTGAGACTCAAGGGGTTCGAAATAGGCAATGACTGATGGAAAATATCTTCGAGAGACATAATGTTGTTTTTTTTGTTTTCCAACGCCTGCTTTCAGCATTTCCACTTTTTAAGCAACCCTGTCCGTCTGGTTGGGGGATTGAGTCTTCTTTTCCTGAGACAACCTAAGGCCAGACTTCACCTCCAGGAGAAGGGGAGTTGACTGACAGACAGATTGCACCTCCTGATTATGGTGGATTCCGAACCACTTGGGGAACATAGTAAAGTCACAAGATTAATTCGGAGGTGACCGGGACCCGACCCGCACTTAGAATAACTGCTATTCACAGCGCACTATCATGTCCCACCATGTTCCGCTGCCAACGCTGTGCACATTATCAAGTTTGCTTCAGTTCAGAACAGGCTCTGTTCTGGTGGATTCAACTTGGTATGCCCGTTGGCAATGAATTGGTTGAATGAAGGAAAAATAATTGACGGATCCAGTTTCACACATGTGATTTAGGTCAGTTTAGACTCGTATCTGTACTTGGCTAAGTCATGCTTTCGCCAGTTTCATTGCGTTAATGGTAAGCTTGTCTCAGCTTGTCCATTATCGCTTGTAGCCGGTGTAGGTTGACATCGAGAACGCTTACCAGTTTGCCAATGACCAAAAGTTCATGCGGAAACAATAAAAATAATGTCCGAAATCCATGGGGTCGTTGGAATTGGATAAGGGACCTATGGGCCACTATAAGTAGGCCTGGGTCCATAAAAAGTCCTTCAAACCTCATTCTCTCTAGTTCATAAATATTAATCATTGGTTCATGCAACGGTATGAATGAGGAGCGGATGTTGAGTGAATGGGCAGGAGGTTACGTCCGTACATACCTTTTTAATTTATTATTTTTATTCATTCCTTTACGCACTATTAAATTTTGTTTTCGTTTAATTATTTGGAAGTAATCAGGTCTATTAATTTTATAACATTATTTTGTCCAAAGGGTTCGTTGTAAGAGTGGGCCTATCGGCCCAAGCTCGCCTGAATAATGTAAAAAATAGAGTGAATTTTCTTTCTTTCTTTTTTAGGTTTCATTCGTACTAGCTATATGGAAGACCGTTCGTATGCCATTTTACTTCCTAGACGAATTTGATGTGTTTATGGACAAAGTGAACCGGAAAACCATTATGGATCTCCTACTATATCACGCTGATGAGAATATAGGCAAACAGTACGTGTTCATAACACCTCTTGACATCTCTAATATTGTTCCATCGGAAACTATCACAATTTATAGGATGCCTGATCCAGAAAGGAAAAGGGCATCGCCGTAACCGTCTTCGAAGATAGCTTTATTTACTGGCTGCCATTTGCCCTTTAAGGGAAAGGTAATCATCCTGACAGTCTTCTAATGTTCTATCGTCGTTATTTTTAAGCTACGCTAAATCATATTGTATTTAAATTAAAGGTACAGTTGAAACTGTTTTAATTTCATGATGCGATAATTTTTGTCCGATATTTACTGATCCAGAAAGGAAAAGGACATCGCCGTAACCGCCTTCGAAGATAGCTTTATTTACTGGTTGCCATTTGCCCTTTAAGGGAAAGGTAATCATCCTGACCGTCTTCTAATGTTCTATCGTCGTTATTTTTAAGCTACGCTAAATCATATTGTATTTAAATTAAAGGTACAGTTGAAACTGTTTTAATTTCATGATGCGATAATTTTTGTCCGATATTTACTGGGTAGGGCAAAGATTTCAAAATATTCTGCATCCTTGAAGCAGTAATTTTAATTAATTGCTCCTTCCACAGGGGCAAAGATGCGATAATATGAAATATTTATTAAGGCAGAGATTTTGAAATATTTTGTAAACAATTAACAACCGGCTCTTTTTGACGGAATTAATTAATTCTTCCCTTTGCAGTTGCAAATGTTCTTCTTCTGTAGTTGCAATCTAGCGATTGGTTTGCAGCAAATCTTTCCACCTCCTCCACTCTTCCCTGTCTTGGGCCGTTCTCTTGAGTTCCAAGTAGGTTCCGCATCTCATATCTTTCTTGAGGTCTTCTGCGTACTCCTTCCTTGGTCGCCCTCTTGCATTGGTGCCTTCGATTGTACCTTCTATTATGGTGCTTAGTAGTCGCAAATGTATGGAAAATAAAATATGAAAAATTCATTAAAAAAAATTTAAGCTTTCGCATTTATTTTAAATTTTCTCACCTCAAATATTCTACTAAAAAACACGTAAAAATGCTGACCATTTTCATATCCAGTTAGTAGAGAACTGAATTATGAAGCGGAAGATCAAGGTTCGAGACTCGATATAATTGGAAAAATTTGCGCAAGATCTTCATTGGTAGGGGAAATCACCGAACACTCCTATGCGAAGTACTAGTAGCTTTGCTATCAGGCTGAATATAATAAATTAAACAATGAATTGCTTATGCTAATAAAAGTGTAATAAAAAAACAGAGAGATGAATTTAGTTACCGATGTTAAGCCTAGCATTATGAGCTAAATTAAGTACCTATTTACTAGAAATTTTGATTAATATTAGAGTTAAGTTATCGTACTGCCAGATGTTCGTCAAGTTCAGGCTGGTATACATCATACATCATGTTGGTGGGTGACTGTACCAAGCTCTGCAAAGAAATAATGAAATAAGTTACAATAAGAGGATTTAATTGTTATTACTGCTTTCCTATTAATAAATCAGTATAATGAAAGCTTTGTGATTGCCGAAATTATCGATTTCGAGATTCTATAGCAGTGGTTCCCAAACTGCACCGCGGTGCCCTAAGGGCTCCGCGACAACTCGCTAGGAGCACCGCGGCGCCATGGGACTTTAGACTAAGTAAAACATAAATAAACAATAATTTAAAACTATAAAGGTATTATTTTTTCTTAAAATTGAAAAAATTTAATTTTCCCGCCAAGGGTTATTTATTTTATGTATATTTGAGAATTTGAATTTTGTTAGGGTAGGTAGTATATGTTCTTTTGTAGGTCTACATGTACAATACTGAATATGCATTAGCTATAAGTTCGGGCCATGCTGGGCACCGCCTATTAAAAAAAGGGCACCGCCTCCAAAAAAGTTTGGGAACCACTGTTCTAAAGGATTTAAATAATAAATAAATAAATAAATAAGCTTGTATTGCGTTGCCAACAGACACAGTCCAAATAAGACATTACTTACAATTTAAAACATATAAACAATACCCTAAAAACAATCAGTAGGAGAAAAATAAAATAAAATAAAAATAGCATCTTAACGATTTGTCAAACTGATAGCACAGTATGAACGTAACACATGCAATTGTTCAATATAAAATGTCACAATATTTTTTTGAATGAATGAATGAATGAATATCGTCAATTTAAAAAACCCCGTAAACAAATTTTAAAAAGAGGTAGGCTGCAAAACGGGTCTAGATCACCGTGTTCGTTGATTGTTTTTAAAATTCTAGACAGTGGGGCCTTGGATAGAGAGTTAGCCACAAACAGAGTTCTTAATCTTGTGTTCCTCACATTGACTCTGAGCTGAACCAAAAAGTGGTTTTTACGAAATGCAACTCGATTTGGGGCGTAACTAATACTGCCATAACTTACGTGAAAGCCGGACTCAAGGAAGCACTCGGGACTATCTCTTTGTTCCCATTGCGGCCTTGCACATGCAGATTTCGCCCAAACATTGGGACCCTGGCTTGGCGAGTATGAACGCCGGTCGTCAGCAGTACGCCTAGTTTTCTTCTTGGCCGTCGGCGTCCCAGCAGCGCTTCCGTCGCGCTGTATTTCATGTATTTCAGACAGCAACCTGTCGCTCATGTTTGCCAAAGCTTGCACATGGTCTTCTCTGAGATGCCTGTGAAAGGGATCAGTATTATTAGTTAACAGAATATTTTAAATCATTAAAATGGCTGAGATTATTTTCCCTCTATGGACATCTTTTAAGAAATAAATAAATATGGGTGTGTGCTTGTCATCACACTAGACGTGAAACTTCACCAATCAATGAAACCCCCCAAATTGAGAGACATGATCTAAATTCATGCTTGATACAATAGTTACCCACGAAACAGACAACTGTATTAGCGTAGTATAAATAATAAGCCGGTATGCTGAAAGAATCCAAGTAAAACTCGGGAAAGCAAGATTAGTGGCGGACTGCGGGAATCTAGATGGTGGCGCTGCCGAGACATATAGCTGCAACACAGCTTCTCCAATGTGACTAATGACCTCCTATTCTTAATTGGTGGAAGCAACGTTTTCGTCTTATGTTTTTGCAGGCTAACTCAATTTTAACTTCATATACCTCGTAGCCTGCTAATATTATGCCCGTCCGCTCTTGCGTCACATGAAAAGAATAACAATCCAGATTTCAAGAGCCCGCTCCCCCTCCATAAGAAGTTTTACTTAATTAAATATACTGCATTTTACATAATACAATCAATATGGGAAGAAAATTATACCCTAAAATCTTCTTATGGTCAGGTACGGGTACTTAACGAGGCAAAGGAGAGACCTTGTTAGGTCACAGGCTCACAGCCAAGCCCGAGCAGTGCCAATGGACAAGCTGAGAAACTAGTTCGGCTTAACCAAGTAGGGTTGTTATAGATGCGGGCTCATACAGTACATAAATACAGGACGAGTCAGAGACTACTCGTACCAAGCATTTTCCTTGTTTATAATAGATAATTCCCATGTGTCATCGATGGTACTTCATGCTCGTCAGGGTATTTAAAATGTTTGGTGACTATGGAAACACTCACTTGGCATCTCCAGCGCTGCTGACTCGACCGCTTTGGCCAATCAGATGCTTCCGGGTCAGATCAACTAAATTGAATGCCTCTTTGCGTATGCGCAGACAGCTATCGTTGGCGTTGTCCAAATCAGTTTTGAGCGCCTCAACAATACGATGATGGGTGTCCAATGAGGAACTTAGCTCGGGGATAACTTGAGTCTCGTACTCTCGAATCTGCAACCAAAACAGTACCTGTGTCACCAATTGCCATGATGATCGCCCAATCTTCAATAGAAGAGGCATTAGAAGAAGAAGAAGAAGACAAAACTGGTTTGTAAGCACCGCGGCCGCCGTCTGAATTAATTCGCAGGGACAGACAGACGGAAAATAATGAAAATATATCTTAATCTTACCTTGTTATAAGCCTCTTCCAATTGTTTAAGAAACGTTTTATTCTTCTCCGACAACACAATAGTCTCTTGGGACAATTTCTGCAGATCCTTATTCCTACTTCTCGACAAGCTAGCAACCTTTTCTTGCAACAGCGCCTTGTCTTCTTTCATCTGACAGAGATCCGTTTCAATGGCAACTTTTGCCTCCATAGTAATATTCAGCTCCTCCTCAGCGGTAATCAGCAGCTTTTCAATGTTGGATTTTTTCCTTTCGCTTAGTTTCAGCTCTTCTAGCACCTTTCCGTGATTGCCGTTTAAGTCTTCGTAGTCTTTTTTCAATTTCTCGAAATTCGTCAGCTGAAATAAACAGTACAAGCAGGCACCAATTACTTGTAGAATATTAGGGCTAATATTATTAGATCTGCATGATTTCTAAGAGACTGACATAAAGTTCATCAGCAGGCTGATCATGGCGATTGGAATTAAAACTGTAAACAAACAAATTTTGAATAGCACTTTCCATTATAAAATTATCTTGTTTACATTTTTAATAACAGGGTTTTATATTACCTAGGTATCATAATCGCCATGATCAGCCTGCTGAACAGCCTGTCAGAAAGGGAAGAATTGGAATTGGGAAATGAAGACGTGACAGTTGTTAACAGTTGCTACCAAGCCTCCATGGTACTAGAAATCAACGTCGTACAACTGAAGAACCTTTGGAAGTAAATACATCAGCCCGTATTCCACATAGGAATACATTAACTGGAGCGGCGGGAGCCAGAATATACCTTACGAGGCACCCGTTAACCATAAGCCAACTATCAGAGATAAGTACCAATGCAAAAAATATCGAAGTCTTACACATTGCAGCATAGCAGAACGGATACCTGGACCCGGTCAAAAACTCTGTACTTAGGCTACACTTGTCACTGGTTTTCCCCGCCGAATTGCTTACGTATCTTGTGCAGGCTACACTAGCAGCCATATTGATAACGGTCTCCAGCCACGGGATGGTATTCCATTGCTTTATCATCTGACTTCGGCCGTGAAAGCCTTTGAAATTAAATAGGATAGGGAATATATAAGATTCTTACCTTGCGCTGTACCTGCATCAGGTTACCTCTCACGTCCTCCAGCTCTTCTCTGGCCTTGCTGAGCTCTTTCTCCGCACTTCTACGGCCTTCCTCCTCCTTCTTCAACTTCGCCAAGCCTTCCTCTTTAAGAGCGGCCAAATTCCCGCGCAAATGACGCTCATTACCTTCGGCTACCTCGCAGCGATTTGTCAACGTTGCACATTTCTCGTTAAGCTAAAACAAAAACTAGTAAATTAACTTATTTTTCATTTTATTATTTAGCGCAAAACCCGAAGGGTAGACGAGTTTTCTAGGCATTCTGGTGAGTAGCCTACTCCGGTTTATGTGCGTAATTATGTATATGATTAACTTAATTTTGGGAAACTACCGTATTTACTTCATCACTGCTGCAGATATTCCTTCCTAGGGCGCCCAGGTCCGTTGACACCTTCTATGATTTCTTCTGTGAAGCAGTTGAAGAAGTTCTCGTGGCGTAGCAAATGTCCGATCCAGCGGGCTCTTCTTGTACATATGGATGCAACCAGAGCTTTGCTTTCGCTTATTCTGGTTAAGACATGGTCTTGCCAAATTATATTAAATTAAATTATATAATGGGAAAACACAAAAGTTGCTAAAACTCAATACTTCGAGTTTCCCAGACATACCGCCTATGCAGTACTATACAGGACAGTTCATTTATAATCATTAGAGCCATTTTGGTGAAAAAATAATTGCAAATGCCTTTTTTGTTCGGTAAATTCCTGGCTCCAACCTTGAACATGTTCCTACTAAATTTCAACGAAAACTGTCCAGTAGTTTGGGCTCTAGCTGTGTAAACATACGTATGCCGCCCTCAAAGCCAAAACTTTTTACGGACTTAGGGAACCACAAGGATCGTGGGGAACACAAAATCTCAAAAATTCGGTCAATACTCTCACTGTAACTTCGTATATATGAGTGAAAGTAAAAATTCTGGAGGGATTGGTTCCACCCAGCTGTAATGAATGAGTACCTTAAATTCACGGGAAAGTGAAAAACTCGGCTGCAAGCATGTTGCCCACCACAGCATCCAAAACAGAGGAGAAACCCGTCGATGGGTTGTCGAGCGACGACGTAGTTTTTCACACTCTACCAGGATCTTAGCGCTCCTGGCTACATTTTCTGGCCTGCTGCGGTCCTGGGCTTTCCTAGTTGAGTGTAAGAGAGGGCTTTATAGCCCTAACACCGCTAGGTTGGCTTAGTAATAGAAACTATAAAAAGTCCTTATTTATTTATTTATCATAGCGCTACCTACCCTGGCTATTTTCTCCATGCCACCAGCAGTTATTTCAGCGATTTTCTCTTCCAAAACTCTGATGCCTTCTTCCCGCCGCTTGAGCTCTTCCGTCAGCACACCACATTTACTGCCCAACTCCATTTTCTGATGGTTTATTTTCCGGACAATATTCTCCAGTTCGTTCAATTCTGCAGCTTCCCGATTTTCGAACGCAGCTAGTTTTTCCTCCATTGTATGCTAAATCATAAATGTTAATCTTTCAGGTGCAGGGGGTCTTAACACCTTCGAAATACTCGAAAATATGTTGAAAATGTGAGTTTTGTGGCAAATCCCAGCGTTGCAATAATTTGAAATTAAAATGACACAGTTTCTTTTATTAACCACAATTGGTCTTTTATTTCAATGGAAAATACCATCTGGTGAAGCTGTAAGGGGCCTTTCGAAAGCATCATTTTTAGTTTGTATCTGGTTACGTTGACATCGATGATGATATGTCTACCATTTTGCCAATGATGAAAAATTCATACGGAAACAATATCAATCATGTCCAAATAATGGCATCGGGCATGGGATCTATGGCCATAATAAACCTCTCAGCACGTCATTAGAAATACATTAAAAGGGGGGGCTCCATGCGTCGAAAATCATAGGCTATAGGTCCTCATTTCCACGAGATTACCGATGCTTTGGAATAAGATGAACTGAGGCACCAGACAACTTTGTCTGTTGGATTCAACAAGTACTAGCAGATAATTTGCTTCCAATCCCTTTTTAACTACAGATATATTGCAACTGCATTTCAATATAATTACAATACAATACGAACCTCTAGTTCCACTTTCTCCCGTCGCAGCGCTTCAGTCTCAGCCCGGCTCTTTTGCAACAACCTAACCAGTTCATCTTCCTTCTTTATCATTGTATTCTTCATCTTAAGCAGCATATCTTCTTTCTTAGCAATCCCCTCCTCAGCCTCCGACAACTTCCGCATCAGTTCATTCCTGTCAGCAAAATACTTCTCCCCGTTTTCCTTCAGCAGTCTACGCAATTCGGCTATCTGCCGGTCATAGGCCATCTGCCGTTCTTCTCCCTGTCGCAGTAGATACTCGAGGTTGTTGACTTTCGACCGGATTTCCTCCTGACACTTGGAATTGCCGACTTGGTCGGTCAGAATGCGGTTCTCGTAGGCTAGCTGCTGAATTGTACTGCTGAATCGATGGTTCTGTATTGCAAGCTGGAAGAAAGAGCGAGATTATTGCACGTTTGGATTGGACACGGGCTGTGCCACACTTGGTGGCTGCACACGATCCTGGACCAGCAGATTTACCTAACTTGTATGGTTACATCGGGAGAGACCGTCACCAGCTGGGATTCTAACTGTGCAACGTTTGCCATTCTGGAAAGATTAGCAGAGGACAAATGCGGATGGAAGATCCTTTTCTGCTTGGCCACAGAAATTGCCAATTTTGGTGTACTGTTGGCATGCTAGTCATTCCACAGCCGCTCAACTTTGTGCCCCACCCCCACCGCCATGACAGCATCATGCTACGTGCCTGTGTACCCTGAGCGTACGCCTTTTCCCTCTTCATCTTCACTTCTTCTCGGCAGGCTGCAGCATCGATTTAATCGTGCTGTTGCCACCCACGATCCGTTCCACATACACTTTCCTGTGCCCCCCCCCCCTAACCAGTTACCATGACAACAGGTTACATACCTGTTTCCCTTGGTCGTACGCTTTCTCCCTCTCCTCCTTCAGTTTCCCCTCAGCCACAGCAATAATTTCGTCGTGCTGCCGCCACAGGCCCCGCGACTAATTTTGCAGCCGCTCAACTTTGTCCCCCACCCCCATCGCCCGGACATCATGCTACGTGCCTGTGTACCCTGAGCGTACGCCTTATTCCTCCCCATCCCATCTTCTCTTCTTCTCGGCTACAGCAACAATTTAATCGTGCTGTTGTCACCCACGATTCGTTCCACATACACTTTCCTGTGTCCCCCCCAACCAGTTACCATGACAACAAGTTACATACCTGTTTCCCTTGGTCGTACGCTTTCTCCCTCTCCTCCTTCAGTTTCCCCTCAGCCACAGCAATAATTTCGTCGTGCTGCCGCCACAGCGCCCGCGACTGATTCTGCAGCCTTTCAACTTTGTCCCTGAGCCCCGCGATTACAACTGAGTCCTGTAGAGCTCGTTCCTCACTGCGTTCCACTTCAGACGCCAGCTCAGTTTCCAGTCGTAGAACCTAAAGAACGAATAAGTATACTACATCAAGCTGTGAATTTAGCTGCGCCGAGCAGAGAAAAATCTGATGAATTAGACTTTGTGTTTGTTCACCAACCCATTGCCTCCAATGACAGATCTCACAACAGTACTGCTGCGTAGAATCAGCCTATGTATAAATATAATACAATATAATATATAATTTATAATAATAATAATAATTTTAAAATTAACCAATCACACTCTAAATATCAAAAAATTTAAAAATAAAAGTGAAATGGCCGTGGCCGCTAGGCTGTTTACACGAATTTACGTTTACATTTACGATGGATTTAGCGAACATGCCTTGCTAAACAATTTTCCATTGCTATAATTTACGATCGAGAATGGGATTCTCAATTAAACATATTTAACGTGGTTAAGCATGCTAAATACTGGATAGGGAATATTGATTGTGGATTGTTAAAAGACATCACTTCATTCACTTTTGACGCTGTTTATACATTATCATATTTATTACTTCCAGCTTGCAGACATACCTACTCAATATTTACGAATTCCACTGAAGAAGTCTTCAATAATTGTGTTCAAATTCTGCGCATGCGTAACCTGCAAGCCATGGTTTCAATCAATTGGCTACCTAATAGCCTACATAAGCCCAGGCATTCCAGGTACTCAAATTTTGGGGAGTTGTATAGATATAATAAAAGCATAATTATTTAAACTACGGTACCTCTTTTTGAAGATCTTTAATTTCATAATCCCGTTCTTCTAGTTCCTTTCTCAGCTTCAAACTGATTTCCTAAAAAAAATTGAAAAAAAGTGAAATTGAAATAAATAAATAAGAGAGCCTGCGATATACTATACTACTGTAAAGTCTAAAACATTAAACGCCCTAGGACCAACGGAAAAGAATAGTCTCTAGGGGAGATTATTTAAACGATTTAAACTCGGTATTAAAACTAATTAGCAGGTTTGAAATAGAGCAGAAGACATTCAATTGTTTTGTGATGTTGGGCAGAGAATGAAAGAAAAGAAAAACATCTGCCTGCGTCTAGTATATATGCAACAATGAACAGCAATTAATCTCTGTTGACAAAAAGAGTGAAATTTAATTAATATCTCCTTTAATCCCCGTAAGTCAATTTACAGTCATTTGGATTTAATAAGACTTATCATAGGATTAGCCCTAAGCATTGTGAAGCAATTTTAGTACCTGAGAAGCAGAATAGCAGAAGACAATAGCTCAGCAGGTGAAAGAACCGGTCCGAGTTTATTACTCGAACATGGTTTCCAATTTAACAAAATGAGTAGATAGAGAAAATAAGTAATTTCATGGTTAATAATTTTCATATGGTTAAATTTCCGATATCTCGATATCTCGGGGGTAGGGGGGGGGGGGGGTTGTCCACCAGACGTCACTGGAGGTGAGGTAAATTCTAGATAGGTCAGACCAACACATTACCACACAGCAATACTGGCAGGGCACGCAATGCATTTGAGCGTGAATTTTCTATTATTTAAAAAAAAAAAAAACATTTTTTTGTACATAACCAAATACTTTTCTGGGAAAGCAACCTGTCCGGTTTCGTTACTCAAATTAACACCTAAAACATACCTGAAGGTAGAAATCATCGATAGAAAGGTTCCGCAGAAAAATTATTTTTTAGTCATTTTTCATTAAAATTTAGTTATTTTTATTTTTTTACCCCCAGAAGCAAACTATCAAGGGGCAAGCAACCCCCCGCATTTTGTCAACATTAACAACGACTACAATATATGTGAATTTAAACGAAATCGTTGGAGCCATTTTGGAGAAATAATTTGTTTAGACGTTTTTTATGAGTTTTATGGAAAATAAACCCCCCCCCCCCCCAAATTGAGTTAGCCCAAAATACAAATAAATAGTCCCGAGATATGATTTTTGTGAACCTATATGCCGAATTTCATCAAAATCGACCGAGTAGTTTGCCCGGAAATCGACGCACAGACAGACAGAGCAACAGACAGAGCGACAGACAGACAGACATTTCGTAAAAAACACTTTTTTGGGTTCCTGGGACCTCAAAACGTGTAAATCCGTTGAAATCTCGGAATCGAAAATTTCCTTATACTAGTACTACGTATAAATTGGAAAGCACTAAACAGTTAACGAAAGTGACCTTCAATAAAAAATTTAAGATCCTGGAATTTGTCAATATAGACGACTAATCATCGGGAACTTGCGTATGGTGTGTGTTATAATACGGTTGTGAAACCTGGACAATAGCAGATAAGGAACTGAAGGGGCTGTAAGCGTTTGAAATGTGTTCCAGAAGGGTACTATGAATCAGCTGGAGGGACCACGTGACCAATGAAAGAGTGCTTGAGGCTATTGAAGAAGAGAGGCAGCTGCTACCTCAGTTAAAAAGTATACCAGCAAAATGGGTAAGACATTTGCTAAGACGGGGTTTCCACCGACCTCTCATTGCATAATGCAAATGACAATGACGTGGTAGCAGATATCATTAATAAGTCTTGAATGTCTGCTACCACGTCAATGTCAATTCTGCAATGAGAGGTCGGTGGAAACCCCGCCTTAGACACAAAAATCCGTAACACACCATAATTGAGGGCACAGTGGTAGGAACCAATAGAAGAGGGCGACCGAATAATGAATTAATGGATCTGCAAATGAAGAACGCAGGAGCTCGAACGTGCCAAGAACTGACGAAAACGCTGGACAGGTAGACCCGGAGGATGATATTTAGGGAATTGCTTCCAACCAATTGTTAAGATTGTGACATTTAAGAACAATAGGAAATGTTTTTTTCCGTTAATGGTGCCATGACTTGAAGTTGAAACACATGTTGTTGTTTGTTGTTTCTAACGCCTGCTTTCAGCATTTCTGCTTGAAGCAACCCTGTCAGCCTGGCGGGGGGAGTGAGTCTGTTTTTTAACTTGAGGCACCCTAAGGGCAGACTCTTTCACCTCGGGGAAAGGGGAGTTGACTAACAGGGTGGACCTTCTGATTATAGTGGATTCCGAACCACTTGGGGAACATGGTAAAGTCACACGATTAAATCGGAGGTGACCAGGACTCGACTTATACTGCCTAAGCGCGTTATCATGTCCCACCAGGTTCCCCTGCCAACGCTGTGCACACTACCAAGTTGCCGCAGTTTGAAACATGCTCTGCTCTAATGGAATCAACATGGTAAGGCCATTGGCAAGTTGAAACAAATAAAAAAACCTTTAAATTAATATAAACACGTTTATCGTTATGCTGTAACACATTGTATTATCGGAAAATTTAGTTTACATAACAATTCAGCGACTATTCTTAGTTCTCGGTAACTTTCAGTAACCACAAATATTTCGGCTACTAACAGGGCCAATATAACAAATATCTGAAACATTATGAAAATAGTCAATAGTGGGTAGATAACTGATTCTATTATTGTGTACACATATACTGTATATGTACATATACAGGTATATACTGTATATGTTATGGCATGAAGGGTAGTGGTACCGACTCTGACTTCCAGCCAAAAGGTTGTTGGTTCCAGTCCCACATTTGCTACATTTTCTAGCCATCCTTCTTTTTCATTTTGAAGCTACCCCGCGAATTCGGAGATACGCGGTTTTTTATTTTAATTGCTGCGCGCATCGGCTCCTCGCTCCGCCCTCTCAGTGTTCAGTTCTCCCGAACGAGCGTGACCCGTCACGGATCAGCCCAACTTACCACCGAACTAAAATATGTGTGTTGCGCCTAAAGAAGTTTTCACCTAAAAAATCGTTGAGACGAAACCTTCCTTTTTTTGGTTAAATACACGCATTATTATTATTATTATTTTGTCCCAAATAAGCGCTAGCTTGGGGATGCGGGATGTATTATTCTGTAAGTTATTGTATTTTTGTAATATATGCTCCTTGTCCAGGGAATACTGGGCATGGAAAAGAAAGAAGAAAATTATAGGCACGTACCTGAAAATGTACACATCTCCGCTGGGTTTTTTCAAGATCAGGCTTAAAAGTGCATAGCTCCATCTCCAGGTCGTTGACTTTTCGCTTCAACGAGAAATTATCATTGCACACGCGATCTAACGCCTCATCGGTAGAATCTCGCTGCAACGAAACATAAATGAATAATAAATATAATAAATAAATAAAAATCGGGAATCAGCAATACACGAAGACATCCGGGACGGATCCAGTCCATGGGGGGGGGGGGGGGGTAGTTGTGGGTCAAAAGTCAAAATAGGAAAAGCATATGTAGGTTCGATTAAATTAGAGCGTAATAAATTAATTTACAATAGATTTACCACATTTGGGGGGGAGCTACCCCCTCTACCCCCTCTGTAACTTTGTAACCGTCCTTGATGGTCATTGAGATCTAAGATAACTAACAAGACGCAGAATAGCCATTGTTTTTGCGTCCTCCCTAAGAGGGAGATGGAAGGTTGAACGCTCAGTCAAACATCACACTACCTGGATGCTACCCTGAATCACACATGTAACGAGCCATAGCAGTTATGAAAGGGGGCAAGTTTTGTTTTTATTTTTTGTTATAAAAAAAAATGTTAATCGCGTACAAACAATGCAATGAATGTATCCGAATAACCTTTTCAATCGCCTCACTAAGTAACCTAATAGGTACTTGTGTCGAGTTACGACACGTCTCCAATCACAATGTTTAGAGACCACAGAAATACTTCCGAAAACTAAATTCTTATTTTTGAAAATATTAAATAAATAAATCGTATAATTATTCAAACAATACATAATTTGAGACAATTTTATATTTGCAAAGGGGGATCCCAAAGGACTGGTTCCCGTGCTGGGCACCCCTTCAAATTCAATTCAAATTCAATTCAAATTGACATGCAACAACCTGAATTCCGAGTAATTTGAACGGTGTGCACCCGATTTTTGGAATATCTAATGGTCTCAATGACTGTGTACAAGTTAGAGATGGTCTAAACTTGTCAGAAAGCAAATATTTGCTTGTCTGATGGGATTTGGAAATAGTGAGAGACGGTTGTTGAGCAGCTTCGCTATGGTATGACATAACCGGCCCAAATCCTGGGGTACAACTACTTTACCCCACGATTGCCATGAACAGCCATACCAAGTTGAATCCACCAGAAAAGAGCCTTTTCAAAACTGCTTCCATCTTGGTAGTGTGCACAGCGTTGGCAGGGTAACATGATGGGAAGTGATAACGCGCGGAGACTGCCAGTCAGTCCAAGTGCGTGTCCTGGTCACCTCCGAATTAATCGTGTGACTTCACTATGTTCCCCAAGTGGTTCGAAATCCACTCTAATCAGGAGGTCCACTCTGTCAGTCAACTCCCCTAAATGTTATAAATACAATATACTGCACCTCCTTTTCCGAAATTTTCCTTTTCAAGTCCAATTCGCACAGTTCGAATTGGAGTGAACAAATTTCGTTTTCCTTCGGCTTTACCTGAAAACATACCACATCGTTAAATGGCAGATAGCCCACAAATGATTAATTAATAGTTCAAAACTGCCATAATAAAATCTATCTAAAAATTCAAACAACAAAAATATTTTTAAAAAAACGTTACTTACAGTCATGCATTGAACATTCCATCACGCAAACAGAGTTAGCTCCTGGTTGAATTTGGGGGAAGACAAAACAGTTAGTTGACATCTTGCATTCAAACTGCTATAATTTAACTTTAAGGCACATCATTTTAACAATAAAGCTTTACGAAAATAATCAATTTATAGAATTTCTGTGAATACATTTTACAAGTTTCAATGGGCCACTAAAGAATGCATAAAAGCCCTTCAAAATACCGTAAATACTCTTAATATCTCAGAAAGACTTGCATCTATTCACAGAAGTTTTAATTAGAATTTCAAAATCATTGCAAATACACATGCTTTCACATTAATTTGACACAATATTGGAAGGGAACAAAATTCATAAATTTTATTTTAATTCGAAGTCAGTGCGATTGTGCGACCACTAGGCAAACTGGCAACATAACAAATACTTAACTCAATCATACCCAAATTATTGGTGCTACTATAAATAAATAAACAAATGAATAATTTTAATAAAAACGCCATGTCATGAAAAATTATTCAGGATGTAAACCTGACGACTAAAGTAAGTAAAGTAAATTCGTGTCGGGGTGGTACTACCCGTGGTACAGGAGTTTTCAGGTTGCATCAACAGCCTCCTGTTTAACCTATCGACAGTCAGGGAAGACTGCCGGGACCGCCGGCTTTACATGCCCTCCGAAGCATGGTAGTCAGAAGATAAATAATTGTACCACTAGAAAATTTTGGCATTCGGGTGGGACTCGAACCAGTCACCTTCTGGATGATAGTCCGAGTCGTTACCTCTACGCCATTCTGACGACTGATAGAGGATCCTCTTTCCTGACAATTGCTAGATTTGTGATGCTGTGGTCAGCAACATTTCCGGCAGCCGCGTTTACCAACAACTGACTCACCTCCATTCTTTGATAGTGGGTGTGTAATACCGTTTATCTTAATATTATGATGATATTGCAATATTGTAATTCTGGGAAAATATAATCTATTTCATTTCATTAGGGTTCGATGGAAAAGAATTGATTTTGTGTCGTGTCTCGAGCCAGTCTTTCGTTTCAAAATCCAAGTAAGCCAATGCCATGCTGCTGCCATCTAGCGCAATCTGAACCAACTCAACTGAATTTCATGCTAATTATTTTTAAACAAAAATTTAAGCATGATTATAATATAATGGAAAGTGCTATTCAAAATTGTTTTGTTTACATACATTTAATTTGCATATTATTGGACTTTGTCTGTTTGCAAATTAACGTTTATTTATTTATTTATTTTTATTTATATAAGCTAATACCAAATGACATAGTAGGCCCGCAGGGATTTTCTAATACCCCTCCCCCCCCCCCCCCATTAAAACAAACAAACCTCAGGAGGCCTAGAAGATTCGTGTAAATAGGCTACAATTAATATACAATAGCATAATTACTATATATATATATATAACATTTTCTAGATCTACAAAAATTTCGACAAAGTAAATTATTTACAATATCTTCTAACAAACAAAAAAAAAAAATATTTACTAGGTAGGTACTCATTAAGATGATATGTATGGACCGAAGAATATCGGCACTCCAAAATATGACCAGTTTTATTTATTATTGAATTTACTATTATATGCAATTGGTTAAATATATTTTATTCAATTCAAGTTGTAGATAAATATTTCATACATAATATCGTCAGGTATTTTTAATTTTCGGTGTCGTTGTTATTTTATGACAATTACTGAGGACTAATGTTTGACCACACAAAACAGACAAGAGTGGAGGAGAAAAATACAACATTCGCTACAAACCAATCCTTAAATTGCAACTCAAGAAGAAGAATGTTTGACGCCTTGTAAAAAGCATTGAAAAATTGCACCTAAATTAAAAAAAAAAAAAAAACTATGAAATTATGTATGAGAATTTATTTTACATCTTGAATAGACTAAATCTTTTATAAGAAGAAAAAGTGGAATCCGGGCTGATGGGCCATGGTCGATCTGAAAATGAACTTTAGTCTTGCAGGCTTTGCAGTTACATTAAATCTTCTATAATTTGCAAGTTAAATTAAATAATAAATAAAAACTGGCAGTTTTTAATGTGATTCAGATGTGGCCAATATCCACCGTCATCTTCCTCTAAACTAGCCAAAAATGGCCACAGAATTTTTAACGATAAAACAGCGAAAACGCTTAGTGCCTACAACAAAATATCGATGAAATCAGATTCAATAAGTTATTAGATTACTAGTAGCACAGAAATAAGGATGACTAGAAACACTAAAATAAGTATCTGAAAAAAGAAATAAGAAATCATTTAGAATAGTTCTACTGGAAGACTGCTGCTGCCTTTGCAACATTAAGAAGCTAATAGTTTAACAATAGTCTACTTGACATTTCTAACAATAAAATGTATTAGATAAGGTAGCTTAGGTTAACAATAATAATACAATAGGTTTTTTGCATGAAACAATTTAAATATTAAAAAATAAATAAGTAAATGTTGGTGTTTTTAACTGTGGATTACATGAACCAAAACGCCAGTCTACATTGGAGACAAGAAAATGACGTCATACAATGTAACTGATAATAATTACCCAACTGGCGGCTACTCCGCCACGACACAAACGACACAACAGACTGTGATAACTGAGTCAGTTTAACTGACTAATTCCTGCGACCATTAATATTTTTCCCCTACTAAATATTAGGACGAAAAAAAATTAAGGGGTATAAAATTAATCTACTAATGCATTAAAATAGGTTTTTAAAAACTGTCAAGTAGCCTATTCTACAAATGGGCGGTGCTTATCATAAAACCCTATGATTAAATAAATTATGCAATGGCAACAATTGAAGAAAGGCGGGGCCCGTCATCGCTCAAAAACTCTCGGTAAGGAATACTGCACGGCACCGCCATGAATTGGAAGATGACAGTGCAACCCATTATATTCCTTACCAATCAATACTTACTAAGCGATCCGATCCAATACTTACTAAGCTGTTCCTTACCACTAGAAATTTAAGCGTTCACTGAACGAAGGCGTCAAGTAGCAATAAAATAAAATGTGATTTCATCATGGAAGAAGGCGTTATCATCGTCCTTATATGCCCTTTACAGAGAGAATTGGCGATCATCATGGCAATTTCTACCTTGGATACTGCTGCTCTGAAAGGGAAAGTCGTGCTCTTGCCAAACCACTGCCTCAAGCTTTTCAACTAGGACGTTCTTCTGACGGGAGCCCTCTGTTCTTCTATGCACCCTTGTATTGTTACATGCAGAAGGCGATATTTTTCGTTCCTCATTACATGGCCGAAATATGTTAGTTTTCGTTTCTTAATCGTTAGCAGCAACTCTCCTTTTGTATCAATTCAACTCTGGACAAGATTTGTCCAGGATATGCGCAACACAGTCGTCTGAATATCCACATTTCAAATGCACTGATTCGGTCCTTCATTGCTTGTGTCAATGTCCGTCCCTTAATACCATTTAAATGGCGTTATACAGGAGTCTTTTTTCATATGCACGTAATACCGCCCTCTTCTCCCCGACACTTGAAATGGTGGGTCATAACACATTCTTCCATGAGAAAAACCTATTTTATTTTTTCAATTGGAGTTAACGTCTTCATCCACAGCAACCATCAAACATATGCTTGTACTTCTATTCATAACAATACTATGCAAGAGCATTTGCTTCAGGAGAAAAAAAGGGTTTCCTCATGAGTAAAAGATTGCTGCATTCATAACGAATTTTCTTGCTCCGTGACACGACCGGCACAGTCTCAAGCTTTTGCCCATTGTTTGGAGGCAAATACTAATAAGCAGAAGTCATTAGTAATGGATTTGGAAAAACGGACAAGCTCATACCTCTTCACCTTTTCTACTCTTGAAGTAAATACTCCTAAATAAATGGAGAACTTTCTTATAGGTTAATGGCTGTGATTTGCGCGGCGCATCCCCATCTTTATCTTATAGAGGTGAGGTGCATCGTATATCACTTTTGTATATGATCCAACCCTCTCATTTATCGGGGGTAATTGCCAACGGGGATACGCCGAGCAAGCCGGAGGCGGGAATTTCGCCATTTTGAATTTTCATACGAAAGCTCTTCATTCGGCGGTTAACGCTAAATTAATCTCAATAGTTAGCAGAGCTGTCAGACATCGTGCACATTACTAGAACTACTGGCGCCACCCCAACCCCATCTACCGGCCTGTCTCGAACTTACTTCAAACTTTTTACAATTCTGAACTGCTAGCTGCAAATCTGCAATTACTTGGCGCTGCTCCTCCAATTGTTTCTCCTGAAATTAAATCAATCTCTTAGCAGTTGTTTACTTAGATCAGTGGTTCCCAACCAGTGACGGTCTCCGGACCACTCAGGACGACAATGTGTCGCTGCAGACCACCCCTTTTTATTATTATTATTTGTTTTTTTAAGAATTATTAGGCTTTCAAGAATAGGTATCACTATAATATTTAGGTTACAGTATGATTTTAATGTATGACAAAGCCAATGTGAAACTTGGACACGCATGTTTTTTCCAAGTTGTTCTATTCTCGGCTTAATATTTTTGTTACTAGCAACTCGAGGACCGTTTGCCAGGGTTTCGGGGTCCGCCTGTAGAGAACCATTGACTTAGACAATGACAATCAAGTCGTTCTCATTCACGTGCTGACTAGGGACTCTTTCGCCCGTTGTTTGAGAGCCTGGGTGACTTGCGAGTGCTGACATGGATCATCTTGTGATTGTGGTTTAGGTTGGCCCAAGTTAAAGAAGTCGCAATTGATACAGGGCTGCTGAATGGGAAGTGCAGCAGGCATTGGAACTCCAGCACTTGTACTGGGCGTGGTAACATCAGTGTTATTGTCTTTAATAGGTGCCCCCCCCCCCCCAACCCAACATAGACTGTGCACTACTGCCTCCTCGATCATCTGCAAATGGGTTTATATTTCTCCCACCCTTGCGCATTACCCCGCGTTGGCTCATTCAGTGGAACTCAAAAAAAAAATTAGTATTTCCTTCCAAAAATAAAAGAAAATAGGAGTGCCCCCACTACGCGTTTTTTTTTTTTTACAAAGTCTATTGTAACAAGCAATATCGATTGTAGAGTCGTCAAAAATATCCATCAAATTAGTAGAAATGCTCCTCTACATTTCGATATATGACAAGTGGCCTACACTAACACTAATTGGTCACAGTTCTTGAACTTCTTCCTCGGGACTATCAGACCAATAGTTTTTTGTACAAATCAAATTCAATAATTGTCGCCATTCTGTGTTAGAAAGAGGTACCATCATATATACAAATGCTCTCCTGAGAAGTCCTGATATTTCTGACAGCTCTACGGTTTTCACACTTGCAGGACTTTTCCCCTCCCATTGATTTGGAAATGGGTCGTGAGTATTTTTAGCGTATTGCTATTGGGGTTTTAAGGAAATTTTTGTGCACGCAGAATCTTTTATACAGTGCAAAACCGCCCAGCGGTCTAAGCGAAATAATTTATGAGATGTATAGGCCTTACTTACCAGTTCCTTAACTTTTTGGTTAAATTCCAAAACCTGCCGTTCTCTCATTTCGACATTTGAGTGCAGCTGCCTTAGTGTTTCCTCTTTATTTGACACCTGCACAGAAAATAGTTTTTTTTTTCATTTAAAAAAAATCTCCTACTCCCACTCGGTCACGTCAAGCCGACGCCTGTTACATTCTGTCAATGGTTAGCTTTTTTCCGCTCGCAGTCGGTGTAGGTTGACGACGAAGACGTGTATCAGTCAGCAGTCAGCGAATGGCCTAAAATGTATGAGGAAACCAAGTTAATAACCTCCGAAAACAACTAAACTGTAACTCCGAAACAACTAAAGAAACTCGAAACATTTGAGATGTGCCTATGTTACAAATGCGGACGTTCCAACCAGAGTAAGCGAAACAAAAACTCCCGTTGCATCGATAAGTAAAAGAAGAGCTCACTGGATTGGACATTTACTTCGACACGAGAACTTCGTAAGCTGCATCATAGAAGGCGTCAACCGACCTGGGCGCCCGAAAAAAGAGTATCTGCAGCAAGTTATGGAGGATGTAGGGGCCAATACATATGTGAAGGTAAAGAGGGCGTGCCTGGATCGAGAGGAGTGGAGATATCGAAGCCACATGTTGCTGCCAACTAGCCATCGGGCTGTAACTTGAAGACGAAGAACCTCCGAAAATCCCCAGTGGTCGTGTCACCTTCGGCCCTTCATTCTCCATGAGCCAAATCCAGCAAATTCTTTGGGCTTTTGTGTAGCAAATGATGTATTCCTTTTCCAAACCCCCGTCTATCTCGACTTTCGTCACCTTCTCTAGACACCACGTTCGTTCACCCCCCCCCCCCCGTATTTGCACCACACGATATATCTTTCGAACACTCGTTTTTTGTTTCCTTCTTTGGCTTGGGTTTTGCACCACATACTGCAGCCTTTGCCTTATTGCAACCAGATCAACCTGAGGTCTCACATTGTGTTCCTCTAATTACACCATCCCTTAGTCAGGTAGCTGCTTTGTCAGTCCCTGGACAATGTTCTATTCTTGCTTCCCTAAAGCCGGGGTATAATTTGTTCCCATTGCTCCTCACCAACCGTTCCACAAACTTGCCAACACCTATCGGACCAGCAAGTGTCTGCACATTGTTACAGGTTTTTCGGCAGTCTATTATGCACATGGTCATTGAGACCAACTGGAGCAGTCATGTACAGTGTTCAGATTGTTAACTTTACAACCTGCCACAAGTCAGTTTGAACAAGAAGCACTGTGATAATGAGAGTTAACTTTGTAAAATATCACATAAAAACGTCTAAAAATATCGTCACGACCGGTTTCGACAGATTGTCATTCTCAAGTGAGAAGATAAAAATTAAAATAAAAACAAGTAATTGCAAGTTATAAACATCAGGGGTGCACCAACTATTATGTGACGATTGTGATTGTTCTTATGTTGGGCAAACAGAAAGACATTTTAAGAAGAGACTGCATTCGAGCATTTTAAAGGAATACCTAGGTAGATAAAATAGATACGCAATCAATGCTAGCCCAACATATGAAAAACACAGGACATTCATGTATAGTCCACGCAAAATGAGAAAAGTATGGATTTGGAATGTTTTGGCACTGTACGACACTGTAACCTTTTCGATTGCACCATTTTCTTATGCCTTGCATCCAATGCATTTCCCCTATACAGATATAATGAAAACACTTAGGACTGTTTTGTTCGAATGTTTTATACAAACTACAAAGCTTCAGTATTCCATGTAAGATGTAAAAAGGGCATCAATGCGGATACGTCGCAAATTAACTTTTGGAACTCATCCTCAGTGGCTGATACTGTTGGCGTCTCAGAACAGCCTCGGAATTAGGGACACGATCTCTCCAAGATATGCGCTGCACTCATCTGCATTTCCACATTACAATAAAAATATTTATATAGGCTAACTAACACTTGTTTTGTACCTATTTTTCGACATTCCTGTTGGACTCATTTTGTTTTTCGTTGAAACAATAGGGATTTTATAAGGAGAGATTAGCGGAGCGCATATCAGAATTAATTGAGCCGCAAATATGCCTACTTCTGGAGTAGGCTACCTATATGATAATATTGCATCCCGGTGCTAGTGAAGGCTGGGTGAGTAACGTGCTTCTTCTATCAACAAAAGCGATGAAGGACTGCAATACAGATTATCATGAAGACATGACAGTGACAGTCTATGTTTTTGAAGAGTAGGTTGAGACACAATTGCTTTGGCTGATACAAGATCTGTTGCGGTTATGGACAACGCCCGTAGCCCCGTAGCATAGTAGAATCTTGCAGAAGGTACCTTCAATGCGAAGGCATTAATGGCAACCAACGGCCAGGATATACCGCAGCCCAAGCCTACGAACCCCGTTCTTATTGGTAAAGACTAATTTTTTAACATTACCTTAATTGCCTAGAACATATGCTGCGGCCGCATGTAATGCCCAAAAAAGACCAGAGCACTGGAAGAATAGTCCTTTGCTTTTGAGTGGTGAAAGTGCCTTCTAAGGTCGGATTTGTAGAAAACATAGAAACAGGAATAGCCGTACTCCTAATGTGGCTATTCCACTTGTCAGTTTTTCTTCAATTTTGAAAATGTCATTGACGGAAATATCATAAATGTTGCTGCAACATGCATACATATTTTTACACCTCATTCGACTTGTCTTCAATAATTTACTGACAATTTTTGTTTTCAAGTGGAATAGCCACCTAACCGTATTTTAAAGTGTTAACTTCGGGGCAGTTATTATGGATACGGTAATATAGTAACCCAAAAAAAGGACACAGACTGATTTATTACATCTATAAATACGGGGGATTCATCAGAAGAAGATGATGAGGAGGATTGGATATAACATGCAGCTTGCAAATGAAAATATGGTTGAATTTAATACAGTGGATACGGTACCTACTTTACTTTTTTAACATTTAATTCAGAAGTTTAGAAGTTTTGACGCAAACAGTATCAGCCACTGAGGATGTCAGGCCGAATGAGCTCCAAAGACTGTGGCCATTTGGTGTTAGTCACAGCCATTTAATGTACACCAAAACTAAGATGAACTTATCAATTACTTTAAGACACCCTACGATCGAGTTTGCGACGTATCCGCATTGATGCCCTTTTTACATCTAATGTGGAATACAGAAGCTTTGTAGTTTTGTATACAACATTCGAACAAAACAGTCCTAAGTGTTTTCATTATATCTGTATAGGGGAAATGCATTGGATGCAAGGTATAACAAAATGGTGCAATCGGAATTGGTACAGTGTCGCGCAGTACCAAAACATTCCAAATCCATACTTTTCTCATTTTGCGTGGACTATACCTTTAAGGATTTTAAAATATTACACACGTCCAACAAAGGAACTATACTAATAATTACAAGGCCTATATGCCCATAAAAAGCCCATCAAATAATATTATCTCTAAATAGGCAACTAAGTTCCAAAATACTATACATACCAGCCTTTCTTGGGCAGCTAACTTATCCTTAAGCATTGGCAACGTTGCAATAGCGCCTTTCAGGAAATTTATTCGCTTGTTAATGCAACTAACAATGTTTTTCGAGTTCACAATTTCATGGTCATAGTGGCCGAGTTCTTCAATTATCGCTCCGGTTGTTTCCAGCAGAGGAGTCAGGTTTTTTTTAATCCATGTGTCTATAATGCCAGGATTCTAAAACAAGAAAAAAATGATTTTCTATTAATATGGGAGGAGGAAGTATGCAAAAGACAATTTGTCAATTGAAACTGTAAGTGCAGGAGAGATAAGCAACTTATAAAAAATTATAACGATTCCATATGGGATGAAATATTTTAATTGCAGCGCCTAGTAGCCAAGGGGTGCAAGTGACACTTTTGCGCTTTGGGGCGAAGTGCACCATGATTTTACTATAGCGGCTCTTTATCCTAGAAACTAACAGGAACATCGGAATCTGTCATTTTGACAATGCTAGAATTCAAGGAAAAGGGGTATACCCATATGCCCCCCGAAGCATGGCCAGAAAATGTTGCAAGTGTGAGACTCGAACCAACAAACTTTCGGGTGAAAGTCAGAGTCCATACCACTACTGTACATGTCCTGAAATTAGTACAGATATCAATGTCGCCTTCGATGGCCTTCGGTAGATTGCTCGTACATGTGCGAGTCTCTACACACCATGCGATCGGAAACCTGTCGTAACTCACCACAGGTATTACCTACAGAAGCAGCTGAAGAGGTTATTCTGATACAATCATTGAATGGTTTGAATGCGAATAAAAATAAAAATAAAATAAAACAAAACATACATCGTAAGCACTCTTCAGCTCATTAATCTCCCGCGTAAGTCTCTCAATGTAGGCCTCCTTCTCGGCCACCTGCGTCGCCAGCCCCTCCTTCTGCACGTCATACAAACAAATACACTTGACGCTGCTGCCATCCTCAGTTCGCGAAGAGTCCACCAGGTGGAGCACGTGTCGTTCCATTTCCGTAAACCCGTCTTCAAATTTGTCCCATTTCCCGTAGCATGGGTCGTCACAACCAGCTGATATCTGGAAGGGACGGAAAGCAATACAGCTAAGGCGCCCATTCCATTGACCGGCTAGGGCTATTTCAAAACAGTGACGTGGTAGCAGACATTCAAGACTTAGGTAGCGTCTCCACCGATCTCGCATTGCAGAATGCAAATGACATTGACGGAAATTAGAATTTTTCTTTTTATAGAAATCTATTAAAATGTTTGTACTTAACATATCCCATGACGCCATTTTTTAATTTTAGTTTGTTTGTTTGTGATTTTACTGTATGATCATTGATCAATTTTAACTATGGCATAGAGGAAAATAAACATTTCCGTCAATTCTGCAATGCGAGGTCGGTGGAAACGCCACCTAAGTCTTGAATGTCTGCTACCACGTCACTGTTTTTGGAAATAGCCCTAGCCGGTCAATGGAATGGGCGCCTAAAATAGTAGTAATAATTTACTGAAGGACTTTTTATAGACCTAGGCCTACTTGTTGTGGCCCACAGGTCCCTTGTCCAATTTCAACGACCCCATGGATTTCGGACATTATTTGTATTGTTTCCGTATGAATTTTTGGCCATTGGCAAACTGATATACGTCCTCGGTGTGAACCTACACCGGCTACAAGTGATAATGGACGAGCTGAGACAAGCTTACCGTTGATGCAATGAAACAGCCGAGAGCATGACTTAACCATGTACAAAAACAAGTCTGCTGCTACTATTAGCAATAGAGCTAAATCAGTAGAATTCTTAAAAAGAAGCATAGGGATTAGCTTATACTTCGTATAAATAGAGCATATGCTTCATAAACATTTTGAGAAAGAGTATTTGTTTTAGAAGAAAAAAGTTTTTCCTCATGAATAAAATGGTGAATTCATAATTTCAAGCATTTACCTGCGCCAAGAGCGTCACCTTCGCTTCTGGAGGTTTTGCTCATTGTCTAGAAGGAAATGCTAATAAGTAATTGGTAATGAATGTGGAAAAAAAGCACACCTTTACCTCTTACTTGCACCGTTTACCCTTGAAGTAAATACTTCTTTTTAGGAATTTAGCGTCTAGAAATGCAGCTCATATTTGCAATTAATTTATATTTTTTATTTTGGCGATCACTTGTTCCACTACAACATTTTCCATTTTCACTTTCGTCCCTTTCTAAACTACTATCCAGTCCTATATGGATACATTATACTTACCTCAACATGGTGCCGCTTAGACAAATCCTTAAGACAACGTAGATCCCCCTTCATCTCCCTAAGTAACGGAACCGCTTGATGACATGTGTTCACGACAGTCCCTGCGTCACCACCCCCACCAATCGATAGCACCTGTAAAATAAACACCTATTGGTAAAATTTAATGGCAACAGTGTAATATTGTCATATAAACATCACCTAGAGACTCTCTCCAGTCCTGTAATGGTGATGACAATAGATCCCCCCCCCCCCCGTAGATATTTTATCCTTCTTTTCTTCACTCTTCTTCTCTTTTTATTTTCTTCTCGATTTAATTTTAACCATTCAATAATAATACAATGTTTTAGTTTTTAAGGTTAGCATGAAAACAAGACTTTATAGTCTTCTTGTTCGCCTTTTGTTCATTTGCAATAAAGTCGTTTTCATTTCTTTTGATTTCACTATCTCAACATTTCAACATCATCATATATATCATTATCATAAATAATCAGCTGCAGTTGCCCGGGTGAGATACGTGAGTCTCCTCCACTCCCTCCAGTTTTTCCACTTCTAATAATTTACACTTCTCTGGTACCAGTGCCAGTCTTTTGAGATCTTCCTCAATCTGATTTCTGCATATCTTCCTTTGTCTTCCCCTTCTTCGTGTTCCCTCTATTTCTTCCACCAGCCACTTCATCGTCATCATTATATTCCTATGTAATAATAATTCAGTGGGGTCTGCTTCAGGGTGGCTATGGGATAAGTTAAACAGAGTGTTGCAAGCCAACCGATCACCCCCTATATTTCGGTTATTATGAAGAATTTTTAAATGCGGTAAAAAACCTAATAATTAAGTCTGGGGTAAACTATCTTTTGGTATAGTAGGTGTCACCGACTCTTCAAATGTCAGGACATGTAGAGTAGTGATACAGAATCCAACTTTCACCAGCAAGGTGGTTGGTACGAGTCCTACAATTGCTTCGTTTTGTGGTCATGCTTCGGAGGGCATGTAAAGCAGATGGTCCCGGGTCTTCCAAGTTGAGGGTAAGAGAGGGCTTTATAGCCCTAACTCCACTGGGTTGGCTTAGTAATAGAACAACATTTACCATTTAATATGTTGCACATCAAAGTAATGAAAGCCCATTTTCATTTTTTTTTTCATTTGGTGTACATAAGTTGTAAGCCTAACCTAAAAGGTTGCAGTACAATTAATACGAACGGAACCATCCGTCAAAAAAACCGTCAGCATGTGCCGACACTTTCAGATTTGATATAAGCTTGCGTTTGGAAGAGGGCTATTGCGTTAAAATACAACGGAGACATGTTACTATGTTACTATTGGGGTGGGGGTTAAGTGGTTAAGTGACTAGAAAACAGCTGCCTGGCAAAAGGTGTAAAACCTGGCAAAATATTAAAACCAGAGTTTATAAAAAGGAGACGAACCCGGCTACAAAAAGCCAAACGCCACACCCAGTAAGGCTAACCAAACCCGACCAGTTTTGACCTTGAAAAATAGGGTACATTCTTTTATTGGAACTAACCTCCAAACGCTGTTTAACAAATTTCAATCTGTCTTCTTCTTTCCTGATGATTTCCGTCTTGCCTGATTCTGTGGATAAGTTTGAAATGGTGCTGATTGATTTTTCCAAACATTTCGCTAAGTCTGCAATCGACGCGTAATCGCAGATTTTATTTCCGTTCTGAAAAAAAAACATTATTGAACGATACAGGGCAGTGCTCACTATAATTTTTTTATACATCGTAGAAACAGTTTAAAAAAAAGAGAACAAAAAACACAATAAACATGGGAAAGAAAAAAACAGCAACGCAGAACGATATAAGTACCGGTACACTATATCTTTGCGAAGAAAGTTATATAGGCCAGCGCTTACTTGAAATGAATTAATTATCTAGCTGCATTCGAAAAAAAAAAAGATATCTCCAAATACTGCAATAAGAAAAACTCTATACTCTATACTATACTTTTTTTAAAGGTTAAATCGCGTACAAACAATTTAAAGAATGTATCCGATTAACCTCTTCAATCGCCTCACTAAGTCACCTAATAGGTACTTGTTTCGAGTTACGACACGTCTCCGACCGCAAGGTGTGTAGAGACTTGCACATGTACAAGCACGCTACCACCTTGCCACCGAAGTCGCTTACCGCTTACCGAATTATCGCTCGCCGCTAGTGCAGCAACATCTCTTCTAGTTTCATAGAGATCAGTTTCGAGATCGAGATTCACTTTTTCTTGCTCGGATATCTCCTGCATCCCTGACTTGAGAGCACTCTTCAGGGCTGCCACCATTGCACGCGGCGTCTGCTCAGCTGACGGCGTCGTATTAACAGACATCCCTTCTTCCTGAAGCCGGTGATGGAGCGTTGCTTCGGTGACTACATCACACAACTTTGGGCCTTCCTGAAATAGTAAAAATAAGATAAGATAAGATAATTGGTTAGGAACGGGAAAACTGAAAATAATTCGTATAAAGTTGGTCTCCAAAGTACCTGAGCTTCTGCCTTATTGTTTCAGAGGCGAAGACGCGAAAATCTCTAACCTCAGCGTGGTGAAGATGGAAGCGCGGAATGGCGACTGAAAAGATAGGGGACCGAGTCTGAGCCGGGATAAGTGAAAAACACAGTATTTTCTGCGCAGGCACTATTTTGTCCTGGGGTTGGGAAACTGGCCCCGAAGGCGGAGGAACTCAATTAGGATTCAACGGCACAAGCATTACATTGTAGTATTATATGGTATATATAACACTGACATTAAATTAACTTTGGTTGAAGAGGTAACCTCCTCGTTATAACCGAAATTAGAGGATATGGTAAAAACTGGGCTTGGCGGGATTCGAACCCACGACCATATAATACTACAATGTAACCAGTTTTTTCCATATCCTCTAATTTCGGTTATAACGAGGAGGTTACCTCTTCAACCAAAGTTAATTTAATGTCAGTGTTATATATGCCATATAATACTACAATGTAATGAATAAAGCATTGCCTTTATGCAATTAAGTCAGCTCACAGACCTGTTCGGTTAGATAGTTGTGTAGTTGTGCTAACCTGTCTAGCAACACGAATCATGTCAATTAGAGCATAAGTAGAGGATTTGGCATTTACTGGACTTGTCGGGGCTTGTGGTCCAGCGGTTAAGACGACGCCCCGGTTAGGCGTAGATCGTGGGTTCGAATCCCGCCAAGCCCAGTTTTTTCCATATCCTCTAATTTCGGGCACAAGCATGCATAAAGCAACTGGTAACTACTACATTACTATTCCCTAGTATAGTTAGCATGACCGATGTTGATCGTCAATCCTCAATAGATGAGGCATTTGAAGAAGAGTATGAGTATTTATTAATTAAAAAAATATTTTGAAATCACTGAAAACAGAAGGACCCTACTAAGTGCACCCTATATGGAAAATAAAGACAAATTTCTTTCTTTCTTATAATTACAAAAACATTATTAATCTGAGAGTCGTCGAATAGGTGCCCATTCCATTGACCGGCTAGGGCTGTTTCCAAAAACGGTGACGTGGTAGCAGACATTCCAGACTTAGGTGGCGTCTCCACCGACCTCGCATTGCAGAATTGACGGAAATGTTTATTTTCCTCTATGCCATAGTTCAAATTGATCAATGATCATACAGTAAAATCACAAACAAACAAACTAAAATTAAAAAATGGGGTCATGGGATATGTTAAGTACAAACATTTTAATAGATTTCTATAAAAAGAAAAATTCTAATTTCCTTCAATGTCATTTGCATTCTGCAATGCGAGGTCGGTGGAAACGCAACCTAAGTCTTGAATGTCTGCTACCACGTCACTGTTTTTGGAAATTGCCCTAGCCGGTCAAGGGAATGGGCGCCATACACACAAATCTTCAGACACACCATGAGTTTCCTGTCTATAGTCCCAGCCCTATGCCTCGGCACACAGGTCCACCACACTTCCACACATAAACAAACAAACAAAGTAGTCAATCGCAGATCAACCTTGTTTATTCGTCCAAGCACTGATATACACCTACATAAAACGAAAGGCCAAGTACGTAGAACTAACGTACTACAACAGACTACCAACATACGTAAAAACTATCCAACAATTGAACGTACTTCGAAAATATCTAAAAACAAATTTCAACGAGTTAACAAACGAAAACTAAACAACTTACTTACGGAATGTAAGATTAGGCTTTTTTTTCTAATTTAAGCTGCACACGGGCTGAACCCCGCAGCATATTCCAATTATTGTAACTTAACTTTTAATGGAAATATGCATTTATTGTAAGCCTATTTAATAAATAAATAAATAAAAACGCGCGTCAACCAACAAAACCAAAACCAGAGAGCTCATAGCGCGTGTCCAGAGCTTAAGATAAGTATACACATAAATAACAAGCAAATTAAGAGAAAGATAAGATAAGAAGAAGGTAGGAAGGTTAGAAGAAACATGTCTATTAAAGATGAATGATGAAGAATGGAACTCGCAACTATCCAGTCCGCAGCCAAGTTCTCTGCCGACAGACAGTAATTAAAACAGTTACAATAGTATTTTGAATGGGAGTGTTTACCTGTCAGAGTACACAGACATATTATTGATGGGAGTAGAGATGCGAGCCAAGGCGGAGGGCAAGAGCAGGAAATGCAAGCAAGCGTTTATTTATAAACAAGTCCCCTCGCAACACTTGCACCCATGCTGGCACACCCTCACAATCAATGCTGTCACACGTCTTGGCTTTATCTTTCAAATTTACGATACGAAACTATTAAAAGCAATTACAACATCGGGGTAGATGTATTACCATAATTATATAAAATTTATATAAGCACAATCAGTGTAGACCAAAAGGGCGGATCCAGCACTCGATTTTTGAGGCAGCCATGAAGCCCTATTATGCGCTTTGTTTTTGTACACTAGGTGGTTTTCATATTAAAATTTTAAGCCTAATTTACGACGCTTAAGAACAGAGCATCAGTGCTGTGGCTGTGGTTTGCCAAGAGCACGACTTCCCTTTTCAGAGCAGGAGCCTCCGAGATCCGAATTGCCATGATGATCGCCAGTCTTCGATAGAAGAGGCATTTAAAGATGAAAGGAGTAGCGGAGCACTCAAGGCACTCAAGTAGCTTTATTGCGACAAAATGAAGAGTGATAAGGTTATGAATGATAAGGTCAATAGGGTCCATATCTATAAATGCATGTATGTATTATGGATGATAATGGATTTACATAGGTCACCCATAATATTCCTCTACAGCGAAACTAATTTATTCTTGTTAAACAACCCCATAGAGGTACCTAACTAGTTACAGGTACCCAAGGCCGCAGCCAGGATTTTCTTTCGGGGGCGGGGGGGGGGGGGTGGAAATTTCATTAGGTATTAGATAGTGTTTTTTATTTTTCCTCTCAAAATCCGATTCTATCTAGTATCAAGACTTTTTATTTTTTTATTTCGGGGAGGGGGGGGCTTGGCTACGGCCTTGCAGGTACCAATAGAAAATATATGCCACGGGGACGAATGACTTGGCTTGGTCTAAAAAATATAAAAATAAAACTATAGGCTATAATGTACGACCGGTTTCGGTAGTAGGCTATCGCCATGTGAAAGAACCGGTCCGAGTTTACTCGAACATGCTTTCCAATTTATCAAAATTAGTAGATAGAGAAAATGAGTAATTTCATGGTAAATAATTTTCCTCTAGTTAAATTTCCGATATCAAGGGGGGGGGGGGCGTTGTCCACTGGAGGTGAGGTAAATTCTAGATAGGTCAGACCAACACATTACCACACAGCAATAATGGCAGGGCACGCAATGCATTTCAGCCTGAATTTTCATCATTTTTTCAAAAAAACATTTTTTTGTACAAAACCAAATAGTTTTCTTGGAAAGCAACCTGTCCGGTTTCGTTACTCAATTTAACACCTAAAACATACCTGAAGGTAGAAATCATCGATAGAAAAGTTTCGCAGAAAAATTCTTTTTTAGTAATTTTTAATTAAAATTTAGTTATATTTATTTTTTTACTCCCAGAAGCAAACTATCAAGGGGCAAGCGTCTCCCCGCATTTTGTCAAGATTAATAACGACTACAATATATGTGAATTTAAAATAAATCGTTGGAGCCGTTTTTGAGAAATAATTTTTTAGACGTTTTTTTTTAGAGTTTTTTGAAAATAAACCCCCCCAAATTGAGTTAGCCCAAAATTAAAAAAAATTGTCCCGAGGTATGATTTTTATGAACTTACATGCAGAATTTCATCAAAATCGGCCGAGTAGTTTGCCCGGAAATCGATGCACAGACAGACATTTCGTAAAAACCACTTTTTTGGGTTCCTGGGACCCCAAAACGTGTAAATCCGTTGAAATCTCGGAATCGAAAATTTCGACCGTCACAAAGCTTTCCTTATACTACGTATAAATTGGTAAGCAAAAATGGAAACACATAGGCCTACACACTAACTTGGATGGTCAACAGTGGAAGGGTACAGAGCTCTAGGAGGGGGACGGATGAAGGTATGTCAGGTCGTTAACTATTTTATTTTATTAATTTCATTAGGTGCCCATTCCATTGACCGGCTAGGGCTATTTCCAAAAACGGTGACGTGGTAGCAGACATTCAAGACTTAGGTGGCGTTTCCACCGACCTCGCATTGCAGAATTGACGGAAATGTTTATTTTCCTCTATGCCATAGTAAAAATTGATCAATGATCATACAGTAAAATCACAAACAAACAAACTAAAATTAAAGAACCGGTCCGAGTTCACTCGAACATGCTTTCCAATTTATCAAAATTATTAGATAGAGAAAATTAGTAATTTTATGGCAAATATTTTTCCTATGGTTAAATTTCCGATATCTCGGGGGGGGGGGGGGGGCGGTTGTCCACCTGACGTCACTGGAAGTGAGGTAAATTCTCGATAGGTCAAACAAACACATTAATTACCACACAGCAATAATGGCAGGGCATGCAATGCATTTGAGCGCGAATTTTCTATCATTTTTTTCAAAAAAATAATTTTTTGGGCAAAACCAAATATTTTTTTGGGAAAGCAACCTATCCGGTTTCGTTACTCAATTTAACACCTAAAACATGCTTGAAGGTAGAAATCATCGATAGAAAGGTTTCGCATTTTTTAGTCATTTTTTCATTAAAATTTAGTTATTTTTATTTTTTTACCCCCAGAAGCAAACTATCAAGGGGCAAGCGACCCCCCGCATTTTGTCAACATTAATAACGACTGCAATCTACGAGAATTTAAAAGAAATCGTTGGAGCCGTTTTTGAGAAATAATTTTTTTAGACGTTTTTTTGGAGATTTTTGAAAATAAAACCCCCAAATTGAGTTAGCCCAAAAAAAAAAAAAAAAAATTGGTCCCGAGGTATGATTTTTGTGAACCTACATGCCAAATTTCACTCAAATCCACTGAGTAGTTTGCCCGGAAATCGACGAACAGACAGACCGACCGACAGACCGACATTTTGTAAAAACCACTTTTTTGGGTTCCTGGGACCTCAAAACGTGTAAATCCGATGAAATCTCGGAATCGAAAATTTCGACCATCACAAAGCTTTCCTTATACTACGTATAAATTGGAAAGCAAAAATGGCGTCATGGGATATGTTAAGTACAAACATTTTAATAGATTTCTATAAAAGGAAAAATTCTAATTTCCGTCAATGTCATTTGCATTCTGCAATGCGAGATCTGTGGAAACGCAACCTAAGTCTTGAATGTCTGCTACCACGTCACTGTTTTTGGAAATAGCCCTAGCCGGTCAATGGAAATGGCGCCTTATGTGGACTAAGGCAAGTCATCATTTTAAATTTCAATTCTGCCTATGTTCCAGCCAGTCACAGTAGAAAACACGCTAGTCAGGGTATCAAGCAATTTCCCTCAATTTCTCGCAAGTCATCATTTTACATTTTAGTTCTGTCCATGTTCCAGCCAGTCACAGTAGAAAACACGCTAGTCAGGGTAACAAGCAATTTCTCTCAATTTCTCGCAAGTCATCATTTTACATTTTAATTCTGTCTATGTTCCAGCCATTCACAGTAGAAAACATGCTAGTCAGGGTAACAAGCAATTTCTCTCAATTTCTCGCAAGTCATCATTTTACATTTTAATTCTGTCTATGTTCCAGCCAGTCACAGTAGAAAACACGCTAGTCAGGGTATCACGGAATTTCTCTCAATTTCTCGCAAGTCATCATTTTACATTTTAATTCTGCCTATGTTCCAGCCAGTCACAGTAGAAAACACGCTAGTCAGGGTATCAAACAATTTCTCTCAATTTCTCGCAAGTCATCATTTTACATTTTAATTCTGCCTATGTTCCAGCCAGTCACAGTAGAAAACACGCTAGTCAGGGTATCAAGCAATTTCTCTCAATTTCTCGCAAGTCATCATTTTACATTTTAATTCTGTCTATGTTCCAGCCAATCACTGTAGAAAACACGCTAGTCAGGGTATCAAGCAATTTCTCTCAAGTCATCATTTTACATTTTAATTCTGTCTATGTTCCAGCCAGTCACAGTAGAAAACACGCTAGTCAGGGTAACAAGCAATTTCTCTCAATTTCTCGCAAGTCATCATTTTACATTTTAATTCTGTCTATGTTCCAGCCAGTCACAGTAGAAAACACGCTAGTCAGGGTAACAAGCAATTTCTCTCAATTTCTCGCAAGTCATCATTTTACATTTTAATTCTGTCTATGTTCCAGCCAGTCACAGTAGAAAACACGCTAGTCAGGGTATCAAGCAATTTCTCTCAATTTCTCGCAAGTCATCATTTTACATTTTAATTCTGTCTATGTTCCAGCCAGTCACAGTAGAAAACACGCTAGTCAGGGTATCAAGCAATTTCTCTCAATTTCTCGCAAGTCATCATTTTACATTTTAATTCTGTCTATGTTCCAGCCAGTCACAGTAGAAAACACACTAGTTAGGGTAACAAGCAATTTCTCTCAATTTCTCGCAAGTCGTCATTTTACATTTTAATTCTGTCTATGTTCCAGCCAGTCACAGTAGAAAACACGCTAGTCAGGGTAACAAGCAATTTCTCTCAAGTCATCATTTTACATTTCAATTCTGTCTGTGTTCCAGCCAGTCACAGTAGAAAACACGCTAGTCAGGGTATCAAACAATTTCTCTCAATTTCTCGCAAGTCATCATTTTACATTTTAATTCTGTCTATGTTCCAGCCAGTCATAGTAGAAAACACGCTAGTCAGGGTATCAAGCAATTTCTCTCAATTTCTCGCAAGTCATCATTTTACATTTTAATTCTGTCTATGTTCCAGCCAGTCACAGTAGAAAACACGCTAGTCAGGGTAACAAGCAATTTCTCTCAATTTCTCGCAAGTCATCATTTTACATTTTAATTCTGTCTATGTTCCAGCCAGTCACAGTAGAAAACACGCTAGTCACGGTATCAAGCAATTTCTCATGCCTCACATAGTCAAAATCCTTTTGGAAGTCAATAAAATACAAGTAGACCTCTATATTCATGTCGCTAGTTATTCGCGCAGTTAGAGTTAAATACAGCCAGGCCCTGACCTTGGGATGTCACCATCCTGGGCAACAAATCTTCCAGCGCCCCCTACCCCATTAAAACAAAATGTTGCAAAAGAAAATTGTAAGAAATACGACCAAAGTATAAGGTTTAAACTCTCATGGTACACTTTAATTAATTTGGGTTATTATTATTATTATTATTAACAATAAAATAAACATTATAAATAAATAACAAAAATAAATGATTAAGCCTTGTTTAGCAGCACTGTATGAGTCTTTTGTCTCAAATAAGCGCTAGCTTGGGGATGCGGGATGATATTATTATGTATTGTAGTTTTGTAATATATGCTCCTTGTCCAGGGAATACTGGACAAGGAAAAGAAAGAAAAAAAATATATTATTTCAGATGCTGGAAGTCCACTCCGTGCTTTTTATATATTTCATTTGTACTTTCCCAATTGTCACGATTTTCTTATGAGGTACGATACATATTTTTTTCATTTCGACTGGCGCCCCCTCGAAGCTTGGTACCTTGGGCAAAAGCCCAGTCTACCCATTTCTCGGACAGGGCCTGAATACAGCTTAACTATAACTACCTAAAGAATTAACGTACGGCAATAATGAGTATACCCTCCATTTAGTTCCCCGCAGGTGGCAACACTTGTCTACAAGCTGCGTCACAGGGGACACAGAGTGCTGGGTGTTGGCGTTGCGATGTTCTAGCACATCAGTTTGGACGGAGCGCTCTTGAGAAAGGGCTACTGACCCAATCGAACTGGGAGTTTTGGACTGCAAATAATACGATAGAACGCATAATGAAAAGATTACGGTGGATGCGACTGTGTAGATTCTCAATAGTAGTTTATAAAATCAGTGATCAGGATGATACAAAAGAACACTTTATGCTAACCACCAACTTCTAGAAACCTTTTGTGGCCCCTGGAGACAGCTTCGTCCAATTGACAGTGAACAAAATTTTACCTTGAAAGTTATTGCTGAGTTCTTCTCAATCCTACCAATCGCAGTTGGCGAGTTTAACTTTAGAATGTTTGCAAGGAGAAATGTTTCTGGAAGTTGGTGGGAACGGACCTAAGAATGCGCACTAAAATTTGCAGTTTTCAGTGGAGGTGCCGCTGGTTAGCTATGGTCATTAGGCTGGGTCTGACACTTCTAACTGGTAACAGATTTTTAGAACAGTAGAACAGCCCGAGCACTAGGTATCAAGTTAACTTATTTCTGGGGTTAAAAATTGACATCGTCGTCAGGAGAAGATCTGACCAATTCCGAGTAGGGGGTTTCGACCCCATTTGCACAGAAAATATTTGGTCTCTTCTCGGTGGTGAAAGGATTAGGCGCTATAGGTGTTTCCACTTAGAGTTGCTCAGGTTACGGCGTATCGGTTTGGGGTCTGGGACCTTGGAGACTGCTGCTCTGGAACGGGAAGTCGTGATCTTGCCAAACCACTACCTCAGGGTTTTAAACCAGGATGTTCTTCTTCTGCCCACAGTCCTTCCATCTTCCCTTGGATTAATTCATGCAGAAGGAGACGCTTTTCGTTCCTCATCACATGACCGAAGTATGTTAGTTTCCATTACTTAACCGTCAGCAGTAACTCGGCTTCTGTATCCATTCGCCTCAGGCCCTCACCATTAGAGATACGATCTCTTCAAGATATGCCCCACATTTGTCTGTATGCCCACATTTCAAATGAACAGATTGGTGATTCTGATAAACATGGGTATGCCAATCACAGCGAAGCGGAGGGCCGCCATGTCGGATTATTCTATGAGAAACTTCTACATAGCAAAATAATATTTACTCACCCCCCGCGGACACGCTTTAGCCTCCTTCAGCTCAATCCGCAGCGTCTTGATGATGTCATCCTTGAAGTGTGTCTGCTTGTCAGCCTGCCGCAGCTGCTCCTCCAGCGCAGTCATGCAGCGACGCAGTTCTACCACCTGTAAAACAATAAAACCAGCTCAAGCATCGCCTAAGCTGGGGGCTCCAGGGAAGCGTGGGCACGTCCGGCCGCGTCACTAATACAACTACTGCTGAAGCAGGGCTGTTTAGGGGACTCATGCGCATGTGTTACTTCCTCAGTCCAATACAATAAACAAAATTGGTGGTCTATTTTTAAATATCCTGGATGTTTTACACTGTTGTAAAGCGATGGGGGTTCATACCTTAGGAGCAATGTTCCTCTGCATTTTGATATACAGTATGTGTCCGTCACTAACATTAATTGGTCATAGTATTGGAACGCCTTTAATTTATTTAAACTAATTTCACAGGTAATATGACAGGTGGAGCTATAAGACATGTCCCAATGCTTAGTGTGCAAAAAAATCAAATTGCTCGGTTTACCCAACCCCAAGGAAAAACACCAGTGCAAGACCACAGCATCCCATGGCATGTCCATAGCTGGCGGGTGCCTTAGAGCATAACCTGCTCCCTGATGAGTCATTTCACCGCATCTATTGAAAAAAAATTCTCAGTGTGACGTAAACAAATAGATATCGCAGGGGTAGTAGTGTAAGGCGACGAAATAATGGAAGTGATGGGTGCAGACGATTCTCCTTTTCAATTCCACTATTCACCGCATAGTAGGATGAACACCGCATGCCTTTTAAACTGCAACAGTTCTTATATCAAGGAATGGTACTGCAACGCTGAAGTATTGTTACCATACGTTCCTGTTCATAAGGCAAGTATGGGAAAGTGTTCTGCGTGTTCTCCCTCAGGCGGACGTAGCATGCGCGGTATGAGCAATCGCAATCGAATTTACCAGGAAGGTCTGTGATAGCCGGCGGAAGCGTCAGTCCGGTAGAGTCAGTCCGATGGAGTCCACTGCTAGAACTTAGTTCGGACTAAGAAGACAATCGGAGCGAGAAAAAGTCTTACAGGTACATATATGTATGATCTTGGAGTCGGGAACCAGGCCATAATTTGGGCCCATAGGTCCCCCCGTTGTTCTAGTCGTATTCTATTGCTTCTGCGAATCTCGCTTTGACAGAAAGTAGGACTACTGGAGCCCAAACGTCATTAGCAACAGCGTACCATAAATTTACCAGTCTAGGACGCCAGATCTTATGGCACTCAGCAAGAATGTGCCATCCACTTTCTGTCTCCATCACACAATTTCGGCACAGATTGTCCACTTGCACACGAATCCGGGCGAGGTGATGTCTGAAATTCCCATGACCAGTGAGCAGGGATACCACCCGACGCAAGCGTGTTCTATCCAATTCCAGCAGACTTTTAGCTTTTTTGGTGTCTGGATGTTTAATGAGGCGCTTCGTATGAAGCCATGCAACGCGTAAACTCCGAATTGCTCTAAAGGCCAGGAAATGTGGGGCCTTTTTCAAGTTACACCCGGACGGCTGGTTGGCAGCAATGCCTCCACTCCCCTCTATCCTGGCACGCCCTCTGTAGCTCCACGCATAGTCCGCGCAAAATGAGAAAAGTATGGACATGGCATGTTTTGATTCTGTGCAATACTGTAAAAATATTCTTTGCACAATTTTTGTTATGTCTTGCATCCAATGCAACAAGTTAACACAAAATCAGGATCAAAACATTCCACTTTTCTCATTTACAGGCCCCTACATCCTCCATCACTAGTTTCAGATATTTACCATACCATGTTGACCATACCTGGTCGTGTTTTTCAGCCACCTCCGCAGTCAGCGCCCACTGCGTCTCCTTCGAAGAGGCAGCCATTTCTTTGATTGTTTCTCTTGCCTTGCTGAGCTCTGCATTCAGCTTGGCCACCACAGTTGTCATTACTTTCTCCTGGAACTCTGGTTTACCCGCGTCACACCCACAAATTTCGCACAAGCTATGGTCACCATTTATAGCCTGCAAATACCAAGAAGACATAATTATGAAGGCTGTTTTAACATCATAAACGCCGAGCAGTTTTTGTTATTTGAGATGGACGAGATTCTAAAAGAAGAAGAAGACATTGTTAACTTCGCAGAAGCTCAATGAGTTCGGTGAATAGGGCATGTGGAGTGAATGAGGTTCATTTATGTAGTCATTTTGTAGATGGCAGCACCAGTTGCTAAGATATCAAAGCGTTGATTTTTCCATATGCCTCAATAATATTTTAAAATTATTTTATTTATGTATTATTTTTAAGTGATATTTTTCTATAAACAATGGAGAATATATATATTAAATTATATGCAGCGTAATAAGGTCCAGACACAGTAAAAATAATATAAAAAATATTAAAAGAATTAATTAGATGCTAAGAACTTAGTTTTCCCATACAAACGGCGGTCATTTTGAATAACGTGGATATCTTATTGTCGTCAGCGCTCCAAAGACCCCTAGATACTTAAATTAAAACACGTACTCTCTGGCCTAACCCATAACAAATACATACATAACAAACCCAACTACTAACATAACCTAACCTAACTACTAACATAACCTAACTTAACTAATATACTACTAACTAACAACTACCTATCACAAAAACTAACAAAATAGAATAATATACTAATGACGCTCCCTGTAATTAAGAGCACTTACGTTTCTATTTGAGATTGTCTCGTTAGAAATGTTTGAGATTTTAAACGATCTAGCGTTGGCGACAACCTTATCGTGTCCCATGAATTTTTTTAAAAGTACGTCTTTATTTCTCAGCTCGTCATTAAGCCGCCGTATTAAACTGAAAGCAGAAGAGAAATATTAAAACGCATTGCATGCTGTTGGGTTGGTTTTCATTACAATTTCATTGCTCTAATCTTATCCTAAATAATAATATTGAAAATAAGGTTTTAGGTTCAGGGGGTCATGAAATGAAAATTTGTGAAGATATTTTCCGGAAGTCGAACATTGGTTGCCATCTCAATAGGTAGATGAATCCCACTAAAATAGAAGAGAGAAATAGGTAGGGCACTTGCTTAGAGATGAAAATATGGTACACACCATCATCGAAAGCACAGCGGAAGGAAATAATAGAAGAAGGATTTCATGGATCAACTGAAGGAGGAAGGTGCAGGACCGAGAGAGCTGGAGGATCATATGAAAGGAGTTGCTGCCAACCAATCGTTGAGATTGTAACCTCAGAAGAAGTTAATAATACCCAACTCCAATCATTTGTATCGTCTTGATTGTCCTTATTCCTTCTCTGTTATAGGTTACATTGTTTTGACACCGTCTAGTAGGTACCTCATTGTATTGTAATGTACGTACTTTGCGGCAGTGAAATTTAGAGTTTGTTGATTGTCTACCTTCCTATATTAATATATACTGTATATATATTTATAAACGTCAATCGCATACAAACAATTTAATTCATGAATTCGATTGACCTCTTCAGTCGCCTCTGTAGGTAGGCTAAGTTTCCGTGATGAGTTACGACACGTCTCCGATCGCATGGTGTGTAGAGACTCGCACAAGTACAATCACGCGACCACCTTACCACCGAAGCCGATCATCGTCATCATAATGAATAATCAGCTTGTTGCTGGGTTTACTATTGCAACGCCAATGGCGGATCCACGGGGGAGGTCACGGGGGTCATGACCCCCCCCCCTTAAATGAGTAAATGCATAAGATAGTAAAAATATTTTTTACAAAAAAAATTTCTCGGGAGGGTGGGGTATAGGCTGCACACCTACACACACAACTTGTGACCCCCTCCCCTCAATTTTTCACTAGATCCGCCCTTGTGAAACGCTAGAATATAATAGTAAAAAAGTACATTTTAGACGCTTATGCCTATTAGAGTAGGAAATCGAAATAATATTCATACCTGTCTTGCTCAGCTAACTTGTCACAATAATCCTGCAAAAAGGAGAGAATCATATTAAGTACATGTGGGTTTATATGCATTTAATTAAGTGGTGGACCGTTTATAGCCCGGAATACATGACGTCTTGAATATATGATTTCCTTTTTGTTTCTAATTACAAAAAAAGAAGCCAATCCCATGCAAACAATGTATCCCATTCACCTCTACAGTCACCTCATTAGGTTAGTACCCGTGTTGAGTTAAGACACCTCTCCGATCGCATAGTGTGTAGAGACTCGCACAAGTACAAGCGCTCTACCACCTTACCATCGAAGTCGATTTGCATTTCAAGTGTCAATAATATAGCATAATATCAAGTGGAGAGTTCATGGAGCCTAGCGTAATAATGCGAATTCATTATTTTTAGCACTGCCATTTAGACCCAAGATGAACCGAAAGACGACTTACTTACTTCGTGTGTCGAAGAAACGCATTTAATAGCCTGTCCAAAATTCAAAATTGAGCAGCTTGGACGGGTTTGTCGTTTGTTTCATGCATGTCGTTAATCGTCGTGCAGGCAAGATGGCAGTTTTGGACAGACCACGAGGAGGGCGGTATCCCCAACAGCCCCACAGTCACACCGGCCGCAGGGGCTGGCGATTGAGGAAGGACAAGAAGTTACCATACGAAGGACGTAAATTTGACCTGCGCCTGCCGCTGTCAATATACTAGTATCTACGGTATTTATCAAGCTCTAGTTGTTCTTTGAGGTAAGTTTTCTATTCCCTTTGTAGTTCAGCTGGATTAAGTTGGTACCTCGCACTGACCCTGACCTCACAGTCTGAGGGATCATACGATACATTGCCGTCAATTTTACCCATCACCAAACAAAAAGGCTAATATACAAAAGAAAACATTTTTATGACTTGATAATTTACAGCAAAACAACAAATTTTCTCATTAATTTTGGAAACAGTTGACTGGAAAATTCTTCAAGCAGCATTCAATGTATACATTTATTGCACAAATGACACCGGTCTGGCTGATCGCTTGGATAACAGGCTGCCGAACGAAACACATCAGCAGGAAGTGACCGAGCTGAATCAGGATCTTGTAAATTAATCGGTGGTTCATACGAATTTTGATAAGTTGGTGCAGACGCATCAAATACAGTACTAAGTGGCGGTCTGGTTATATTAACATTAATCAACACCGAGTGATCTCTAGGGTTCGGATTTGCAGAAGGGACTTGGCTTATACCCTGAGGTAGCTCATCACTCATAACTCCATCAACGGGATACATCTGTCCCATACCTGAACCACTGCCTCCCATGGGGTCATCGTAATTTCTGATAAAAATTCTCGGTCCTTGATTCATTCCACTAGTTCCCGGTGTAACTGCTTGAGGTCTTGATCGGTTAGCCCCAAACGCATCATAATCTCTCGTGGGATTTCCTGTAGCTTGCCCTGATGGATCTATTCCGGGAGCTTCATTATCAGCATGATTATTTCCACGAAGCAAGAGGTTTTTTCCTGCTCTAACACTCCGTAATTGTGATCCTCTTTCACCAAAAGGATCATCACTATCGTTATTTCTAGACTCTTCGTCTAATTCATCAAGATTTTCATTACTGGTTTCCGGCTTTAGGCGATTCATATACCTGAAAAGAAGAAGAGTTATAGGGCAAATGTAACTTTAGTTAATGGCATCCTATACACAAAGCTTACGGTCAGTATTGCCATGTAAGATGGCCGCGTTGCATGCACACGGAGAAAAGAGCGACCTGGTCGATACAGGCAGCCCCGAGACAGTTAAACAGCGCCCACCACAGTGCTGGGCAGTAGCAAGCTATGTGTTCCGCGGTTTCTTCGGACTCATTGCAGATCATGGCCAGTTCGGAGCCCACATGGTCAATCTGGGTCATAAATAAATAAATAAATATTGACTTTTTTTTGTTCTATTTCTAAGCCAACCTAGCGGAGTTAGGGCTATGAAGCCCCCTCTTACACTCAACTAGGAAGACCCGGGACCGCCTGTTTTGCATGCCCTGTAAAGGTAGCAAGTGTGGGAATCGAACCAACAACCTTTAGTGTGAAAGTCTGAGTCTGTACCACTACTCCACATGCCCTGACTACTAGTAGTACCGTCTACTTATCATTAGCCCCGAAGCATAGCAATCACCTCACAAACTCCTATCAGCACTGCAGGTCACTTGCACATTCTGACTGCTCTCCTTTGCATTCATTCATTCATTCATCGGGCATTGAGACCATTGAATATATATACAGCAGCAGCATGATGCACAGTGCTCAGATTATTCCCTTTGACAAGTCGATATAAGTCAATTAGCATGAAGCCCTGTGTTTCCACATATTATTCCGACGTCAAAATTACGAGGACGCACAGCATAACAAAATGTAGAACAACATTTTTTCTTTCAACTAATTCTTGAATATCAGCTGTACGATCGATTATTTTGTGTCAAAAAAGTATGTATGCATATATTGCTCCTTGATATGCCAACTGTTCAAACTGCAAAGTGCTAACTTTTCAGGAGAGCGCTCCAAAGTTTTAATTTTTTATCTCCTACACTTCACCCATGGATAGGACATGTGCACCGGATGCCGGACTATAGACCCCCAAAGGCCATGTGGGAAGCAATCCCCGTCGGAAGAAGACCAAGAGGAAGACCTAGGAGAAGATGGGCGGACCAGTTCCAGGAGGACCTCCTTCGAGTTGGCGTCGAGGCAGCAGATTGGACAGCGGCTGCTGAGGATCGACAAAGATGGAGGGAAAATGTCAGAGCGGCCAAAAGTCCCCCTGGGCTGATCGCGCCTAATTAAGTAAGCAACATTAAGGAGTGATATAAACATATACTGTATATACAACTTAATGCTTACCTTTTCAAGGCATTCCGCACTCTGTCTGGATCAGCGGTAAAATCAAAATCGGTACTAACTTCTTTCCCATCAGCCATATCTTCAACTAATTTTGTAAACGCCTCATTAACTGCACTCACCTATAAGACACCCAATAACTCGCTTCGATTTGATAAAGCATATGAATTTAATAGAAAAATAAATAAAAGTAACAAATTTAAAATCGAATCCTTTAATAGTTTAAGATATAGTAGTGTGCGTAAATGGTTAAGAACGCGCTCGGCGGCGCGTGAGCTAAATTCCCTCACATCACCGCAGCCAAAATACCTGCAAATTGAGTGGGATTTTTCCAAATATTTTGCATACGAATTCGTATATTATTTCATTATATTATATTTCAAATTTAATCCATTCGTGACTCGGAAACGGGCGCCGGCGGAGTCAATTCCACAATTAGATCTAGGTCTTCGCGTGTATCTACTACTCTCAGCATAACAAGATGAACACCGCGTCTTATTGGTGATAGATCTTATTTTATTATTAATGAAATAATCTTCACAGTACAGTGTGGTTATTGACAGTAGCTTTTGGTACGGAAAGTATGCGGCTACTTCCCTCCATTAGGCGGATGTATCATACTGTGTGCTACGGGAATGAAGCGATTGGTATGATGATTCAAATTAACAAGCGAGGCCCTGGTGTTAAACCAGCTAGAGTCAGTCCGCAAGAGTCAGTCCGGTGGGGTTAGTCCAATGGTTTCTTAGACAAAGTTAATTTCTTAACGATTATTTGGGTTTTACTAATTCGGGTTGTTATAACAAGTTTTTCTAAAACTCTAAGTTTTTGTTATTTTTTGTTTATTTTAAGTCCAATGGAGTCAGCCCACTGCCTGTACGTAGGGTTTTTCTTATATTTATTTTTCTTTTAGGCCGGCAACATACTATCCCTTCTCACAGTCCGCCAAAAGGGACCGGTTTGAAGGGGCATGAATGCATGGAGCCTGATGGTGCCACCGCGCCAACCGCAATCGACCGGATGGTGCTGCGGCAGGAAAGGATGACCGGACGATGGGACGAATAAATAAACATTCAGTTGATTGCGACCAGTCACACGGTCCGCCTGTACAGCGCGGTTGGAATGTTCGACATCGACAAGTTTATTGAATGTGTCCATGCGACTGATCAGATCAAGAGTAAAATCAGCTTTTTTACGCGGTCGCACCGGGCAGTGTGGCAGCGTCGTGTCATCCAGCGAGAACGCATCCCTCTCAGCCGCATCCGGCAAAAAGGGATAGTTTGTCGCCGACCTTAAAAAAAGGTAATCACGTACAAACAATTTAATGAATGTATCCGATTAACCTCTTCAATCGTCTCACTAACTTACCTATTAGTTATTACGGCACATATCCGACCGCAAGGTGTGTAGACTCACACAATTACAAGCACGCTACCACCTTGAAGTCACTTAACAGGTACAACCAGTCCGGACTTAAGTCCAGCTAATGTGCGGAGTTACACATCACTAGTTTCATTTTCACTACTACTGGGCAGTCAAACGCGACATTTTAACAAAACGGTTCCTAACCAGTGCGTACCTTATCCGTATCAACGATGCCTAGTGATGTTTGCTGCTCCAGCTTTCTCTTCAAGGTCCGGACCTGCCTCAACCCCTCATCCTCTACTTCATCAACAGTTGACAGCAGCGTTTGATTTTGTTCCCACAAGTACTCCAACAACTTTCGCAGGGATTTGGTTTTTTCCTAAAAGGTTACCAAACAGATCGGAGTTAACAGAAGATCGGACACGTCCACAGTCCGTTTTTTGATTAATACTTTTTTCCTAACGCATGATTTCAGCGTTTCTGCTTTAAGCAACCCTGACAGCCTGGCGGGGGGAGTGAGTCTGTTTATTAACTGGAGACACCCTAAGGGCAGACTCCTTCACCTCGGGGAAAAGGGGAGTTGACTGACAGAGTCAACCTCCTAATTAGAATGGATTCCGAACCACTTGGGGAGCAGAGTGAAGTCACATGATTAATTCGGAGGTGACCAGGACTCGCCACGCTCGAAGACTGACTGGTATAGTCTCAGCGCGTTATCGTGTCCCACCATGTTCCTCTGCCACCTACCAAGTTTGCTGCAGTTTGAAACACTCTCTGCTGTCGTGGATTCGACATGGTAAGGCCGTTGTTGATATACTAACACCTAATGACCATAGTTTTAGAACTTGTCTATTGTTTTCTTGGGAATCAGGTTCAGATTAGGCCAATTGGTCATAGATGTCACCGCATAATGCTGAGAAAATGCCGAAAAAATCTGAGAAATCCCGAGAAAATTCAAGGAATAGCAGAAGGTTGGTACAAGAGCTGCATTGACTTAAACTCTATGAAAATTATGCTTTTTATCGAGGAAAAATTCTGTTTAAAAAATTTACCTCTTTCTATGAGAGAATATGCCCTATACAAGTGTCAGCCAATTTAAGAACGCACTAAAAATATACATGATGGACATTGCATTTTACTTAGTACAGGAATTTAAGCCCATTTTATGGAGCACTCTTCGTATTCATAGGCAATAGTATACGTGTGTATGTACGTGTATGTGTGTTTATTTATATGACAACATTCTATACTGTAGGTAATTGTTTTATGGATAATATAATTATTTATGATTATGAATGGGAGGATCATTTTTTCAGCTTTCTGACATTTCACTTGCGGCTCCTCAATCAATATTTTAAATGACTTTATTTACTTTTTCTCCATTCACAGATTCACAGCTCTCAATAGAAAGGCGAAAGTCTAGTTAAGCTACTCCTATTAAAATAACAAAATTTGATTATAAATGTATCGATTATTTAGCCTAAGAGAAAACCTTTTCTGAAAGAAAAAAGGTCAGCTAAGCATGTGTAGATTAGTAAAATGAAACATATTTGCACAATTTCCACAAAAATATGTGTGTAATATATAAATAATTATATTTTTGTGGAAATTGAGCAAATTTGTTAAATTTTACTACTATACACATTATGTTTCGTTTCCACGAAGTCACGAGAGAAACCCTACATTGGAATTGGCAAAGCATAGTTATTTACTTGCAGCCCATTTCATACGGAATTTTCGCATTGGCAGGCATAGGCACTTGTTGCTAATGATAACTTCTTTGGAACGAACATGCAAACAAAGCAATCCTTGCTTAAAATATAGATTATTTTGCCAATGGGACGTTTTTCTTCAACTTTAAATGCATATTCATTCGACTAGTTCAACCGCGGGATAGTTTTACTAGACCTTTACCAAATGAAATTAAAATATTTGATTATTTACAGATGGCCAAATAGTAAACACATGTTGTACAGTTACGTGGCGATAGCTTTTGCAACTATATAAGTACCAGCCACCTACCTTTCTATGTAAATGATACCCTGCTTTTAAGGCATTTTGCATATTCATGGCGTGTAAATATTATAAGTAGGCTACTTTCTTAGCCTGAAAAATCGGGACCTTGAATATTAGAGCTTTGTGAAACAATTGGATAAGCTTCGTAGGCCAGCATAGCCAGACTTTCTTATCGAAAGTAGGTTGAATGGTAGGCTACCAGCTAGGCTACTTAGACATGCATGAATAAATTGATTAAAGAAAATGTATATGATATTGTCACTAGTTTTATATTTCATACTTAGCGGGTTTTACCTAGGTCCTGTCATTACAGCATTGGCACCACAATTTCTGTCTTCAAGAACATAACATATTGCCGCGGTTAGTTACACAAAGTTTTACTTACCCTGAAGTCCTCGTCCTTACAATTATTTAAGTCATTTATGCATTGTTCGTAAATGCGCTTGAACTGTTCCATTACTTCAACAGTATCTCTATCTGAATCCATGCCAAAAAATTAATAAAATTATCAAAAAAATAAAAACGAAAAAAAATTTGTTTTCCTACTACTATCTCTTTTGTTTTTTGTTTACACGGAACGGATATTCTTTATCTATGTTTAGCTTACGTATTAGCTTTTTAGTAATATATAATGGAGTTTTAGGTAAGCTAAGCGTAGTAATTTTATATAGTACTGCCAACATGATGCTCATGGCAGTATACTGGAATGTTGGCGAAGCTGTTTTTCGAATTTGTATTCAAACAAAAACAACCGACAACGCAAAAAACCAATTTCGTTTTACAGTTTTATTTAATAATTGTTTAATATAATGGCTTTAGTTGGACAAACTAGTATTCCTGATAAGGCATGGCAACCGCGGGTCGCCGTTCTAGACACAACGTAAGTAACTTATTGCTTTTAAAAGTACACTTTTTTCATATATTGGTGTTTCCAAATACGGCTTACCCACTGACCGTAGACAGCCCCTTCGATACTTATGCCGGATTAGTACCTATTATTATTATTATTATTATTATGATAAATAGGTGACCGCAGACCGCATAAGGTCCATAGAGAACCATTGTTGTTGTTGTTGAAACTCAGAAGTCAAGGTGCTTAAATGTCGATATTGGTGTGGCCCAAGGCAGCTGTATTGGTCCATTGTTGTTTGTTCTTTTTATCAATGACCTGCCAGATGTCCTACAGCACTGCAGCATACATATGTTCGCTGATGACACGTTGCTGTATTGTCGAGGAGCTGACGTCACACAGTTATCAAGAAAAATGAATGATGAGCTCCAAGTAGTTGTAAAGTGGTTAGCTGCAAATAAGTTGAGTGTGAATGCTAAAAAGTCTAAAGTTATGATTGTCAGTAAGTCTCAGACATCAATACCACCACCTACAATCTCTATGAACGGCGAAGCCCTTGAAATTGTCGACGAATTTAAATACTTGGGAGTCGTCATCGACAAGCAATTGACGTTCGCCCTGCATTTCAAAAGGATTGTCAGCAAGTTGAGGCAAAAACTGGGGCTCCTTAGACGTTTACGGTACGCCCTACCCCGTAAGACCAAAGAGCTGATCTATAAGGCACTTATTAAACCACACATAAACTACTGCAGCACACTGTTGAGCTATGCCCCTTCAAGTGCAATCCAAGAGATGCAAGTCGTTCTTAACACGGGCTTGCGAGCTATACTAAATGCACCACAGGACACTCGTGTCACTGACATGTTAAGTGAGCTCAAACTTACGTCAGTACAAGACCAGGTCATATTGGATACTTTGTCGTTCATACACAAAATTCTGATCGGTCATCTCCCAGAGTACCAACGAGACAAAGTTCAATTCTTCAGAGACGTGCATGCATACAACACCAGACAGCATAATAGCATCTACCTGGAGCGGGCTATGTCAGAATTCCAAAGGCGCGGAATATTCTATTCGTGGTTATCCAGATATAATAATCTACGCCGTGAAATTAAAGACAGTGCGACCGTCAAACAATTTCGCGAAAGACTAGAATGCTCCCTCCGGCATCATTAGAACTAAGTGCTAGTTTGAAGTGAATCTATCAAGAACAACCATTAGCATTCGTGCTACTACCCATACAACAACAACAAACATAGATTTCACTTGCGATCCGATGACACTCACATCACTCCTACGTCTTGTTCTATACTCGTGAACATCATGCCCACGATTTAGAACTTGTAAGTAGTCCGGGACCATTCTCTTCTCCACCTTATACATAACTGACGCCGTCTATCCCACCTTGGTGGGTCATGGACAAAGATTGATTGATTGATAAATGTTAGGGTGTTAATCGTAATACTCTCATCCACTGTTAACCAGTCTAACTCATCCAACATGGTACTAATGTGGGTGTCCCATTTCGCCTTCAGAATCACTCGCATCGCCTGATTCATAATTTAACACTTAATCAAAAGTTGTAGAAAAGTCCCATCAGACGGGCTTCCTTTACGAACCCATGCACCTCGCGGACGTGGGATAGGTCGAATTTAATGCAATACAATACAAAAATTAGAGTCCCTGGCCAGCCAGAGCCGGATCGACCGTGTCAAACAAAAATAGCCACCGGAGAGGGTTTTTTACGAAAGAAGGAGGTACTTAAATAGTCCAGCTCCTGGGGTCGTACTCATCCAAATTATATAGTGAGGCGTCAATATAAAGTAGTAGTCAACTTAGTACCTAACTCTCTGATAGTTAAGAAAACTCAAAATCACCAGATAAGCCTCAGATTCTCAGTCTTGCTAATCCTGTAGTATTGTATTGTAGTTAAATGGATCTAGACTTAAGACTTCCCATAACCGGCACGGCTTCCCAACGACATCGGCCTGTATTATTTCAAATTTTACCGATTTGGACTGTCTAGCTTGATCAACCCTTCCATGAATGAGAGCTTCTACTTTATTTTGCCACGATTTTGCCACGTGAGCCTGCAGGTAGTCGTCATTTGGGCATCTAAACGGGTGACAAAAACGGCTTTTGGAAGGTCAGAACACATGGGTCATTCTTCACCGGAGTTTCCCATGACTGTCCTCCTGGTCGTTACAGCGTTCTCGTATCTTCTGCATACAACATTGTTGACAACCTGCTTCTGTCTGCTTGTAATTAACCCTCTGTCTATTCCTTAATAAACTTTCTTTCTTTTAGGATGGGTGAACTTAGTGTTGAATTGTACTGGAGACACGCTCCGAGGACTTGTGCCAATTTCGCAGAACTTTGTAGAAGAGGTTATTATAATAACACAAAATTTCACCGCATCATTCGAGATTTTATGATACAAGGCGGTGACCCAACCGGAACTGGCAGAGGCGGGGCGTCCATCTATGGGAAAGAATTTGCTGATGAGATTCACGAAGACCTGAAGCACACAGGTAAGAAAATTTGTCTTCAAAGTAGCTACGCTTCTGAGTAATACCTTATGGTCTCAGAGACGCAGACGCGAAAATCCCTATCGCCTCGTGGTGAAGATAGAAGCGTGTAGTGGCGACTGAACTGAACAGATGGGGCATTGTGCCGGGATAAGCAAAAAACGCAGTCTTTTCTGTGTAGGGTACTCTTTTGTCCTGGGTTTGGGAAACTGGCCCCGAAGGCGGAGGAACTCAATGAAGAGTCAACGACATAAAGATGTAGAAGGCTCCGGGAAACCCCCGCATAACAATTTCCTGGCATATTCATCATGACTACAATTGCCATGATGATCGCCAATCTTCGATAGAAGAGGCATTAGAAGAAGAATAAAATTGTGGCCTATTTGTGTTATGAAAAGGTACCTATACTATACGTAACAAAATGCTCAGAAATATTTCATCTATTTACGACTGAGATTTCATGAGATATTTGATTTTTACGCTTATTTCACCCTCCGATTGTCTCTTAAATGTTGAAAAAAAGATAAATTCAATTCAATTTTTATTTCCTTCAAGCTGTATTAATTCGTAACGTTTAGGTAATACCAGTTGTTCTATAGCCTAAGTAGTTTTACTCCTCGAAGCAAAGCCCTGAAGTAGAAGGTTTCAGTTTCTATTATGACTTCCACACATTCAATGCTAAACCTTCCATCTAGATATCGTTGGACAGGTAGAGGCTTAGTTTACTTTTTCGTGTCCAAGGTAGAGACTAATAGTTTCAGGCTCAGTATTCAACCACCCTGATGCCACTGTCGGTGACTCGGTGCACTCCCACAAGTCGTCTAAAGTGCAGGTAGGGGGGAGAGGGTGCATGAAAGTAGGTGACTTTAGTATTGGGTTGCACAACATTCGCACTTGGTGTCCTCCGATGCCAGTTCTAGTTCAGTTCTAACTGGTTGGCGTGATAGGAAGATGTTTTAACGCTCCTATGTTATTTCAGGTGCTGGTATTTTATCAATGGCTAATTCAGGACCTGACACAAACGGATCTCAGTTTTTCATTACCCTGGCACCAACGCAGTGGCTCGACGGAAAGCACACAATTTTTGGCAGGATCAGCGCAGGCATGAATGTCGTCAAGAGGATTGGACTGGTAGAGACTGATAATGATGATAAGCCTACGGATAGTGTCACTATAAAAAGAGCCTACATTAAAAATTAAGAATACCGGGATTTTTTTTAAAAATTAAATAAAAAAAAATTATGAAAATTGTCTTTATTTTCCATATGGGCGAATTTTGGGTCTTTCGGCCCACTATTACAATTAACCCACTATACGGTATTATAAAACAATTAAGAGGTATGTACGGACGTAACCTCCTTCCCATTCACTCCTCATTCATACACTTTGACTCGGTCGATCCGGCTCTGGCTGGTCAGGGACTCTAATTATTGTATTGTATTGTATTGTATTACATACCGTTGCATGAGAAACTGGGACAAGCCACCCTGAAACTCTTCAAACTCTTATCATCTCTGGTGGAATCAGGAAATGAGTTGAAAAGCCTCGCCGCCTGCACTGCAAACGAAGCGCCCTGCGCCTGCGACCTATGGCGCCCATTCCACCGACCGGCTAGGGCTATTTACAAAAACAGTGACGTGGTAACAGACATTCAAGACTTAGGCGGGGTTTTAGGGGGGGCATTGCAGAATTGACGGAAATGTATATTTTCCTATTTGCCATAGTTAAAATTGATCAATGATCATACAGTAAAATCACAAACTAAAATTAAAAAATGGCGTTATGGGATATGTTAAGTACAAACATTTTAATAGATTTCTATAAAAAGAAAAATTCTAAATTCCGTCAATGTCATTTGCATTCTGCAATGCGAGGTCGATGGAAATGCCACCTAAGTCTTGAATGTCTGCTACCACGTCACCGTTTTTGTAAATAGCCCTAGCCGGTCGGTGGAATGGGCGCCTAAGGATGGGTATAGATAGTTTGTTTTATACCCTGGTATTTATGTTGTGGTATGTCGATAAGAACTTGAAATATTGTGTTAGAGGGGTAATTCCTTTACAAGCACATTATGCAAAGCACGTAGGGAATGCAAATCTCTCCTTTCCCTTATTTTCAGCCATTTTAATTGTCTATAGTAACCAGTAATATGCTCATCCCCACGTGCTCCAATAATTTATCTCATACAAACGTTTTGCAGCTTCTCAGACAAACATATTCAACTGCACAGCATCAAATGATTCTACCGATTCGTTGTAGGGCAGACTGGTAGGGCAGAGGTGTATGTACCTATATTTTGTCTGGCTACCATATTCTCTTATGGGTTATAGATGATGGGCAGGTTTAATAAAGAAAAACAAAACTTGAAAATTGTAAAATTCGACTAAAGTATATTATTTACATGTATTTGGAGTATAGTGCATATATGACAACGGACACATTTTATCAATTGACAGTTACCATGGAAACATGTGAATAAATTCTCCAAAATGCAACGGTACCATCGATTGAAAAGTCTCGGTACGGAATACAACTCGGCACGGCCATCCATTTGTTGGCTGTGCCGTCCAGTGTTTCTACTGATAATCTTCAAGCGATGGTGGAACGGGGCCTTAATCGTAAGCCGATGTAAATAAAAAATTCCACCGGTCAGTAAGGTGCCCATTCCATTGACCGGCTAGGGCTATTTCCAAAACGGTGACGTGGTAGCAGACACTCAAGACTTAGGTGGTGTTTCCATCGACCTCGCATTGCAGAATTGACGGAAATGTTTATTTTCCTCTATGCCATAGTTAAAATTGATCAATGATCATACAATAAAATCACAAACAAACAAACTAAAATTAAAAAATGGCTTCATGGGATATGTTAATTACAAACATTTTAATAGATTTCTATAAAAAGAAAAACAAACATTTCCGTCAATGTCACTTGCAATCTGCAATGCGAGGTCGGTGGAGACGCTACCTAAGTCTTGAGTGTCTGCTACCACGTCACCGTTTTGGAAATAGCCCTAGCCGGTCAATGGAATGGGCGCCTAAAGGCTTGCTTGACAAGTATCTTAACAAGAACCAGAATAAAGCTTAGTTCAGTTCCCGTTACGGTAGGGTTACCAGATTTCAGAAGACACAATTCCTGACACCTGAACCATAGTGTCATTCTACGTAGTGCAAATTTACTTGTGCATTTCACTGTTAAAATCTGCTATGGCGCCCATTCCATTGACCGGCTAGGGCTATTTCCAAAAACAGTGACGTGGTAGCAGTCATTCAAGACTTAGGTTGCGTTTCCACCGATCTCGCATCGCGGAATGCAAATGACATTGACGGAAATTAGAATTTTTCTTTTTATAGAAATCTATTAAAATGTGTGTACTTAACATATCCCATGACGCCATTTTTTAATTTTAGTTTGTTTGTTTGTGATTTTACTGTATGATCATTGATCAATTTTAACTATGGCATAGAGGAAAATAAACATTTCCGTCAATTCTGCAATGCGAGGTCGGTGGAAACGCCACCTAAGTCTTGAATGTCTGCTACCACGTCACCGTTGTTGGAAATAGCCCTAGCCAGTCAATGGAATGGGCACCTATGCTAGAATTAATATAAATACAATTGCAATATTATATAATAATATAAGTTCTCGCCAAATTCTGAGTTAAAATTTAAGCCCGAAAAAGTAAAATAAGTTATTTCACATTTTTAACGTAACGTTACGAAATCCATTTTTTTTTATCATTTGCATGTTTCTCGAAAAAATACTGACATTCACCCGGCAATTCCTGACATTTCTGACGGCAGTCTGAGTCCCTGACTGTCAGGGCGAATCCCTGACGCCTGGTAACCCTACGTAAGGGGAATCTTTCCAACATTTTGGAAAACAACATGGCTTGAAAGCTACTAAATTAAATGCTCCTTCAGTGGCTACATTGACAAAGTCGCCTGAAATATATAAACTTTGATAAAACACAATGCATTTCTTTATATGAACTGTTGATAGTCTATAAAATAAAATGATTTTAGGAAGAAGCAGACGACGTATCCCAGAAAAAGGACTATCGATTAGTATGGATTAACGATAGTTCACGTAACACAACCTGGTTCGATTATTAATAAACTATCAAGCAAGGTACATCAGGATATTGGGAGTTTGGTCAGAACCTTACTTAAGATTGAGAATACCAAATTTAGAAAATTATTCACAAATTTCTAAAAACGATTTTCACTGTGTCGTAACAAGTGCAGTATAGACTACAGGAAAGATGCATACTAAGGGCCGTTCCCACCATCGTTTGGAAAGTCCTGGTAAGTTTTTTTTCAATAAAATGTTAGTCGCAGACTAACAATGTAGTGAAATTATCCGATTAACCCTATATAGTGAAATTTCCCTAAAGCTGGCCATTCACGAAGGCTCCAAACGGACTCGTGCCAAGCCAAATGGCGCGTCCTGTTCCATTTGGCGTTAGCGCCATTTAGAGGGGTCATCACGACTACGCTGAACCAGTCGCTCCAATTCTTTCAAATTGTACAGTGTAAAAGTACCTCTTCCATATCGTCACACTGTACAATTTGAAAGATATGGAGCGACTGGTTCAGCGTAGTAGTGATGACCCCTCTAAATGGCGCTAACGCCAAATGGAACAGGACGCGCCATTGGCTTTGCGCGAGTCCGTTTGGAGCCCTCGTGAATGGCCAGCTTTATAGTACAATCACGTCAACAACTTGCCACCGAAGCCGATAAATAATACTGCACTTTTATCTTATGCCAATGCCTGATGGCGGCGAGACGCATCCGTTAGATTCCACTTTCCAAGACTTCTCAATCGATAGTGCTACCTGCCCTAATGGAGGCTCTCACCAAACTAGGTTTTCCTATGGCGTGTATTCCACTGGTCAATATTCCGTCATTTGTGATTTAAAAAAAGTTGAGATTTTTGTTTTAAGGAGACTATTATGTAGATACTTAACTTGTCTATTACAAATTAAGTTATAATATGGTAGACATCAATAATAAGTCTCTACACAAAATCTCATCACTTTTTAATGCATAAATGAAGAAAACTGACAAGTGGAATAACCGCCATACATGGATTCCACTACAACAGGAAAACCTTTAGTTGGAGGGGGCCGCCCCTGATAGGAAGCTGACCGTAGATATGGGTCACCCTTAGATCACCTCAAAATGTGTTAGTTTATATTTTTTATTTTATTTCATACATCCCTTATTATGGTCTATTCATGTTGTAAGGGACTATTTCATACCCCAACTTATAAGATAGAATAAATGGCAACTAACCACAAGATCAGTAAGGCCAATAGCGGTGAAAGTAGGGCAACTGCAGGGTTCTCAACATACGAAAGGAAAGTAGCGGCAAAGGAAAAACAAATGAACACTTCAACAGGCGCAGTAACATTCTGTGCATTTGATGCGCAATCTCTATAGCTTGTTTTTGACTGTATTAGGCTCATGGCGAGTGCCACCCGCTTACACGAGGAAACTATCGCCGAATCGGTCAGTGAGACAGTGACTGGGCTCCTGCGGACCTACTTTAGCGCCTGTATAATATACCATATTGAATAAGGTATTTTTAATTTTTTCATAATTTTGATAATTCTTGTGAACTAATGTCCACTAGCCAGTCATTTTAACGGAAAAATCACTCCATCAATGCAATAAAATTTTTTATTGTAGTTGATCGAAAAATAGTCTTTTACAAATTGAATACGATAAATTTAGATCAAATTCTTACAACTAAAATAAAAATTATAAACAGATTTTGGGGTGGAGTAGGCCGGTATCTTATAAGCTCAGCTTCCTGCTAAGGCCTAAAGTAAAGAGATAGCAAAAAAATTCCTACTTGTTCCCAACATTTTAAATTTAAAAGCAGGGCTACCATAATAATTGCTAATGTATAATAATGCATTATATCTCTCAACTTTAGAACTGAAATGTAAATTTATAGAGTCGGTTGATTGTCCGATTTATTTCTTTAGTGGGTTGGCAACTGTGGAAGATCAAAGGAAACTAAGTTAATCAGTATCAAATAATAATAGCTGGTGCCTAACAATAACCTAAGTATTGTCGACAGCTGTGAAACATAGGGAGAAATTTTACTTTGTATGTGAAACGGATAGTACCGGTTACGATTTCCTTTTAAATAAAAAACTTGCCGTTTCTCCGGAAGGGTTAATTTCAGTCACTTTTTCTACCTTAAACGTAGAATCGGAATCGCCCATGATTACACAAAAAATAATAAATCTGAATCGATCTCATGGTCAGCGAGACACAAAATATTTTGAACAAGTTATGATGAAGCTTCAAAGTTCCATTCAGTTTGAAGACAATTTTATTATAACATTGGAGTTTAATTTTTTCTTTGCTTTCACAAAACGCGGGAAGAAAATCGCTATCAAATATCAGTATAAAAAAAATTATATGCGCAAACTACATTATTATGTTCTGCATTTGATCGAACTTGAAATTCAAATTGACGAAGTTAAGGTTGTATGTAGGCCTACAACCTAATTAAATAAATAACAAGGACTTTTTGTTCTATTACTAAGCCGACCTAGTGGAGTTAGGGCTATAAAGCCCTCTCTTACACTCAACAAGGAAGGCCCGGGACCGCCTGCTTTACATACCCTCCGAAGCATGGCCAGAAAATGTAGTAAGTGTAGGACTCGAACCAACAACCTTTCGGGTGAAAGTCAGAGTCCGTACCACTACACTACATGTCCTGACACCTGATAAATAGTTACCTCAGGAAAATTGTAATGTCTACAAAGTAATAATAATAATTATATAGGGTAATAACCAACAGGCTGCTCAAATTAATTATACTCTCAGGGACAATCTTACGTTGCATTGAAGCCAATTTATAAGAAGACATTGTCTCGGGCAGCCACTAAGTATGACAGTACCACAACTCACGGTCCCTGAATCCCTCTGATTTGGTTTGTAAATTGAATTAGCGACAGTACATTGTGGTTGCTCGTGACATCGTCTTTTTACAAACCTTTTTTTTTTAAGATTAACAAAATCAATGTAGGCCTATGATACAGCTCGGCAAGATTAATTTTCCAATAAATTCACGTAGGATTACTAATCCTAAGAAGAAATGGCTTAGCATGGAAAATAAAACGAAACTAAACCCAAGTAATAAATATTCGCTTATATGAAAACTATATTTTGGTCTATAGTCTAACAGCGAAATTTCGTCCCGATTCTCCCATTTTTACGATACTTTATTTTGTTGAGTTGTTTATTTATTTATTTTACACATTGTAATTCTTCGTCATTGCCAATAAAAAACTGGACAGAGTGGGATTCGAACCCACGATCTATGTCTTAACGCAGAATCGTGTTAACCTCTACACTATCTGTCTTGTCCACAATCTACCGATTTCAGCACTAATATGAGCACCTTCATTAAAGTTCGTTCATTGCATTTCCATTGGTTTCCTTTAAGCCGGCTATTCCACTTGTCAATATTCCGTCATTTGTGCATCAATAATTGATAAGATGACATAGAGTAAAGAAAAAATCTCAACAATTATTGAAGAAAAATTGACAAGTGGAATAGGCGAGTATTCCACTGGCCAATTTTCCCGTCAAATGGGATTAAAAAGAGTCTGCTACCATATAATAACTTAATCTATAATACATACGTTAAGTATCTACATAATATTCTCCTTAAATTAAGTTATAATATGGTAGCAAACCCTTTTTTAATCGTATTTGACGGGAAAATTGACCAGTGGAATACCTCCCATAGGAACAAACTTCAAAATTTGTGGTAAACATGGAATGGTCGTGAATTTTTAACGAAATTAATTAATTTCACAGTCCACAGCCACAAAGATATGAAAGTAGGTAAGTAAGTAGAAAGTAGAAAAGTAGATATGGAAGAGAAAGTAGTCAGATGAAAAATGCATTAAAAAATACCAGTTTTCGCAGGAAATTTCCATCTGAAATATTATTACCTCAGAAAAAACCGATAAATATTGACTATTTTTTTGTTCTATAAATAAAATGATAACGTGCATTAAAAAGATTTTAGAGAACAGTAGTAAATCTATAGTGCAAATATACAGGTTTTAGAGAAAGCATGCATACATTTTTCATCTGACCACACACCTTTGCGGTAGTAGAACGAGAAATTAATTGCGTAACAACTGCACGGTTTACCAAATATTTTGAAATCGGTCCCGTAAGTTGATTCTCCCTTGTACTAATATTACTTGCTATTGCTGATCTTCTTAGGGTTAGTAAACATATAAATCACCCCGGCCTACAGTAACAGCCTACATACAATAATTAATAAAAATGGAATGACGTAAAGAGCTAATGTTTAACCACAAATAATGTAAAACTGCCGCGTTTAATATGGCAACCCTAAGGTGAATACAGATCAAAGCTCTGTCATCACAGTTTTTACGATAGTTCTACCAGTCCCATGATTTAGTCTGGGCCCCTTAATTTCCAGGTCAAACTCATATCAATAAAATTAATCGTAGCTGCCATGTTGTTTATTGTTGTCCCGTATAAATAGATAGGGCACAGACAAACTTAGGGTAAACTAAACCAGTGGGACTGGCTAAATTTAGCAGCAGCCTGATCGAGGCGATTATAATACCGGGGTTAAATAAATACTCTAGGATTATAACTGTAAACAAACAAATTTTGAATAGCACTTTCCATTATAAAATTATCTTGTTTACATTTTTAATACCAGGGGAATAAATAAATACCGGTATTATAATCGCCTCGATCAGGCTGCTGGTGTAACAAACCGGCCTTTTATATCAGGTAAGATTGATTTTGATTTAGACATAACTACAGCAGAGAGCAGGCCAAAGCTCATCAAGGACTGTAGAACTAGAAGAAGAAGAAGAAGATAACAACAGCTTTTCCATGATCTTAAGACAATCGCAGAGGGAAAAGCCTTACAAGTGTAAAAATCAAATATCTCATGAAATATATTTTGATTTATTTTTTATTTTTATAATGGGCGCGAGGCCACATTTGTGGCATATGCGCAAAATGTCATGAATTATAAATTAGTATAAATTGAATTGCTCATAATGGCCTCAACGGGGAGTTCTCGAATATCATTTAAAACACCGTGGAAAGACAGGGTTGAGTTGCTAGGGCTGAGCTGCAGGATACTCGTGTTGTCGCAGGTGGCCGATAGCGAAAAGGCCACCATATATGGTGGCTCAGGGACGGATCCTTGGGGGGGCGGTCGCCCCCCCCCCCCCCCCCCCCCCCCCCCGAGAAAAATAGCTTTATACTAGATAGAATGGACTTTTGAAGGAAATGAAGAGAAATTGTTACTCAAGTAAGGGAAACGCGATATTTTTCAGGTCACCGCCCCCCCCCCCCCGGGAAAACTTTCTCTGAAACCGTCCCTAGGTGGCTAGCTGCAAATATAACGAATAAGCAGTCCCTGACCAAGCAGCGGCATAATTGGAGGGTGTGGTGGCAAGTTTGGTGGTGCAGGCTTGTTTAGAAAAAGCCACAGTAGCCCGAGGATGACTGTGTGACGGGGTGAATAGTTGCCGCCACTGCTGGGGCTTTTGTCCAGGAGTTGAAAAACTGGCCCCGAAGGCGGAGGAACTCAATGAAGAGTCAGCGGCATAAGGATGCAGAAGGTAACGGGAAATAATGACTAAGTACATTCGATACTCTACATACTTGGGGCGTCCAAAGTACGGTATCTACGTGTTTGCAATTTCCCTGATGATAGCCAATCTTCGATAGAAAAGGTATTCGAAGAATAAGAAGAAGTAGAACGACAATCTAATGGTGGTCTAGTCCTGAATATTAGTTGAAAAACCAATCTCATGACCACTACTCCATTTTGGGATGTTACTGGGATTCCACTCCCGATGAAGGTATGGTACCCATTAGGACTGGGTGTATCCAAAACTGTTCGTTTCATGTCAAGCTCATTTCATGTTAAGCTTCCAACCTCGTCCTACCGTTTTATACTCTACATTTCTGAATGTCTTTACGTTGCGCAATATTACCAATACATCGGATGGGCTAGGGGCTTGGATCCCACATATGATGCATTACTGACCTGTTCTTTACCTTACTGGTCGTTTTTGCGCTCAAAAATAGATAGAGCAAATCTGACACCGCCTTCTGCGCGCTTTTTTAATAAGATCAACTGAAAAAACCTCAACTTCTGTCGGTGGGTATGCCTAGTGCCAACAAGTTTTGAGACAATAAATTTCATAACATTTTTTCAATTTGTTGACCAGGTTCGCAAATTAGTTTCATACTCCAGTAGAGATAATATGTGCTTAGTTAGGAATAATTAGGTACCACTGGGCTAATATTTGGTAACGTATGTATGATAGAAAACATTTTTGCAGACCTCAACTTTCCGACTACAAATGTCGCTTTAAATATTTTAAGTGAATTAAGATAGCCTTACCAGTTCAACGTTAAATAAGTTAGTTTTAATAGAAATTAAACCGAAGAACATTAAACGAAGCGAAATTACAGTATAAGACTGTTTTAGAGTTTTATCAAAACGTATTATTAACAAACAAAGAATGATGAAAAAATGGAACATTTCACAATTTTGAACGTATTTCTTCGATGCGGCTACTAGCCATGCGTTGAAGCTCTTGTAGTTTCAATGCGAGCCCCATGTTTCCTTGTATGTTTATCTTTCCCTGGAAGAACGCCTTTTGAGAGTTTAGTTTTCCCGTAAGAAGATCAGTCACATCTAGGTCGTCAATTATGAAAGTCACGTCCGGTTTGTCTGTTCCGTTAAAGTTGACGCTCCCCTTTCCTGCTTTGGCATTGATCACCCAATAGCCATCTTTACCTCCCTTGCCGTTCTTAACTTTGATGGCGAAGATTCCTCGGACTTTCTCAATTAGATTTTCTGAATCTTCTTTCATAGCTTTGTCAAGAGCTACGAAGAGTCTGTTAGCGAGGAAGTCCTCGGGTTTGGCATCACAAATTGCGGCAACCATGTTAGCAGTCAATTTGGCGTTCCTAAATCCCTTGCGGTAGAGGGCGACAACTACAGCTCCTCCGAGGCCAATATTGTGCTGGAGCGCTATGGTGGCGCCAGGTACTTGCCGTTTGTCAGCCTGCCCACGCAGCTGCAGGCACAGCTCTGTGCATTGCGCCAACCCAGTGGCACCTAGAGGATGTCCTTTAGAGATGAGGCCGCCACTTGGATTGACGACAACACGTCCCCCGTAAGTGTTCTGTTTCTCATCTATGAACTGCGCAGCACCTCCAGGAGGACACAGTCCAAGGGCTTCGTAAGTGATGAGTTCATTGGCGGAGAAGCAGTCATGAAGCTCCACAACTTGAACTTGTGCAGGATGAACTCCCGTCTTGGCATATAGGCGGTCAGCAGCCAGCTTAGTCATATCGTACCCAACAAGCATCATAGCACTTTTGCCGAAAGTTGACGGCAAGTCAGTAGCCATCTCCATACCAAGTATTTCAACTGCTTGATCCATGAGTCCATTCTTCAAGACAAATGACTCGCTGCAAACTATAGAGGCAGCTGCACCATCTGAGGTCGGGCAACACTGCAATTTTGTCAACGGCTCAAAGATCTTAGGAGAAGCCATAATTTGCTGCAGAGAGTAAACATCTTGAAACTGAGATTTCGGGTTATTAGCTGAGTGGCGATGGTTCTTCTCAGCGATTTTAGCAAAATGTTCGGGTTTGGTCCCATATAATTTCATGTGTTCTCTTGCGGCGTTTCCGAAGAGTTGGGCAGTCATAGGGGGGCCAGCTTCTAGCCCACTAATTTCAGCCATAGACAGAATGTGCTTCTCCATAGGATTGGTCCTATCTGTGAACTTGGCGGACAAGGAGCCTCGCTCCATTTTTTCAAAGCCCACGGCTAGGACACAATCAGCTCCATTTTCGACTTGGAGTTTGGCCAACATCAGAGCTGTTGATCCAGTCGAGCAATTATTGTTGACATTAAAAATGGGAATTCCAGTCATTCCCATTTCATATAAGGCACGCTGGCCACATGTGGAGTCACCGTAGACGTACCCCACGTAAGCGGATTCGACGTCGTTGATTTTTATACCGCTATCGGCAAAAGCAAGCCCAATAGCTTCTTTCGCCATGACAGGGTAATCAAAGTCATCTCGACGACCAGGTTTCTCAAACTTGGTCATTCCGACGCCAACAACATAAACTTTCCTGATCCCCATCCTAGCGATTCATTCGTTACCTTTTCTACTATGTATATACAGTAGCTCCTTCCAAAGTGAGGTATAACTAATAATTTAGTCAATGTTGATATCTCAAGTATTTCGCAACTCATCGAAGGAAACCCGGAAATCAAGAACAGGCCAAGGAGGCATGTAAACCCCCCGGTTCGGTTCAAAGATTTAACTTAGCTTATTATTAATAATATTGTTATATAAGGGAAGATGTAGTAGACAGATTGGCATGGCAACGGCATGCGCAGTGCAACCGGCGCGGCGCGGCCATTTTAGATGAATTTGTAATGTTTACTTGAAATAATGAATTAATGCTTTTTTAGATCAATACTTGGTATTATGGTATATTGAAACGTGAAAGCATGACAATAAGAGTGAAAAATGTAGATGAACTACTCTCGTACATTTTTGACACATGGCAGACAACCGACACTAACATAAAGAACCGGTCCTAGTTTACTCGAACATGCTTTCCAATTTATTAACATTAGTAGATAGAGAAAATGAGTAATTTGATGGTAAATAATTTTTCAGTGGTTAAATTTCCGACATCTCGGGGGGGGGGGGGGGGGGGGGGGTTGTCCACGTCACTGGAAGTGAGATAAATTCTAGATAGGTTAGAAAAACAAACACATTAATTACCACACATCAATAATGGCAGGGCACGCAATGCATATGAGCGCGAATTTTCTATCATTTTTTCAAAAAATAATTTTTTGTGCAAAACCAAATATTTTTTGAGAAAGCAACCTATCCGGTTTCGTTACTCAATTTAACACCTAAATCATGCTTGAAGGTAGAAATCATCGATAGAAAGGTTTCGCAGAAAAATTATTATTTAGTAATTTTTCATTAAAATTTAGTTATTTCTATTTTTTTACCCCCAGAAGCAAACTATCAAGGGGCAAGCGACCCCCCGCATTTTCTCAACATTAATAACGACTACAATATATGAGAATTTAAAAGAAATCGTTGGAGCCGTTTTTGAGAAATAATTTCTTTGGAGTTTTTTAAGAATAAAACCCCCCCAAATTGAATTGGCTCAAAATAAAGAAAATGTTCCCGAGGTATGATTTTTGTAATCCTACATGTTAAATTTCATCAAAATCGACCGAGTAGTTTGCCTGGAAATCGATGCACAGACAGACAGACAGACATTTCGTAAAAACCACTTTTTTGGTTTCCTGGGACCTCAAAACGTGTAAATCCGTTGAAATCTCGGAATCGAAAATTTCGACCATCACAAAGCTTTCCTTATACTACGTATAAATTGGAAAGCAAAAATGCACGGTTAGGTCTACGCATTCAAAAACTGCGTCCAAACGGCGTTAGGGTCGGTTCCATAATATGTATACCATTTTCTCTACCATCGTTCACTCTCATTTATTGCTCCATGGTCGACTTATAAAAAAAACGTGTAGGGGGGGAGGTGTCCGATTAGCTTTTAATTAATTAACCCACTACACCTTTACACCAATACCAGCGGAATCGCACATTATTTGCGCCAAACAGAGCAAAATTACAAGAAGAAAAAGTCTCACTGTTCTCCATAATTTTCAGCCCACCAGTAGACACAACAAAAATAATAAATCAACACAACAAGCAACCGCTTACTCTGTTATTGCCATCATTATGAATATAAAAAAAACGCGCCAAAAAAATGGCGGCTCAGGACAAGATGGCGACACTGCGACCGGGGCCGGATTGCGGTATGTTGTCACAACTCGACCATTTTTTCAGTCCGTGTTTGCGCGCGTCCGCGGTCAGTTTGTCCTCGTAGACGCGCGACATAGCCTCGAGCTTCTGCGCGCGTTCTTTGGACAGCGGCTCCGCTGGGAAAGCCAGGTCATTGTTCTCGGCAAGAGCGCGGAGGTCGAAATAGTACTTGGCGTATACACTGGACGGTACGTTGATGTTGAACTGAAGCATCTCCAGATATTGCCGCTCGAGTTCATTCCTACAAAAATGAATCAAATAAACCAATGCCTTCATCCAGCCCTGCTCAGTTAGGATAGTTGTGCTGCTTTCAACCTTTTATCTGTTTCGAACCCGTTACAACCATATGCCCGTATTGGAAGTACAATGTTTTCAGGTTTGCAGGTTACTGCAAATTGAGTAACGATAAGAAGCACTGTTTTTCCACAAGCTATGTCCGATGGTCCAGTTTTCTGGAACTGGAATTTTCCAGTGCTTGGCTGACGATGTTGTTTTCTACGGTGATGGTAATCCCGATGTTGATTTTTACGGAAAAGAAGCGTCCAATGCATAAAATATATAAAAATGACAAAAAAAATAGAACCGTCAGCGTTATCTAAAAACTTACATGTCTTCGACGGTTATATCCTTGAGAATTTGGCAGTAGTCAATATTCCAGACAGCCTGGTCGTCCCAGACTTTGGAAGCAAGGAGAATAGCGCCCAGCACGATTCTCTTCCAGTTAGCCGGCACTATGTCGATCTCTGCGTATGTTAGCAACCTGTAACAGCAGTTATTCATCATCCCGGATTCTACTGCTTCATGGAACCTGGCTGTGTTTCCTACGCACAGAGTTGCGCAGTACGCTGCCAGCCTACCATGGGCATTGTCGTTAGCCACCACTTGCTACTGGAACCATCTGCGCATCGAGTATGCTCACCTTCCCTGACCTGCCCGAAACCAGCGACGGGGGTAATGCTGTACGAAATGTGTTTATATACTAACCTTTCGAGGTAGATGAGGGTAATAATGGCACATTCAGCAGTTAGCTGGGCTGCGTTAAACAAAGTTCGGATGAATTTATAGATGTGTCTATGCTCGGGATTGTGTTGGTCATAATTCGCAGGTACTGGTTCCCTCTGCAAGTTGCAAACATAAAATTGTTGATAAATAACTTTGCACTTAATTCCACAAAATAAATTGGAAGATGGTGTCCACCACCGAAACAGCTGTCATAATTTAAAAAAATTATTTTGTGGAATTAAGTGTAAAGTTATTTATAATTTTATTCTTATTTATCATGTATCACTTCCACGAGGTCACTTGAGAAACTCTCTAATAAAATTGTTCATTCATAATAACATTCGGGCCCTGTTTTTATCTAAAATAGTGCCTAAATCTGTCCTGTAGTTTACGTATGGCCCCTTATTCCTATGATTATGGCCCAGTTCACAAACGCAGGCAGCCACGCAGCAGATCTGCATTGGTGCACCGCGCCTAAAACAGCGCTTCGTAAGACCCGAATATCCACTGAATTATGATAGAATGACGTCCGCTCCGGATCAACGGAACAATCGTTTGTACGAGCTTTTTTTTCCTAAATCGATGTACGTTTTTGAGCATGTCTTAACCCTCGTCGTCTATTGTGCCCTATACAGACTATTACTGTCACTTGTTCCTCAAAAGCTTGTTCATTAATTAATGCCTAAGATATTGCGGAAATTCGAACTTCTGCAGCCTGATCGAGGCGATTATAATACCGGTATTTATTTAAACCTGGTATTAAAAATGTAAACAAGATAATTTTATAATGGAAAGTGCTATTCAAAATTTGCTTGTTTACAGTTATAATCCTAGGGTATTTATTTAACCCCGGTATTATAATCGCCTCGATCAGGCTGCAGGTTATTTAAATATTGTATGTCACCACAAAGTATTTATGAGTTGAAACACAAAAGATATACTCCAATAATCTAATATATAAGCTTATGCTTCTCTTTATGAACTGAGTGAAATGGTACTTGTGTGGGCCGTAATTTGTTACACACATATTGTAAAACGTATATTCTTCTTCTCCTGGCTCTACAGCCCATGTTGGGCTTTGGCCTGCCCAACAACACTCCTCCCGTCAACTCGGTTTTGTACAACGCTCCACCATCTACGGACTCCCAACTAGCGAGTGTCAGTTTCCAACTCATCCTTCCAGCGTTTTCGAGAACGTCCGGTCAGTTGTCTTCCTGTCATGCTTGTGTCCCAGCCATCTTATGCGTTGCGCTTTTATGAACCGGAGAATGTCTTCTCCGTTGAGTATTGCGTCTATTTCGGCGTTGTTTCTTATACGCTACTCTCCTACTTCGCACAGGGGTCCATAGATTATTATTATTATCTTTCTTTCCAATACTCAAAACGTATATAGACATTATAAATTTATAAAGTTCACTGATTTGTACTTACCGACAGTGGATAAAGTTTTTCATCATATATTTCGCTCTGCCTCTCAGAAGTCCTGTTCTTGATGTGATAGTAAATACCGAGGGCCACACATTTCACTGTGTTTTTTAAGTTGGGCTGTGAGACTGTACTGTCATCTAAGTAAATGGTGGAACATGAGCTGCTTTTCTTCAATCTACATGTGTCCGCAATCTTCAATTGAAACAGTTTCAATAGTATTAAGAGCAGATGTGTGCGAGTACTACCAGGGTGGAAAAGGTGAACGGACAACTTTTAATAGTGTAATTGAATGTAATAAATAAAACTAGTACTTAACTAACTTTAACTAACTAACGGTAACAGTTTAGACACTCAATTCAAAAATTGTGGAGTGTGCGGGGTAACCAACCTACAAAAGCTATGCCGCGGTTCAAGAAGTCGGATGAGAATGCACATAAAGTGGAAGGCAAACGTCCTATTGGCAAGATAATTTATACTTTAAGTAAAGATTGTTTTATTTTCATGCCTCTGACATGTTCCCTCCATAAACTTTGACCAACCTGTTTTGGGGTGATCCAGGGGTAGCCGATGTCAATGGCCAGCTTCCTTTTAAATACGACAATTTCGCTACACTCTTGATGTACAATGACATATTTATCTCAGTGTCGTGAATGTCTTTTAAACGGTTGTTTCTAACGCCTGCTTTCAGCATTTCTGCTTTAAGCAACCCTGTCAGCCTGGCGGGGGGAGTGAGTCTGTTTGTTAACTTGAGGCACCCAAAGGGCAGACTCCATCACCTCGGGGAAAGGGGAGTTGACTAACAGGGTGGACCTCCTGATTATAGTGGATTCCGAACCACTTGGGGAACATGGTAAAGTCACACGATTAAATCGGAGGTGACCAGGACTCGACTTATACTGCCTAAGCGCGTTATCATGTCCCACCAGGTTCCCCTGCCAACGCTGTGCACACTACCAAGTTGCCGCAGTTTGAAACATGCTCTGCTCTAATGGAATCAACATGGTAAGGCCGTTGGCATCTTTTAAACGGGAATCGACTGTATAAATGAGATATGGGCTCCATAATAATTAATTCTCATGAAATAAATTAAGTACAACAAACACACGATTGAACTACTTACATGATTCATACTTTTCTTTCTAACCATGCCATCTGGAAAACGAAAAAAAATTCAAAGTTAGTGATTTCATAAAATAAATTCAGTACAGTACCTATTTAATGTGACAGCCGACAGGTGCTACCATTAGTTGTAAAACTATCCAATAAAAACCAGCTCTTATGTAACAGTACCAACAACCTTCCTTGTTATTCCTTTCCCATTTATACGTTTTTTTTTTTAGGCGCGGGACTTTTTCGAGTATTTGCGCCGGTCGGTCTGTCAGTCGATTTGGGGGCAACCTATTCGGTGGATTGTGATGTAATTTACCATGTAGGTTCTCTAAAATCGTATCTCGGGACCATTTTATTTTTTATTTTGGGCTAACTCAATACTTGAAGGTTTTACCCTCCGAAAAAAAACTACCTACTAAAAAATGATTTTCTCAAAAACGGCCAAACCATTTCCTTTAAATAATTGAATTGACACATATGTAGTCGTTATTAATGGAAACAAACCCCAATATGTCGTTTGCCCCTTGATAGTTTGGTTCTGAGGGCAAAAAAATAAAATGATCAATTTTCATGAAAATGACTAAAAATATATTATAATGCAGAACCATTACATAGATGCTTTCTATGCCATGGATGTGGGCACTAGATCTAGGGTGTTTTTCAGACATCAGGTAGTGTGCATCATCTGAGCTGAAAGCGATTTACAAAGAAGTAAGAAAGTAGATAAAGAAGAAGATGGTTTTTCCCTTTCGCGTTTCACTTAACGGATTAAAATGACATCATTAATCCGATGAATGAAGCTTGGCATTAATAGTAGGGTCAAATGGAAACGGAAGCCGTATAAGACGGAGATGTACCTATTTATAACAGTAGGATCACACAAGGAAGCACAAGGTCATTGGATACGGTCTAGCAAACCAGGTATCATATTATATATGCACCTCGCAGCAACCATAAGTGTTATATACTGTACTCCAATGCATAACAAGTCCAGTTAATTTTTGAGCTCACTCAAAGCCATTGCAATCAGACCCTTGACCAACCCCCGATCGATATTGAATCTGCACCGGATTGACTGACCGACGCTCAATTGTTACATGTACCTATTTCGCGGTTTTTTGTTTTGCGTCCTATTACTGCTACACTTTGGGGGCTTTTGGTGAGCTCAATACTTTGTTAAGACGCCATCAGAACATCTCTGTTTCAAGTTTTTGGGTTTCTTATTTTGCGACAACAGTTTATTGCACAAAGTCAAGTTTCAATGGAAATATCAATCTTAGAGTTATTATTCTGGACTTAGTAAATACCAGATATGTTCCTCTACATTTCGATGTATAGTAGCTACCACTAACACCGATTGGCTACAGTAATGAATATTTTTCAATTGGAGACATACAGGTAGACTAACACCTATAAACGACTCAAGTTGTGGCAAATCGGTGTTCGTTACTGGCATATACAATATATCAAAATGTGGAAGAATATTTCTCTATTTAGTCATTTCTCAATGATAGCTCAAGTGTGGATATTTCCTGTGAAATTTTGATTTTGTACATTTATTAGGGGTTTCCCCTTCTGTTGTCTTTTTTCAAATTCTTAGTGTAGCTCCATATTTTGTGTTTCCTGAGCTAACCTGTTGAATCTGTTCATACACATAGATTATCTGTATGGCAGTTTAGTTCACTAACAGGTCAACCAGTTCCCAGTTTAGCCGGCCAGATTAATTCAGTCATATTTCTGATCGGTTAGAGCAACTTACCAGCAGCGTTATAAGCAGACCGCTTTGAAAAACCATAAGCCTCAACAAAATAATGTTATCGGGAAGCCTACACGCTCCGTGTATTGCCATAGGCAGAAATTAATAATTCAAAACGTTAATAACCCGTACCCGGAGGGGGGGGGGTCCTTCCCTAAGCAGTCAATTAAAACATTTAGGGCGGAAATTGCACCGACAATAATTCCCGTTGGATTCTCAATGCTATGGGATAGGGTAATTTTTAACTTGGGATACTGTTTCAAGTTTTACTTCAGTTCTGCCATAAAATACAGTAGGCGCAATACAACAGCAGGCGAGTATACCATAAATCATACACTTTGCCTAAACCAATCAAAACAATACATTTTACGAAATTCACATAGCAATGGGTTTTGGCGTTGTCTAATTTTATTTTTCAAAAATCCAATCCAAATTTTAACGGGGACAGTAACCACTTTCCACTGGGAAACTTGTAAACTGGAAGGTTTTTACCTTTTTGCTTTTTTCGATTGGCTGGACACACATTACGTATTTGCAGTTGTATGAAAAAAAAAAAAAAAAAAAAAATGAAATCTGTGTAAATCTTGATCCATACCTGAGCATACTGAAATCCCTATAATCCCATGGGTGCACTAGGTCACAACACACTAGGCTTAGATTAGCTCAAGAACATTAAGCCTACCGTACCGTATACTTACTTTCATTGGCTTTGGAGCGTTCCATAAACATGGTCCCGGCTTTTCCATGTATCGACGGATTACCATCCATATCATCTGGTTCTCGCTCACTGATGTGTGGCAGGTTAGCATGACTTCCGCTACTTGGTAAATTAATGCTGCTCCATTCTTCACGACGTTGCGGAGCTTGAGTCGGGACCTGGTTCAGACTAATTTTTCTGCCAACCGTCGGACTAGACGATGCACAGCAACTGTTACTATTACCCATGATGATAAGACTATCGTTTTCGTTCAGGCGATAAAAATAAATGCACCATTTCTCTAACACCCACTCGAGGTTCAAATGTCTACCTGCAGTAAGATGTAAAAGAAACCCGGTCGGCTAGTCATTGTGGAAGAATTTAGGCGAAACTTACAGCCTCATGTTAACATTTAAATTTGACTAAGTGACGATTCGTTAAATAAAATAGCCTGCCACAAGGAACGCCACAGAAGAAAAAACAATTATTCACTTATTATTTACTTTTCAAGAGGTAATCGAGGACGCCGCCATGCTAGTGTCGCTGTCACTGTTATGTTGGGGGTCCTGTTTCATAGCCAACATATCGAACTTTGCGCCAAATTCGCACATTTAAAATTCTTACTTTTGCCTTTAAAGAACTCTTATAATAGATAAAATTTAATTTTTATTGAAAATTAGATTAAACAGTGAAAAAATTAAAAGATAACATTTTTTCAATTTTTAGTCCCTATCCTCTTTCCTCTCCTGTTGTCTGTAGTTCCTTTTTCCTTCCTTTTTCTCTTTCTTTCTGTTTGAAACATGGCCGACGTTGAAGGGATTAGCATGTTACTTGATAATCAAGATTCTAATGTTATTTCAGTCGATGACGAAGAAGATGAGACTGTGTGAGTATGATTCGATTGATTCCAACACACTTCAGCTAACTATATTTACGAGAGGCAATTTCCCAGTTTTTTTTTAAGAGAGAAAACGTTCGTAGGTAGAAGCAGGAGGTCAATGTTTTGTTCCAACAATCATGGCGTTATTGATTCGTCATTTAATTTAGGTGCTGACTGTTGTGTGAACTTATTTCTTTATTCTAACCCTTTCCTTTTTTATTGGTATTTGGCGCTAGCTGTAGTCTAAGTAGTAAGTACAATGTGTGTGAGTATGACCTAAGTGCTACTTTTGTGTGATAATATAAAATGGATGATGGAAATGGAATACTTTTCATACTACCATGCAGCAAGAACGTTAAATCTCAATATTTCGATGTTTGAGCGCAAGTTTTTTCATTTATGCGAAATTCGCCAACTATGGCCTGAAAAAAGAGAATTGTACAATGTACATGTGCTATTTAGGCCTATTATTGTTGTGTTTAAATTTTTACCCCAAGAATAAGTTAGGCTAATGCCAATCGCAATAGTAGGTAGGCCTTAAAATAATTGGTTGGAATGTATCTAATTATAACGCGCTGAGTAGGGAAATCAAAAAACAAGACTGCGTTTAGAAATTCATGATTATGTTAATAGTGGCATTGAACAGTGAATATTATTGATGGACTGTATAGTATCAAGTGAACCCAGTTGATTTATTACTACATAAGCCTAGTGCTAATTTTATATACAACAACAACATCTATCATATGACGTATCTTAAATCTTAAAGCATGTGACCACTACACCATTTATGTAAATGGAGATTTTAATATACTAGCATGTCCTTATTTCTTTCTTCTCGCCATGCGAATGTAAGCAAAGAAAGTGGCCCTTTACACAACTTGCAATTTTCTGTTACTGTAATGTCATACTGACGCTGAGTACTATGGTGGCAATCATGAGCCTTGATAAATTTCCTTTTGCACCAAGCGAGTAAGAAGGGGAACCGTAGCGTAAACAATAAAGTGGCAGAAATGTGTGACTGAAATTAAGCTTAGAGGTTCTCGCCATAAGTTAATTACAGTCATAATGAAGCTATTAAAGATTGCCAGGTTAAGTGCGCAGAAACTTACTACTTTCAAATTCATTTTCTCAAACATTCACCCGCAGTCTTGCCTTGAACATCCGGTGACGGTGGTTTGCTGACTAAGCAGAAACTTGTAATATTTGGTTTTTTAACCCGTTGAGAGAGGAAGAGGCACTAAGTTCTATTATTAAGTTTAATCTTCATATTTGACGATTGATTTACAGCAAATCTTTCCATCTTCTTTAGTGACTTGAAAACAAAAAATATGACATATTAGGTAGTGCACCATGGTATTACAATGGAACCCTGGACAAGCTGATGTCCATAGAAATGAGGAAGCGGATAGGCTCGCCAGAGAGGAAGCTGGTATGGAGCAGCCTGACAAACCCATGACTTTATCTAACTATAAGAGGCATTCCAAAGAATTCTTTCAAGTCAAGTGCGGGACAGCTCACCGGACCGACGCCTCTGGAAAAACTAGTGCAGAAGAATGACAGGCCGCCATGACTACCTTCAAAAACACCTTCACCATGTTGTTGCCGCAGTGGAACCTTTCTGCCCTCTGTGTGACACCCGGGAAGAAATGGACAGAAAACACCTTAAGACGTGCCCAGCTCTCGTCAATAGCAGAGGTTCACCAGATTATGTGTTGTATTGGGCTGCAAGAAAGCTGATGGCGGAAGCCTAATACTTACTACTCCTTGTCGCTGTGAAGGGCCTTCGTCTGCTCTGTCCCATTGCGCCACCCTGCAGGGAACTGCGCTCTCCTTCGCCAGACATCGACGCCAAGGGTCACCAGATCCACCTCGACGTCGTTCAGCCATCACATCCGTGATCTTCCCACTCGTCTTCTCCCTTGGTGCACCTTGCCTAATGAAGCATAATGCTATTTTAAAAAAAAGGTTGGAGTTGGTAGTTATTATTTAAATTTTATATCATCTTTTCCTTTAGCTTCTTGGAGAACTTCAAACTGGCGGGTAACGCCTATTTCAAAAGCCAAAAGTACTCAGAGGCAATCTCATGCTACTCGAGCGCCATCGAGCTGGATCCCAACAAGCCGACTACTTCAGTATTCTTCGGCAACAGAGCGGCGTGCCAAATTATGCTCGGGAAGTATGCCGAGGCTCTGGACGACAGCTTGAAGGCCGTGGCTCTTGATCCGCAATATCTCAAGGGATATTCTCGAATTTTAAAGTCAAAAGTAGGCTTGGGAGATTTCTCTGGAGCTCTCAGCTGCATTGAGCAATATAGCGGTAAGTCTTTATCTATTAATTATCATTATCTATATGTATTATATACGATATATCGGTGCTTCGGAAGAAAATGGACAAATCTCTAAATCGATCAATTTACAGAAGTTAAAGTTTTTTTTATAATTAAATACTTGACAGTTCCCTCCAAATACAACTGCCCTCGCGTGGAAATATACTATATATTATATACATGGGTGGAGCTGAAGAGGGCGTGCCAGGTTCGAGGGGATTGGAGGCATCGATGCCACATGTTGCTGCCAACCAGCCAGTAACTTAAAGAAGAAAAGATGGTATCTCGGAATTTTCTAATGCAAACCTATGTCAAGTTATACATTACATAAAAACTCATTTTAAGTCCTTAAATTTGGTATGCATTTTATGAACCTTAACCATTAGGTAAAGGTGCAATCAGCACAATCGTTATAATTAAGGATATATTCTTATAATTCTTAAGGGCATATTCTTAATCAAATTATGACTTGCGCTAGACTTCCTGTAAATAAGGAATATTTTCAAGAAGTTTTCGTGAAATTAACTTGTAAGGTACGCGTGCCTGGTGGCACCGTGCCGTATTCTTTATCGAGCGTTGACAAGCCTCCCTTACTCTTATCGTTACAGATTTGTGCGCCAATGAGACGGGATTCGTGAATGAAGTCGGGACTTTCATGACTGCAAATAAGTTCCGTGAAGACGCGGAAAAGGCGTACGCGAAAAAGGATTACAGGACGACGTTGTACTGCATGGAACGACTCAAAGCTCTTAATATACACCCTCCCGCCTTTCGCGTTCTGTATGCAGAATGTCTCGCCTACCTAGCACGCTATCAGGAAGCTCAGGAGGTGGCCAAGTAAGCAAAATAATAATAAATAATAATTTAATAAAATTTAGTGTTAATTATATTAAATAAAAATATTTTAATTTATATCTAGAAATAATACGTACGGATAGTTAACCTCAATTATATAATTATATTGCAGCCAGTGGCGTAGCCTGGGGGGGGCCAAAAAATTTAGCAAAATAGTGAACTGAATTGAAAACGACTTTATTGAATAAAAACAAAACAAAAGGCGAACAATAAGACTATAAAGTCTACTTAGTAAATTTTTTTAGATATTTATCTTTAAAAAAATCGCCGTTCCCCCTTTTTCCAGTTTTGTTAATAAAGTTATCTCTATTGTAAGAAAGTAAAAGATTGAAAAGAACTAAAACACGGATGACAATACCTGTCTAGAAAACAGTGATCAGGGGTGACGAGTGTACCAACATGCGCGACTAATATCGAGGTTCTATTTCTATTTTTTTTTTGGCAGCATGTGGGTGAATTTTTGTGTTACAGATGCGCGCGCATCTTCCAAATTCACCCTCATCATTTTTTCATAACGCGGCTAAAGAAGTATAACTTCTATAACTATACTATACTAGTCCCTCGGCACGGAAGAAGTTATGCTTCGTAATATGGAAATGAAAATAGGAAGGGGTAGAAATTGATTTTTAGTGAACTCATATTGTTTCTTGAGGACAAACTTTATTAACATTGCTTACAATTCACAATTGATCGCTTCTTTTAATTATCATTTTGGAGTGGAGAAATAGGGTCTATCCTAAATGAGGTTACTAGCGATAATAAATGCACGTGCCACGACCCGAGATTTTTCTCCAGTTCTTTCACAATAATAATTAATAATTAATATGTGAATGCGTCATAATGTAATTTAAAAAGAAAAACCTAACAATCAATTGATATTCATAAGAGACGTACCTGGACATAACCTAAAATCCGTTGCATTGTCCGTGGGATTGTTTTCACTCATTTTTTTTTTTACAATTCTTATCCGCTAAATTTGAAAATGCAATTAACTGCCAACAAAATATTTTAATTACGTATACGTAACGTATTTCTCACGTATTTGAATGCGTCATAACGTAATTTCAAAAGAGAAAACCTGACAGTCAATTGAGACATTGAAACAAAACAACATGCCAATTGCCTTCTTTAATTGTCTGTGTGCTTTATCTTTCAGTTCGATACTTCTGTTCGATAAACAAAACGCCGATGCCATTTTCATACGCGGTCTCTGCCTCTACTTCGAGGACAACATAAGCCTGGCAATTAGTCACTTCCAGCGGGCGTTGAAACTGGCGCCTGACCACAATAAAGTACAAGATGTATATCGCGTTGCACGATCGCTGAAATTAAAGAAAGAAGACGGGAATACTGCTTATAATGAATGTCGATTTGATGACGCCTATATAATATACACTGCCGCTCTGGCGATTGACCCCACAAACAAAGTTGCCAATGCGAAACTCTATTTCAACAGGGCTAATGCTTGTTCCAAGGTATGGTAATTGTAAAAATATACGTAGGTTGCCGTACTGATGTTTTGCTGACATACCATGTTAGTGGTCCTGAGAGTACACCTCGCGAGCCTTCGCTGCCACCTTTGCAATCGCGTTATCCCGCGCTAGAGACTTACACCAGTCACCGGTCAGGACATGTATTGTAGTGGTATGAGTCGGTTGGTTCGAGTCCTACACTTGATACATTTTCTTCAGAGGGCATGGAAAGCAGCCGGTCGCGGCCCTTCCCAGTTGGGTGTAAGAGAGCGGTTTTAAGCTCTAACTCCGCTAGGTTGGCTTAGTAACCGAGAAAAAAAATATTTATTTCTTTACTGTAAGTTCAAAAATGGCGCCACAGCATACTCCCCCCCCCCCTCCCATTTGCCACAAAAATAAATTTCTTCAAAATCTTGTTGGGAAACATTTCTCCATGTTCTTCACCCATTTTTATCGCTTAATGGTCAATAATGGCGCTATGGCAGACACACCCCCATTCAAAAATTGTTCCCAAACTTTTTAAGAGTCAAATTAATTTCATAGTTACACATTCAAAAATGACGCTACAGCAAACTTCCCTCGCTCTAAAAACGGAGAAAAGCAAATTTGGTCAGTCTCGAAGCGGAGACGCTTCTCTCACTCGGTCCAACTTGGCTAAGTCGAGCAGACGCCTGTTACAATGTCAAGGGTAATGATGTCTCGGCTTGTCCATTGTAGTCTTGAAAACAAGGACTTCAACCAGTTTGCCAATTCATTCAATGTCATTCAGAAACTGTGGCAATGATGATCGAAAAACCGATGGTAGTCTGATTTTAGTTTGCTTACGTTTCAGTTAAGCCGCAACGAAGACGCAGTGGCCGATTGCAATTCCGCACTAGCGTTAGACCCCAAATACCAGAAGGCGCTTCTACGTCGCGCCAAATGCTACATGGACCTGAGTGACTTTGAGAAGGCCATCACGGATTATGAGGAGGCCTTGAAGATGGACGCTAGCCGGGAGAACAAAAGACTTCTGCAAGAGGCCAAAATTGAGCTGAAAAAATCGCTGCGGAAAGACTATTACAAGATTTTAGGGATAACCAAGCATGCGAGTGGTGAGGAGATCAAGAAGGCGTACAGGAAACGGGCTCTCGTACATCACCCTGGTGAGTTATTAGGGAAACGGCAAAAGCGCTCAGGGCCAGCGTAGATTGGGCAGGTCTGCATAACATGCGCCACTATCAGATGAGATTTTCCCTAAGGTGTCCATGTGTGGGACTGGAGTGGCCGAAACGCATATGCGACAACAGAATTTCTTCTCGTTTGTGGGGGCAGCTGACTGTTGCTTAATGGCGCGTAGCTTGTTGTATTCATGCGAAGGACAACTCCAGCCTTCCTGCCAGTTGCTCAAAATCAGCTGGCCAATATAGGCTACGTACTTTTTCTGAGCCATACCATCATGTAGGGTCGGCGGCAGAGCTGCGGCGTTTCCAGACGGTTCTGTTTTGAGCGTCCTCCCTTGTGAGCCCGGTTTCGTGCAGGTCGATTATGATTTTTCTCTCCGGGGTGAGCTTTGGGCGTCCACGTGCCTCTCTCCTTTACACGTGTCCCCACCAGTTGAGCCTCTTCACTCTTAGTTCTTTCTCAGTTCTGTCGGTGGTATTCAGCCCTCGCGTTCTAGTCACTGCAGCCGGGTGCCGCTGCAGTGGGTCGCTTCTGGGAGACGCATTGACATTAAATAAAGTGGTCAGTGGCCGCGACACCGACACAGCTGTTCTGGTCACCTTGGCAGCGTTGTCAACTGCCCCCGCTATCCCTACATGTGAGGGTACCCAGGAGAGTCTGACGGCACCTTGTGCATGAATCAGTTGGCAAATATCTTGGATCGCTTTAGTGGGAGTATTCTCAGCGGAGCTATTTATAATGGCTTCTATGGCACTGTAACTGTCAGTGATAATTATGTAAAGGGTCAGGTGCGTGCAAAAGAGTCTGTAACATTATGTCAATGGTGAGCTTTTCTCAGCTTGACCATTATCGCTTGTAGCCAGTGTGGGCTGACATCAGTACTATGACTACAGCTATTTCTTTTGGGATGCTAGGGACAGTAATGTGGCCAGCAGCTGCGTTTTCCCCTACCTGTGAAAAAACCTTAAAGGCACCTATAAGGGTTGCGCGGGCTCAAGACCGGTGGAAAAGTTTTCCTTGATGTAGGGTCTCTGGAAACTGAGGCTCCTCGATCTTCAGTGGCAAAGTCCTGTACTCTAGTAACCGGACAATAAAAGCTAACTGATAATTTTGTTTACAGATCGGCATACAAACGCGACAGAACGTGAGCGGCTGGAACAAGAGCGACAGTTTAAAGAGGTTGGCGAAGCCTACGGTATTCTCTCTGACCCTAAGAAGAGGTCCCGCTATGATTGCGGTGAAGACCCTAATGAGCAAGAGTCGTCCTATTCGGGTAGGTTCCTCTTATAATTCTACAATTGTTTTTTTTTATTATATTCAATAGGTGCCTACTTCTTACTTCAGCCAACGCCCGTCCTTGGCTGATTGCCCATTAGAAGCCGTGCCTAGCAAAGCGGGGCCTTTCCCTCCAGCGCGGTGATCGGGTTTTCTGCCTCCAAGCCGCTGCAGCTTGGTAGTTGATCGACGCTTCTTTCCTCTTGCCAAAATTGGGGACATCCGGACATGTATGGGGGCAGTCGTGTCCTGTGGCCATTCGGAATGCTGCCACAGCGATGTCCCAGCGCATAGTGCTGGTGATGGTTTTCGTTTGCCAGCTGCTTTTGCTTTCCAGGAGTGGTGGCGTTCTTGATAGCTGCTCTGATGTTTCTGCAAATGGTGGAGGAAGCGAGGGGATGGAGTTGTTGATGTAGCAAACAGCCCGCTTTCGCTAGTTTTTTGGCCATCTCGCAATGGCCAGGGATGAATTTCTGAGGTGGCCTTTAGCTTCAGGAGTCTTACTAGGTCATCATCGTGTAGCTCCGGGCTGGCGATGGCGTCCTAAGTTCCCTATTTTGAAATATATTACGACCGTTTGGGTAAGCCAATATCAGTCAATCCGTCTAGTCTGTGCGGGCTTGTGGTGTAAGTGGTATCACGATGCCCCAGGAAGACAAACATCGAGGGTTGTAATCCCGCAAAGTCCAAATTTCTCTTGATTCTCTAATTTGGTTGAAATATAGTAAATAGACTCCGTCTTCGATAAACAATAAATAAAGATCTTATATTCTGTTAAATTATACAAGTAATCAACAAGAAAGTATAAATTAAAATCGCTAAAATTAATTAGTTCTGTCATTGTGCTAGTGCCATAGTCACAGTGTAAAAAGTTTTCTCTACGAGATGGTCTCTAAGCAGTTTAGTTAAGTTTGTATAGCATTTCTCGCCGCTCTCAGTTCATTTGGGAGTTTTCTAAAGCAGGTGAATTCTTGTAGTATAGGATCCAGTCGCTCACACTTGGCTGTGCGAGGTGCTGGCCTCACAGGTCTCCCCTTTGCCTCGTGTTAAATAAATAAGGACTTTTTGTTCTAGTACTAAGCCAACCTAGCGGAGTTAGGGCTATAAAGCCCTCTCTTAAACTCAACTAGGAAGGCCCGGGACCGCCTGCTTTGCATGCCCTCCGAAGCATGGCCAGAAAATGTAGGAAGTGTAGGACTCGAACCAACAACCTTTCGGGTGAAAGTCCGAACCACTACTCTACATGTCTTGACGTGTTGTGGGTGTCCCCGTTTAAATTTCTCCCACATCTCAGATCTAAAAATATGTAAAATACATCTTTATATGTGACGACTTTGGGCAGCCATGATTTTTAATGCTATGAAGTGAGAGCGACAACTAATTGTCGCAAGGTCCCCAGTTTTAGCAAGTAGTAAGAATTAGATTACTCGTGACTTCGTGGTATTTCATTTTAATAAACAAAAAATAACAAATACTTAGAGTTTTAGAAAAACTTGTTATTACTAGTGTATAACCCGAATTAGTAAAACCCAAATAACCCAATATTAACACCTTAACTCAAAAAAATCACACATTCGATCCTCACAACTGGACATCCCTACACAAAATAAAGAAAAGTTTCACTTTAAATTCTTTTGAAAATGTTGAAATTAAATGAGCTTTACACAATGGGGAAAAATTAACAAACGCCATAACATTCACACAATCATCCCCTCTAATAGATCAAGCCAGTAAGTGAGGAATAGGTAACCAGCCACGCCCCCTCCCACCCCTTCCCCCGCTCCCAGTCCTATATAAACCAAGATTTCCACTCCCTAGTCAAATTTGCATCTTCTCCTCGAGTTGAGCATGTCTCAAATCGCAGATAAGGTGTAACTGTGCTAGTATGTTTTCCTCTGTAGATGGCAGTTCTTGCCGAAAAAGCTCAGGTTTTTTTACAAGTGGGTTTCTTAGACAAAGTTAAATTCTTAACGATTATTTGGGTTTTACTAATTTGGGTTATAGTTATAACAAGTTTTTCTAAAACTCTAAGTTTTTGTTATTTTTTTTTATTAGCAATTAGTGGACGACCCTCTTTTGGAGCCTGAGTACAGCGTCCATAGTTCCTATGTGTGCCTATAATAAGAACGGTAGTAACCGCTACTTGATTCTCCCACGCTTGGTCCGTGAATTGAACTAGCTACATTGGTCCATCATGTCTTCTTGTAAAGTAACTTCGGTACTTCGCTTCCCCCCGAGATCACAATGTTCTGACACACCAGCCTATATTCAAAACTTTTGTTTCAGACTTTCAACCATACTTCTTCCCTAATCAAGGATTCACGTTCCACTTCAGCTGAAGAGAATTAATGGAATTTCCAGAATGTTAGCGATTCAGTCAGTGGTTTGAAGAAAAACTTAATTGCTGTCATCTTGTAAAAAGCACTGAAATAACTACAATTTTGTATTTTGATGTGTTGTGCTGTTCTCGAGTTAGGTATTGTAGACTACAATGTTCTCTTTCATTAGGTATAGCTTTATCGATTTCAATTGTTAGCTCGGAAGTCAATTATTTCAGACTGCCGATTTGGCTATTTGTTGTTAAAATATGGTGTAAGGGCGGATTAAGAGAACTGTTATTGTTATTGTTTTGTATTGAAGGGCTTTTCTACTTAGTCCGAATTTCATAACTAAGGCTCTCTGGACACGATGCGTTTTTCCCAAGCGTTCTAGGTGCGTTTTACCAAGGTCAAAACGCACAGTTTTAACACAGTGAAGGGTACAATACACGATACGTTTTTTCCCGAAGTTAAATCGTTAGTCCGCCATTTTTGTTTATTGTTATTTTTGCTTAAAATACAATGCAAAACTAATTTTTTAACATGGCTAGACCAAAACGAAGAAGAAAAAAGACTATATTTGCTGCAATGCTCCTAATTCTACAAATGAAGCTCGAAGAGCAACGACATGATAGGCAATAAGTTAAATCATGATTTTTACTAAATCGTTACGATTACTCCCATGTTAGACTTATTAAGGAGCTACAGTAATTGCCAAGTAATTTTTCATAATTTTGTTAAAATAATTGGAATGTTTCGTGTGCAGAGGCACGGAACTTACTCAAACGCATCGAAAAATTCAGACAAAATATCTTGTTGTAGTTGCTCCGCCATTTTGTCTCTTCCGGTAGTAAACAAATCGAGGAAGCAGACATTTTTAGTAGCAAAATAGCAGGGATTTTGTGTTTGTCATGTTGCCCGCCTAACCGACGAGAAAGCGCATGCGTCAAGAAATCGGTTCATTTCGAATTCCAAATAGCGCGTCCAAGTGTTTTACCGGTGCGTTTTCTCACTGGTGCCGTGTATATGCACGTTAAAACGCAACGTTTTTCCTAAACGCTTGGGAAAACTCATCTTGTCCCGAGTCCCTTAGACCATCGGGGCAGTCAGTTTAAGATGACACTCTGATACACAATCTTAGGAAACTGACGTATGATCACTCAAATTCAAGCACGCTATGGAAAGGAAATACAAAACTTACCCCATAGAACAAGAAGAGGTTGACATATACTAAGCAAATACATTCTCAGCAGCAGCCGCAGTGCACTGGCCAAATCCTCTGGATCTCTGAAGCCTGGTCTCTTCATTCCGCTTCTGGCTACCGCTATCTAATGGCCACCAACTTAGGCTCACATTGTCAGCGGTCGTCAGCAGGTTCAACTCACCAGGCCCGAAGGGATCCAGAGGACGTGGATTAGGCCTATATTTGCTCAATACATTGTAGTATTATATGGTATATATAACACTGACATCAAATTAACTTTGTTTGAAGAGGTAACCTCCTCGTTATAAACGAAATTATTTGCTCCTATAAAGCTGGGATTTCCCGACATAAGCCTTATGGTAAAAACGACGATACATTTCAATACAGTATAAATATTTTCATCCACACCCCCAAACTTGTGGCTTGACGGGGATGAAGGATTAATCTAAGGCTGTAACAAGGTACTTTTTTTTCAATTGCATCGCAATTCAAATTTAAGCATGCAATAATTTTAATGAATAAGACAAGTTTTTTTTTAATGGTGACAAAAATTTTAATTAAAAAATATTGGCAGGCACTAGAGTTCGAAGCAAAGAAGAATGTAACACTTAAAGAGATAACTTCATGTCAAATGAATAGTTTAGTAAATGTCCTTAATGGCTTTATGCAAAAAGGGTCAATAGCTCCGGCCGTTTTGTTTTATTTTCAGATTACTTAACGAACCTTATGGTATGGTAAATTTTTTGTTGTATGATAACATACGATATCAAAATTTTGCAGCGAATCGGCTGAGGCTAAAAAGTATAAGAGTTCTCAAACCAGCTTTTCCGCCATATTTTAACAGAACTTGGTAGCTTTTGTGTTTGTATCATCTGTCTGTCATGTTTATCAATTTTCTTACGCTACGTTTGTATAAACTCAGTTCAACTGAGTCTACATAGTTTTAAAAAGTATTTGATGCTATAGCACAGGGCCGTAACCAGGGGTTGTAGTCCCCCCCCCCCCCCCACCTCGAAATTTTTTGGCTTTACACTAGATAGAATTGAACTTTCCAGCCTAGTTACGAGCCTGCTAAAGCAACAAGGTCGTTTGGAAGATCGCGACGTCTCAAGGTGTCCAATAGACTTCTGATTGGCTGATAAAAAGAAAAACCTGATTGGCAAAATTTTCTGTATGAAAGATTTCATTGATCTATCATAGGCTTCTAACCCCGTCGGCTTTGCAGCGAAAGCGAATCGTAACACCATGCCACAGGTGACCACTGAGCACTAGTAAAATAAAGTTACTCTGAGACTGTGGGCGATTTTAGGATTGTAAGCTACTATGTGCTTTTTGGTATCTGAGAAGTGGTCTTGTTAAAATTCGCCTTAGCTGTAACAATCCTGTAGACGAGATAAATGGGAAGCAATTTCAAGCCATTGAAGAATATACTAAGGGTATTCACTCTCTGGTATTTAGCATGCTAAACCGCCTTAAATATGTTAAATCGAGAATCCCATTAACGATCGTAAATTATAACAATGGAAAATTATCCACCGTAAATGTAAATTTAAACGTAAATTTGTGTAAACAGCATTTTAATGTTATTTCATTTTAAATTGTTTTTCAGTGAAAATTTTGAGTATAAGTGATTAATTTTATGAGAAATAATTTGTTGATTTTAAATTTTAGCAGGACTATAAAGGTATCCTCACGATTTTCACATTTCCGAATTTTAAGATGTGAACATTTAGCATGCTCAATCATGTAGTGAATACCCCTACTGCAAAAAGAAACTTTTAAGCTGTTTGTTTTATTTGTATCAGCATTATTTGCTTAATTAAAATTTAATATAATCACTTGTGTCATTACCTTAGATTTGGTAATAAATGAAACAAGAATCAACCGTTGTTTTCACTATTTTTTAAAAGCATACCTTCAGTAGCTTTTTGTTGATTACCTGTGAACATTTTTTATGCCGAGTGTTTATGAGTGTGTTGGATATATAACGACTACTCGTTTCTCGTGACTTGCCCTTGCCTTGAGATAGGTTAGAAAGGGCTGCGGACAAATAATTCCGATAGAATAGGCTAAAACTATTGTAGGTGTTAAATTTCACAAGTGTGGTTTCAGAATGTTATACAAAAATGTAATTTCTGTAACTATTATAACACTTTAAAAATTATAATAAAGTTGTTCCTAAATTAAATTCCAATACCCTTGGGCACCAAAAAAAATTTACTTAATGGTTTCGCAGTATGGGAAAAGAACTTGCCATCTCCTTTTACATGGAACTGTTTTGGTTCTTTCGCTTTTTGAATTGAGATGTAGGTTACTGCGCAGGGTGTTCAGGGGCAGTCGTATTGTATTGAAAAATAGGGGTCAAACTTCTCTATGATCCTACATAGGTCTGCATAGGCGTACTCAAAGTACCACTTTTTGGGTGGTATAGGCGGTATTTCAGGCATTTTAAATGTAATCATGGATTGTGTTGAGCAAAAATATCAGTGTGTGTCTTGTGCGATTATGGATTATGTTACCTTAAATGAAAGGAAATGTTTCGTACGTATGCTACTAAATCCACAGATCAAATCCTTCAATGCCATTCAATTTTCAATTTCTAAGGTTTTAAAAATTACGTAAATGGCAAAACTTCGTTTGGGTTGTTTTCATTCCAAACTGTCATTTTCTTAGCCTTAAAAACGGAAAATCCTGTCTTGATTGTCACTAAAGGATTTGAACTGTGCATATATTTTATAGCAGTTCCATATTGTACTTAAAATGAGCATTATGCATAGAGTATATATAATGGTACCTACCTGTACTAACTAATAAATATGATGGCATGTACGGGATCACTTGTACTGGTTTTTTATGGGGTTTGAACTGGAAAGGTTTAGGAGCAGAAAATTTCTAAGGCTTGGCAACCCTGTTTTGACGATCCCAATGATCTGTCAGGTTTACACAGTTCGGAAGAGAGGGTTCATTTTTTTTTTTAAGGCGCGGGACTCTCGAGTATTTGCGCCGGTCGGTGTGTGTGTGTGTGTGTGCGGAAGTCATGGGTGTTTTAGAATGGTTTTGTCTACAGTCTACAGGTGGGGGAGAGGGTTCATACCTCTCATTATTGATGTCAGTGATGGTGGCCCGAGGTCGAATGGCCACTGGTAACGTTTTGGAATCCCCCCGTGTACAATGTTATTTCAATATAGACATATTATATAAACATGAAAACATCCACACAAATTCGAAAAATATAAGCGTATAGCCTACACATTATATTGCAGTATTATATGGTATATATAACACTGACATTAAATTAACTTTGGTTGAAGAGATAACCTCCGCGTTATAACCGAAATTAGAGGATTTCGAAAAACTGGGCTTGGCGGGATTCGAACCCACGATCTACCTCTAACCGGGACGTCGCGTCGTCTTAACCGCTTGTTCTTCTAATTTCGATTAATGTAAACCTTGGCTGAATGACAACAAATCGGCTTTCCATGAATTTGGTCTGGTTAATCTAAACAATATTTTCAAAAGAAATTCTGCTAACATGTAGGCTAATGTTCATAACTAGCAATTTTTCAACCTGCATGCGGACTACACGGTTCACAATATTTTATAACATAAAAATCTATATTCTATCAATTATTACAGGCAAGGGCCATTTTCTAGCCTTAGTGTTTGCAAAATCAGAAGTAATACAAATAAATATCCAATTTGTTGTTTAATTTAATTAATATTTACTTTTATGGGTTTCAATTTTGTTTGTTAAAAATATTTTTTACGTGTCAATTTGGTGCCCCTCTTTGCAACACTCTGAGGAGAGTCTGGGATTGAGTGCGACCTATTTATTAATTTATAAATTAAAGAAAATATGTGTCATACTAACGTTTGCAGCAATCAATGTACACCGTACATTTAGTTTTCCCGCCAAATGACGCCATTTCCAAAAACCATTTTGTTGCCTAACTTAAAAAATGGTTCCGCGAGCTATGATTTTTGTGAACCTACATGCCAAATTTCATCAAAATAAAAAATTTAAAAAAATGGCTGAGTGAGGTTGAATGACGTTTTGATAAAGTGAAAGTTTGGTGTTTTTACTGTAGTTACGGGACAGTTATTATTATTTGCGTAGCCATTCAAGTGCTGAAATCGGTTATTTAAATTGTCGTTGTACAAACTACAAGACAACGAATCTTTAGTGTCAATAATTGTAAATGTGACCTAAATCTATGGTGCAGGTGTATTGATCGTGAACCATCCCCGTAAGACCCTTAGCTACTGTATTTACAAGAAATAGTAAGTACCTACTACACATACCTTATATACTGTATAAAACCTTCACTACAGAAAGGAAAAAAACCACACGAATTGTTATAGTCATACTGCCGTAAAGCGTAAACCATAATATAGACTATACATCGAGCGGCCACAAGGCCGGTTCCAACGACGCACGGCAAGCTGGTACTCTTCACTCCAGCACTTATCATTTAGTATTGAGGCCATTTGTTAGCAATTTTCAATTTTGACCTGCCACAGGCCACAGCTAGTTACTGTGCACTTGCACTACAATTTATTTATTTTAAATTTTGTTTCCGAACTGTTGTATTTACGAAGCCTTCTCACAAGGTGATCAGACATTTACGACAAACTTGATTATTTACTAGTTTTCGTTGTTGTCGAATATTTGTTATAAAATTTGTTTAATTTATACCTAACATGGCTTTACTGGACCTATCGGTCAACTCGTTGAATTTGACGCTGTCTCACGACGAAGCTGTTGAAGTTAAAGCCCAGGAGGTGTATAGGGTCTAAGTACCTTGATAAGAACTGTGATAGAATCAACCCAGACGTATATGAAAAGGTCATTGGGTATTTTTCTGATATTTTTGAACTTGCGGAAAAACTTGCCCATGACAAAGAGGAAATATTACACAAACTCTCGGATAAAACTGAATTGTACAATGAGTTAGACAAGGCGCATTTATTATCCATCAAGAACTCGCATGCACTTAGATCCGACTTAGCGCAATTAGAATCAGATTTATGCACCATGCGTAAGCCTAAGATACTTACTAGCACCGCTACTGTTGTAGCCAATAGACCTATACCTCCTGTAAGCACTAACTTAAGTGGTGGGATTCTGACTGCTGAACCACAAAACCCAGGTAACTGCGAACAGTCTGCAGGTGTCACCCCTGATAATCACTCCCATCCTGTGAAGTCGGGTACGACATCCTGTGTCCAAAAGTCTCAAAGTTCTATTAGACGCATACTTGTATTAGGGGATCAGAACTGCAAAGGTATGGGCTCAGTACTCCATAACAAAGTCTGCGAATGAACTGATCAAAAGCTTCTCCGAGATGTATGGTATATCCCACCACCAAACAGCTACCCTTTCACTTAATAACAAATACCCCAGATTATACAAGAAGTTGGTAGCTTCGGATGTAATCAGACAGGCTATGCCGCATCAGAATACCTTAGGGCCTCCAGATAGTTCACGTTTTCCTCCCATTTCCTGCGTTCCACCTAGTGTCATTGCAAAAGAATCTTTTCTGGTAGCCTCTGAAATTTTTAATGACATTTTTAATAGAGCTACATCGACACCTAATGCATCCTTACACCAAACTCAATGTGATCCCTCTTGGGGTCATCCGATCGAGATAATTTCTGGTCAAGGAAAGTATCGTGTGGGACACATTAGTGACAGTGATAATTTTTGCTTTCCAATTTATACGTAGTATAAGGAAAGCTTTGTGACGGTCGAAATTTTCGATTCCGAGATTTCAACGGATTTACACGTTTTAAGGTCCCAGGTTTTTACGAAATGTCTGTCTGTCTGTCTGGGCGTCGATTTCCGGACAAACTACTCGGTCAATTTTGATGAAATTCGGCATGTAGGTTCACAAAAATCATACCTCGGGACTATTTTTTTTATTTGGGGATAACTTAATTTGGGGGGATTTTATTCTCAAAAACGGCTCCAACGATTTCTTTTAAATTCACATATATTGTAGTCGTTATTAATGCATTAATTGTCTATAATGTCTAATGAACCCCTATAGGCTAATAAGATTGATACACACTTATGCTAATGAAAAAAAGCAAAGCACTGGAGAAATGACATGGAGCTTCAAATAACATTCAGCCCAGCATAAGGTCATTTAGGATTTGAATTTTGTAGCTCTCATTTCATTTTATAAGAAATTTTAAGCAAGATTTGGAATTGTGCTGGTATTAATAATCAATCAAGGCTGAACACAAAATCGTTTCTTCGACGCTACTGTCAATATATGGAAGATGCTCCAACGCCGGAGAAATCTCCAAGTATTCCTAAAACAAAAGCAAACAGCAGTTTAATATATTAGACGTAAGTTAGTCAATTGTTGGCATATTGAACTTTTTCTCGGCTGGAAGTTGAAAAAGTTACAGCTGGTCGCTTGCGAGCCCACTTGTCTAATTATAACTTGGATTGGTGGGCTCGCCTGTTCAGTACAGTAACTGAGATGAATTTTCGTAAAGTGGCTGGAAATCCAACCGAGCGGAAATTCTCACCGTCACTCTTATGTTACTACTACGCCAACGCACCGGCTGAGCCTGCCATCCAAACGGATTGTACGTAATCACAACATTCAGAAACCAATCCCTAACTTCACTACTCCAAATTCGCTATCAATGTTTCTAAAAATTCTACTTGCCTATTTGGCGTAGCTATGTAACTCATTTCACGAGGTTATAGTGGACTACTAGAACGTTTGTATACTATTGTAGGCCATTGCTCATTTTGGATCGAAAATTTTAACAGACTGCGAAATCTGGTGATCCCTTGGTTGTTTTGGATGTCGAAGAGACTCGAATTTTGTTAAATCCGTTAGGACTTAATATAACGGACAGTAAGTTTTCGTAAACCCACAAGATACGGTAGGCCTATTCAAATGAAGATTCACTTACAACACCTGCTGCTTCGGCTAACATGTTTTCCAAATTCTTTACCAACATGATGAACGTTGGCCTAGCTTCAGGCTTGAACTCCCAACAGTCCAACATTATTTGGTACAAATCCTGGGGGCATGCAGCTGGTTTTTCCATGCGATAGCCGCCCCGAAGCTTATTGTCTAGCTCCTTCAGGGAGATCAACGGATAAGGCGTCCCCCCTAAAGTCGTTATCTCCCAGAGTAGAATTCCGAACGACCACATATCAGACTGAGACGTGTAGACGCGGTCGAATAAAGCTTCTGGAGCCATCCACTTGATGGGGACTTTTCCGTGAGTTTTCTTTCGATAGTAATAATTTTGTTCAATGTTTCGAGCCAACCCAAAGTCTGCGATCTTAAGAAATTGATTGTTACCGACAAGAACATTCCTTGCGGCTAGATCGCGATGAATGAACTAAAACAGTGATTCAATGGATTTTAGGAATTAACATAATTGACTTCTACTGATAAATAAGTACATAGGCCTACCTTTATAACATGAACGGGCCCAACATTGCAAAATGCGACCCTGCATTAGGGTTGCCAACTTTTTTCTCGAAATAAAGTACAGCCGACTTCTGAGAAGGAAAATAAAAGTGTTTAAAAAAAAGAGTACTTAGTATATTTACTGCTAAATGAGACAAAATCACGCCGAAAATACACTTTAACATCGTATTGTCAATCAGTGGGGTTCGAATTACGAGTTATTTACTACATAAAACAATATTTTTTTTTGTGGTTTTCGCAGAATTCTTATTTTTTTGAAAGCTAGTAAAGCCTCTTCTCACTGCAAATCTAAATTTATGTAAATAAATAGCTCATTTCTGTATATTTCATGTATAAAAAAATATTTTGCTTATACATGTTTCAGAAGAAGTGTATTTTTGCGTACTCTAAATGACCTTCATTTAGTAGAGTACACATGCATGAAAAAGAGTACAATACTCTGAAATAGAGTATAAGATGACAACCCTACCCTGAATATACACCTAGATTCAAAAATCATATCCAATGCAAAGCTTGTGCGATTAACTTTAATCTTAACTGAAATTTCCTTATAAATTCATGTCGGTACCCTACTGATCGAGTAAACTGGAGGACGATATGTAGGGAGTTGCTGCCAACCAATCGCTAAGATTGTAACCTTAAGAAGAAGACCCTACTGCACATTGCTTACAAAAACCTCAACCCAGTAGCAGTATAATCTGCTACAGTATATTATTTAGCCGATTAGCAGATTATATATAACATAGCTTTAAGCAACTGTTGTGCAGACAACTGTCCTCAATTGCAAAATAATGATTCACTCTTGACAGCTTCATTAAATTGTTTGTATGCGATTAATCTTTTTAAAAAAAGAAAAAAGAAAAAAAAGGTCTATTGTGCTTCATTATTAGGCTATTAGCCAAGGAGACCGCTAGTTACACTAACGGTGACCTATAGAGCTGGCAATCCCCAGACGACTTCAGAAGATTACGATTGAAATGAGAGGGGGGGGGGGGAGTACTGAGAGCAGCGATGTGATTAGATAGAGTAAGCGTATATATAGTGTATGCTCTTGTGTATTAAGGCGCATATTCCACCAACGTCAATAGTGATGGTAAATGTAGTATTGACGTGGTAGCAGACATTTTTAGACTGTCTTTAATGTCTGCTACCACGGCAATACTACATTTACTATCACTACTGACGTTGGTGGAATAAGCGCCTTAATAAAGTTCATTCATTTGGTTCAGCCTCCTATATATACATGATCAAATATCACATCACATAAGTTATGGACAGTACCTAAGCAAGGTCTCCAGTACAAACGGAAAAGAATATCTCGTCCAAAACATCTTTTTAAACTAATCCGCAGCAGGTTTGTAATATTTATTTGGGATGATTGGCGCTATTTCACTATTTGCAGCTTATAATATTAGGCTAAATTTATTCCTTTCCGTTTGAACTGGACCAGTGGGCATAATAGCTATTATTTTTAATCTTGTTCTGGAGGGATGAGAAATGTAAACAAGGTAATTTTAGGAAAGGAAAGTGCCATTCAAAATTGTTTAGTTTACATTTTTAACCCCTGGAATAATTAGTTAATCAATATATTATACCGTATACTAAACGGCAAAGTTGGACAACTTTGTTGCTTTCCAATTTATACGTCATATAAGGAAAGCTTTGTGATGGTCCAAATTTTCGATTCCGAGATTTCAACAGATTTACACGTTTTGAGGTCCCATGCAGGAACCCGAAAAATGTGATTTTTACGAAATGTCTGTCTGTCGCTCTGTCTGTTCATCGATTTCCGGGCAACTGGTATACTGGCATATACGTTCACAAAAATCATACCTCGGGACAATTTTTTTTATTTTGGGCTAACTCAATTTGGGAGGGGGGGGGGGTTCTCAAGAAACTCCAAAAAATGTATAAAAAATTTATTTTTCAAAAACGGCTCCAACGATTTCTTTTAAACTCACATATATTGTAGTCGTTATTAATGTTGATAAAATGCGGGGGCCGGGGGGTCGCTTGCCCCTTAATTGATAGTTTGCTTCTGGGAATAAAAAAATAAAAAAATAAATTTTATGAAAAATGACTAAAAAATAATTTTTCTGTGAAACCTTTCTATCGATGATTTTTTTTGAAAAAATGATAGAAAATTCAGGCTCAAATGCATTGCGTGCCCTGCCAGTATTGCTGTGTGGTAATGTGTTGGTCTGACCTATCTAGAATTTACCTCACCTCCAGTGACATCAGGTGGACAACCCCCCCCCCCCCCCCCCCCGCCGAGATATCGGAAATCTAACCAAGGGAAAATTATTTACCATTAAATTACTCATTTTCTCTATCTACTAATGTGGATAAATTGGAAAGCATGTTCGTGTAAACTCGAACCGGTTTTTTACCATTTTAGAAGCTAGGTACTCCATGCCTCTCGCAACTTGGCATGCGAAATCTAATAGAGTCTTCTGGGAGAAGGGAAGTTCATACTGATTCGCATCGGTAATGTCGTATGTTGAGAGTGCGCTGGGTCGATGGTTCCTTAAAAACTCCCTTAAATTCCCGAAAGGTGCGTAGTCAACGACATAAAGTGGACCTCCTTGTGTGCAGCACCCAATCAAATTGATGACATTCCGATGCTTTCTGACCAATTTCAAAATTTCCATTTCTTTGACCAGGTCTATCATTTCGGCGTCTGTATGGTTCTCTAAAAAAAAATTATATTAGTTACATGAGCTTATGAATTCAAGGGCGTAGCCAGAAGGGGGGGGGGGAATCCCGCTAGTTGATATTTCCCCTATTAATTAAATATTCAATCCCCCGGACCCCCCTTTTTGCAGTAATATCAATAAATTGATTTTCGTCTGTAAAATCTTAACTTAACATAATGGTAGAAAATATAAGTAACCCACTATTTCTTGCATATATTTTCCCCCCTTGGAAACAGAGAATGGGTAGGGCCTATACGCTCACACTAATTTATTTTCCCATGCTTTTAGGCATAAAGAGTGATGTTGTAAGGTCGAAATATGAACCTAAAGTGCATCAAATGCGCTTTGTTTGTTCGAATTGTCCCTCCAAGCTATGGCGCAAAATTTAAAAGCTTTTAGCAGGTTTTGACATTAATATTTGAGTTTAAAAAAAAAAATTAACATGACAGATTGTAATAAAAATGCCTTTTGTATTTGATTTAGGCCTACATGCAGCCTGATCATAGCGATTTTAATACCGGTATTTATTTAATCCCCTGGTATTAAAAATGTAAACAAGATAGTCTAATTTTATAATGGAAAGTGCTATTCAAAATTTGTTTGTTTACATTTTTAATACCAGGGCATTAAATAAATACCGGTATTATAATCGCCATGATCAGGCTGCAGGTATACATTCCGTTTCTGACAATGTCAAAATAACAAAATGGGACAGACCAAAACATAGACTAGCATTATTTTATGGTATGATATACGGTACCGTACGTACAGTATATAACACTGACAGTAAATTTACTTTTGGTTGGTACCCGAAATTAGAGGATATAATAAAAAAACTGGACTTGGTGGGATTCTACGTCTGCCCGGGGCGTCGTCTTAACCGCTGGACCATATGCGTAACAAGTGCAGTCACTTCTAAATCCTCTACTTATGCTCTTATTAACAAGATTCGTATTGCTAGACCTGCACTTGGGGTTAAAATGACGCCCCACGGAGAGGCATAGATCGTGGGTTCAAATGCCGCCAAGCCCAGTTTTTTCTATATCCTCTAATTTTGGGAAAATACCAGAATATTTGGGTCTCTCACCTTTTAGCGTTTTTACAGCTGCAGTTTTAGCGACTCCGCGAACTTCTAACTCTGCCTTCATAACTCGCCCAAACTCGCCTTCTCCCAAAACTGGGCCCAGAGTTAAGCTATCCCGCGGAATTTCCCAAATGGGATCCGGGGGCAGTTCATATCGTATCGGCTCTGATCCCTCCTTCCCCTCGACTACCACCATCTCTGTTTTTAATGTCACTATCAAAGGAATATCCGGCTGACATTGCTTCAATATCATAATCATTTTCTTCTCCATCATTAGCTTTACTTCTGTGATTCTCTGTTGAGTTTTCCACTTCGCACGGTAAACGTAGTAAGATATAGGTATGACAATAAGTGTTAATAAGACACTGATGATGCTTGCTGCGATAATAATATGATTCTTCTGTGGCTCAGGCACTGTGTAGAGGAAACGGAAAGCGATTAATGGAAATGTAGCAATGTCATTACGTCGTATGTCTTAATGAATAGAAGGGAGCTTATCAAAAGGCATAGATAGACCAGTTCACATATAGTCATTAAAAATACCGTAAAAAATAATAGATGGTCTTAATAAAGTGTGTAGGAGTATTAATTATGCATTTATAGGGTGGGCCGCAAAGCACTTTTTATTTCATTTCTTAAGTTTTAACAGTGTGGAAAACTTGCGATTTATGTTTATTTATTTATATTTATATTTATATTTATGAGAATATTTGAAAAATCGGGTGACATCTTCCAGTTGTGCAAAATTCTCTGACAAAATCTAAAAAATGCCCCTTTTCCGTTTTTTTTTTTTTTTTTTTTTTTTGAATGAAATGTTCACGTAGACTATGCTGCAATTCTATACTTTGTAACGTCTTGAAATAGAGCCTAAAAACATAGTGCTTTTATACAGATTAGCAACTCCACCATTTTTTAATTTATTTTTTTTAATTATAAGCGCCAGACCCGTGTGGGTAGACGCGCTTTCTGGTTTGTAGTTAGTTTGCCGGTGTTGTTGTCTGTATTGTGTGTGTATGGTATGAGTTGGTGGTGTGTGGCAAACTGCGATCAGGAGGGCATTGGACAACGGGTTGCCCAGTGACCGTCTAAGGGCAGTTTGCCGATGCTTGTATTAAACCGGTGTGTTGTTTGCTAGATGAGGCTTGCCAGAGCTGCTGAGTGAAGAAAAGGAATGGTGTGTTGGAGAAGTATTGTATTGTGCGAGACTGCTTTCTGGAAATCTGTATCAGGAGGGAAGGTTCTGTATCTTGAGTAGACAGGGCATTCTATGACAACGAGAGGAATAGTTAGTCGTACCTGACAATTGTGGCATATGGGTGGTGGGGTGCCCGCCATTAGGTGTCCATGTGTTAAACCTATTCTCAAACGAACCACCTTCACTTGGTCTCTTCTACTCATCTGGTGCTCGAACAAGTTCCAGCCCCCCACCCTTGGTTGTATTGTTCTTAGTTTATTGCTTTCCAATTTATACGTAGTATAAGGAAAGCTTTGTGACGGTCGAAATTTTCGATTCCGAGAATTCAACGGATTTATATGTTTTAAGGTCCCAGGAACCCAAAAAAGTGGTTTTTACGAAATGTCTGTCTGTCTGTCTGTGCGTTGATTTCCGGGCAAACTACTCGGTCGATTTTGATGAAATTCGGCATGTAGGTTCACAAAATTCATACCTCGGAACAATTTTTTTTATTTTGGGCTAACTCAATTTGGGGGGGTTTTATTTTCAAAAAACTTCAAAAAAACGTCTAAAAAAATTATTTCCCAAATTTCTTTTAAATTCACATATATTGTAGTTGTTGTTAATGTTGATAAAATGCGGGGGGTCGCTTGCCCCTTGATAGTTTGCTTCTTGGGGTAAAAAAATAAAAATGACTAAATTTTAATGAAAAATGACTAAAAAATAATTTTTCTGCGACACCTTTCTATCGATGATTTCTACCTTCAGGTATGTTTTTGGTGTTAAATTGAGTAACGAAACCGGACAGGTTGCTTTCACAAAAAAGTATATGGTTTCGTACAAAAAAATGTTTTTGAAAAAATGATAGAAAATTCACGCTCAAATGCATTGCGTGCCCTGCCAGTATTGCTGTGTGGTAATGTGTTAGTCTGACCTATCTAGAATTTACCTCACCACCAGTGACGAGTGGCGTCAGGTGGACACCCCCCCCCCCCCCCGAGATATCAGAAATTTAACCATAGGAAAATTATTTACCATGAAATTACTTATTTTCTCTATCTACTAATTTTGATAAATTGGAAAGCATGTTCGAGTAAACTCGGACCGGTTCTTTTCCTTCGCAGTACTCCACTCTGTCTGCCAACATTCTGTTAAGAGGTTGTGTGCTGTATTTTTAATGTCTGACAGGGGAAAGTAAGGGAAGGGGGGAGAATGAGGACTTGTTGCAGAGTTGGCTGCGTTGTCGGCCCTGTCTCTATCCCTATGTGGGATGGGGCCCGGAGAAACTCAATGCATTGGGTCGGTGGTAGGCATGCGATTAAATTAATAATTATAGGTGTATTAGGGGATTTTTAGGATATAATTGCTGAATAGCTGTGAGGGCGGCTAAGCTGTCGGAGATGATAAGTGCTCTGTCTATGGAATGTATTATAATATGCAATATTGCTTGATGTGTAGCTACAAGTTCAGCTGTATAGACGGACGCTTGCGGCAATAAAGGTATGAGGAGTAGATCTGAATTGTATGACACACCGGCCCCTGCGCCGTACTTGGTTTTGGAGCCATCCGTATAGAAATGGTGCCATGTATGAGTCGGGTAAAACAACAGTTTATTCTTAAAGTATTTGTTTACAAAAACATGCGGTATAATATCTTGGGGATAATCTGTCAGGGACGTGTCGCACCGTATCTTAGGGAGCGATTTGGTTTTGATCAATTGATATCTTCCGGTCCCGCATATGTCCACAAAATTATACGAAATATTGAAGAATTTCACATTTTTTTGATTTTTATATAAAACAATTTAGTACCTTTATTAACGTAATAGCCTAGATGTATTAACTTTTGTTTCTGATCAAAAGAACATAAGTATTGCGTTTCTCTATGTATATTAAGCCTATATATTAGGTAGTAACTTCAGGTCGGGCAATGTAGAAAAACATTTTTTTTTTCATAATGAGTGACAGCAAGTTTCACTAAGTTAGTAAGGAGATGACTATTATGTATATTAGAAAAACAATACCTATACTTGAAGGAAGCAGGGGCGGGCACAAGGGACCCCCCCAAAATTTTATTGGAAATTGAATATTAAAAAAATACACATAACATCTTGTTAAGGATTTTATTAAGTTTTTTTGATTGCTGAAGGAAATTTTTAAAAAGAGCTACCTACTGCAAACAGTTTTTAACTCTTAAATTGATGCGCCTGGACCTGTAATCAGTGATTGCAATATCTGAATATGAAAACATCTACAGTTCGATTTCAACATTTATTTTCATGTTTAACTTATTACTTATATTTTTGTTTGCGTTTGATTTTATAAAAAGTCAAACACTCCAAATTTTTGGCTTGTTAAGTCTGTCATACTTCCCGGTTTACCCGGGGGGCTCCTGGTTTTCAGCCCAATCTCCCGGCTCCCGGGTGAATGTTGTCGGGAGGCCGTAATCTCCCGGTTTTGGAAAATTGCCCGGAAAATCTCCCTGTTTTTCTAAGACATGAAATTAAGTGATGTAATTTTACAATTTAGTATAAATTTTAATCGAATTGCGTGCTATTATATTCATCGCCTGTAAATTCTAATCTCCGCAAAACCCCCACTACTTCAGGCCTGTTTTTCAAAATTTTTCAACCGGGGGAGACCCCTTGGCCCCCTTGTTTCCAACTAGCCTACCTACTTAATTCATTGCATGTAAAACCAGAACGTTACTGCTATGAAAATGAGCAAAACCCCACTACATCAAGCCAATTTTCAAACATTTTTAACTGGGGGAGACCCCCGGGCCCCCCAATGTGCAATTGTATTTTTCGCCTTTGAAATCTAAATGTTGCTGACGTCAATATACGTAAAGCCCCATTATTTTAAGTCAAGTTTTACACATTTTTCTACCGGGGGACCCCCCGGCCCCCTTGTTTGCCACTACTAACTTAGTATATTTATCACCTGTAAAACTGCTACTGCTAACAAAATGCGTAAAACCACATTAATTTAAGTCAATTTTTCAAAAACATTTCTACCGGGCGAGACCCCCGGGCCCCCCTTGCGTGCAATTTTATTTTTCGCCTGTAAAGTCTAATAAATTTTACCGCTATCAATATGTGTAAAACCCCATTCATTTAAGCCAGCTTTTCAAAATTTTTCAACCGGGGGAAACCCCCGGGTCCCCCTTGTTTCCGACTACCTACTTAATTCATCGCATGTCTTGGTTGCGAACAGCAATGGGTGAGGACCGTCTGGTCGCTCTTGCGCTACTTGCAATCCACCAAGATATCCAGCTGAATGTGGATTCAATTATTACTAGATTTGCCAAACAACGCGAGCGGAAATTGGACTTTGTACTGTAATACGAGTAGCTATACAACAGTTATTATAAGAATTTTTGGAATTCTTATTTAAAATATTAATATCATGTAACTTGCTAACTTGCTGTTTGCTTGTTTGCTTGGGGGGAGGCATGCTATGGTCGGACCTTGTCGTGGTGCGTGGGCTTAAGCTGGATTCTGGTGATCTATCAACAGGACCCGGCGAACTAAGAAAAAGCACAACTCTTTCCCTCCCCTATCCCATCCTCACCACCTCCTTACTTACCTTCCCAACCCCCACCTTGCTTCCCCATAGTTTGAGACATCTATAAAATGTCTCCGCCCATGACTCTCCCCGCATGGGTGACACGGAGACCATGTCTGAAGGCTGTGCTGGTAGGTTGAGGGTCTTTACCCAACACGCCACTTTGCCTGTCGGAGGATATGGTGAACCGCGAACGGAGCTGGCAACTCCTGTTCAGGGGAAACACCCCTATTCTTCGGAATGAGGAGATAGCAGGTTCCAGACGTGCGAGTAGGTCTACTGAAAGTGGAAAACTCTAGATTTTGGAACGATCTAGAGTCAGACTGCTGGATGGACGATTGAAGCGTACGTCAGGGGCTACAGAGAGCCAGGTCGCGGGAGGACGAAGTAGTCTGGCCTGATGTGCCTCACCCGTGGTGAGAACGCTGCCTGGAACCCTAGAAGGGGCAAAAACCCTCTAATTTTACATGGATACCTTAAATTCTGATGAAATGGAGCATGATAGTATGGTGACTGCGGAAGCTCAAGCAATTGAGCAGGCTGTCAGTGGACCTACTATCATAGCGGAAGCGTCCCCAGGTACTTCCGGTAAAGAGACCGGAAAGCAGACTGAGGGAACAGCCCTTGTAGTATTGCAAGGAAAATCTGTTGTTGGCACAACGGAAAAACTAAAACGACTTAGCCTGAACGCAAAACCAAAGCGAGACAGCAAGTGGTTTAAAGAAAGGAAAGAGAGGACGAAACAGAGGAAGATCCTAGAGGGAACGTGGACTGAAACGAAGCCTGGTAGGATTCCTCTGAGCCTCCCAAACCCTCCACAGACGGTCAGGTCGGTGGTAACGGAGACTGTAGCTGATACGACAAAACGGCGCAGGTCAGAGTTTAGTACTCCGTCGACTTCCGAAAGACCAGCAGTGAAGAGAGTTAGAGAGGAGGGTCAGCCTAGGCTGTTACCTCTCAACTACTCCGAGGCTACCTCGGTTATAAAGATGGCTGTTTATCCAGACAGTTATCCTAAGTCGGGGTTTACTGAAAAGGACTTCACGGCGCTGCAGGCTATGCTCCTGTCCAAGGTGATGCCAATGGCTTCAGGCGAGCTCCCTCTATTTAGAGACTGCAGGCTTGAGTCAGGCTTGGCTGTGTTCACATGCGTGAACAATGAGACAAAGGCTTGGCTCGAGGGAGCAGTTCTCGAAGGGAGGGAATGGGGGGGTCATAGTCTGGAGTGCGGTGAAGCCAGAAAGGTACTCAACCTTACCAAGGTCTTGCTAAGACTGCCGGCTGTTCATAGCAGCAGCAGTGTTGGTGTGATCTTGAAAAATCTTGGTTTATACAACAAGATAAATACAGAGGACTGGAGGATCTTGAACTGTAGCAAAAATGAAAAAGGGGTGACCATAGTTGCTACAGTTACCGAAAGAGACCTTGCAGTTCTCAAAGAAAAACAGTTGAAACTGTACTTGGGCTTTGGACAGTATCAAGTTAAGGTACTGGGAAAGCGAACGGCTGACTTGAAGGGAGATGGGGCTGAAATTCCTTCAGATAAATCTCCAACATAAGAGGTTGGCCGTTGCGAATCTTATGAGGAAGCTACAAGCCAGTCACTACGATGTGGTTCTTATACAAGAACCATGGGTAGTGAGAGGCAGGGTAGCAGGCCTTAATACTAATGGAGGAAAGCTAATATACAGCACAAACTGTACGGTAGCAGAGCCTCCAAGAGCTTGTTTAATAATAAACAAAAACTTGAGATTTTTACTGTTGCAAGAATACTGTACCAGAGATCTTGTAGCAATTAAGGTCAAGACTTCAGATAGGGAAGTAACGATAGCTTCTGCCTATTTTCCGCACAACTCTGATGGCTTACCCCCTACGGAAGAAGCAAAGAGGCTAATCATCGCAACCAGAAGCAGAGGAGAACAGCTAATTCTTGGATGCGATGCCAATTCACATCACACAGTCTGGGGAAGTACAGACTGTAACAAGAGAGGTGAGTCATTACTTGAATTTATATTATGTTATAACCTAGCTGTTATGAATGTAGGAAACAAACCAACATTTATAACGGCTGTAAGGCGTGAGGTACTAGATGTAACCCTGTGCACCATGCAGATTGCTTCTCTGGTGGAAGACTGGAGTGTGCTGGAGCAGCCATCTATGGCAGACCACCAGTACATTGGTTTTTCCATTGGAGAGGGGGGTGAGAAGCATGAGAGTACATTTAGAGATCCAAACAAAACCAACTGGAATAATTATCGAGATGATCTAAAAAACCAGTTGGAAGAAACTCCACTAGAGAGTCTAAACTCATATGAAGATCTTGATATAAGAGTGGAATTCTTACAGAATGCAATAATTAAATCATATGAGAAAAACTGCCTGCCAAAGACCGTTAAAACAAAGAGAGAGGTGAGATGGTGGAACGAGGAACTCAGTGGACTGAGGAAACAGGTGAGAAGGCAGTTTGTTATCGCAAGAAGAACAAATTGTTGGGCCAGTTATCACAGTCTATTGACAATCTATAATAAAAAGATTCGTGCGGCTAAAAGGACTTCGTGGAATAGGCACTGTGAAGCGGTAAACTCTACTGCAGAAGCAGCCAGATTACACAGAATCCTTAAAAGCAGCCACTGCAACCCTGTAGGTACAGTTAGGAGACCAGATGGGGGCCAGACAATATCTGGAGAAGAAACATTGAGTGTACTACTAGAATGTCATTTTCCAGAATCAAAAAATTTGAAAGACGCAAATCCGGCTGAATATGAGAGAGCTAGAAGGTGCGACTGGAACTATGCTAGGCGGGTTATAACTCAACATCATGTTAGATGGGCGATTAACTCGTTTCAGCCAATGAAAGCCCCGGGACTGGATGGTATGTTTCCTAGACTTCTTCAAGAGGGAAGAGAAATAATTATTCCAGTCCTGACGAACATATACATATCAAGTCTAGCACTAGGATATGTCCCCAAGGCATGGGTCAGAGCGAAAGTGGTCTTTATTCCTAAACCGGGTAAAAAGTCATATGCGGAAGCAAGTTCTAATAGACCAATATGCCTTAATTCATTCATGCTTAAAACCATGGAAAAAATTCTTGATAAAGAAATAAGAAAAGTCTTGAAGAGGAACAATGATCTTCATGAAAATCAATTTGCATACAGACCAGGAAGATCAACTGAGGCTGCACTACATATGCTAGTCAGCAAGGTTGAAAAATCCTTGGAATGTAAAGAAATTGCTCTTGCAACATTCATGGATATAGAGGGTGCCTTCAACAACACTACCTATAGCTCAATGATAAGAGCAGTTAGGGAAGCTGGAGTTAAAGGTACAACTTGTCGATGGATAAAAAATATGCTCTATCGTAGAGAACTACAGGCCTCGTTGTTTGATACCGAGAAAGTAGTGTTGGCGACCAAAGGATGTGCTCAGGGGGGTGTTCTCTCACCTCTACTGTGGAATCTGGTGACTGATAGACTTTTGGTAATTCTGAATGGGGAGGGACTGTACACACAAGCCTTTGCGGATGACTTTGTCATAGTGGTGGTGGGTAAATTCATCGCTACTGTGATGGAACTAATGCAAAGAGCTATTAAAATAGTAGAGAATTGGTGTCTGAAAGAATCCCTTAGAGTTAATCCTGCCAAAACTCACATTATTCCATTCACTCGCCAACAAAGGGTGAGTGATAGGGAACCTCCAATACTATTTGGAGAACAACTCAAATGGGCGAAGGAAGTCAAGTATTTGGGGGTCACTTTAGACCGGACTCTTACTTGGAATGCCCATCTAAAGTCTAGAGTAATCCAAGCGAAAAACTGCATGCTTGCATGCATAGGAGAGCGATTGGGAAAACTTGGGGGATAACGCCTAGAATGACTTACTGGCTATATACGGCTGTCATAAGGCCTATAATCTCATATGCCGCTGTAGTTTGGTGGCAGAAGGCAAATCAAACCACAGCGAAATTAACACTAAATAGTGTGCAGAGGTTGGCTTGCATAGGAATAACAGGTGCAATGTCTACCACTCCCACTGACGCCCTAGATACCCTTCTGGATCTCCCATCATTAAATTTATTTATTATGGGGCAGGCCAGAATGAGTGCGTACAGATTGGAGCAAGGAGGACTCTGGGAAAATTCCCTCAGAGGACACTGTGCTATAAAAAACTCAATTACTGAGGAAGGCATTAGTATGCCATCTGATCAGATGTTGCCTGAATGTGACTTTAGGAGGCCCTTCGAATCCAGAATCTTAACTCGAGAAAGCTGGACGGAGGGTACGCTGAGCCAGGAGGCTGGCACACTGGTATGGTTTACTGATGGCTCTAAGACAGCAAATGGAACGGGTGCGGGAATTAACGGGGTGAACCCAGTTAAGTCCATCAGCATAAGCCTGGGAAAATTTTGCACGGTTTTTCAGGCTGAAGTCTGTGCCATTGCTGAGTGCTCAAGGGAAATTCTGAGAATGGAATATGAGAATAAGACCATTCACATTTTTTCTGATAGCCAGGCAGCTATTAAAGCTCTGGATTCTTACTGTACTAAATCAAAGTTAGTACGGGATTGTAAACAGCTCCTACTCAGAGTATGTAAAAATAATAAACTTAGGTTGGAGTGGGTGCCGGGACACTCTGGAGTAGAGGGAAATGAACGAGCCGATGCACTAGCAAATATAGGTTCGGACTCAATATTTGTTGGACCAGAGCCAACCTGTGGTATATCCTATGGAAGTGTACGCACTATAGTTGACAGATGGATCCAGACCAAGAAAATTGAATCCTGGCACAATATGACAGAAAAACGAAGTCTAAAATGACTTGGAATAAAACCATCAAAAAAACTTACCCAAAACTTGCTATTACTTGCAGATTAGAAATAAGGAATATTGTTGGTTTGCTCACAGGGCACTGCCACCTAAGACATCATCTGCATAAACTCAAAGTCCACACGGGCAGTAGAGAATGTAGATGGTGTGAAATGGAAGACGAAACAGCAGAGCACGTTCTCTTAGAATGTGAAGCTCTGGCCAAAAACCGTTTCAGGATACTGGGAATACCAGGGTCAGAAACGAAGACAATTCGTGAAGATCCAGTAGGAAAAACCCGCTCTTTCATCAAGAAAGTGGGTATATTCCAGACATGAATCTCCATGACAAAGCGGCTGCAATAGATCTCAAAGGTCGACGCAACGAACCTTACTTTAAGGAGGCACCGCAAAAAAAAAAAAAAAAATCATGTAATGCTCAGCAACCATTTTCCCCTTCTTGACAGATGTATGGCTGGATTAGTTTATTTTTCTATTTTTTCACTTAATTTAAAAAAATTAAAGTAAACACTGGCTTTGTATTGTTCTGAAGAAGATAGAAATTACGGTACACTAGATTAAATTGGGTTTTCAAGAGAGAAAAAAATACACTAGTGGATAAAATTGGAATTCATAAAAAAATAATTGTGAGTAGATAAAACGCCTTTTGGGCCCTTGTCCGGTTTTGAAAAAAATTGGTTCTGGCAGCCCTGGTGATAACCCCCCTAAAAAATTTCGCTGTGCCCGCCCCTGGAAGGAAGACATGATCGATGATAACAAAAATAATTAAGGAGCAAGGTACTATACCTTTCGACGTGACCTATACCTATTTACTAAGCTTTTTCATCAGTAAGCTTTCTTATTGACTTTTTTTGTTCTATTACTAAGCCAACCTAGCGGAGTTAGGGCTATAAAGCCCTCTCTTACACTCAACTAGGAAGACTCGGGACCGCCTGCTTTACATGCCCACCGAAGCATGGGCCAGAAAATGTAGCAAGTGTGGGACTCGAACCAAAAACTTTTCGGGTGTTGGAGTCTATACCACTACTCTACATGCCCTGACTTATGACCCATGACCTCTTATAGGTTACCTAACACTGTGTTTGGAATAAATAGTCCATGTTAATCTGTTCTCTATTTAGTATTCAAAGGCACTTTGATGAATACTGTTTGCTGGTGATCTTTGGTGCGGATGCTTGATTGCTTGAGCTAGGCAGCAAAGTGACGCTGTGATAGACGTCGCACCATTGCTTCTTCATGACATAATATGTCAGGTATATTATACCCTTGTTATTTTCTGTTAGCCACATGGCCGTAGCCAAGGGGGGGTTCAACCCCCCCCCCCCCCCCCGAAATGAAATGGCTGAACACTTGATAGAATTGGATTTTGAGAGCAAAAATAGAAACTACTATGTAATATCTTATGAAATTTCTGAACCCCCCCCCCCTCGAAAAAAATCCTGGCTACGGCCTTGGTTAGCCATGACCAAAGATGACAAGAAACTCTTGAGAATAACAGATTTACGGACTATTTATTCCAAACAAAGCGTTTCCCTTTATATAATGAAAATTAATGAAAAATGAAAAACGACTTTATGGCAAATAAACAAAAGACGAACAATAAAGTCTTGTTTTCATGCTTACTCTTATTTTGTTAATTTTCTCTTCGGATCGACTGGGCCCAAAGGAATAGTTCTAATATTGCGACTTCAATTTATAGTACTTATCTATCAATTGTTTTTATGAGTGAAAGTTTTACCGCCGGGTGATTTTTGGTTTGAGTTTGAGACTGCAATAATTTATGTAGGAACTTACTTGTACTAACACTTACCGCGTATGGACACATAGGCCTACACCTTTAAACTACTTTCAACGCCTGTCAATTGAGTGGGCTTACAAATGTAAAGTCCTGCTCTACTGTTCGTGGCCACAAAACTCAGCTCACTATACAGTGAATGATATCCATTCCTTGAAGTTTCAGTGATACTGCTGGCTTCATTATACTTTACCAACTGAGCTTCAGCTTCGTCCTCCAGTGTTTTTGAAAAATACCTTAAAGCGTTACAAACGTTTAAATAATCATAAATAGCCTACATAGGTATAGGAATAATACCCGACTATATACGATAGGATATTGGGAACACCGAGTTTTTTTCAATTTTTTTAAGTTTTCCAAGTGCCACCCTAACGCGGGCGGGTAGTACTTTCATATATTTTTCATGTACTTGTATTCAGCCGGGAACAATGTGGGCAGGGACGAAAATAATTTATAAAAAATGTTACCTTCGTTCTCGCTGTCATTTGAAATTAATTATGAATTATTATAATTGAAATGTAATGTAAATATTGAAGCGACGCGACGCCTTCCGAACACCATTCTAATGACATAGGTATTACAACAACCCTGGAACATTGAAGTTGGACCGACCACCTTGAATTATTTCAACAGTAATAATGTTTTCGACATGTTTGGCTTTCCAATTTATACGTAGTATAAGGAAAGCTATGTCACGGTCCAAAATTTTGATTCCGATATTTCAACGGAATTACACGGTTGAGGTTCCAGGGACCCAACAAAGTAAGTAAGTAAGTAAGTATATATATAATTGAACAATCATTAAAAATCGAAGCATAAATCCCCAGCACTAAGTACAAAAATGACTTGTCACGCTGGGGTCAAAAGTTAAGTACAATACATAATTTAACATTATTATTATTATTACTATTTTAACTTACAATCCAAAAAGTATAAAATTGAGTAGAATAAAAAATAAAATAAAAATCAATTAAACTTGTAGTCTCTATAGGTTCGATGGGCACAAAGTTATTTGAGAAGAGATCTATGAAGAATTCTGAAATATTTGAAGTAAATTTTTACTGTCAGCTTTATTTATAAATTTTTTAGATGAATTTAAAAAGTGCTTACTTGAGCGGAGAACCTTTATCTCTATTGGAAGGGAATTGAAGGGAACAAAGGGGTCTTTACGAAATGTCTGTCTGTCTGTCTGTCTGTCGCTCTGTCATCGATTTCCGGGCAAACTACTCGGTCGATTATGATAAAATTCGGCATGTCGATTTACAAAAATCATACCTCGAGACCTGGGCTAACTCAATTTGGGGGGGTTTTATTCTCAACAAACTCCAAAAAAACGTCTAAATTAATTATTTCTCAAAAACGGCTCGAACGATTTCTTTTAAATTCACATATATTGTAGTCGTTATTAATGTTGACAAAATTCGGGGGGTCGCTTGCCTCTTGATAGTTTGCTTCTGGGGGTAAAGAAATAAAAATAACTAAATTTTAATGAAAAATTACTAAAAATCATTTTTCTGCGAAACCTTTCTATCGATGATTTGTACCTTCTGGCACGTTTTAGGTGTTATATTGAGTAACGAAACCGGACAGGTCACTTTCCCAAAAAATTATTTGGTTTTGTGCAAAAAAATGTTTTTTTTTTTTTAATGGTGCAAAATTCTCAGTCAAATGCATTGCGTGCTCTGCCATTATTGCTGCGTGGTAATGTGTTGGTCTGAAGTATCTATCTAGAATTTATCTCACCTCCAGTGACGTTAGATGGACAACACCCCCCCCCCCCAAGATATCGGAAATTTAACCATAGGAAAATTATTTACCATGAAATTACTCATTTTCTCAATCTACTAATTTTGACAAATTGGAAAGCATGTTCGAGTAAACTCGGACCGGTTCTTTTAATAATTTTGATTTAATTAGAAAAAAAACTACATATTGTATATGTGTAGATATAGAGGCATCGTCCCTTTATAGAATTTCAGAAATAAATACTAAACTATGTGCCTATCACACTTTAAAAATGGCGTTTGAAGTGAACACTGCGAGGATATAATAAAGTTGGACAGCTTGCAAAGAACTGGTTGTAAAAAGTCCGTAGCCTAATTCTTTCTTTTTATAATCCGTTCATTCATAGAACAACTCCTCGATCTTTCTACAAGAAGATATACAAAGTTATTTCTACATTAAAAAATAGTTTCAATACATAATGGCGCGAAAGGAATGAAGATGGATTTATGTTTACGTGAAAGGATCATCTCCCTGAAGAAATATGGTATTCCTCAACGTGATAGGAACGCAGTTTCTAAAAATTCTATATACATAAATATAGGCCCTATAGTTTTTTCTAATGAAATCAGAACATAATGAAAAAAAATCAAAATAATTAACACTGTTAAAATACAAAAATACAATAAGGTGGTCCAACTTCTATGTCCCAGGGTTGTAGTAGATATTGCTCCAAACGTTTAAACAATACAATTTACCATTTGATAAGTCCACTAAATTTGTATGTGGAGACTCCACAACTGATATTCACGACAGTGCCAGTCAAATTGATTTCTCCTGGAGGAGTTACACTGACAAACTCATTTGGCACATCAGTTACATCCAGTTGAAAGTTTCGCTGATCTGAGCCATATGAATTGTTTGCCTTGCAGATTACTTCCCCAGAAACATTCATCTTTAACTTGCAATAAGACACAATTTCGTTGTCAAGGAGTGGGTTTTGTGGTATTAACAGCTCATCTTCTCGCTAAAAGTAAAGTAGCGTATTAGGTTGTTAATGCTTTCCAATTTACCTAGGTATACGTAGTAACCTATAAGGAAAGCTTAGTGATGGTCAGAATTTTCGCCTCCGAGATTTCCACGGATTTCCACGTTTTGAGGTCCCAAGAACACAAAAAAGTGTTTTTTACGAAATGTCTGTTCGTTCATCGATTTCCGGGCAACTACTCTGTCGATTTGGATGAAAATTTGCATGTAGGCTCACAAAAATCATACTTAGCCCATACATTACCCCAGGAGGTTAATAGTGTATAGCATACAGGGGCGTCGCGGGGGGGGGGGGGGGGGGTAGCCTCCTCCCAATAATTTACTTTCTCTCGAAAGTTGGTAATTCGGAGGTGGCCAGTTGGCAAATTGAGGATGGCCATAAATAATTCATTGCTATAGGCAGTTGGATAATTGCAGCGAGACAACACAAGACAATAATGTGAAGTAACGCACACTGCTGTCATTGCACATACTGTTCGCCCAGAAAAGTTTGCAAATGCACATGAAAATATCCCTTAATGCTTTACCAAGTCGGGGACAAGTCCCGCCTCTCCATGTAAATTCCCTATGCTGCATTTTCAAATCAGATAGAACTACTTTGCATGTGTTTGTATACACAAAACTTACATACGGGGGTTCCATTCCAAATTTAATGCATTAAGGCCACAAGTGGACATTGCTTATTTTTTTAGCTAAAATTGTCGATCTGTTGCACTTTTTACGAATTCACGACTCCAATGTCAAAATTAAAATTAAAATTTTCTGAATGTTAGTTAATTGTCTTCAACTACTGTAGCAACGTTAGTGGAACGGTTTTAGGATCATCATAGAACAAAATCAAAGCAATATTTATTGTTATAATTATTATTAGTGATGCGTTTCTTGAATTTGAGTAATTTATAAAATTTTCATCTTACCATACTGTGTTATAAAATGGATCAACTTGAAAGTAAAAAGTTAACTTAAGAGCGTTCAGGCCACAGAATAGAGTTTCTGTGTATCACACCAATAAGAGTCTCGTCAAGGTATACAATGCGATTTCCTTCAGACCTGGCGTTTCGGATTCCTTGTAAATACCTATAACGGCAAGAAAGCGTGCGTGGCGACTCGACCAAGACGTTGTATTTTGTCAAACATCTTAAATCTGCACAGCATTTTAATTGTGACTTCTTTGTTTCTGCTGCACTTCTGATGCGTGTATTTATAATAGTCACCTCAACCGACTGGTTGTGTTTTTTATTTTACCTGAAATGAAGACGCCTAGTGATAAATACGCGGAGGCTCTCCTTGGGCATTTGGTAACGACCATCAAGCTCTAATATTTCTTGTCGCAGGGTGTCCAAGCTTAACAGTCAGCAATCATCCTAGGATGAATATAAATAATTATGGGGTTCCTTATCATACTTTCATCACATTCGTCGAGATTATTGTAGTATTATTGATATCTTCTTTTCTTTCCTTTATATATATAATATATCTTACATATAACTTTCAACTTCCTTAAATAGTTCGCCAAGGTTTAAGATCATCATTCATGTCTCCTAGTGAATTTGCTTGCCTTACCAAACGGTTCATGCGGAAATGTTGCTTCAGTTGCTTCCTCTTACTAGGCCTGCTTCCTTTGGTAAGACTTAACACTCTTTTCTGTGGTCTGAATGCCCTTAACTTCGATATTAACTGTCTACTTTCAAGTTGATCCATTTTATAACACAGTATGGTAAGATGAAAATTTTTATAAATTTCTCAAATTCAAGAAACGCATCACTAATAATATTTATAACAATAAATATTGCTTTGATTTTGTTCTATGATGATCCTAAAACCGTTCCACTAACGTTGCTACAGTAGTTGAAGACAATTAACTAACATTCAGAAAATTTTAATTTTATTTTGACATTGGAATTCGTAAAAAGTGCAACAGATCGACAATTTTAGCTAAAAAAAATAAGCAATGTCCACTTGTGACCTTAATGCATTTAATTTGGAATGGAACCCCCGTAAGTTTTGTGTATACAAACACATGCAAAGTAGTTCTATCTGATTTGAAAATGCATCATAGGGAATTTACATGGAGAGGCGGGACTTGTCCCCGACTTGGTAAAGCATTAAGGGATATTTTCATGTGCATTTGCAAACTTTTCTGGGCGAACAGTACAGTATTTTATTATGACTAGCTATATGAACGCAGGATAAACATTAAGCAATAAGCAGAATTACGTACAAGTAGGCCCCTAGGGGCACCCGCAGACCGTAGCCCCCCAGCCCCAGGATTTCTGGTGACAATGACGTTATGGAGGTGAAAGGCATAGCATCCACAATAACGAAAGGGATATTAAATCTTCGTATGCTTATTTTACATGAAAGACATCATAAAAAAATCGACATATTGACCAAGTACTTTTACAAACAAATCAAAAAATATTTTGCTCAAAATGCTTAAAACCCCAATATTTCAGATTTATTTTCCCAAACATTTTCCACGGGGGGGGGGGGGGGGGACCCCCGGGCCCCCCTCCGTGGTAGGTTTATTTGTCGGTAAAAAAAACTCAACTGTACTGCTTCTAAAATGCGTAAAACCTAACTAATTTGGGCTCATTTATCAATTTTTTGCTCCGGAGGAGACCCCCGGGCCACCCTTACACCAGGGCACAATTTTCGTAAACCCTCACTAATTTGGGCCAATTTATCAATTTTTTTTCTCCTTCTCCCTCTTTCTCCCTCTTTCTCACTTTGGAAGTGAATGAGTAATGAATCAAAATCTTGGGGTCCTAAAGCTCTCCCCCCCCCAGAAATTTTGGGAATTTACGCCAATGCGGGGGTCTGTGTATAATTTGTGTATGATAATTGATACATTTATTTGAATATTCTCTTGGAATATTCGCATACCCTCGCGACGCCCCTGATAGCATATAACATATGTAAAACTTACATTATCGATTTTTATGGATTATTGCAGGCAGTTCACTAGACAAAATCTATTTTATCATATCATACATATCACAGTTTATATAATTTAGGTGTTCAAATAGTATTTTTTTTAAATATAGACCTAAGGGCTCTGCAGGGCCTAGAATAGAATTAATTAAGAAACAGTAATAATAATAATATTAATAAATTCATGTATTTTCTAAAAAAAATTACAACAGGGAACAAAAGGGAACAAAAGCTTCAAAAGTGCCCGTCAGCTGATGCGTGCGTGGACAACACTCAATACCTATATATTTACACATATATCATATAGCCTAACTATATCTAACAATGATTAAGGATATATGTGTAAAATTTAAAACTGGCACTACAAGCTACCATTTGTATATTCTAAATCTGTAAATCTAAATAATCTTGAAAAATGGTACGGTAATGCACATTGTGATGTTCATCTTGTGTCCATAATCTTAGGTCCTGTATTGTCCTGTATGTTGCTGTTTTTGCATTAATTACTGCCAGTGTTGTCTATGGGAGGATAATTGTACTATGTGGAAGTCCTTGCTGAGTGCGTTTTATAGGCCTATAAGTAGAGTCGTTGCTTTGTACCGTATTGGCCAAAAAATGGAGAGCTTCCTCTTAAGGCCTCTAATTGTTTTTTTTTAGTTGTTAGGGAGATACTAACATAGATTATTCTAACCTCGATTTTGGTGAAATTTGTTGCATCACAGTCATCGCCCGTTAACGTGTCGCACCACTTTATATACCACTCTATTGATGGAATTGGGTACCCCAGCGCTGTGCAACTCATATTTGTATATTGGTAGCGATGTAAAGAAATTTGCTGCATGGTCCCGTTTGCGTTCAGATGAGAAATTTTGGGTTTTGACGGCACCTTAAAGTAAATATTAACTCATAATAAGTTCACATAATATTTATTTATTTATTAAAATTCCACGCGAACATGCCTTCCGAAGCATGTTACACCTGAAAATGCAGTACCTACAGTAAGTTTGGACTTAGCCTACGCAAACTATGTTACCTTATTTAGTCATAGGCTTATAAACAAAATACAAGAACTTAGTGTTTAAGAAAAACTTGTTATAATTATAACCCGAATTAAGCTAAGTAGAACCCAAATTATCGTTAAAAAATTGACTTTGTCTAAGAAACCCACTTGTGTTAGTATAGAACCTTGAGCGCTTTCGGCAAGAACTGCCATCCACAGAGGGAAACCCACTAGCACAGTTACACCTTATCTGCGATTTTTGAGACTTGCTCAACTCGAGGAGAACATTTGCATCTTGCATCTAGTATAGTGTATAATGTATATTTTCATACACATTAAAAAATGAAAATGTAAACAATAAAAAAGAAGTCATATAATTTCCTAGGCAGGCTTCAGCAGTGAATGAGTAATGAATGAGATAATCAAAGCCCCCCCCCCTCAGAAATTTGGGAATTTACGCCAATGATTAGACCTACTCCATAAGATAATGCAGACTGTATATACGTGTAAGTTATAAGAGATAAGACTACGTAGGCTATTGTAGGTCCAATGTGACCCCAAGAAAGTTTAAAATACGATGCAAACTAAATTATCGCTTACTTTCAGTGTCAAAGTTGCAGATCTAAAAGTTCTTGTGTTGTTGACTTCCATTACGTATGTTCCATGATCATATACACTGGCATTGTCAATGTCTATTCTAAATAATCGATCATATAACATTAGATGTTCATACACTTGTACTTCTGGTCGAGGATTCGAAGCTCTTGGTGGCCGTCTCAAACAACAACAAACATCTATTATATATTATGTGTGTGTATGACATGGAGCTAATAAAACTATGGAGCCACCATGTCGTATTTCGGCTGTGCTGCAAGACTGAAGCCATGACCACGCCTACTTATAGGTGCATTTTGGCGGGGAATTCAAATTTAATAGTTTTATTATATGTTTTCTTTATAGTTTTCTTTGTTGTTTCATATATAATTATATTTATTATTTACATTTATTATATATATTGTTTAAAATTTAAATTAAAAGTACTGAAAGATCTGCATTAAAAATTTTTATTTTTATCTAAAAGTAGGGAAAACTTTGCTTAAAATATTGTATAAAATGTAAATTAAAAGTACTCCAAGTTCTGCATAAAAATATTGCTGGTTAGTTGGCATGATTTTCCGTTCTAAATAATCTTTAAATAATCAAATAAAAAATAAAAATATTAACATGGTATCAAATGGCAAAAGGCCCAATCTGGTCCTATACTACGGAAATAGCCGACGTCAAGCGGCTTCAACCCGAATGTTTACGATGAGTCTATAGTTTTACTATGTCTATGGTGTATGAGTTGCAATGGGAAATATTACAAATAAACTTCTGTTATGCGGTACCTGTATGTCTAACAATACCTGTCATTCCCGGAAAAGAAAATAAGTAAGCCCAGCTACTGCTTCTAAGAATTGCCCATCCATATCCATAGCAAAGTAGTTTTCGAAATACGTGCAGTGCAATCGATGCTGAATGGAGTGAACGTGTTTCTACCGACAATATTGTTGATAACGATACCATTCTCCAATCGTTCATTTACACGTACGAGGGACTACCTGAGTTGTGGGATCCAACGGACCCCAAGTACGCATGAATAAAACTAAAAGAAATGTTGCACTGGATAAATTTATTTCCATTTTCGCCAAAAGTAAACCAAGAGTAACTAGAGCTGACGTGTCACACGGAAATCAATTAAATAAAGAACCGGTCCGAGTTTACTCGAACATGCTTTCCAATTTATCAAAATTAGTAGATAGAGAAAATGAGTAATTTCATTGTAAATAATTTTCCTATGATTAAATTTCCGATATCTCGGGAGGGGGGAGGGGGGGGGTTATCCACCTGACGTCCTAGGAGGTGAGGTAAATTCTAGATAAGTCAGACCAACATATTACCACACAGCAATACTGGCAAGGCACGCAATGCATTTGAGCGTAAATTTTCTATCATTAAAAAAAAAAAAAAACATTTTTTTGTACAAAACCAAATACTTTTCTGGGAAAGCAACTTGTCCGGTTTCGTTACTCAATTTTAACACCTAAAACATGCCTGAAGGTAGAAATCATGGATGGAAAACAGAAACAGAAAAATTATTTTTTAGTAATTTTTCATTAAAATTTAGTTATTTTTATTTTTTTACCCCCAGAAGCAAACTATCAAGGGGCAAGTGACCCCCCGCATTTTGTCAACATTAATAACGACTACAATACATGTGAATTTAAAAGAAATCGTTGCAGCCGTTGTAGTGTAGTTGCTTTAAATGGGTATATTGGTAAGATTTTGTAAAAGTTGCTAGGAACTATAAGGTGCTCAATTCTTCTAGTGTACCAGTGTACCCAAGGAGTACTTACACATAAAAAAGAAGTCTTGAAGGGTGAGCTGAAACAAATCCAAGAAATACAAAAGACTTGTTGTTGCTCTTAGCGACAAAATCAGTCCTGCCTCCGAAAAGATTTAGATGTATGTAACTCTCATTAGTGTAAAAGACTTGAAGGTAGTGCTGCGAAGTATACCGCCAACTTATTTTAGTGTCCTCAGGGTACCAGTGTTGTAGCTTGCACTCGTAATAGCCATTGTCTTCCTTTGCAACATTATATAGAGTTAGCGTTATTGAATACACCGAAGACAACAATTCTGCAAAGGCCAAAAGGTTCAAGTTAGGTGGTTTTTTAGGAGGCAAATCAATTAATCTTAGACCTTATTCCTTCAATAAGGTGGAATGGCTTCCAAGACTAAAGGTAGGTAGCCTACATAAATCTGAAACAAAACGAACGAACGTGAATGCTGCAAACAGCGGTGTAGCCAGATTTTTTTTTCTCCAGTTTCCAGTCCAGTTGTCATGTATGCAACATCAATTCATAAAGTTTGCCCGCTTACGATAGGTTTTCGAATGGGATGGTGTTTCATTTGGCGCTCCCCCCCCCCCCCGTGCATGGTCAGGTTCTTAATTTCCTCACCCGAAGAGTCGGGAGACCGAAGGGAAGTTTTTTTAAGATAGGCCTGAAAAAGTTTGTCTGCAAAAAAAATTTCTTTTTGCAGACGGGGTATTTTTTAAAATAAATATCTGAAAATTTTGCTGTTTTGCTAAATCTGGGGAGGTCCGGACCCAGCTGACCCCCCCCCCCCCCTTGGCTACGCCACTGGCTGCAAATGAAACCGTGTATCCTTTCCTATATTTATCAATTATTAGTATAAAATAGATAAATAATTATCCAATGGTTAAAGTTCCGTGTTCCCTATCCAAAAGCACTCTGGATTGGATCATTGGGACCATTGCACAGTTTGAATGGGCAGACTGGTTTCAATAATTCATTCAATTAAGATTTACCAATAGAAAATAAAACTTATTTGTAGCAATTTGAAACATCATCACTACCGGTACCGCAAGGCATTGGCCTAGGTGCGGTGGAACGTTGGTTAGGTAGTTTGTTACCTATCTACCTATAGCAATTTAAAAGTAATAAAGTAAGTAATAAGCTATGCGGGCATGGCCGCATTATAGTTGCCTAATAAGAAATATGTCAACATTATAAATAAATTTATATACGGTTATATACGGTATAAATAATATTTTTTAAGCTACAACAGACCCACAACATGTAAAAACACATAAAATTATCCGCGCTTGGCTTTAGCGCAGTCAGTATGCGATTAATTAATTCAATACCTAGCCATACGCTTCTACTTGCGAGCAGGATAAACAACATCCGTATAGAAGGCCGTAGCCAAGGGGGGTTCAACCTCCCCCCCCCCCCGAAATGAAATGGCTTGATACTAGATAGAATCGGATTTTGAGAGGAAAAATAAACACTACTATATGTAATATCCAATGAAATTTCTGAACCCCCCCCCCCCCCCCCCCGAAAAAAAATCCTATCTACGGCCTTACCCGTATACATATCCATTTATAGAATAGGTATCCTACTTATTACTAGTATTTTGGGCTATAGTATTGGGACTATTATTATACTGTATGGTAGTTTTACTTACCACTGAACTTTTGCTCAATGTCTGTAGTAAATTGTTTTGGTGACTTAGGACTTGCCAATGTTATTTCAAGAGCTGTGTACCCAAAAATATTCAATTAGTAGTTAGTTGTAAATCACAAGTTTTGGTAACAAACGTCAGGTACTTAAAGGAAAGAAAATTGGCTAATTTTGTTATCCCACTAGTGGAGTGCAACTAGACAAAAACCTCGGAATTCAGGGACAGTCCATGAATATTTATAAACATTTTAAAAATGTGTTGTTAGTGGTATATAGAAAAAAGTTAAAAAAAAAATTTCACCGCTCTCAAGTTTTAGCTACAGGGTGTGGCCGCATAACTTCCTCTTTTTGTAATGCGCGCCATTCGGTCGGTGGATGTCGTAGCGAAGTGTTTATGGCCTCGTTCGAGAGGTGGGACTAGACACTTTTGGCTTAGGCGTACATAATTCCGAAGATCAAAACATTTAGATCACGACTCCCAATATCGATACATTGAGTATTAGTGGAGCGCCGTAAGTTGAAAAAATGGAAAAGCCTTCCTCAGGGCAAGTCAATGAATATTTATAAAAACTTTGAAATTTTGTTATTAATAGAATATAGAAAAATGTTAAAAAAAAATGTTTTTGCCCCTTCTTAATTTTTAACTACAGGGTGCGGCAAAACAACTTCCTGTTTTGTACTGCGCGCCATTCGGTCGGTTTTTGTCGTAACGGAGTGTTAGTGGCCTCGTTCGAGAGGCGGGACTATAAAGTTCTGTCATACATAGTTTTGAAGATCAAAACATTAAGATCACGTCTTCCAATCTCGATACAATGAATATTGGTGGAGCGCCGTGAGTAAAAAAAAAAAAAGTAACTCTGTAGTTTAAAATAGAGAGGGGGCAAAAAATTTTTTATAACATTTTTCTATATACTATTAAAAACACATTTTCGTAGTTTTTATAAATATTCATTGACTTGCCCTGAATTCCGAGGCTTTTCCATTTTTTCGACTTACGGCGCTCCACTAATACTCAATGTATCGAGCCATGGGGGACGTGATCGAAATGTTTTCATCTTCGGAACTATGTACGCCAATGTACTATGTAAGACAAAAGTGTCTAGTCCCACCTCTCGAACGAGACCATAAACACTTCACTACGACATCCACCGACCGAATGGCGCGCATTACAAGAAGAGGAAGTTATGCGGCCACACCCTGTAGCTAAAACTTGAGAGCGGTGAAATTTTTTTTTTAACTTTTTCTATATACCACTAACAACACATTCTTAAAATTTTTATATATATTCATGGACTGTCCCTGGATTCCGAGGTATTGCCATTTTTTTTTGTCTAATTGCACTCCACTACAAAGTAGAAGAGTTCTACGCAACATTGATATTAGTGCAGTCCCAAAAATTGCAATCCCTCACAAGTAAGAAGCTAATTGAGAAAATTCAATAAATCTAACTAATATCGTCAAGACATGTAGAGTAGTGGTACGGACTCTGACCTTCACTCAAAAGGTTGTTGGTTCGAGTCCTACATTTCATACATTTTCTGGCCATGCTTCGGAGGGCATGTAAAGCAGGCGGTCCCGGTTCCTAGTTGAGTGTAAGAGAGGGCTTTATAGGCCTAACTCCGCTAGGTTGGCTTAGTAATTGAACAAATAAAAGTCCTTATATATTTATTATTTATTTATCGTCGTTAGCTTAACTTTTAGACCATCCACCTGAATGTTGAATGGGTTTAAAGGTCAAGTTCATCTAAGTGGAATTTTTTTTTCAATGTATTTATTTACCGTTTTTTGTACAATTACTTAGTAATGCGGTTCAGAGGGGCACCTTTGGGCATTCCCGTGATGGGCCCCTCAATCTAATCCTAAAATTAAATCTAATCCTAAAATTACCGTACTAAAACTAAATTAAAATAGAGAAAATGTTGAAGTCTAGGATGTTTCTTAATAGTGGAAATTAGTACATTGTTTGACTAATTATTTTGGTTGTCTTGGCTGTATGTTCGTTCCATCGCAAGTGCTGGTCAATTTCAACACCTAAATATCTGTATTTATCTGTTTTGAGAGCTCAGGGCAATCACAGCTATCCATACTGCAAATATTTTTATGTAATTTGAGGCTATATGCAGTAGTCAGAGGCTGACCCGATATGTTTATACTGAAAGTCATGTATACGGTTTTGGCTATGTTTAATGTAAGTATGTTTCCATCAGTCCAAGTCTTTACTTTTCTTATTGCTGCATTAGCCTTTTTGAAGGTATCATTCCACGATGATCCGTTTAAGTATATGACAGTGTCGTCAGCAAAACCAATGATGATACCGTCTAGGTCCATTTTTAGTAAATTGTTTATGTAAATTAAAAACAGGAGTGTTGTGGACGGGGCCCTGAAAAGAAGTTAGGAAAAGAAGTTACCAAAATAAATAAATAAATAAAAGTATTTATTTCCTTCATCCTTACATAACAAAATACAATTAAAGTAAAATAGTATAAATATCTATCAATTCCTAAAAGCTTCACTATCGGGAGCCAACAATAAATTAGAGTTTTATTAAAGCTTATTGTCGTTTTATAAAATATACCTAGGTAATACAATAGAATTAAAATGGCGGCGAATTGGGGATTTATTTTCACGAGGAGGTAGCTATTGAATGGAGAAAAATATCATTTTTATAGCAGATGATCTGCTTCGCCGATGCAGCTTCGGTGACCGGCTTCGAGTTCCAGCTGGCCACTAGCAAGCCATTAAGGACGCAACGTGCATCATGTGGTTTACAGAGAATGTACCATTGACTATTATATGAAGATGCAGGAAGATCAGGAAGGTTCAATGGAAAATGAATTTGGATATTAAAAACTACTCACGAAATATTAGATTCGAAAAGTGTGGAACAGCAACTAGGCATCGCAGTTGAGCGGATTCGCCTACGTCAACGGTGATGCGAGTGTTCGTCAATTGTGGACGCTGCTGACACTTATCCTTTATGAGAGTATTGTCTGAAACGTAGTGATAGCAAATTAATAAATCTGTTAACAAGTGCAACAAGGACATTTCAATATTGTTCGTTGTCATATAACAACGCAATTATTTTATAAATATTAATTATAGGTAGGTAGCCTGCAGTGAACCAGGTACCTATTTGATATGGCCTTCAATCACAATAAAAGGGAAATTAGATAAACAGTCGGCTCAAGCATTACTGATTTCCGTGTATACGTTTATGATTCCACCATAGAACAACAGAATGGAGAAATGGAAAGTATACAACACTTTTCCCCTACAAAAATAACTTCAGTGTTCATGACAAATAACAATACAATAATAAATATATATAAAATATAATAAAAAATAACAAATAAAAATACCTAAAAAATCACACAAGTCCTTCAGTTACCACCGTACCGGTAAAAGACCGACACTCATGAATCTATTCATTCACGCCTGGTGCTGGTTCAGGCTGAGATTCAATTGAAGCTGTGTGGTTGAATCTGAGAATCTGGAGGCTGCTCTGGTGGTTGAACTGCATCCTGGAACTCTGAATGATGGTTCCTGTTAGCAGGCTGTTGATTCCTATAAACTTCCCCAGGTGCAATGGTAGCGTGCCAGTTACTTGAGGAACCGCCATTGACGCATGATAGGGCAGGTTACTGGATTGGACTTTCTACAATATATTCCCACAACCTTCACAGGTCTTTCCATCACTGCCTTTGGACGGAGCTTTTACATGTCAGGCTACGGTGGAGTTTCCCCGACGTCATAGCAGGAAACATTATTCTTCACTGTGATTGAAGTTAACATGTCCTTCTGGAATTGCCAACAAGCAGTTGACTGTGCATGTAAGTTATTTTTATTCATTGTGAGAGTAAAATGCATTTGGACCATTGGACGACGCTCGTTGCAGCTCCCTCGTAGGCTCAAACCATTGAAATGAAATGAAATCAGAAACGGTTTTATAATAGGCGAGCTTTAGCCCCGAAGGGCTACTCTACCAGCTAACCTGTTTACAATTTACAATTTCTTTTATTTTCACATTGATTTAGAAAAAAAATGTAGCAATGGATTTGTAGACAATTTTATGGTTTTTAGTTTGAAATAGATATAGATTTTATTGAGAAAATTGATTGATTCCATACTACACCGAGAAAACAGCGGGGAAACATCATGCATTTTTGGCAATATTTCGTCATGAAATTTTAGTGAGAGATGACAGAATCACCCCCCATCAAACATAAAAAACTAAAACAACGTAATTTTCCTTGTTGGTATAGGCTAGATGGATAGATTAAAAAATGGCCTTGCCATTATTGCTGTGTGGTATTGTGTTGGTCTGACCTAGCCAGAATTTACTTCACCTCCAGTGACGTCAGCTGGACAAAACCCGGATATCGACATCGGATATTTAACCATAGGAAAATTATTTACCATGAAATTTTTCATTTTCTCAATCTACTAATTTTGATAAATTGGAGAGCATGTTCGAGTAAACTCGGACCGGTTCTTCTTTTTATGTTTCATTAAATTGCAAAAGTATCATCCCCAGTTACATAATATCTAAAGAAAATATAAACAAAAAGTAAAAAACATTCTTTTTTGGATGAGTTAATTCTATTTTTAATTAGGTCTAGTAACCCCTCTACCGCCATGCGCTACGACTCCCTCTTCATAATATTTAAATATATTAGCCTATTATGCTTACGTTGATCTTTTGATTCCTGAACCGAGGAACTCTCCAAAGCAACTCGCTATCTCCCGTGCAAAGTAACGACAGAGTCTTGCCAGTATCGATTACAATTGTTTCATTAACATCAAGGATTGTAGGGCTGGTTGATTCCGTATTAATAACTGAAACCAAATGGTGCTAATTCATCAAACGAATCCAAAAACAATGGTGGATTTACAGGGGGAGGGGAAAATATCACTGGCTAAAATTATGTTTTGAACGAAAATTGGCTATTTTTTAAAATAATATTTAAAACTTATTGAGTACAGTATTTAAATTTCTTTTCGCGTAAATAATAAACAATTTACACACAAAAAAAACCAGGCAATTATGGGTACTTATGATGAGATTTTATATTGAGATCACGTATACCCGAAGATAGGCTCTATTTGGTTTAGGTGAGCTGGACGATAGTCGGGGCGACCTTTATTATTGCTCTGGGCAGATCTCTGTGGATAGGTTGATAGATCAAATCCTGTCCCGCCTTACCTATATGGCCAGCCGTTCGTTTGCGGACTAGATATTGTCTATTATGGCTTTTGAACTTGAAAGAGTGACTGTGAGGGGCTGGCTTGCGTCAACGGTTCCCTTCCTGGCCTGCAGGTCAGCCCGCTCGCTTGGGAATCACTCTGGAAGGCCAGTGGCCACTCGTTCTCGATAAGTTGCGCTATTTTGTTTCGACATTCAATGGACGCAGTCGGTTTCTAAATTGCTGCAGGTCGATATCATGGGAGATTGGGAATCGGCCAGGAACACAACAATTAGTTTTGGGGCCAATGGAAGAAGCGTTGGGGTAGCTGCCAGTATGGTTGCTACTTGCGCCAAAATTACTTCCCAGGGTCCCCACTGAGATATCTTCTTCAAACAACCTGCAGTAGTGTCCAGCTCCTGTTGCTCTTGTTTTAAACAAAGATGAACGATCTGCATGTGACGGCGCTGAGCCATTGCCTATGACGGTATCTAGATTCAATTGTCACCAAGTCAGCTTGTCTTAGTTCTTGACCGTTGATGTGGCTTGGTTGATCATGATTCATTAGCCTAAGGTTTGCTATCGGCAGGTGTTTATGAATAGTGAGTAGTTAGATACTTAACCATATAGGACAGGGGTTGGAGCCGAAAGCCCCCGCGGACCGTCCTCAGTTCCCTATCCCGCCATGTATAAGACCTCAGACCCCAATCGGCTCCCAACTTAGTTCAGCTTTTCACCGCTACACTAGTTGGCGCTGCGATCGTTTCTTGGCGCTGCGATAGTTTTTTATTTATTATTTTGACCCCTCAAGTTTTAGGATGGGGTTATTGACCCCTTTGCTGACCTCAAGCTTTTGGATGGGGTTATTGACCCCTTCCTGACCTCAAGTTTTTGGATGTGCCCGTTGACCCCTTTGTTTACCTCAAGTTTTTTTGATGACGTCACCATCCAGTGCGGGTCTCTCCCAGTCTAGGCGGCCATTTTTCCACTATGTCAACGACCCTGCAGCCGACGGCACAGACACTGACCCTGAAGTTCGCCTTTACACACATTTCCCATTCCCCCCTCCCATACAACACATATTGCAGCTTTTACCCTTCCGCAGCGCCAAGAAACGATCGCAGCGCCAACTAGCCTAGTGGTGAACGCTTGAACTAGCCTCGGAGCCGATATGGGTCTGAGGCTCCCCCCTTATACATGGCGGGATAGGGAACTGAGGACGGTTCGCGGGGGGTTTCGACTCCCAAAGTGGCCGGATTGACGAAATATCTTACTACTATAGTGTGTATCAATCTTATAAAAGAGCAGGCGTATAGTTGGTTGTAAGGATGACGTACTTGCACTGCTGTTCACTGATGCTAGTGGTAGGAGCAGTGGCGTAGGAGGAGGTGGTGGGGAGGAGTGTCTGTTGGGTCTGGACCCCCCGAATTTAGCAAAACGGCAAATTTTTCAGATACACATTTTCCCGCGGGGAGAACCCGGTCCCTCTGTTTCCAGCTTTGTTAATAAAGTTCTCGTCTGCGAAATCATAATTGTTTTTCCGACAAACTATTTCCGGCCTATTTTTTCAAAAACATTCCCCAGGGGAGATCCCCGGGCCACTCTTGATAGCTGTAGTCTAATATTCCTCAAATGCAAAATACAAAAGCATACCTGCTTTCAACGTGCGTAAATTCCAATAATTTGGGCCTATTCCTTTTTATGAAATTGTGTAAAACTCCGCAATTTCAGGCCTATATTTTTTCAAAACCATCCCCTTTGGTCTCCCGAACCCTCGGGTGCCTGGACGAGGAAAATTACGATCGTGCCCCCTAATTAAAACTTGCATGCGTCCATGATAACGGCTTTTCTACCATTTTATGACAATGGGGAGGGGGTGGCTAGTGAAACACCACCCCTTCGAAAACTTGTCGTTACGCCACTGATGGTCCGTGGTACTCGTAAATGGGCAAACTTCGTGTACGAATACTGTATGAAAACTTCACCCCCCCAGAACAACAAGATTTCTGGCTACGCCGCTGTAGAGGAGTAGGCCTACAGCATTTGTTTTCAACTTTACTGTAGCTGTCTTGCATGATGGATTGATGACTAGTAGCTCATGTCAACTTTTTCGTCTAATGTCATTAAACGTAAGCAGAACTTTCTCTCTCCTTATCTCTTCAGTGGCTCAACTTTTATTTGAATTTCCATGGCGCACGTGGGGGGTGGAGACAGCAGCACCGCGTTTATGGTGTGGAGCAAATTGTTTTGCAACACGTGTTTATGAAGTGCATTTGCGCTGGCCTGTTCAATTACATGAGTGCCATATTCCACGTCTCACGTAAATCATATTGGTTATGGATAAAGGTCTTCATTAGCGCCCCAAGTATAATTAATTATGCACTTTGCTTTTTCAGCAGTCGTGACCTTTTCTGTCCCTTGTCTGCGATATCGTATAAGTTATGTGTGATCAGCACTGGCTCAACGGCGTTTTCTCCTGAGAAGCTCTCTATCCCAGCCAGTAAGCCATTACAATGAAGTACATTGAAGAATTTCATTATATCTGCATAGGGAAAATACATTGGGAATAAGGCAACACAGGGTGGTGCAAGTAATATTTTTACAATATCACACAGTACCAAAACATTCCAAGTCCATACTTTCCTCATTTTGCGAGGACTATATCTGACTATATCTAGTCTGCATATAGAAACTAAAGCCATTGCCATAAGAAATTTGTAGCACTACACTCCATCCCTGTATGCTCAATACTACATCAAATTCCGAATTCTAATTATTACATTATTAATATGAGAATACATAGGACCATCCAGAGGTCGGCGGAAACAAGGCCACAAAGTTGTTGTTGTTGTTGTTTCCAACGCCTGCTTTCAGCATTTGTGCTTTAAGCAACCGTGTCAGCCTGGCAGGGGGAGTGAGTCTGTTAACTTGAGGCACCCTACGGGCAGACTCTTTCACCTCGGGGGAAAGCGGAGTTGACTGACAGGGTGGACCTCCTGATTATGGTGGATTCCGAACCACTTGGGCAACACAGTAAAGCCACACGATGAAATCGGAGGTGACCACGACTCGACACGCACGTAGACTCTCTGGTTTAGTCTCAGTGGGATATCATGTCCCACCATGTTCCCCTACCAACGCTGTGCTCACTACCGAGTTTGCCGCAGTTTGAGACATGCTCTGCTCTCATGGAGTCAACATGGTAAGGCCACAAAGTAGAAGACCCATCGACCGAGGACAACCCTCGAGGAAAGAGTCCAACAACTCGCCAGAGCAAGAGGAAAAACAATGTCAAGACGTTCAAAGCGTCCGACTGGTTCGAGTTTACGAAACGCTTTGCACGTGGCACTAAAAGGGAAGAGGAAGAAGAAGACTTTATTAATTATTAAATTTTAAATTTAATTAACTTTCCTTTACCTAAATGCTCACCTTGAGAAACTAGTAGGCCCAAAGAAACGAAAATAATTTTTACTGCTGACGATGAACCATATCCCTGAAAAATGAATTGGAAAAATCATTACTCGAATAATAATAATAAAAGAATAGTAATAATAATTACTTGGATTTCATTATGGATTGAGGGTTTTTCTAGGCAGCAATAACCTGCAATAACGCTAGTTTATCGTTTTTTTTTGACATTTTTTCTGTCGTTGCCGCATGTGAGAGGTCTTTCTCATGATTTAAAAGTAATTAAAAAACTATTTACGAACCGCAATGTCCTAAGAAGTATCAACTCTCTTTTGTACAGGGGCTCCCCAAGCGACTATGGTGACCACTTACAGCCTTAAAGCCCCATGATTTTGTAGAAAGTCGGTGTTTTGTGTATATTTATTCAAAGAACTTAATCACTTAATAAAGTCTTCAACTGCGAAATCTAAAAAAATTGCCGCCTAAATACGTAAACCCGCACTATTCCAGGCCAATTCTCTCGAAAAAATTTCCCGGGTCCCCCTTGTTTTTTGTTTTTTGCAATTATTGCAGGTAAAATCTAAATGCACCACTATTTCAATTTTTCCATTATTTTCACCCGGGGGAGCCCCTTAAAATCCCACCATTTCAGGCCCATTTTTTCTAAACATCCACAATCCTAACTATATGAATTGGTTATAAAAGTGGTTTCTGAATAGGACCGGCAACGGGCATACCTGGAACTGAGCATTTCATACATTTTCCCCTTGATCCGTCACTGATTGCAGAAAATCAGAAAGGTATCTGCCGATCGGTTATTTTTGCGCCCTAAAAGTTTGTCCTCGTTTGTTTGAAACACCTTACCTTCACGCTACTGTCTTTATTACTCCGAACTTCTCCCCTCATTTCAGTGCGCCCAAGCTAGGCAATCGCGTACTATAAAATTATTACCAAAGTCACTCGGTCTAATCCCGACTGCAGTTAATTTGGTTGAATATCGCCCTAGTCTCGATCTAAAACCAATTATCTCACGTTACACTTAGGTAAGTCACTTGAAAACTCCGGAACTTTTCAGCCTTCAGCAGGCCTAGTCGCCTATTAATTATCCTTCATATCCCTATCCCTCCAACACATTCCCAAAATATCCCATAAGGCGCCCATTCCATTGACCGGCTAGGGCTATTTCCAAAAACAGTGACGTGGTAGCAGACATTCAAGACTTAGGTTGCGTTTCCACCGATCTCGCATTGCAGAATGCAAATGACATTGACTGAAATTAGAATTTTTCTTTTTATAGAAACCAGAGCACGTGGACGACCAAAAATCTCACTGGCGAGTAAAACACGGAAGGACCTACTAATTGCCAATCTCTCGAGGGAACAGGCCCAAGACCGGGTGACCTGGAAGCGTTGCTGTCGTGCCGCCGACCCCCCGTGAAGGGAAATGGCGCTGAAAAAGTAAAGTAAAAGTAAGTATTAAAATGTTTGTACTTAACATATCCCATGACGCCATTTTTTAATTTTAGTTTGTTTGTTTGTGATTTTACTGTATGATCATTGATCAATTTTAACTATGGCATAGAGGAAAATAAACATTTCCGTCAATTCTTAATGCGAGGTCGGTGGAAACGCCACCTAAGTCTTGAATGTCTGCTACCACGTCACCGTTTTTGGAAATAGCCCTAGCCGGTCAATGGAATGGGCACCTAAAGTGGCTTTAACGAATTGTCTGTCCATTTGTGGGCTAACTACTTAATTGATGGAGCATATCTCGGGAATAGAGGCTTGGGACCTATGGGCCGAAATCGCGGCCTGGGTCCCGACCACTACTACAAATACTACTATAGCTAAAGATTTTACAAAGCTAACAAAGAATTGCTTATACTCATATTGCTGCAAACAGGGGGCCCAGGGGTCTTCATCAACCCCGTCTTACAATGCTCGAGGCTGGGGGGGGCAAAGCCCCCCCCCCCCAAAGGAGCCGGGGGGGCCAAGATGGACCGTGCCCCCGCCAACTTTACGCCCCTGGTATAAAACTATAGCACTGACGACATTAAAATAGCTTTGTTTGAATAGGTACCTAACCGAAATTAGAGGAAATTAAAAACTGGGCTTCGTCTTAACCGCCGGACTTTACTTAATTTCAAATACTTACAGACTAATTACTAATTAGCCGCCATTATATTTATTTTACATGGGGTCTCATTAATTTACCTGGGGTGGGTACTCTATAGGTATAATGGCTTATTTGTTTTAACTTAATTATCAATTAAAATTATATTCTGTATGGTGTCACTGCCTACAGATAGTCCGATACGCGGTGAAAGTGAATTCTTCTATTTTGGGCTTTACGTACCTCTCTCTATAAGTCTATACTAGAAAAAAAAGCTCAATAGCCTACCATTTTCACCAAAACTGCTCCAACGATTTTGTTACAATTCGCATAAATTGTAGTCGTTACTTATCAATTTAAACAAACTTCCCCCATTATAGTTTAGTTTTGGGGACAAAAAATAAAATACTAATTTTCATTCTACATTTTATTACTAATAAATCAATTTTCTGCGGAAGCTTTCTAGACCTATCAATGCTTCCTTACTTCTTACCTTCTTACTACTTCCTACTATCGTTTAATAAGGTGGTAATTAGAGTAAAAACTCCGAACAGGTTGTTTTCCCGTGCAAAGTTTTGGTATTGAATAAAAGGTTATTTTTTGAAGAAATTATTGATCATTCATGGCCTAATACATGGCATAACCTGCCATGTATACCAACTACTATGTAATAGCGATCCACCACGACCAGCAGCCCTGTTTATGGGGGTTTGGGATTAACATAATACCGGGGTTTATTCAATTGGTTTAAACCAATGAGTGCAAAATCGAAAAATGTCAACAACAAAAAAATTTGTAATGCGCGCCATCCGGTCAGTTAATGTTGTAGCGGAGTGTTAGTGGTCTCGTTCAAGAGGCGGGACTATGCACTTTTTTCATGGGCCTACATAGTTTCGATGATCAAAACATTTAGATCACGTCTCCTACTCTCTATACATTGAGTATTAATACTGGAGCGCCTTAACAAAAAAAAAAAAAAAAATGGAAAAGCCTCGGAATTCAGTTACAGGCCATGAATATTCATAAAAACTTCGAAAATGTGTTTTTAATAGTACGAGATACGTATATAGAAAAATGTTGAAAAAAAATGTTTGGCCCGCTCTCAATTTTTACCTACAGGATGTGGCAGCGTAACTTCCTGTTTTGTAATGCGCGCCATTCGGTTGGTTTATGTCGCAACGGAGGGTTAGTGGTCTCGTTTGAGAGGCGAGACTGTAAAGTTCTGTCATACATAGTTTTGAAGATCAAAACATTAAGATCACGTCTTCCATTCTCGATACAATGAGTATTAGTGGAGCGCCGTGAGTAAAAACAAAATGGTAACCCTGTAGTTTAAAATTGAGAGGGGGCAAAATAAATATTTAAACATTTTTCTATACACTAATAAAAACACATTTTCAAAGTTTTCATAAATATACATTGACTGAATAAAAAGGCATTATCTTTTTTTTTTTTTTTTTTTTTTTTTTTTTTTTTACTTACGGCGCTCCACTAATACACATTGTATCGAGATTGGAAGACGTGATCTTAATGTTTTGATTTTCAGAACTATGTAAGACAGAACTTTATAGTCCCGCCTCTCGAACGAGACCACTAACACTCCGTTACGACATAAACCGACGGAATGGTACGCGTTACAAAACAGGAAGTTACGCTGCCACATCCCATCCACATCATTTTTCTATATACCACTAACAACACATTTTCCAAATTTTTATAAATATTCATGGACTGTCCCTGGCTTCCGAGGTTTTACAATTTTTTTGTCTAATTGCAATCCATTATATTCAAATGTACAGTGTTAATAAATAATAGTTTTAAAAACCAAAAACACGCTTTTATAGAAAGTTTAACTAAAAAATTGAAAATAAAATTTAATAAATTTCAAATTTGGACTATGAATAAGCTTAGTGTAAATAAGAAATAAATGTACAACATACTATAAATTATTGTAAAATAAACGTGGGGATCAGATTTTTTTTTTTTTTTTTTGAAGTGCTATTTAAGATATTAGGCTACCAAAGTGATGATCCTTTCTACTCATATCTATCAATAAAATGTTTATAACTATTAACACTATGCACCCCACGCTTTTTTTTCAGTTATATAGCCTATATTTATTTCTAATTTACACTACGCTTATTTCTAATCCAAATTTGTTAAATTGTATATTCAATTATTTATTTTTCACATTTTAGTTGAATTTACTATATTATTTAACGATAACGTCTAATATGTAACAGGACTATGTTAACGAATGATTACCGAATGAAAACCGTCAAAACTGATTTACTTCGCCTTTTCCGGTAACCCCGGCGTAGGTAACCCCGGCCATTGAATATATAACACTAGTGTTATATATTCAATGCCCCGGCGTAGGGTAAGTCTGGAACTGGTTCACGCACTAGCCCTATCTCTCTGATACTCTCATGCATAGTTCACGCACTAGCTCTATCTGTCTTACTCTTGTAGGAAGTTATTACACATGCAATAACTAATAAATGCCACTGTCTTCAAACACAAATTTTTATTGACCATCAAAAACTGTGAATACAATGTTGTTTTTTGTTAAGGCGGCCATTCCACCTGCGAATTTACTTGAAAAATTAACATTGTCATTGACGTTTGTTCTTTTTTAAGGAGACTATTACTGTATGTAGAAACTGAACTTAACTATAATAAATTAAGTTATAATAAGGAAGCAGACATCATTAATAAGTCTCTACCAAGTTATAACCTAATTTATAATAGATAAGTTAAGTATCTATATAATGTAGTCTCCTAAAAACGAAGCAAATGTCAATGACAAAGTCAATTTTTCAAGTAAAATTGCCGGTGGAATGGCCACCTGAACCTCCCCTGGCAACAGCCGCCCGACGTGGCCCTTGGTTGTCATGACAGCAGACGCCACACTCTCATGCAAAGGATGCGGAAAGAAATTTTATAATTTTTATTAGCGAATTTAATCAGGATAACGGGATATCGGGCAAAATCGGGCCCAAAAGAGCCGGTTACAAACATGCAGGTGAAACTAATAATTAAGCGTTATAAAAATGACCAATGGGCTACACTATTTAAAAAAAAAAAAAAAATGAATACCTACAAAGTTCAATAATATAGTATTATATTATATTTTTACTAATTCTAAAACAATTACAAACATATAATTAATTGGGCCTACAATTACAGTGTACAGTATGCTTTCATGAAATGTAAGCATTTAAGGCTGTGCAAAAATAGGCACCCGTTATGAATTTGGCTAAATTTTACGCGTAAAATCATCTTGGTTGGAAACCAGGGTTTGCAAAGATACTATCCCAGTTTCCAATATTGAACGAAATACTAACTGGACTAGTCTATGAGCGCTAATTATTAAATTTGACCCATTAAAATTATCAGAATCCGATATTGTCGCGATTTGTCCGGAATCATCGGTAACATCAACTAACGAGTACTGGCCAAGTAATTTAATTGCAGAATTAAGGGCCATCGCATTTTCGGCTCTCTTAGTTTGTAAATCGTTTTCATATTCTTCTCCAATAACCGGCATGTTATCAATAACCAAAGGCATAATCTTGTCTTTTTCTATAGAATAGAGATATGCTAGTAAATACATAATTTTCTCTGCTATCTTTCCATATGCTTGCCCCTTTATGTTATCCATTGCTGCAGTAACTGTCAGGTAAACAGTTTGATCATAATTAGGTAAATGAATCTTCTGGGCTATACCATCTGACTTGATGTAGATATCCAAAAATGTTTTGATTTTACTTGACATATCAGTTTCTAAAATAGTAGAAGCTGCAATTCGTATACTGAGAGGTAAAAAGCCCAAAGCATATGCTAAAGCTTTAACGTCATTGTCTTGTTTTGTGTCGCTAATGTTAAGAAACTCTTTTATGTAATTTGTAGCTGTTTCGGGCGAAAATGTTGTCAATAAGACATGTTTCATGTCTCCATATGTTTGTAACAAACTATCATTTTGGGTTGTCACCAAAAAATGGTGTTTTTTGACATTAGATAGCAGAAATAGAGAAAGTATAGAATTATTGGCTGCGTTATCGAAGATGTAAAGCACTTTGTTATGATTAGAACGAAAGTAATCGTTCACTTCCTTGGCCATTGCAACGCTTGTATTGGCTATAATTTGTTCTTTTTGTAAGCCTTTTAAAAGGGCTGAAAACGATCTACGAAGGGTTATTTCATGTTCTGCGTCGATGAAGATGATATTTCCACCATATTCGTCTTCATATGTTTTAGCGTAGTTTATAGCCAGCTCAGTTTTGCCCACACCTCCTTTTCCGTGAATGATAACAAAATTTGAATTTTCTAACTCGTTGCGCACTTTTATTATCTCAGCAGATCTCCCTTGAAAATGCTTCACTGGATTTCTTAGATTAAATTTTACCCGTTCCCTTCCGAGATTAAAATTGTTAGATACTTCTGAATAGAAGTAAAGTATATTTTTTACATATCGGACAACTCTATATAAATCTGCTTCAGAACTGCTAGTTATCCTTTCCCCTGTAACTTTATAGTTGGCAAGTACAGAAGTAACCTCAGAGAAAAATTCCATGGAATTTTTTAAATCTACTGAAGATCGAAAAAGATGTTTCATTGCGGAACCACCCATTGTTCGACGAAAATCCTGGTACTTGATTAGAAACCGAATTTCCGACCCCGTAAAAACATTCGTGCTAATATTTGCTTTATTGCAGGGGCTGACTTGGTATCTTATTCCACAGAATTTTCCTGCAGAATCAGGTTGCGGATCATAGTTTCTCACACAGGCTGAAAGCCTTTTAAAATACTCATACTCATATTCTGACCTTTTACTTGGCGACAAACTTTTCACTATTCGATCCCATATTCCCCTATCTTCCAACGGCCAGTCCTTTACCAGTTTTATTTCAAAGTTTTCTGGAATGGAATTAAGAACTGACTCTATTGTATCAATTGTGTGGGTGTGTATTGTGTATTTTCCCGGGTATCTCCAATTTGATAGTTGAATTTCAAGAGCTTTGTTTTTGTTTATTATACAGTAGACTGTGCCGATGTGTCCATGGCATGTATTAACCAAGTTAGGGGCTGAGAGGTAACTTGTTATGTCCAATTTTGTACAGTCTACCTCATCTTCATTCATGTATCGTAAATCAAGACATTTTAATTTGTTGAGCATGTTGAATCCACCAGGACTATCAAAAACCACAGTGTGACAGTGATATCTGTCCGGACATCGAGCAGCAAAAAACAAGCCTTCACTAGTTTTTAATATCGTGAAATATTTGACAGACAACGTAGTGATTTGGGCATGCCAACCTCCTAATGAATGTCCAGTCATATTATACTGTATAAAAACGTTGGGTAACTTATTCAGCAACATCACCACAGATTTCACCTTATTTGCAAAAGTAATAGCAGAGCGTATTTGGGCGGTATATTTGTTTTGAAGGACGCCTTTAAAGTCTGTTTTTAAATCTCCAAAAGACGTAGCCTTGGTTCCTTTATGTGCAAGAACTATTTGTTGCGTTTTGGGGTTCCAATAAACCACTCCAAAATAATCATTGCTGCGCAATAGACCCTTGCTGTGAGCTGTTGTTAGTATTTTCCAACCAACAGGTAAAGTATCAGGGGCAAGTTGCTTACCATATTTTCTTAGATTGTCGCTGTAAACCCTTTTTGAGAAATAGCATAACAGGCGGTAGTCAACAAAAGATCTGCCCAGAAAGTTGGCTTTTTCACCAGCTGTTAATTCAATTTTCGTTAGTGCATCCAAATCGTCTTTGATGACGTGAAGAAAATCGGCATTGCTGTATCTGAGCAGCTGATCTATAGGCAAGTTATTTGTGATTGGAATAAAATCATGTGAACGTGTTTTCTTCATCCTTGGACTGTATTCTTCAACATAGTCTTCAATGTATGATATTTCCAGTCAAAAATAATATTTCTTCTGAGCTAAGTTTTGAATGATCATGTACAACGCTTGCCTGAAGGAATAGTGGTGTCTCGTCGTTTATAAGCCAAGTTGTTTCCTTCAGATGCTGTAACAAATCAAATTACTGTATTAATTTTATTGGCTTGAGCTTGACAAGAATGGAAAAAAGGAAACTACAAGTATATCCAATTTATTTAATTTTTGTAGATCTGGATCTGGCCAAGTCGAGTAGGCCTATATATTTGTAGACTAATATTGAACTTGGCGCAATTTCCCATCTCACACCGGTAATAGGTCAAAGAATTTTAATTAGCTATGGTACCTAACAGTCCAGGAACATTAGTCAAAAAGTCGGGACCCCCCCCCCCCCCCCGAAACATTTGCAACGTACACTACATAGAATGGAGTGTTAAATATATTGAGGTTACCTACCTCACCTCCGGTGACGTGAGATGAACCCCCGAATAAAATTCTGGTTACGGTCCTGTATACTTTTATATAAACCTTAATTTGGGTTCCCTAAAACTTCGTATTGTAATTTAATTCCCTACAATATTTATAATAATTACAAATAGCATAAAAGATATTTGCAATAAATACGTATAAAAAACACTATTTTTTACCTTTGACCTTGGAAAAACTGTAGGCGCGGACACCCTGCGATAATAAGTAAGTTTTGAGTTGTAGGCAGTGGCGTAGCCAAGGGGGGGGGGGTGGTCAGCTGGGTCCGGACCCCCACCCCCAAAATTATTTTAGCAAAACAGCAAATTTTTCAGTTAATTATTCAAAAAAGGTTTTGTTAAAGTTAAAGTTTTGTTAATAATGTTATCGTCTGAAAAATGAAGATTTTTTGCCGAAAAGCTATTTTAGGTCTATCTTTTAAAGAACATTTAAAAGTAAAAATAAAAAACCCGCGAAAACCAATCGATGTATTCGAACTTTTGCCCCTCCCCCCCCCTGGATCCAACCCTAGCTACGCCCATGTATATAAGTACTTACATCATTATCATTTGTTCAACCTTCAAGCTTTCTTCAATGCGTTTTTTATGAGCATTCGTTCAGCTCAACCATAAATGACTAAACCACGGCAATGGCCCCCAATGAATTGACAAATCTTCTTGACAGGTTATTATTTATTGCATTTGACTGCAATGGCACTAATTTAGCCATAAATTGTCGCTGATTAGGACAATTGGGATATGGCCCTATGGTCATGAGACAATTTGAACGATGACACTTTCTGTTTGGAATGGGATCTACGGCAGCCCCAGTTTCAGGGACCGATTCAGCCCATTTTTTTGTGTGGGGGGGGGGGGGGTTGTGGGGCAAAATAGGAAAAACATATGTAGTATCGATTAAATCAGAGCGTAATAAATCAATTTACTATAGATCTACCAAATTGGGGGGGGGGGCAGCTACCCCGCCCCCTACCCCCCCCTCCCCTGTGTCCGTCCTTGCCCAGTTTGTATACTTCAACAGTTATACCGTACTGCGCACCAGAATAGACGTCTTATCTAGGACTCTAGAATATACCAGTTGTTAAAGAATAGGAATACGAAACAGAAGTTCGAAGTTCGACATAGAAGGAACAATTTGGCACTAGAAGACCAATATTGGAAGGGAACAGGGTTATTAACTATGGTGTGCCTGTAGTAGAATTTAACCAATACGGGTACCTCCGATGCATTGTAAACAGTGATTGGAAGGTGAATCAGGAAATTTGCAGCCCCATTAAACACGCTTGAAATGCCTTCATCAAAATGCCGAATGTAAATCGGTGTCGGAATCTGCGATTGGTCGTTAGATGAGAGTGGTAATTAATAAAGAAATAAAGAACCGGTCCGAGTTTACTCGAACATACTTTCCAATTTATCAAAATTAGTAGATAGGGAAAATGAATAATTCCATGGTAAATAATTTTCCTATGTCCGATATCTCGGGGGGGGGGGGGGGGGGGTTGTCCAGCTGACGTCACTGGAGGTGAGGTAAATTCTCGATAGGTCAGACCAATACAATACCACACAGCATATGCCTGAAGGTAGAAATCATCGATAGAAAGGTTTCACAGAAAAATTATTTTTTAATCATTTTTCATGAAAATTGAGTTATTTTTATTTTTTTACCCCCAGAAGCAAATTATCAAGGGGCAAGCGACCCCCCGCATTTCGTTAACATTAATGACGACTACAATATATGTGAATTTAAAAGAAATCGTTGGAGCCGTTTTTGAGAAACAATTTTTTAGACTTTTTTTTGGAGTTTTTTGAAAATAAAACCCTCCAAATTATGTTGGTCCAAAATATATAAAAATGGTGTCGAGGTATGATTTTTGTGAACCTACATGCCAAATTTCATCAAAATCGACCGAGTAGTTTGCCCGGAAATCGATGAAAAGACAGACATACAGACAGACATTTCGTAAAAACCACTTTTATGGGTTTCTGGGAGCTTAAAACGTGTAAATCCGTTGAAATCTCGGAATCGAAAATTTCGACCGTCACAAAGCTTTCCTTATACTACGTATAAATTGGAAAGCAATAAAGGCTTTATTGTAACAAAGTACATAAGCTTGTATATAAGTTAAGTACATATATGGCATGGTGGGATGGACTTTGACACAAGCTATGAAGAACAGATTCAGTACCTACATTTGTAATATGGAAATACAGATTAATGCTGCGACCGAAATTAGAGGATATGGAAAAAACTGGGCTTGGCGGAATTCGAACCCACGAACTACGCCTAACCGGGGCGTCGTGTTAACCGCTGGACTACAAGCCCCGACAAGTCCAGTAAATGCCAAATCCTCTACTTATGCTCAAATTGACATGATTCGTGTTGCTAGACAGGTTAGCACAACTACACAACTATCTAACCGAACAGGTCTGTGAGCTGACTTAATTGCATAAAGGCAATGCTTTATTCATTACATTGTCGTATTATATGGTAAATATAACACTGACATTAAATTAACTTTGGTTGAAGAGGTAACCTCCTCGTTATAACCGATCAGGCTAACCAGGCATCCTTGAGTGATCGTGTCCCTAATGTTGAAGTCTAAAGACCAAAGCAGCGTTTCCTCTGGCGTTATATCACATTTCACTCTGCGGCAACTCAAAATTTCCCTATTTTCCCTCGTTCACCCATTTCGCTAATTTTCCGGGATTTTCCCAATTTCCCCTCGTTGTTCCAACGAGTTTTCCTCATATAGAGGGGGGGGGGGGTGTAGGGGGTGTAACCTCAATACTGTAGAACCCGTTTATTACGACTCCGTCTATATTGACCAACCGCCTATTATGGCGGATTACTCGTACACAAGGATGTTTATTTTTCGTTGTATAATACAGTATATATTCTACAAGTATATACGCTTTGTGTGTTTGTCAATTCCCTTTGATGACTAAATAAACGGATTCTACTGAATATTAAGAACTCCATTAATTCTATCTAGTGTACGCTGCAAATATTTTGGGGGGGGGGGCAATACTCCTAAGGCAAATGGATACCGAATTTCAGTTGCTGTTGACAGTGAAGAAACGGAAACTAACATACTTTTGCCATACGAAGGCGAACGAATAGTATCGCCTTTTGTATGTAACGATCCAAGGGAAGACAAATGGGGTCAGAGGGCTCCCGGCACCAGTCCTCGGCTCAGGCTTCCAACTCAGAAATAGCAAAAATGAAATGGAATAGCTAAGTGCACATAGTTGCATAATTGAATATTTGAAGGCGTTCATGAGGCAATTATATATATGTGGCAATTTAAGTCAGTCCAAGTTGGTTGCGTTTATTACGAAGGTCAGCTTACGACTCTTCCCAGGGACGGATCCAGCCCAATTTCTTGAGGAGGTTAGTTGTGTGGGTCATAATAGGGCAAACATATGTAGTATAGATTAAATTACAGCGTAATAAATTACAATATTTTACAATACATTTACAGATTTAATGCTTAGATTTTACAGACTCTAGCTCCAATAATATCCGAGTGATTTTTTTTTTTTTTAAATAAATAAGCGCGAAATAGTGGGTGTTTTGTTAAAGAACGGCAAAATTCTGAGACATACCAAAGTGCGAGGCCCAAAGCAGTCCAAAACGCAAGTCGGAATTTTTTCAGGGGGGGGGGGAGGAGGGTGGTGTTTAACCCCCACTCCCTACGCCTCTGACTGTATCAGTCAGTAATTTTCTATTGGCAATTGCCAAGCGCGGTTGCATTGTGCCTTAAATGTTATATTAGGCTAATAAGTAAGTAAAAATTTTGTGGGGTTTGGTGACAATTATTTGAAATAATTTTTCTAGAAATTTCTTATTTTCAATGCGTTAATAAGCTTTCTAAGTGTTTAGATTCATTATAGCAAGACGTTTTATTGTTATCTTGTTTTTTCAGTAGCCTATATTGTGTCTCACGTCATCCATCAAAAGAGCCTAATTTACAATAGCCATACATAAAAAGAATACCAAGTCTTTTGGAAAATATTTATAATCAGCAAATATAAAAATAACACATTTTATTTACAAAAATGTACAGAACAATTTATTACTAATGGAGTCAGTTCGGTCCGGGAAAGAGTTTTCGGTCGAACCAAACCAAAGGCCCAGCCAAAAATTCCTTGAAAATACTAAAAATCGGTGGGTTGACTGTTCGGTTCTCGGTACCGGACCGCTCATCACTAAGCACAATTAGTAAATTGACATCTCATGTAGACCATAAAAATATACAACAATAGCTTAATTCGCCGTTTTTGTAACATTCATAAAGTTATCAGGAGAAAAACATATTGCATATGTATAGGCTAAAACCTATAGTATTCAATCAGTATATTGAAAGCTAATAAGCATACCCAGCCTGTGGCAAATGCTTTTCAACGATGAAAATGGGTCAAGGATGTGTTCGGCAGACCAAAAACTGATAATTTTTATTGTTATTGCTTTCCTATTTATAGTCTGCGTTAGTACCTAGGATATGTGATGGTCGAAATTTTCGATTTCAAGATTTCAGTGGATTTACACGTTTTGAAGTCCCAGGAAATCAAAAAAGAGTTGTTACGAAATGCTTGCATGTCTATCAGTCAATTCGCTGATTTGTGGGCGAGCTCCTCGATGGATTTTGATGAAATTTGGCATGTAGGTTTACAAAAATCATGCCTCGAGTCTAGGCCTATTTTCATTATTTTGAGCTATTTCAATTTTGGGGGGTCTTACCCTCCAACATCTAAAAAAAAAAACTGCTAAAAAATGGACGGCTCCAACGATTTTGTTTAAATTCACATATTATTATATTATTTCTTATCAGGACTAAGCAATCGTTCGATGACTGTGAGACCCATGCCTTTATAATGACTATAAACACAACAGGCAATGTATGCCCAACTAACCCTTTGTTAAACCAATATAGTAATATATATAGCACTATACAGTAGGTCTGGTGAGCGCGATATATTCTCCATCCCCTGAAGTTGAAAGTCAGTCAGGTAGAGGCTGGAGGTACTCGACCATTTCCGTCGCTGTAGGCGCTAGATAGTTCTCACCATCTAGCATTTGCCGGTCTTCAAAGGCTTCCATATCGACGTTAATGTGCGAAACTGGAAGTTCTGGAGGGCGAGGAAGAGATGCGCCGCTTGTCTCTGAGATCGACTCTGAAAGCTGAAAAGACATATGCTTACACACTTTTATTCAGCATTATTAACACCTCACAAATGAGATAGATGTCTTTCATTGCAATATCCATATAAGCTCACTTGATTCAGCTTCGTCTAGGTCTCAGTAAATATTAAATTATCCTTGGGCTCTGACTTCCACCTGGTTTCTCGAGATGACTGTACTGTCAGCAGGCCCCGATCTTGGGATTTCGCCGCTGTGGGCAACAATTAAGTCTTCTAGCACCCCCTACCCTATTAAAACAAAATGTTGTGAAAGGAAGTTGTACGAAATACACCCAAAGCATAAGGTGTCAACTCTCAAGGTGTGCTTTAATTAACTTGGGTGAACGCCAATGCCAAAAAAACAGATTAACAAAGAAGTATTTTCCTTGCCTTTTGTTTGGCAAAATTTTTGACATCCTTAGAAAATTCAGTACTTTCTTCAAAACCATTACAGCGCATCCACCCAAGCCGACCATTTGGTTTCTGACAAGGATTTCACAGCGGGAGTTTTATTTTTTATTTATGAGGTATGGCGCCCCCCCCCCTGAGCTTGGCGCCTTGCGGGCAAATGCCCACTCTGCCCAGGACGGGGCCTGAAAGTGAAGCGAGTATTAAAAAAAGATAATCAGCGTTATATTCTGCATTACTAATTATTAATCTCTGATATAGGAAGATACCGTCCGTTACAATATCTCTCACCTCATTCAGCATTGATCAGATCTCAGTTAACTTTACTGTATCCTTCAGCTCTGACTTTTAGCAGGTTTTTACAGAGATTAGTTTTTTAGAAAAGCCTGATCAGAATGTTCGGTGTTATTAACTAGGTGCATCCATCTCTGCTCTTATATCCCTCATGAGAAAGATATCTGTCATCTCACCTCATTCTACAGTGTCCTGATCTCCTTGAACATTATTTTAACCTTTTAACTTTTGGGCTCCTTTGGGTTCTCACCTCGGTGACATCACAGATCCGTGAACCCCGATCTTAAGATCGCATTAGCAGGAAAATATTCAGCATTATTATTATTATGAACCACCGTTTCAATCCCTCTACTCAGAGGGTTTATCTTTGTAAAAATATCTGACTGCGTCTCTCAGAATTCTACTATATCGGGCTCATTCAACTGATACTGATACTGTTTTATTAGGATAAATATGCATTACTTGGTCTCAACTCACCTTACCGTATCAGTATAGCTAATCCTTCGGTATTAAGAATCTTCCGCATTATTATAATTGACCACATGCATTTCGGTTCTGTTCTCTCAACATACCTTATTCAGCTTCGTCCAAATCTCCGGGACCCTTATCCTATCCTTGGGCTCTGGCTTCCAGCAGGCTCTCATGAGATCACAGATTTGTGGAGGACAGTCTTGAGGAGGCATGAGCAGAATGTTCTGCATTATGAGCTTGATGACTTCGTCGTTGTTGAGTCCGTAGTAGGGTTGCTTCCCCATGCTATATATCTCCCAGAGGACAACTCCAAAGGACCAGACGTCAGACTCGAGGGTGAAGCGACGGTACATGACACTCTCTGGCGACATCCACCGCAGAGGTACAGGCTTTGAGTTCCCTATCCTGGAAATGGACAAATTTCCTATAGAAACCCAAAATTCGGGACTCGCTCTGATTGGTCAGTGATCTGATTGCAGACCGGCCGCCATACCAAGTTGAATCCAGCGGACCAGAGCAGGTTCAAAGCTGCAGATAACTTGGTCGTGTGCACAGTGCCGGTAGGGAAACATGGTAGGGCATGTTTCCCTACCGCCGAACTAATCGTGTGACTTCACTGTATTTCCCAAGTGGTTCGGAATCCACTATAATCAGGAGGTCCACTGTCCTATGGGCTGGCATAGGACAGTCAAGTCGGGTCGCTCTAAGGGCCCAAATGAGGCCTAAGTCGTTATTAACCCGACGAACACTACTACTACTACTACTACTACTACTAAGTGATCTGATTGCAGTAGCGTAACTAAGGGGGGGGGGGCGGTCACATCGCCTGGAGGCACCAAATTGGTCAAAAAGTAATGAACTTGCATATTATTATATCTATATACAATATATATATATATATATATATATATATATATACATATAATACGGACCACGGACCCCACTTCAGGTCTCCTGAGTCGTCGGGCTCCTGCGCAACTTAGACACTCACACTAACACATTAATTTAAAAGCTATGTACGTCCATGAGAACAGCTTTCCCATTTTCCTAGACTTTTATGAAAATAGAGGGGGGGGGGGGCGAATTATCCACTACCATACCCCGGCCTTCAAAAACCTTAAAATACGTACTTATAGTAATCACAGGTGTAGACATCTCTGCTCATGCCAAAATCAGCAATTTTGACAGTCAGTTCTTCTCCCACAAGGCAATTACGGCACGCCAAATCGTTGTGGACAAACCGTTGTTCCGCTAAATATTTCATGCCACCGGCAATTTGAAGGGCAATTCTTAGCATGCTCTCCTGAAAACATTTAAAGACAACGTCATTAAGAGACAATTGGAGAAGGAAAAACCATATAAGCGTAAAAAAAAGATATCTCATTAAATATTAATTGTAAAGTTCCGTTGTCCAAAATATTTGGACAAACCGATGAAATTTTTGTGAGCATTTTGATACATGATGTGATATAAAATAAAATAAAATAAAATTCTTATCGTAAAAATGGACGTAATGGCTAATCTTCCAAAGTTAATTTGAATATTGAAATTTTGAATTTGGACAAAGAACGGCAGGATGCAAAAGATCACTTAAAAATAATTTTTCCCGATACTTAGTCATTTTTCATGAAACTTGAGCCCGGAAACAAACTATTAAGGGGGATGTGACCTAGCCGGTTTTGTTTATATTAATAAATACTATAGGCTATATATATTGTACTATAGTTAATGTGAATTTAAAAGAAATCATCGGGGTTGCTTTTGAGAAAACTTTAATTTATTGCCGTTTTTTTATTATAAAACCCACGAACAAGAAGTTATCCAAAAAATGAAATACAACCCCTGAATTTTATCAAATTATATCTAGGCCTAGTTTGACCCAAAATTGAGTTACCGACAAATTGACAGACAGACATTAAAAAACACTTTTTTTGTTTCTGGTACCGTACCTCAAGTGTATAATTCCGTTGAAATTTTGAAATCTATCATTTCCACAATCACAACTTTCATTCCTCTAACATATAAATAGGAAAGGAAAAACCACCCGTGTACGGCCACAGAAAAAACGGTTGCCTAATTGTAAATTCTCAAGCGTTGGGTGCTTGATCCATACTATTTCAAGGATGTGTAGGCTGATCCTTTTTAAAACAATTATGCGATGTACCTTAGTGAGAGGGGGTAAGCCTGGTAATGGTTTCCAAAGTTCCTTTGAATTTCGACGAAGAACATCTGCCAGGTCACCGTAGGGCATGTATTCAAAAATCATCCAGGGTGTTCCTTCAACATCTGCAAACAAAATAATAATAAAATGTTAAGGGGAAGCTGACCACAGATATTGGCAGATTTGCCTATTGTATGTATGGGCTTACCTGTTCTTCATTTATTTATTAAATTGTAATTACGGTATTGTTAAGTGCGTTTGTTCAGTTTGCTGAATTAGCCTATTCCTACGTTATCTGGGAGTGCGACCCGAACGAAGAGACTCTCTTCAAGTTACAACCGGCTGGCTGGTTGGCGACAGCATGTGGCATCGATGCCTCCACTTCCCTCTATCCTGGCACACCCTCTTCAGACGATGAGGCACGCGTTAGACCCTGCTTCTAAACGAGTTTAACAAACACAGCTCTGCCAATTTTTATTTTATACGGTATTTTGTTTTTGTATGCTGTGTCTCACCAATTTAAATCCGGCCGCCATACTAAGTTGAATCCAGCGGACCAGAGCAGGTTCAAAGCTGCAGACAACTTGGTCGTGCGCACAGTGCCGGTAGGGAAACATGGTAGGACTTGTCCTGGTCACCTCCGAACTAATCGTGTGACTTCACTGTGTTTCCCAAGTGGTTCGGAATCCACTATAATCAGGGGGTCCACTGTCCTATGGGCTGGCATAGGACAGTCAAGTCGGGGTCGCTCTATGGGCCCAAATATGAGGCCTAAGTCGTTATTAACCCGACGAACACTACTACTACTACTCCTCATGACTTCCGCACACACACACACACACACCGACCGGCGCAAATACTCGAAAGAGTCCCGCGCCTTAAAAAAAAAAAAAAAAAAAAAAAAAAAAAAATACTCCTCACCAATTTATATAATATTAATTTACTGATTGCTTACCTTTGGGAACTATGCCAATAAGGGAAAGTATGTTCTCGTGCCTAAAAGTACTCATGATTTCCACTTCGCGCATGAAGTCTTCTACAGCTTGCTTGTTAGCACTGTCCTTCAGCATTTTCACTGCAACAGTCTCAGCTCCATCTCCCTCCATAAGCAATTTTCCTGAAAATATAAGCAATCACCACGATAACAGAGTGAAAAGGAATAATATACGATAATAAGGAGTAATAATATGCAATCAAATCAAATACATATTTATTCCAATTTTTGCAAAAAAAGACAAGTATACATAAAATGATAAATTGTATAAAATTAAATTTAAATATGCTAAATTAAATTCAGTTATATAACAATATCAGCAGGGACAGAGAGAGTGGCATATCCGTAGAAATTACAAGCTCTACGCTATATACCGAGAACCTCACATAGTAGCCGAAATCAAGAGAGCCCGCATCAGGTGGCTAGGCCACGTGGAACTAATGGCTGACAATAAGGCTACAATAGCAGCTTTATACAAGGTGCCCCAAGGGAGAAGACAAGTGGGACGGCCACGGATGCGATGGCTCGACAACTTCGAGGTGGATCTGGCAACCCTTGGTGTCGATAACTGGCGTTGGAGAGCGCAGGACCGCGCAGGCTGGTGTGATCTGGCAGAACCGGCCAAGGCCCTTCATGGGCTGTAGCGCCAAGGAGTAAGTAAGTATAACAATATCATATTTGAGCAATTTAATGAAATTTAAATGAAAAATAGAAAAGCAAAATAAGTCAACGTCCGAAAATGTATGAAAAACGTTTGTTAAATTTTGTTTCGTGCAAAAAGATAAAAATTTGCAAACCTATTTTTCTACAATAAACAATTGAAATATACCAAGGAAAGGAGTACCGCAACCAACCAATCCTGCCAACCAATCAAAGCCCCTGTCATCTTTCAAAAGTATATATTGGCTATATATGGTATAAGCAGGCTACATACTGTAATTATAATAAGTGTAATAATCCAGGAGAAGATAGAAGTCCTGAGGGCTCCCGGCTGACGTAGACCATTTTGATTGAAACCCCCTTTTCACAGTAGAAGTCTCTATGGTCTAAATTGCCATGATAATCGCCAAAATTCGTTAGCAAGAGGCATTTGAAGAAGAAGCAGATACTATGAGTCATTAATACGAAATTATTTCATTTTTATAATTTCATTTAAAATAAAACCCAGTTCAGTTTCTGCATCAACACTGTTTTCCCTAATGCCCAGAGGCATCATATGATTCCTGAGTTGCCTTCTACACATGACGGCATGGCCGTAGCCAAGGGGGGGTTCATGGGGTTTCAAACCCCCCCCCCCCCGAAAAATGGCTTGATACTAAATAGAATCGGATTTTGAGAGGAAAAATGAAAACCACAATGTAATACCCAGTGAAATTTCTACCCCCCCCCCAAAAAAAAAAAAAAATCCTGGCTGCAGCCTTGCATGACGCTATCATATGATGCCGCCACTTTTCAGGTAAAAATTAAAAGGTAGTTTAAAATGACCAAAAAAATATGTCCAAACCTTTTTTCCGTCTCTGGAAATAATTCATGCATGAAGAGGTTAAGTAAGCATACCAAAACTGACAAGCCATTTCGAACTTATACCAGAGCCCATGAGCGTAGCTAGGATTGGATCCATGGGGGAGGGGGGCAGGTGGAGAAGTTCGATTAAATCAAATGGTTTTCACGGGTATATTTTATTTTTTTTTTAAATATGAACATTAAAATATTATTTATTACATCTAGTTGAAATTTGCCGCACTTTTTTTATATTGCGTAAATCCAACGAGTTTTAACTAGTCAAACCTTTGTGGGGGGGACAGCCCCCCTTCGTGCACCTCCCTGGCTACGCCCATGCCAGAGCCAGGTAGTTTTCTACATACCGAATATAGGCGGGTGTGTAATATCAGAACTTCCGGGTTTGGTCCGTATAAATACAATAGAGGGGGTGCAACCCTCAGAAATGTCATGAAAGACATGTTCCACATGGAATTTTAACCATCTTAATTTTTGGTTTCAGATACTTGGAAAAAACTCGATTACCTGTATAAAAGCCTGCTTCGTAACAAATATACAGACGATACAGTGCGACCATATTTTTTTTTCATATTAAAAAAGGAAAAAAAGGTGAATGGCATAACAACAATGTAATGAATGGAATGTATTTGTATTCCAGTCGGGGGGGGGGGGGGGGGGGATCACCAACCAACGTTTCAATTAGACGCATCAAAATTAGAAATTAAAATTAGGATCGTACCCCCCCCCCCCTCTCCCACACCCAGCAGAAGTAATCTACCACTTCATAAGCATATATGTATTTTTCTTTATCATATTAATATAAAGGGTTCTCTGCTACTTATAATTGAAGCTTGATATGATCAAAGCGGTTGATGAAATTGATAAGTATAATGGTTTACATTGCACCGGCCAATCAAATAATGGTTTATAAGATTCAATCAAAATGACGGGGGACAGCCCGCCGTCGTCAGTGGGCCAACAATAACAAAATGTTATTAACGAATTGTTATTCTTTGGGACGTGAAATGGACCAACTGGCACGGATCCGCAGGGTGTGTAAGAGATAACAACAGGGCTTTTGGTTGGAGGGGTCGTATAAATATATATAAGGGTGAAAGTGGCCCAATATTGCACATGAAATGTTGTTCGTCGCATGCCGTAGCCAAGAGCAGCTGCAGCTCCCCCCAAATAAAAAAATTTAGAATTAAATCTTAATATATATATATATTTCGACTGTCCGTGTGTATGTCACAAAACTCCTCTCAAACGACTGGACCGATTATGATGAATTTTTTTTAAGTGTGTTCAAGGAGATTCGAGGATGGTTTAAGTTAACAATTTGGCCCACTGGAGAATGTTTTTATAATTAATTTTAGTAGTTTAGCTGCAGGCGCAAGTGGTGTAAAACCGCTTGTAAATCTATAATACCGGTTACATCAGTGGTTCCCAACCGGTGGTCCGCGGACCTCCGGAGCTCCACGAGACCCTGGCAAATGGTTCGTGAGAATGCCTGCAGTGACTTAAGAGTTGCTATTAACAAGAACATTAAGCCGAGAATACTTAAAAAGAACTTGTAAAAAAAATCCGCGCCCAAGTTTCACATTAACTTTGCCGTACGTGAAAATCATATTGTTAGCTAAATATATAGTGATATCTTTGAAAGCCTTTTAATTCTTAAAAAAATATATATAATATAGTATAGAAAATGTAAGGGGTAGACCACTGGGACGTAAATTGTCGGCCTGAATGGTCCACAGACCGTCACTGGTTGTTGCATGTAGAATAAAACTTCTGCTGTAAAATAAAATCTTTATTGCTATTATAATGCATAAAACCCCACTGTTTCGAATATAAGAATACAATATTTAAGGCGGCTCTACGTTCAATGATTCTTGTGAAAATCGATTTTTAACTAGAAGCGCATAAATAAATAATGACTTTTTGCTCTATTACTAAGCCAACCTAGCGGAGTTAGGACTATTAACCCCTCTCTTACTCTCAACTAGGAAAGCCCGGGACCGACTACTTGACATACCCTCCGAAGCATGGCCAGAAAATGTAGCTAGTGTGGAACTCGAACTAACAACCTTTCGGGTGGAAGTCAGAGCCCGTTCCACTACTCTACTTGTCTTGACAGCATAGAGGGGGGGGGGGGGTATTCTGATTTGCTCTTAATCAAGACGGTGAACGAGTCTGTTATATCTCTTACCTTTGTAAACCTTGCCGAAGCAGCCTTCCCCAATGTCTTTCAGGCACTGGACACGGTCCCTGGCGAGAATAGGAACTGGCATCAGATCAAAGGGACTTTCAGCTATGTACTGGGGATTTGTCACATAGTTCCTCAGTAAACTTCTGCTGAGACTCAACGGCAACGGCTGGAACAGGAACAAAGCTTTCCTTTTGAGTAAGCTACGTGTATATATAGCCGGAAACCAAGTTGAATCCAGCGGACCAGAGCAGGTCCAAAGCTGGAGATAACTTGGTCGTGTGCACAGTGCCGGTAGGGAAACATGGTAGGACTTGTCCTGGTCACCTCCGAACTAATGAGGTGACTTCACTGTGTTTCCCATGGGGTTCGGAATCCACTATAATCAGGAGGTCCACTGTCCTATGGGCCAGCACTGTGTCCAACCATACTAATTACTAAGCTACGTATAAATGAGTTAATTGTAGTAAACTACGTATAAATAGGAAAACGAAAATTCATGGTACATAAGCTCTCGTATAGTTTTCCTCAAGAAGCTGGGGTCTACCATTGACGTATCAACAGCAATGACGAATTCACAGGGGGGGGGGGGGTCCCCCCTAAATAATTAAATTCATAAGATAGTAAAGAAAGAAATTTTCAACGAACACATTACCTTTTAAACTTACACACAACTTGTGACCCCCCCCCCCCCCCTAAATTTTCCACTGGATCCTTCCTTGAGTAACTGGTGGTAACTCAGCTCCACTAAACCAAGTGTGAAAACTAATGGGGAACAGCCCTAAGTATAAGAAAATGACTTTTTTGTTCTATTACTAAGCCAACCTAGCGTAGTTAGGGCTATAAAGCCCTCTCTTACCCTCAACTGGGAAAGCCCGGGACCGCCTGCTATACATGCCCTCCGAAGCTTGGCCAGAAAATGTAGAAAGTGTAGGACTCGAACCAACAACCTTTCGGGTGAAAGTCAGAGTCTGTACCACTACTCTTCATGTCTTGAAGTATAGTAATGGTTAAATACATAAATAAATACTTACTCCATCGACATTTTTACGTTCTTTTCGGTTAGTTGTACATCCAGCCAGCTTCTGTCGTTTCCACCAGCAGATGACACCAAGCACAACAAGCGAAACCACCATCGTAGCTGACAGTGTCAGTAACATTGTTGAGTCACCGGACTGTGAAAAGAAAAAAACCAGGACATGTAAAGTAGTGGTACAGTGTCAGAACTTTTTGAGTAGTGCTATGGACTAGGGAGTCCGGACATGTAGAGTTAAAATAAACCATAAATATTGGCGAGGATTAATTTATCAATTTGAATTTCCCGCGCACATTGCACTCTTTTTTTTAAACAATTGATGCAGTGAAGTTTTGATATACCTACTGTTCATTGAAAGGATAAAGACTTAAAAATAAAAAAAATAAAAATCAAAATAGGCAAAGATTGTGGAGGTTATTTCGGCAGTTAAGAAAATTTAAAAATCAGATTGATTAGAATTTTATGTATCGAATTCTCCAATAAACAGGCTCACTCATTTACTAAATGATCATGACACCTTAGATCCATTTATGCAAAGCTTGGAATTATTCAGAGGAACTTGTAACCAAATTATATTGTAAGAATGGTAGTTAGGATATATTTATATATTACGTTGTTCTTTGGTAGTTAGGTAGGTTTTTTTTAATAAATTTAAATTATTTAATAAGAACTTACAATAGGCTATAAACAGTAGGAATTTTTGTTGTTGTTTTTTCGCTTTATACTATGTAATATTTATACACATAAGGGCTACGGCTGTGTGATGTAATAAAAATTTTTTCTATTCTATTCTATCAATAATATGTACTGTAGTAGTTTTTATTACGTCTTAAGCTATTACCTACTCCATTACTTTTACTATTGTTTATAATATATTGTAGTTGTATATTTTTTTTCTTTTTTACGATTTATATTTTACCGCTCAATTGAAATTTTTGTACAATGTTATTGGTGTAAAACTATGATGAAAATGAAATAAAATAAAATACAAAAATAAACCCGGGTGCTCCGTTAATCCCAAATCGTCATAAAAGAGCTGCTGGGATTAAGACATACGGCACCATGTACAGTATTTAGGCCCACGTATTTTATAGTAAATGAATGAACGAATCATGTATCGTATTTCCAATATCTATAACAAGGCAATACATAGGCGCCCATTCCATTGACCGGCTAGGGCTATTTCCAACAACGGTGACGTGGTAGCAGAGATTCAAGACTTAGGTGCGTTTCCACCGACCTCGCATTGCAGATTGCAAATGACATTGACGGAATTGTTTTTTTTTTTAATAGAAATCTATTAAAATGTTTTTAATTAACATATCCCATGAAGCCATTTTTTAATTTTAGTTTGTTTGTTTGTGATTTTACTGTATGATCGTTGATCAATTTTAACTATGGCATAGAGGAAAATATACATTTCCGTCAATTCTGCAATGCGCGGTCGGTGGAAACCTACCTAAGTCTTGAATGTCTGCTACCACGTCACCGTTGTTGGAAATAGCCCTAGCCCGTCAATGGAATGGGCACCATAGTAAAAAAAGAACAGTTTTCCCTATGTTATGCGTATACACAATTATTGGTAATTAGAGACGTAGCTTACCTTCTGTAGAGGAGTTTTCAACGTAGAAATAGGTGTGCCTATGGGGACTATATGCTCGAATAAAATAGGAGATGCCACCCCTAGAACTGAAATTATACAGTTACCATTAGTATATCGATGCATTTAAGAGGATATGCTACGTAGAAAATGAGCACCCCAAAATTTGTTGTTTTTATGGACTTTTTATTTTTTATTTAATTAACAAAGCAAGTCATTAAAGATTTGGCTCATGGAAGTTGTAGAAGACTACTTTCTGCATCATATAATCGGGTATTATTACTTTTCGGTTTTGTAGTTCTTCCAAAAATCCCAGAATACGCATAATTTTAGTCCGTTCTGGTATATATGAAAGAACTAAGGTACCAAAAATTTAATATTTCCTATTACATGATGCGTGAAGCAGTCTTCTACAACTTCCATGAGCCAAATTTTTAATGACTTGCTTTGTTAATTAAATAAAAAATAAAAAGTCAATAAAAACAACAAACTTTGGAGTGCTCATTTTCTACTTAGCATGTCTTCTTAAGAGGATTTGCTACGTAAAAAATTGGCACCCTAAAATTAAATACTTTATTAGGGGTATTCACTGGGTTTGGTTTACCCTAAGGGAAAGAAGGAAAATAGAAAATAGAACTCCAGTTTTTCTACGTAGAAAAATAATGCCATGGAAACGTCCTTTTCTACGTTTCCTACTTAACCCAACCGGTATAGATAGGTTGGGGAACTGCATTTGGGAAAATGGTCATATTTGTTGTTGTTTTTAATTTTAATTTATTTTTTTATTTTTATTTAATTTAAAAAAAATGAACTCTGCGAAAGAAATTAATAAAAAAGGAAACATTTGGCAAGAAGTGGACTAGAGCAGATGTTTATAAGGTTATAGTCAAAGGCAAAGGCAATTTTGAGGTAAGTTAGGTTAGGTTTTTCTAATTCTATGGTTGGCGGAGGTAGCCTCACGCTCAGCTATTTCTCTATTTTCCCAATTTCCCTTTTTCCCTGTCCTACCACAGAGAATACCCCTCATAATAAAAATTTCTAATCTCAACCTGCGATGAAAAATGTAAACATATGGATAGTACTTTTTGAACCCCAAGAATAAGTTAATACTAAACGGTATAGTAGGCCCTCTCTAGGGGCTTCCTACAATGTTAAATAGTTACTCCGTGTACCTCTAATTGTTATATGATAACATAGAATATTGAGCTATCCATATAGCGTGGTATCGTTCATTGACACGCAAGGCAAGATTGGCTAATCTTTCTATTAGTAGATAGGCGGAGACGTATTTAGTACAGGGGTGAGCATACCACCCCTGAAAATTGGAGGCACGGATTCGAATCCTATTTCCTGTTATTTTTCCATGTGACGTCATTTGTGATAGCCACCAGTTGGGGAACTACTAGCTGTTGCTTTGGTAGTGACGTCATTTCAAGGTCATCCGTATGTGGCGGCGTTTAGGCTCTTGCGTTAAAATCGCCAACATTTATTAATTTTTTAATATTCACAATTTTTTTCATACTAAGACATATTGCATTATTATTGTTAACTTATAAGCTACCTTATCAAGCCTATTTTATATTTTATTGCCAGAACTGTCAGGTAGCCTTTTATTAGGGAGACCTGCTACGGGCTTTGGGAGGGTTTTCAACCCACTCGCCTTCGTAAACAGCTTACCTAACGTATTGTATTCCAATATTTCTGAATAGATCTTGCGTATAATGAACCGAAGGCGTAGTCTTAGCCATTGTTTATTTAATCCGATTTAAAAGACTTTGAAGCGTATACCCCCAAAAAATTGGTCAATGAAATAATATACTAGCTACTTCTAGTAATATGAACTGGATTTGTCTTAGACGATCCGGTCCGAGAACTAAGACCGAACGATCCGGTAAGACTAAGGCCCCTTTTATTACAGACGAGTGCGAAGGGGGCCAAACCTAAGATAAATAAGCATGTCATTCATTACATTGGGCAAAGGAGCTCCTTTTTATATACCTCCTGAAACGCCCTTTGAATAGCCGGGTGACTCACAGTGGCGTGACTACAATTCGTGGGCCCCGGTACAAGATAAGGCATAATATGGGCCCCTAGAAAATAGTGATGGTAGAAATGGCTCCAAAGATTAGCCAACACAAAAGTTTCTATTCTAAAAAAAAACGCAACTTCATCTTTTAATGTTTCAATTAAACAAACATTGCAATCTACATACTAGGTACTATTATGTACAATACATACTAAAAAAGCAATGAAAAATAGTTCACTGATATCGACCTCAAACTTTAAAATGCTTTCATGATGATACATACCGTACATATTGTACGTAAGTCTAGGGATCGCGCCGGCGCCCCTTCGTTCCACCACTGGGGACTCGTTCATACACTCTGACATATACTGAATGTGTTTTTTTGGGGGCCCACATTTCACTTTTGCAAGACTTACCAACATTTCTGATGCACTCTCCTGTAGCGGGGTTCGGGGGCTCCCCAGTACTAGTGCACACACACATATGCGTTTTTCGGGGCCCATCTTTGCACGCCAAGTCATTTTCACACGTATCACCAATTTTTTCACACGACTCTGGCAACCACTCTGGAAAAAGATACCATCTATACTTTAGAATGCTTTTTGCATAAATTATATATACTGTATGCAAGGATGGATCCAGCCCCTTTGGGGGAGGGGGTGGTTGTGGGTCAAAATAGAACAAACTTGTAGTATCGATTAAATTAGAGCGTAATAAATTAATTTACAATGGATCTACTCAATTTGGGGGGGGGGGGGCATTTTTGGCTATTAACAAACTGGTGTATGTTTTCGATGTCAACCTACACTGACTGCAAGCGATAATGAGCCGGCTGAGACAAGCTTACCATTGATGCAATGAAACAGGCGAAAGCATGACTTAACCAATTACAGATATGAGTCAATTCTGCTCCAATGCCTATATGTACTTCCCGACCACGATAAGATGATACTTGGTTTACCTCTGCAAGACACAGTTTATTCGATTTTTGTAAGCGTTCCAAATGTCATCAAATCGTGGTCGGGTAGTAGAAGAATCTATGCAATATTAATTTAAACATCCCCCTCAATTACGCGGATCCAATAAAAATTGGTCCAAGAAAAATTGGAATGTGTATTACCTTAATTCAGATTCAAATCGTATACTTCAATGTAAGCATTCCAAATATTTCTTCGATCGAATAAATAATCGAGTGTGTCTGTCGGTCTGTCTCCAACGCCTGCTTTCAGCATTTCTGCTTTACGCATCCCTGTCAGCCTGGCGGGGGGAGTGAGTCTGTTTATTGACTTGAGGCACCCTAAGGGCAGACTCTTTCACCTCGGGGGAAGGGAAGTTGACTGAGAGGGTGGACCTACTGATTATAGTGGATTCCGAACCACTTGGGGTACATGGTAAAGTCACACGACTAATTTGGAGGTGAGCAGGACTCGATACGCACGTAGACTGACTGGTATAGCCTCAGCGCGTCGTCATGTCCCACCATGTTCCCCTGCCAACGCTGTGTACACTGCCAAGTTTGAAACATGCTCTGCTCTCATGGATTCAACATGGTAAGGCCGTTGGCATAATCGAGTGTGTAATCCGGGCCATTTCATTAGGGATAATCGGACAGAAAAGGACTTGTAACGGTTGGGCGGCCGTAAAAAGGGGACCATATGGGGCAGCGGGGGTTGAGATTTTTGTTTACAAAGTGCTTGCCGCGCTGTAAACATAGCACGACGTGACTGATGGGCCAGTTGGCCCGTCTCGCAGCACTTCACAATGCAAATAAACACTCGTAACTTTACAGCTCTCTTTATTACTAGTGTCTATAAACCCACTCTTATGCTGTATCGATTTTCATGTAGAGTATATTAATAGGATAATCAAACTCAATGATAACTAATCAGCCACTTTGGGGAGGGGGGGGGGTGTAACCAGAGGGGGGTATTTGCAGTGTACACTAAATAGAATGGAGTTTTAAATATATTGAGGTTATACCTCACCTCCGACGACGTCAGATGAACCTCCCCCCCCCCCTTCTGGCTATTGCCTTGGGGGGCTGAAATTGTGTATTATTAAATGAAATGTCGCACGTCGCTGGAAAGTTCAATCCTGTAATAACTTAATAGAGCTAACATTTTGCAAATAAATTATTCAAGTATAAATGAATAAGAGATAACTATTTTAAAAAAGTAATACCAAATAGATGATAAAGGGAAGTATATAATACATGAAACCCAAAACGGCTACAGTTTGAGATAACAAATATGGAGAGAGATTAAACAAAGTACTTATACCAAAGATCAAATGAACTCCCTCCACAAATGGAAAAAATTTAAACAGATGCTGGGAGTGTTAAAAGCGGATATAAACAAATGGTTGGAAGGATGGAAAGAGGAATGAGGAAATGTCAATGGGAGGTAATAATAATAGTAATAATAACAGCCTATAATAACATAAATATAACAAGTAAAAATAAAATAAACTAAACTTAATAAATAAACTAAAAATTATATGATAATGCCTTGTTTAGCAGCACTGTATTAGCCCTTTGTCCCAATCAAGCGCTTTTTTGGGGATGGGGGGCATGGGTATTATTATGTATTGTGTTTTGTGAATATATGCTCCTTGTCCGTGGCAAGGAAAAGAAAGAAGAAGAAAATTATTGTTATTGTTATTACTATATTACATTGTATTAACCTATCCTAAGGCGCCCATTCCACCGACCGGCTAGGGCTATTTACAAAAACGGTGACGTGGTAGCAGACATTCAAGACTTAGGTGGCGTTTCCACCGATCTCGCATTGCAGAATGCAAATGACATTGACGGAAATTAGAATTTTTCTTTTTATAGAAATCTATTAAAATGTTTGTACTTAACATATCCCATGACGCCATTTTTTAATTTTAGTTTGTTTGTTTGTGATTTTACTGTATGATCATTGATCAATTTTAACTATGGCATAGAGGAAAATAAACATTTCCGTCAATTTTGCAATGCGAGATCGGTGGAAACCCCGCCTAAGTCGTGAATGTCTGCTACCACGTCACTGTTTTTGTAAATAGCCCTAGCCGGTCGGTGGAATGGGCACCTAAAGACATTATATATATAATGCTCCCAGTGCTGCGGGTACCGGCTAGGGGAAAAAAAAACAATTGTTATTCCACCTTGGATGCCGAGAAGTATACTGACCATATACCAGTTAAATAGGTACTCTGTAGACCTACGTCTAATTTTTTGGTTTTATGATAGTGGGGTCTCTTATTACCGTATATCTCGCCGAGGGCTGTGTTATACAGCATGATGAAGGCAATCTCGGAGTGATACCCCTTATCACGTGAAGAAATAAAATTTCTGTATCAACCTTTTATGCTGCACTTAACTAAAGCCTTTATCAAAATATTTGCCCATATGTTGCCACAATATTGGGCTACAGTAGAGTTTACGTTGAGGTCGAAGTGTTGAAACCTTTTCAAAGTACATTATAGCTGAGCACAAATATAATGTAGCATGTATATAATATTATTATATCTATATATACAGTATATTCATATACATGGGTAGCTATCAGCATTCACCGGTGCTCAGGCAGGGACGGTTTCAGAAAACGTTTTCGGGGGGGGGGGGGCGGTGGCCGGAAAAATATCGCGTTTCTTTTACTTGAGTGATAATTTTTCTTAATTGCCTTCAAAAGTCCATTCTATCCAGTATAAAACTTTTTCTCTCGGGGGGGGCGGTCGTCGCCCCCCCTTCCAAGGATCCGTCCCTGTGCTCAGGCTAGGGTTGCCAGATTTACAAAACATAAAAATCGGTCAGGGAGTCAATGGGCCATTCTATCTAGTGTTAATTTTTCTTAAAAAGGTCATTTTATCTAGTCTTGAATTAAGTAAATTTTGAGACAAAGCATTGTCCGGTCAAACATTTTTTTTTTCACCGGACAGAGGTACGAAAAACAGGACACCTGGTAACCCTAGCTCAGGCCACAACCCTCTGTACCGCAAGAATATGCAGTATGCTTAAAATAAACATTAAAACATTTCTAAAAAGCAATTAACACAAGAAATAAAAACTAACTATGAAAAACGGTCCAAAGTATTTTTTAAAGTAAATTAATGCCAATACACGTTGTAGAGTCGATGTCTTTCTTCCATTCTATGTTGAATTGAGCAAATGGCGAGGACCGCCCGCCTGGCTATTATATACAATAATATCAAAATATTTTATGTGTCACTTTATATTCCTTTATTATAGCGCCGATATTTTCGATTACTAGATTTCAAAGGATTTACACGTTTTGAGATGCTTGGAACCCAGAAAAATTCGGTTTGTAGGAGATCTTTGTCTCTGTTTCGGTCTGTTTGTCTGTCAGTTTACGGATTTCAGTCTGCAGCTACTCGATGGATTTTGTTGAAATTCAGCATTTCGGGTTTTAAAAAAATCTACACGAACATTTATGTAATTAAATTTTTTCGATACGGCAGTTTTACCCCCAAAACATTTTCTTAAGATTTGCTCTAACAAGACGTGTTATGGTGGTAGAAGTGCAAAGGAATGGTGTCTCCACTGGCTGTCACTGTAATACATGCGCGTGTAGTGGTATACAACCCGATTTTCAACCGAAAGGTTGTTGGTTCGAGTCTCACACTTGCTAAATTTTCTGGCCATGCTTCGGAGGGCATGTAAAGCAGGCGTTCCCGGAACTTCCCAGTTGAGTGTCTGAGAGGGCTCTACAGCCCTAACTGCGCTAGGTTGACTTAGTAATAGAACAAAGAAGTCAATATATACAATTAATAACAAAGTAAAAAAAACGGTACGAGTGTTTCGTTTTCCTATGTTTTCCTATTTATTTTATCATTAAGGCCCAATCCAACGACTGATACTTATAATTATTTAAGTGACGCTTATCTTATTGAATATTGAATCTCTTCATATAGGCTAACTACGTCAGCCGATTCAATAATAACAAGATATGCGTCACTTAAATTATCAGTTGTCGAATTGGGCCTAAGTAAGCGTAATATTTCATGGTAAATAAATATTCCCTATCCTAAAGCACGGAATTTTTGATGAGACAATATTCTATTGGATACATTATAATACTTCACAATAATAATGGTATGCTATGGCGGCTATTCCACTAGTCGATTTTTCCGTCAAATGTGATTGAAAAAGAGTCTGCTACCATATTATAACTTAATTTATAAAAGATAAGTTAATTGTCTACATAATAGTCTCCTTAAATTAAGTTATAGTATGGTAGCAGACTCTTATTAATCACATTTGACGGGGAAATCGACCAGTGGAATACCCGCCTATGCAATGCATTGGGGCTCAGATTTTCAATATACCTTAGGTGCCCATTCCATTGACCGGCTAGGACTATTTACAAAAACGGTGACGTGGTAGCAGACATTCAAGACTTAGGTGGCGTTTCCATCGACCTCGCATTGCAGAATTGATGGAAATGTTTATTTTCCTCTATGCCATAGTTAAAATTGATCAATGATTATACAGTAAAATCACAAAGAAACAAACTAAAATTAAGAAATGGCGTCATGGGATATGTTAAGTACAAATATTTTAATAGATTTCTATAAAAAGAAAAATTCTAATTTCCGTCAATGACATTTGCATTCTGCAATGCGAGGTCGGTGGAAACGCCACCTATGTCTTGAATGTCTGCTACCACGTCACCGTTTTTGGAAATAGCCCTAGCCGGTCAATGGAATGGGCGCCTAAGTAATAAATATATATTTTTTCAAAACCAAAGCCTTACTTTGGAAAGTACCCTGTTCCGTTTTGTATCTCATTTAGTAACTGAAACATATTTGAACTTAGAAAGCATCAATTGGCCTAGAATAATTATTATTGGCCTCAGAATAATTATTTTTGTAGTAATTTTTCATAAATATTGAACTTTTCATTCTTCTACTTTTTTACCTCCTGAACCAAACAATCAAACCTCCTGGGTTTTGTTTAATAATTACCACAATATAATTATGTTAATCCTTTGAAATTTCGAAACCGAAAATATCGAACATGACAAAGCTTTACTTGACTTATCGTATAAGTAAAGCTTTGTCTTATACTAAGGGAAAAATTAAAAGAAAAAAATCTGACAACAATTTGTCGGTTCTCCTATGTCGCGCTCCTTCACGTGACCCCTCATATCAGTGGTGACCCCGTATAGCCGCACATAAGCAACCTGTTGCCGAACAAAGGTCCTGCACAAATAAGGAAAGCCCATTGTTCTGCCTCTTTGACATCTTCGCCTGGAATTAATGGCTCCTGGATATCTCCAGCATTCTTTCTTCATTTATCTTGCGGTCGGTACACGGTATGAGCCTTTTATGGCTTCTATTGTAGGTAGCCTATTGTACATTGGAGATGCAGCAGTATAGACAGTAGGGGTATTAGGAATAGTGATAGTTGTACTATTTGAAGATCTTTTTATGGAGATACATGAACATGCTTAAGTGGCCTATTGAACCATTTTCCCATTACAAAAGCTTTCTCGACCAGAGACAGATAATCCAGGGTGTTGGACCGTAGTCGAGCAGTGGCGGATTAAAGGGGGCGTTGGGGCAGGCAACCCCCCCCCCCCCCCACAGAGCACCCAAAGCTATGAAAAAGAACCGGTCCGAGTTTACTCGAAATTGCTTTCCAATTTATAAATTAGTAGATAGACATAATGTGAAATTTCATAGTAAATAATTTCCCAATAATTAAATTTCAGATCCCTCTAGGGGGGGGGGGGAGAGGTCCACCTCAATATATTAAAAACCCCTCAAAACTCAATTGCATATTCTGGAACGATCAGACCAATACATTGTAACTGTAGTAACGATGACACATGGCACATATTGTATTGGAGCGTGAATTTTCCATTATTTCTTCAAAAAATAATTTTTTGCACAAAACCAATTATTTTTTGGGGAATGCAACCTGTCCGGTTTTGTTACTCTATTGAACACCTAAAACATACCTGAAGGTAGAAATCGTCGATAGAAAGGTTCCGCAGAAAATATTTTTTAGTCATTTTTCATGAAAATTGCGTTATTTTAATTTTATTACTCCCAGTAGCAACCTATCAAGGGCTTGTTGCCACCAAAAACAACAAAAATCAACAACAACAAAAAACTTTATAGTGTGCCTACAGTATAGGAAAACCGACCTTAGGCGCTTCAAACACCATTCATTACCCTGTCAGGATAACCTCTTCATGGTTTATGCCAGAGGACTAGTAGAGAATCCTCCCTTTGGTACACTGCACTATTTGCGATGTCATGGTCAGCCAAATGTCCGGCAGCCGATATTCTCCCATGCATAGTTAAGTACCCATTTGGGTTGGGTGGACTCAGTCACAAACTTTTTCAAATCTCGGCCTTCAGTTTAAATCCAGTACTTAGCCAATTGAGGAGCTTGGTTCCAAACATGAACAACTCCATTTTTTTTCACAAAATGGGGTTTTGATCCGACTTTGGAGAAAATTGTAATGCCCACCTGCACATTGTAAAAGAACCGATCCGAGTTTACTCGAACATGATTTCCAATTTATCAAGTAGTAGCTAGAGAAAATGAGTAATTTCATGGTAAATAATTTTCCTATAGTTAAATGTCGGGCATCTCGGAGGGGGAGGGGGGTTGTCCACCTGACGTCACTGGAGGTGAGGTAAATTCTAGACCATTCAGAAATTCAGACCAACAAATTACCACACAGCAATAATGGCAGGGCACGCAATGCTTTTGACCGTGAATTTTCTATCATTTTTTCAAAAACATCTTTTTTGCACAAAACCAAATAGTTTTTTGGGAAAGCAACCTGTCCGTTTCCTTACTCTTTATAACACCTAAAACATGCCTGAAAATAGAAATCATCGTTTTACAGAAAAATTATTTTTTAGTTACCTTTATTTTTTTACCCCCAGAAGCAAACTATCAAGGGGCAAGCGACCCACAGCATTTTGTCAACTTTAATAACAACTGCAATATATGTGAATTTAAAAGAAATCGTTGGAGCCATTTTGGATAAATAATTTTTTTTTTAGACGTTTTTTTTAGTTTTTTGAAAATAAACCCCCCCCCCCCAAATTGAGATAGCCCAAAATATAAAAAAATCATCCCGAGGTATGATTTTTGCAAACCTACACGCCGAATTTCATCAAAATGATGGCTGCCATGCCATGTCGATTGTTTTTAGTGTGAATAATTATATTAAATTTTATTGGTTTATCTTGGAATTTTGAGCTAAATTTAGTGCTGACTACTTTTTGATATTGATTTGGTGAGTTAGCCAATCTCTCTAAACTAGTATAACACTGGAAGTCTGTTTTTTTTTTTTTTTTTTTTACTCTTTCTGTAAAGTGAATCTGGACATTGTAGGTTGTGCTTTGGTACCCATATAAAGCTATAGAAGAATTCCCACGCCGAGTGCAGGGCTCATAGAAGGTTCTGTTTCGGAGCCGGGAAGACAGGAAGAGAAGGTGAAGATTCGTATATTTAACTAGCCAGCAGAAACTGTCAACTTTACCATAAACAGCAGTTCAAGACTTGTTTTGCCAACGGCCTTACCATGTTGATTCCATTAGAGCAGAGCATGTTTCAAACTGCGGCAACTTGGTAGTGTGCACAGCGTTGGCAGGGGAACCTGGTGGGACATGATTATTCGCTTAGGCAGTATAAGTCGAGTCCTGGTCACCTCCGATTTAATCGTATGACTTTACCATGTTCCCCAAGTGGTTCGGAATCCACTATAATCAGGAGGTCCACCCTGTTAGTCAACCCCCCTTTCCCCGAGGTGAAAGAGTCTGCCCTTAGGGTGCCTCAAGTTAACAAACAGACTCACTCCCCCCGCCAGGCTGACAGGGTTGCTTAAAAGCAGAAATGCTGAAAGCAGGCGTTAGAAACAACAACAACACAACAGTTCAAGACTTGTCTAGACTGGCTAAGACTGGCTTCTGATAAGCTTGTATGAAACACCAGAACGATTCCTGCTACACACTTTCCACATATTAATATTGACACCCGTATCCTCTATAGCTACCAATGACCACCCCCTGCAATAAGTGCCAAGAGCCAGTCATTTTGGAGGATGCCGTTGTTTGCAGTGAATGCAATGGCTCTTACCACTTCAGCTGCGGGCAGATCAGAGAAGCTGTTCAGAGGAAAAAAACGCAAGCTGAAAAACAACAATGGGTGTGCCCACCATGTAAAGCAATCCTGAACTCGAACAAAGCTGCTTCCCTGAAGTCTAGTGATCGCGAGGAGCCTATCAATCAGTCCAGTGAAATGCTTAGTCTGCTTAAAAGCTTTAGGGAAGAAGTTAAACAATTTCAAAAGCAAATAAATGTCAAAGTTAATGATTTATCGGCGAGTATTAACGACTTGATAAAATCGCAATCGTTTATCAACAATTGTTACGAAGAGCTAAAAACTAAACTTGAAGTGCTCCCGCTACTGGCCAATAGAATTGATGTCCTTGAATCTGAACTTAACCAATCCAAGCTCATTGAAAATATGATTGAAGAATATGAAGAGCGCGTAGTGCGGAAAAATAATTTAATTTTTCTAAATGTTTGTGAGAGTGAATCAGCAAACATTGATGAGCGAATCGATCATGATAGTACAGAAATACACAAAGTCGTTGATCCCGTCATTCCTAGCCTGAATTTTAAAGTTATACGACTAGGTAAAAAAAGAAGTAATTCTGACAAAATGGCACTTCCGATCAAAGTTATTTTTGAAAATGCTGACCTCACCAAAACCATAATGAAAAATAAGAAAACTATAACTTCAAATACCAATATCAAGTTCAAAGCTGACCTCACAAAGCAACAAAGAGACTACAACAACGCAGTCTTCAAGGAGCTAGACAATCGCAAAAGAGCTGGTGAACAAAACATAACCATCAAATTCTTCAATAATAAACCCAAAATTGTAAACTCCCAGCAAAAAAACGTATACTAAACGGAATCACTCTATGTTATCAAAATGTGAGAGGCATGAGGCCCAAATTAAGTGAATTTACTAAAAATGTAATCTGCAAAAATGTTGATGTTGCTATTGTTACTGAAACGTGGCTTAGTGAGAATATCTCGGACTCGGAATTAAACTTAAATACAAATTACACCATTCATCGGTGCGATCGTGATAGCTCAGTGATAAATCGCCAAAGAGGGGGAGGAAATTTGATTTGTGTAAAAAAGACTTTCAAATCCCGTACTTTATACCATCTATCAAGCTGGTTTGACCTACTCATAACTAGAATAGTATTTAGTGAATCAAAGACAGTTATTGTAATCTGTGTGTATGTTCCACCAAATGCTGACGTTACCATTTACCAAAATTTATACACGAAGATAGAAAATGTGTGTGAAAATCTATTGACTGAAGACATTATTATTTGTGGTGATTTCAATATTCCCCAATGGACTTCACGAAACAGTAATAACGCATCTCAGCCTTCGCAAATCATTGACGACCAGGTAACTCTTATAAACCTCCTTAACCTAAATCAAATTAACGTGATTACTAATCGAATGGGTCGAATGCTAGATCTTGTCTTCTACACCCAAAACTCATCATGTGCAACAGTTTCTGAAGATGTTGATCCAGTACTTCCGATTGATGCTTACCACCCCGCGCTACTAATATATATTGTGCTTAACCTAAAACCTAAGGCAGTGCGTGAATCAAGCTATATTTATGATTACAATAAAGCCGATTTTGAACAAATCACAACTTATTTGAACTGCATTGACTGGATAAACATATTTGACCCAAATCAGCATATTGATACCTAGATAGAACACTGGTACTACTATGTACACTCTGCTGTTCGTTTATTTATCCCAGTCAAAATCAAAAAAGTCTCTACCTTCCCTAAGTGGTGCTCAAAACAGCTACAAAAACTTATTTTCTAGAAAAAAGCTGCCCATAAACTGTACAAAATGAATGGATCAATTGCCAGTTACGAATATTTTCAAGCTCTAAGAAGAGAATGTCAACACATGTCTACCACAGAGCATCAGACCTTCATTGAAGTTGCTGAAGCACGAATTAAAGATGATCCATTACAGTTCTGGCGATACGTAAATGGATTAAAAACTGATCACGGCCTTCCAAGTGAAATGCAGTATAATGGTCAGTTATCATCTAAAAATGAAGAAACTGCTAAGTTCTTTGCTCAATTTTTCTCTACCAACTATGTTCCAACCAACCAACACCAACTAGACAACTCCGATCTTCACACTGACTCCACCATTAGCCTCTTAAAATTCACAGCAGAAGAAGTCTATGAGAAACTGGAGAAGCTGAAGATAACCCTTTCACCTGGACCTGATGAACTACCACCCCTACTCCTCAAAAACTGTCGGTGTGCCTTAACCCAACCATTACTGCTTATTTATAATCACTCGATGCGAACAGGTTGTTTCCCAAGCAAATGGAAAATTGGTAGAATAACTCCAGTACACAAAACTGGTCCTAAAAATAACATTTCGAACTATCGCCCAATCACAATTTTATCACATGTGTCAAAAATTTTTGAGTCTCTAGTTAATGATAAACTGTTTTCTTTTGTATCTAAACTTATAACTACAGCTCAACATGGTTACCTCTCGTGCAGAACAACTTTAACCAATTTACTTGATTTTGAACAAGATCTTGCTAACTATCTAGATTGCAATAACCAAGTGGATGTTGTGTACAATGACTTTGTTAAAGGTTTCGATCGTGTGAATCATAACATCCTGATAGCTACCCTTAAGGTAGCAGGAATTGAAGGACCCTTACTAGATTGGTTAAAAAGTTATCTGGCACATAGACCACAATATGTAAAAATTAATAATTGTGAATCTTACAGATTTTATGCCACCTCTGGCTGTCCTCAAGGCGGTCACCTGTCGGGAACATTATTTCTTTTATTCATCAATGATGTGCATAAAGTATTTGCAGGCACCAAAGTTAAATTTAAATTATTTGTGGATGATCTCAAATTTTATATAGCTGTGAACAGTATCGTTGACTGCCTGGGATTACAAGCCGTTATGAATAAATTCATTGACTGGTGCAATATGCACGATATTAGATTGAATGCAACAAAATGTAATGTGATGACTCTTACTAGGAAGAAGCGTACTATTTCCTTCAATCACTGCTATAACAATGATTCCTTAAATCGCGTTCTCACCGTAAAGGATTTAGGTGTCTTCTTTGACTCGCAGTTGACATTTCAAAGTCACGTAGACTATATATGCGCCAAAGCAAATAGAACTTTAGGATTCATAAAAAGAAACAGTCATCATTTTACAGCGGAAACAGTGAAACTCCTGTATATCACACTAGTAAGACCAATCCTAGAATACAACTGTCCAGCCTGGAATCCATACCTGAATTGCCAAATTATGAAAATTGAGAATGTGCAAAGAAAATTTATAAGATATTATTGCTATAAGAAACATGTCGATAGGAACAATTTCACTTATAAATATTTGCTGATTTTTTTTAAAATCAGCGCACTAACTGACAGGAGAAACATGTATGATGTTATTGCTGTTTATAACATCCTATCAAATAGGTTTCAATGTTCTTCCCTACTAGTGAATATTAATATCTATGTCCCTTCAAACACCCGGCGCAAAAGTCTATTTTATATGAATTTGTACAGAACTAACTACCTACAAGAACTCGGACTTAATAGAATGCTAACCAGGTGTAATATTCTCAACCAGAAGTGTGACATTGATATATTCCATGAATCACTAAATAGCATTAGGAGGAAAGCCTTACAACATGCGTTATAATACCATATGTACTGTTATTATTCCACTTGTAACAACATTGTCAAAATTGGAGTTTTCCCGTTTATTATAATATTTATTTATTTAAAATTGACCGAGTAGTTTGCCCGGAAATCGACGCACAGACAGACAGAAAGAGCGACAGACAGACAGACATTTTGTAAAAAGTTGGAGTTCCTGGGACCTCAGAACGTGTAAATCCGTTGAAATCTCGGAATCGAAAATTTGGATCACCACCACAAAGCTTTCCTTATACTACCTTTAAATTGGAAAGCAATAAAGGGACAAAAGCAGCCAGATTGCGCGTAGAAGCGCTGAGAAGTCCAGGGTTAGTCATAAACTTAATCAAAATTTTTAACAGAAAATCCGCTCCCCTGAAAAATTCTTCAACTTGGAATTGTCCATGTTTGTAAACAGCTTCCTCAATCAGACTATTTTTACTTCTGCCAAATGGACTGCCGGTTCGTTACAGGTTTTCTCATTCTTTGCTTAAGGATTTCAAATTTTATAAGCTGTCTATTCAATCGAATTCATTGGTATCAATCAAAAATGAATGGTTGGCAAAATGAATGAGATGAAAATAGGGAGTGGTGGTGAGATGTCCCATCCTCTTAAATGAAGCGGACCGCTTGCCTTGCCTTGTAGGGTGCGGTCGCCATAGAAACTCTTATCAAAAATCGAAATGGTCTACCAATTGAATATTTTAATCACTGGTGATCCAAAAATAATTTGCCTCGTATTCAAACCCAAGAAAAAAGAACCGGCACGCATGTGATTTTCTATTTATCAATTATAATAATTGATAGAAGTAGTCCCAACCATCTTCTGTAAATAATAATAATAATAAAGTCTTTATTGAAAAAATAATAATGTAGATACAGCGAGATTAGGGCCTATGGCCAGCTATCTTACACCAAACTGTACATATCAACGATAGTTTAATTGAAAAATATAATTTTTTAAACTACATTTATACCGAATATCAGTCATACCTTAATAATTGTTTTGCGAATTGATTTTTGGCTGCCGCAATTTGACCAGAAGGGACTGATGAGCACACTCAAACAAACAATAGTTTAACTATAACGTAATAATTTAGGCAGCATGAATATATTAAATAAAATAATAGATTAAATAATCAGAGGGGGAAAGCCCTATAAGTGTAAAAATCAAATATTTCATAAAATATCAATCGTAGAGCTGTCAGAGATGTAAAGACAAACAGAAGAAGCCGGCTATTCCACTTGTCAATTTTTCTGCAATAATTGTTGAGATTTTTTCTATACTCTATGTCATTGTCCATTTTAACTTCCGCATATTAAAATTGATCAATAATCATAGAGTAAAATCACACTTTGCAAACAATAACAAACTAAAATTAAACAATGGCGTCGTCTGGAGATGATAAATAATTGTAATTAATTTCTTGAGAACAATCGTATTATTTCATAATTTAAATCATAACATTTCTTGTAGATAATAAAACTAAAAGAAAGACGGCGGGCAAACCTACAAAATTGGAAGAATAATTGAAAACAATAATGGTCAATTATTGAAGACAAGACAAGGGGAATGAGGTGTCAAAATATAAATGCAACATTAATGATTTTCCGTCAATGACATTATCAAAATTGATGAAAAATTGACAAGTGGAATAATAGCCTTAATGATGTGTGCCTTTTCCTAACACAGATTGGCCACAATTATTGTTGAATTTGATTTGTACAAAAAACGATTGATGTGGTAGTCCAGAGAAAAGAGTTCAAGAACTATGGCCAATTGGTATTAGTGATGTATCGAAATGTAGCTGAGCATTTCTTATATTTTAACGTATGTTGTGACGATCCTGCCATCGATTTCCTGTAAAAATGGATATAGTAGAAAAACGCGTAGGGGGGGTAACTATGATTTTCACTTTAATGTTGCTTATGGATAGGGGTCAAAGATATCTTCTGTAAAATGACACTGTTTGACAAAAACAAGTAAATTGTCTTTCTTTATAAATTATCTAATCGCATCATAAATAATACGTTGTCTGAAAGGTTATCTGAGGGTTAAATTGCGACACACAGATTCAATTTAATACTAATAGTAATACAATACCTAATTCAGATTTTAAAAAAAATGAAACTGAAACGTGTGTTCAATTAAATATACGAAAATTTGCATTATATAAATAAATAATAATAAATATAATAATAATAATATATAAATAATAAATATAAATTTGCATTATATAAATTTACATTATATAAGCAATTTTCATATTTTGCGGCCATTCCAAGCTGTGACTTTGCCCTTGTTGCATTAGCACGAAGAAATCAGGGGAATGTGCTATTCCCTATAACTAATGAAATATTAAAAGAAGATCCACCTTGATCCCAAAAGGCACGCGATAGTGCCTTCTAAGAGAAGATGAGAAAATCTGTGTGCCTGCGAATCCCTTATACAAAAGTAATACTAGGTGAACTGAGGCCTATATAATGTGGGGGGGGGGGGGGCTCGCCCCGAACCCATTCCCTGAACTCACCCCGGTCGGACGCTATAACGCCTAGGCGCCCATTCCACCGACCGGCTAGGACTATTTACAGAAACGGTGACGTGGTAGCAGACATTCAAGACTTAGGTGGCGTCTCCACCGACCTCGCATTGCAGAATGTAAATGACATTGACGGAAATTAGAATTTTTCTTTTTATATAAATCTATTAAAATGCTTGTACTTAACATATCCCATGACGCCATTTTTTAATTTTAGTTTGTTTGTGATTTTACTGTATGATCATTGATCAATTTTAACTATGGCATAGAGGAAAATAAACATTTCCATCAATTCTGCAATGCGAGGTCGGTGGAAACCCCGCCTAAGTCATGAATGTCTGCTACCACGTCACTGTTTTTGTAAATAGCCCTAGCCGGTCGGTGGAATGGGCGCCCTAGAGCTCGGCCATTGTTTTCCCTCCTGTTCCGGTGAGTTGTGCAATCCTTTCCTCGAGGGTTGTCCTCGGTCTGCCGAAGGGTCTCCTACCTTCTACCAGTAATAATACGTAATTAAGATTATTATGACAAAACCTACGGGTTCGGCCATAGGCTATTTGCTGTTGTTTTGCTTTTGAATTTTGCTTTTTATTTATATTTAATTTTAAAAAATTAGCTCTGCGACTGAAATTATAAAAAAAATAACAAAAGGAAACGTGCAGCAAGAGGTGGACTACAGCAGATGTTCATAAGTTGATAGCCAAAGGCAAAAAAACTTTGGAGGTGAGTTAGGTTAGATTTTTCTATTTCAATGGTTGGCGGAGGTATCCTCACACTCAGCTATTTCTCTATTTCCCCTTTTTCCCTTTTCTACCAACACTGTGAATACCACTAATAGATACACACGTGACAAGGGTATACAATTTTACATAGTAAAATGGCCCCTGCGGGATGAAACCGCAGTGAAGAGCTCGCTTTACAAAAACGGAGCCAACAACAAATGGTTGCAGCTTTCCGCCTCCTCTTGTTCGTTACAATAACATTTCAACTCTACAAATAAACAAACATTAAATTATAAGGACTGTGATGTAAGCCTGTGAACACGATTGAGAAATTCCAAACTTTTGCGAGTTTAAGTGGATACCGTACTGACCTCCCCTGCTGGAACAATACTAAACATGGCAATTTTTCATTGTTATTTTCAAATTTTTACAATTTACTGTGCTAGTTGTAAAAAAATTGGTATGCGTCTTAATTCATTAAAATAGGGCTCAACCTGGGAATTGGTGCTATTTCGCTTCTTTTTTTTAACCAAAATTTTCCTTATGGCATTTTCTAATTAAAAGTCTACAGGTCTAAGAAACCTTTACTAATTCAAGATAATATTAATAATAATAATAATAATAGTGTAATTCCAAGAATAAACTCAGTTACATCCATAAATTTAGAAAATAATTTTTTTCTTCTTTGGGTCCCTTGCCATTGTCAAAGGCCATCAACGTTCTTTCTATAAAAATAACGTGATTTCTTTCACGCGAAGGGTGTTATAGATATGTATTTATAAAAGGTTGAACACAAAATTGTTAATCGAAAAATACAGTTGTGATTGTAATCCGCCATCATTCAAACTGGAATGACGTCTTTCTAATAATCTAAATCTAATTGGGTTATATTTGTCCGATTTTCATCAAACTTGGCATCGATTAACTATACCAGTAGCAATGGTCAGAAAATTTAGGGAGCGTGGCAGCTCACGAGCCAATTGCCCAAGTTCCTTATGGGGAAAATGGACTCGTGCGTTACAGGGGTACCTACTTTTCTGTTAATGACTGTTGGTTGGCATAGTGAATCGATATGCCTAGGTGAATACTTAGTGATGAAAATCTGACATGTAAACCAATGTTATAAACGTAAAGTAAATATAATAATAATAATAATAATAATAATAATAATCCTTCTTCTTCTTCTTCTTTTCCCTGTCCAGTATCCCCTGGACAAGGAGCATATATTTACAAAATACAATAACTTACATAATAATACCATAATATTATAATAATAAGTTACATAATAATAACATCCCGCATCCCCAAACTAGCGCTTATTTGGGACATAAGACTCATACAGTGCTGCTAAACAAGGCTTAATCATTTATTTTTGTTACTTATTTATAATGTTTTTTTTTTTTTTTCTACTTGTTATTTTAATGTTAATATAATATAATAATAATAATAATAACAATTCTTTATTTCCCACAAATACAATTATTAGACGAAATACAATTAGGGCTCCCATGCCTTCATAGAGGCGTGCGGGATACACCCTACAAAGTACAGTTAAACATTAGTCTTTTATTACAATCATGATATAGCCTAATATTAGTTACATTGCCATTAGTGTTTGGTTTATATATATATATATACATTGATATATATCTATATATATATATATATATCAATGTAACCCTTTATGCTCGTAGTTGGCCTTGCGAACTTATTATAACTGCTAATGAATTCGTTGTATAATAGTAATATGATTTGTAGAAGAATGAGACTGTTGTATGAGCCTTTGCATATTTGGGTAAAATGAGACATCCGTTGATATTCATATTATTCCTTGTCTGTGGTACCAAGGCTGGTAAGATAGGGTATATAAATAACTGCAGTATAACCTTATATTGACTTTTTGTTCTATTACTAAGCCAACCTAGCGGAGTTATTCAACTAGGAAAGCTTTACATTCCCTCCGAAGCATGGCCAGGAAACGTAGCAAATGTGGGACTCGAACCAACAGCCTTTCGGGTGAAAGTCAGAGTCTATACCACTACTCTACATGTACTGATTCTAAAGATGAATCACCCGCGGCCCCCATACACTACTGATTTACGTACACCTGTCCTTGGAGAGAAACTTAGAAAGAAACCCTACTAGCAGTGAGGGGCCAGCTCATAATGTGTCCTTTCCATGAAAACTCTTTAAATTTAGGAACTGACATTCTTAAAATGTTTGCATAAGATGATGGATCTTCCAATTCTAGTTCCTTAAATAGTCTTGCTGATGCCCTCAGATCGTTTCTTCTTAATATCCAGGATCTAACCCAGCATCGCCTTTTCTTCCGTTTCAATATCTGCTCACACAACTCTTGAACTCCAATATTTAGCATACGTCTCAGAATATGATGACTCACACCAATAGATGACATGGTGCACACAACACACATATACACAATGTTATTTTCAAGTCATCAACAGCAAATGTACTAGCGGCTACTACCTTTTATAATGTGAACCCTTCAGATCCGCTGGCTGCTGGCGATACAGTGACGCGTGAATTCAAAGAACATATTTAATTCACCCTCTCACTACTCTACTAGAAGATGTTTCTGTTGGCACCGTCTTCCTAGCTTTCTCTTAAAAGATAAGTACGTGTGAGTCCTTTTGGGTCAGGATTTATTTTCTTACAATATTACGTTAGGTATGAGGAAACCGTATTGCCCTCTAATATCCATAATGTGCAAGGGCGGATCCAGCGGAAAATTTAGGGGGGTTTGAAAGCTGAAAAGGTAATTTGTTTGTTGAAAAGTTGAGTTTTATTCATTTTTTTTATCTAAGTACCTATCTTATAAATTTTCTCATTTAGGGGCGGGGGGTCATGACAGCTCAGTCTACAAGTTGAAGTCTGTACATGCCTTTTCAGTGTTGCGCTTGCGCATGGCCGCTCTGCCTCCCTCCACTTTCCGACATATTTAAATCCGTTACAGTACATAAATTATAATAAGGAGATATCTATAATATAAGATTAGACCACATGCCCAGTTCGTGCAGTAAGGTGATAGAACTAATGCGATATCTGTAGGATTAACTGACCCATAACTACTGTAGATAAATTTGACCCATGGACCCGCACTCTTTATCAAGGGCAAACACTTGATAATACTTAGAAGATTTCCATGTTTTTTACCCAAAGAGAGACGCAATATGGTGATGACTAGCCCGTAAAAACCAACTTAAAGAAACAATGTACAGTATCTGTTTTTATCTGTTTTTTTTTTATATTGAAAATGAAATGATATTATTAATTACAAAGACTTTAACAGCCGGATGATGCAGAATAATCCGGGATGTGGTCGATCTGAAAGCGTATTTTCAAACGTTTCGTCAACATCTATGGTCGACATCTTCAGTGGAACTGGATAGACTTCTAACACTGCTAGAGGTCTACGCAGTTCCACTGAAGATGTGATGAAGATATTTATTAAGAAATTAAATTAAATTAAATTAAACGAAAATCTGGTGCACACTATCATTGATGGCACAGTGGAAAGAACCAATAGAAGAAGGCGACTCAAAAATGAATTTATATATCAACTGAATCAACTGAAAGAGGATGCAGCAGCTCGAACGTACCTAGAGCTAAAGAGCAATACGTAGGGTCTAGACTCTAGAGAGTTGGAAGATGATATGCAGAGAGTTGCTGCTAACCAATCGTTGATATTGTGACCTCAGAAGAACTGGTTGTAGACTTTTAGGCCTATAGTTGGAGGGGGGGGGGGTAACATGGTAGTCCTTTTTAACAAGAATATAATCGAACACCTGTTTTAGGCTCTTATTCCGCCTACGTCAATAGTCAATAGTAAATGTGGTATTGACGTGGTAGCAGACATTTTTAGACTGTCTTTAATGTCTGTTTTAGGCTCTTATTCCACCTACGTCAATAGTCAATAGTAAATGTGGTATTGACGTGGTAGCAGACATTTTTAGACTGTCTTTAATGTCTGCTACCACGTCAATACCACATTTACTATTGACTATTGACGCAGGTGGAATAAGCGCCTTCGATGTGTTCATCATTAGCTCCATAGGAGAGGAGCGGGAGAGAATTCAAAGTATTTTGTAAACAAAGAATGGTCACGGTTTTTTGTAGATAAAATTTATTAATTTCCCGTTCCACAACCGCAAAGTTATGAAAATGTTGTTGTTTTTAACGCGTGCTTTCAGCATTTCTGCTATTTCTGCTGTAAGCAACCCTGTCAGTCTGGCTGGAGTGAGTCTGTATGTTAAGTTGAAGCACCCAAAGGGCAGACTCTTTGACCTCGGGGAAACGGGGAGTTGACTGACAGGGTGGACCTCCTGATTATAGTGGATTCCGAACCACTTGGGGACATGGCAAAGCCGCACGATTTAATTGGAGGTGACCACGACTCGAGACGCACGTAGACTGACTGGTATAGTCTCAGCGCGTTATCATGTCCCACCATGTTCCCCTGCCAACGCTGTGCACACTAACAAGTTTGCCGCAGTTTGAAACATGCTCTAATGGTTTCGACATGGTAAGGCCGTTGGCAGTTAGTTATGAAAGTTGTGAAAGTGGTCAGACTCATTTGAAAAAATGCATAGCTTTCTCTAAAAACCGTTCATTTCCCCTGATGATTACCTCTATTATATAAAATAGACTGTCTACTTTTATATCTACGCTGCTGTGGGCCTGTGAACACAGAAATTAATTGATTTTGTCAAAAATGCCCAAACATTCCTTGTTTACAATAGTAGGTATATTATTCTGAAATATGTTCCATTATATAATGCTTTTTGCAATACAATCTATATCTATTGTATTCGTTTATACAGTATATGATACTGACCTTCATTTTTTGCCTCAGATGACTGTGCAGGGTCAGAACCCCTCAGTAAAGCCCTCCTTTCGCTTTTGCGCCGCATTTTCCAACTTTAGGTCACTTCTGAAATATTCCTCGTCCCTTCTTCGCCATGGTAGTTCCAGAGGAATTGAATTCTGTGAATAATCCAATTTGGTATACCGTACTGCAGTGTGTGCGCCGGTTTTTATTTAATCTGCAAAACAAAAGCAAACATTTTAGATAATAGAACACATTTAGAGTATCTTACCCAGTTTTTAACCCCCTCCCCCTCTAGAAAACATTATTTAAACAAAATTCGTAACACCCCAAAATTTAGTGCTTGTCATATTAAACAATTTCTTCTTGGGGTGACCCTCGGACCCTTGGAGTAATTTCAATAAGTCTTGGAGCGTAGAAAATGTCTAAAACCCCTGTTTGCAGTTATACCAATCGGGCTGTTCTTCTCGAGTTGCAATCTAGGGATTGGTTTGCAGCGATTGCTGTATTCTTCTCCTCCCCTCTTGTCTGTTTTGTGGGGTCCTTTTCAGTCCTTTATAAGTGTCGGACTGTTAAGAGTTTACGTACTAATTGGCACCCCGAAATTTAATACATCTAATTTAATTAACTAATTATAGATTTGGCTCATTTTAGTTGTAGAAGACTACTTCATGCACCATGTAATACGGTATTTTTAAATTTTATTTTTGTAGTTTTTTCTTGGTGTCTATTATACGTGAAATTATATTATTTATAAATTATTAGCCTATAAATTTTATGAAAAAGCTACAGTACCAAACATTAAAAATACCCTATTAAATAATGCATAAAGCAGTTTTCTACAACTTAAATGAGCCAAATCTAAATTTTGACTTGAATTGAATTGAATTGAAAACGACTTTATTGCAAAAAAAAACATATGTTTGTTTTTAAGGTTAGCATGAAAAGAAGACTTTATAGTCTTATTGTTCGCCTTTTGTTTTGTTTTTATTCAATAAAGTCGTTTTCAATTCAACAAAAGGCGAACAACAAGACCGTGCCAAGGTTTTTATTTCGGGGGGACGGGGGGTCCAAAATTTCTTTTTACCTAATTTATTAATGGATAAAATCTTCAAACCATACAGGTTTACATAGAAAAATTTATTTCGGGGGGGGGGGGGTATTATAAAGTCTTCTTTTCATGCTAACCATTATGAGACCGGAGAGAGTCTCAAGCGTTATCTATGATATATTGTTAAAAACTTGCTTAGTTAATTAAATAAACAATAAGAAGTAGGCTTAGGCCCTACTAAATTTCGTGCTGCCAGTTTCTGTGGGATGTACACTCTTAAACCTAACCTTATACTGCTGGCTAAATGAGTAAAACTCCACTGTTTCGCGCTTATTTTCTCAATTTTGTGCCAATGAAAAGTTTATTACAGCTTGTCCGTTTTCGCTTGTAGCCGGTGTAGGCTGACATCGAGAACATGTACTATTGTAGTTTGTCTATTTTTTTCAAAGTAGCTGAGCCTCCAATTAATGTTCTTTAAAACAGTGCCAGGACTACTACCACGTTGTTTACTCTGTTGGATATATTTTCGATTTAGCATGATAACTCACCCCGAGCTCCACTTTTAATGGGTTAACTTCGATAACACTTCTAACTAGGCAACTCGATAACACCGACATTGGTAAGATCCTAATTAATCATGTCTGGTTCACCAGGGATTAAAAACATATTTTTTTTGCGGGCTAAATGACCTATCTCTCCGATGTAGAGCTCTAGACAAGAAACGAAGAGTCTTTAATCAAACCGCGAGGTACAATATATAAGCCCTCAGTATGGTTATAATGACATTGATGGCACATCGATCATAATGGTTGAAACAGCCAATTAGAATGCCAAGTAATTATAATAACACAAGGATGATAATATAGTGTATTAATGGCGCGCAGCCACTAATTTGTGGGGCACCAGGATTTCTCATTAGCGGGCGTGATGTCGAGAAAAACAAAATGGCCGTATCACTACACTTAATCGGTTTTTTTAGGATTTGATGTCTATTTCATTAGAATTAAATGCTTCTCAACAAAGCAAAAAGGAAAACATATCTTCAGTACTAGCACGTACTGTTTATGCTGGGGGGGGGGGGGGGGGGGTTGGGGATTCAAATTCCACCGAAAAAAAAAAAATGTTACACAAGAAACAATCAGTGAGGTACTTAGCTTTGGTACGGATGTAGGCACATAACTTTTTCCGGACATGCGGGATAAATTATAATGTTACAATTAAGCGGCTATTCCACCGACGTGCATTTTCAATGCGCATGCGTCATGACGTGGTAGCAGACATCATTAATAAGTCTCTGCCATATTTTAAGGAGACTCTTATGTAGATACTTAACTTTATACTATACTATATAACTATTATAAATTAAGTTATAATATGGCAGAGACTCATTAATAATGTCTGCTACCATGTCATGACACATTCACATTGAAAATGCACGTCGGTGGAATAGCCGCCTTACGACGGTTTGGATTATCTGGACTAAACGCATAAATCCGATGATATTTACACAAAGCTATCTTTATAGTACCGTAACTTTATAAATAAGAAAGCAATAAATTTTGTTGTTCTTCTTCTTCGAATGCCTTTTCTATGGAAGATTGGCGATCATCATGGTAATTTTAAACGCGTAGCTACTGTACTTCGGACTCCCAAAAGGAAGTCAAATATGTAGAGTATCGAATGTACTTAATCATTATGACTATACTAGGGCAATGGCCAGAGTAATATGTGGTTTCCGATTGTCTTGTCTGCATCCTTATACTGTTGACTCGTCGTTGAGTTCCTCCGCCTTCGGGGCCAGCTTCCCAAGCCCAGAACAAAAGAGTGTCCTTGTAGTGGTTGCTTATTTAGTGGCGGCAACTAGTCACATAGTCATCCTCGGGCTACTATGGCTTTTTCTAGGCAGGCCAGCACCACCAGACGTGCCACCACCCCCTCCGATTGCGCCGCTACTTGGTTGGGGACTGCTTACTGGTTATATTCGCAGCTAGCCACCTTATCTTACTTCAGCCAACGCCCCCGTACGTGGCCTATCGGCCATCCGACGCCGTGCCGCCCAGTATAAAAAAGCTCGGCCCTCCAATGTTGTCTCGCAGATGACGTCCTTAAAGCCGTCGCAGGTTGCGAGATGTTCGGCAGTTCCTTCAGATGTAAAACACAGGGGGCACAATGGTGAGTCCACCACACCAATCCTGTGCAAGTGCTTCTAAAGGAAATCGTGACCCGTCGCCATTCGGAAAGTCGCCACTGCCACATCCATCTCTCGGAAGGTCCCTTGGTTTGTTTGATGACACGATGTGTTCCCAGGGCTTTCCTTCCGCCGCTCTTTTTCTTACATTCTCTGGTGTCCTTTTCGCTATCCGCCACCTGCGACTCCACTATAGTAGCCTGCAGCTCAGCCTTTGTAATTGTAATGTAATGTACCGTACCAAAGATGCCATCTATATAATTCGGACATTATTGGTATTGCTTTCTGTACCATATCTAAACCGCTGCTGAACTGGTGCACGTCCTCAATGTCAATCCACCCTGGCTACAGGTGACAATGGGGAAGTTGAGACATGCTTACCGATTACAAAACCTAATAGGAGCTGGAGAGTGTGTCTTAGCCAAATCCACCGTCGGTTCGGCTATTATTGTACCTACTCTACTGTATTTGGTATAGGTACTTGTATGCTTAAACTAAAAAATAATATATAATATAATATAATAAAGTACGGAAGTACCTATGGTACAAATTCCTCTACACCGCAAAATCTAAACACCTTAATTAATTCATGAGAGAGAAATCAAAAAGCGCATTTGAAGGATTTTCTGCAATCTTTCTTGCCTCGTGGGAGTTTTAATTGGAGCCGTAAATATTGGGTAAATTACAGACGACTAATTAAGTCCAGGTGGAGTTCTCCATTGAAAGCTGCTGGTGCTATTAGCAAGCTAATCATTACAACATTGATCACCTCTTGTTAATTATTGTTAATTGCTCCATCCCGTAAAACACACTTCCTTCCTCCAACTCGGACAACCAACCCATTTTCTTCTTTTTCATCATCATTGTTATATGTTTCTAATTCTTTATCCTGACCATCATGTCGTACTACTACAACTGCCAATATCCGTTCATAATGTTTTGGTTTAAATTCTATAATTTTATTACTTTAAGCAATGATCACCTCTTGTAAATTAAGTGCATTTTCAATTGCTCCATCCCGTAAAACACACTTGCTTTCTCTAGTTTCAACACCAACCCATTTTCATCATCATTTTTGTGGCCTATTGTTCTAATTCTTAATCTTGACCAACGTCTCGTAATACCAACTACAACTACTATCTGTTCATAATCTTTTGTTTTAAATTCTATAACTTTATTACTTTCAACATTGATTACCTATTGTTAATTATGTGCATTTTCAATTGCTCCATCCCGTAAAACACACTTAACTCCTTCCTCTAGTTCGGACTACCAAACCATTTTCTTCATTTTCATCATTGTTGTTAGGTATATATTTCTATCAATGATTTCTAATTTTAGGCATGTTTTAGGTGATAAGTTGTGCAACGAAACCGGACAGGTTGCTTTCCCAAAAAACTATTTAGTTTTGTGCAAAAAATTATTTTTTGAAAAAACTATAGAAAATTCACGCTCAAATGTATAGCGTGCCCAGCCATTATTACTGTGAAGTAATGTATTGGTCTGACCTATCTAGAATCTAGAATTTACCTCACCTCCAGTGACGTCAGGTGGACAACCCCCCCCCCCCCCCCCGAGATAACCGAAATTTAACCATATAGGAAAATTATTTACCATGAAATTACTCATTTCCTCCATCTACTAATTGATAAGTTGGAAAGCATGTTCGAGTAAGCTCGGACTGGTTCTTGTTAATTGCTCCATCCCTTAAAGCATACTTCCATCCTCCAATTAAAACAACCATGTTTTTCATGGAGGTACCGACAGGCGCGGATCTAGAATGAGACCAAGGAGGGGGCTAAGATTAAATTTCTATTTTTTTTTTTTTTTTAAATAGGGCCGAAATATTAGGGTTTTACGCATTTTCAGAGCAATACGGGTTCTATATTATAGGTAATTAATACAATGGAGCACAAGGGGGGCTCGGGGGTCTCCGGGAGAAAATTTGTGAAAACTAAAATAGTGGGGTTTTACGCATTTTGAGGACCCTAATGGGGGGCTATAGCCCCCATAGCCCCTCCCCCCTCCCGTAGATCCGCGCCTGGGTACCGATTATTATTATTAATTATTATATTTATTGATTCTCACAAAGCTGTGCCTGAATCAACTTTGATGGCCAGGTGGTAGCGTGCTTGCACTTGTGCGAGTCTCTACACGCCATGCGATCGGATGCGTGTCGTAACTCAACACGGGTACTAACCTACAGAGACAACTGAAGAGGTCAATCGGATACATTCATAAATTGTTTATATATATATTAATATTTTTTTTAAATAAAAACAAATAAAGAAAACAAATAGAGACCAAGGAAGGAAATATGGTAGGCCTACAGAAGCCAGATTGAGAAAGATCTCAAAAGAGTGGAACTGGTTCCAGATGAGTAATGTTGATTGATATTGAATAATTTAAAATGGAGGGAGAGGAGTGAGCGGAAGAGGCTCACTTATCACACCCGGGCAACTGAAACTGATTATTCATGATGTTGAATGGATCTTGAATTTTTCAGCTAACATAACTTTTACTTACAAGTGATACAAGTTTCTGCTATAGTACTTTGTGCTGGGGTAGCCATTAATGTAAAATTAATCGCTTAACGTGCAATACCGTATATATTATTTACTTTTCTACTCGCTTACCAACATTTGCTCCTACTGAATAGACCTACCACGAAGTTACGAGTAAATTAATTTTAACTGAAGACGTACAATAGAAGTCTTTATAGTCACTGCAGGATGAGATTTATTGATACAATTATGCAATATTACATCGATGAAGGACACTACATGATGTGAATACCAATCGAACTAGAGTCCTAGCCAAAAGAAGTTGCAACAACTTGCTGTTGTATATGTATTGGCTGTCCCTGACTCTCTGTACATTGTAAGCTACGACGCACGAATCGCACACTATTACAGCGGTTCTGAAGAGGAGGGTTACCCTTAGTGGTACATATGGCGGATGCACGGGGGGGGGGGGGGGGGGGTCATATGTAAATTCATAAGATACCTAGTAAAAAAAAAAAAATCAACTTTTCAACAAAAAAAAAAAAAAAATACCATTTCAAATTACAAAGAAACTTGTGACCCCCCCCCCCCTAAATTTTCCGCTGGATCCGCCCTTGAGTGGTAGGCGATGAGGCTCCAAAAGGGGGGTCGCGGGAGGAGGGCAAATAATATTCAATATAATTAAATAATATATAATTGAAACAGAAACAGGCTCACAGAAATGGTCAGTTGACTCAGTTCACTTCGATTAGATGGATGTTTCCATTTTTTTTTTTTTTTTTTTTTTTTTTTTTTTTTTTTTTACGAATGGCAGGCGAAAGATGTTCTGGGTGTTGCACGAAAAAGAAGTCGTAGGAAACGCTGCACTTTCAATATGTAAATTACAATAATTAAGCCGTCTACTGGGAGATGTAAGGATACGTTTTTAGGGCCACTCCCACCATGTGTCGGTATGCTTCGGGAAAGTGGAATCTGGAATTCGACTAATTATTATTATTAGGGGTTTATGTGGACTTAGGCATACTGTCATTCTGTGGCCCATTAAACCTATTGGTTATTCGGACATATCTAGCCGAGTTCAAAATCTATACGTAAGGGGTAATGGCAATGGTGTAATACTATTTAACAAAGGGTGAGTTGGACTTACATTGCCTGTTGTGTTAATAGTCATTAGAGGCATGGGCCTCACAGTCATATAACGATTAGGGTGGAGCCCATTGACCGGGGGCTAAGCCATCAGTCCTTCTCAGGACTATGCCTGATGATGGGAGTGTCACTCACTCCCGAAACGTCGCCCCCTTCTCCTGACAATGGGCTCCGTCATAATCGTTCGATGGCTTTGAGACCCATGCCTCTAATGACTATTAACACAACAGGCAATTTAAGTTCAACTAACCCTTTATTAAATAGCAGAGTTCGATCATTTAATTATTCTGTGGTCATTTCAAGCAAAGGTTGCATTCACATGTGGAATAGAGGGGAATGCGTTTTAGTATGAGGCGTGGAACTCAAATCCTTCGGCTGTAGGACTCTACATTTCCTAACTGATTTGAAAGTGAACATTCAAACGCCGGTACCTGCAGTTCACATCTTTAGTATTGTTACACAGATTTACAAGTCCAGTTTATAAACTATAATAACTAAAATAAATTTGAACCCTGTCGCCATGATTGGTGGTCTTATTCTGACAACGTACATCTGAACTCAGCCTACCACGAGCCAGTCCGAATTAGCAAACACTTGCGGTTCTGATGAAAGCTGGCAGAAGTGTGTGGGGTTGAGTCGTTGAGATGCCGCGAAGCTGGGTTTCGGCCGTAACCCCGAATACCGGAATTTCGGCCGAAGCGCCGATCCGATGCCAAATCCGGCAGGTTTAGTTTGCAATTGGCAAGCAGGATGCGTATGCCAGGGCATGTAAAGTAATGGGACGGACTCCGACTTCCACCCGATAGGTTGTTGGTTCGAGTCCCAGTCCGAGTTTTCTAACGTTGATTTATTTTTATTATTTATTATTATATGTGCGAAAAAGTAAAATTCAATATGAGTATAATTTTGTTGTAGCCTAGCTAGCTAACCTTTTTTTTACTTATATATTTCATTGTGTTAACTGATGTTGGCCACACTCGTGCGTTTGCCCAGTGGCGTGATTTTTAGGTAATAGTTAAATAAAATGTAATGTAATGCAATTATGTAAATACACGATTTATTCATTCATTCACACTTACTAAATTTTCTGGCCATGCTTCGGAGGGCATGTAAAGCAGGCGGTCCCGGGTCTTCCTAGTTGAGTGTAAGAGAGGGCTTTATAGCCCTAACTCCGTTAGGTTGTCTTAGTTATCGAACAAAACAAGTCAATGTTTATTTATTTATTTATGCCCAACCTGACTGCGGCACTGCAGATAGCCATGACAAGTGGAGTCAGCAGTTTCCTTTGCACGGTTTAAAACCAGTTTCCTAGGGGCGGTGCAAGCGCAAAAGTCAAAAGAAGGATTTCTCTGAGAAGCTCTAATGGGACTGGAGTGATGAGGATTCTTGCCAGCAGTCCTGAAGAAAGTATGTTAGTTTTCGTTTTTTAACTCTGCTTCAATATCCATTGGCCTCAGGACTTCAGCATTAGGGTCGCGATCTCTCCAGGATATGAGTAGCATTCATCTGCATACCCACATTTCAAATGCACTGATGCTATTCTCTATCACTAGTGTCTAAGTCCGTCCCAGTTGATTTTTCTTTTGGAATATCCCAAATGTAGCAATGATCAAGAAAGAGGATTCTTTACCAGTCCTCAAACCTAGACCCGCCTATTTAAATTTAATTTTTTTTATTATAATTGATATTTATTTTTTACTTACCAATGTTTTGACTCCCGTCTAAGTTCGCCACAATTATAGATTTACACAAACACCTTTTTTATTAATAATTATTAATACTTTGAATAATTTTTTTAAAAAAATACAGCACACTGGTAAATTAGACACTATAGTCCTGAAAATAGTAAACTAACTTAACTGGGAAGCTGTTTTGAAGTTGCGAGGTTTTTACGCGCGATGTCTATAAAGTCGGCCGACACAACCACCCTCTATCGCGGTAGGTGAGCAACTGAAGATGAGCCAATGTGAAGAAAGGCTCGCGGTCCGCTCACAGCCTCCCCAATTATCTTCTTCAGGCTTCAAAAATAGCGCATGAAGGTTTCAAGGTCAGCGAATTTTTGTTTTCTTATTTATCGATAGTATAAGGAAAGCCTATAGTGATGGTCGAAATTTTTTTTTTTTAAGATTTCAAAACACGTTTACCCAGAAACCTAAAAAGTGTTTTTACTAAATTTCTCTAAATCTCTAAATCTAAATTTATCGGTTAGTGGGCAAACTACTTGGTGGATTTTTATAAAATTCGGCGTGTTCAAGCTCACAAAAATCGTATCATGGGATAATTTGTTTATTTTAGGTTTACTCAATTTTGGGGGCTTTAACTTCCAAAAACTAAAAAAAAAAACTAATAAAACAATTTTCTTAAAAACGACTCCAACTATTTTCTTTAAATTCAAATAGTTAATAGTCGTTTCTAATGTTAACATAACCAAATGACTTATTAAAAAATTATAAAAACTTATTAGGGGACAAGCATGGGCCGGTCACGGCAACATTAAGTTTTCTAAGCAAGACCGGAGTCATGCCCCACCTGTAGACTGTAGACAAAACCATTCTAAAACACCCATGACTTCCGCACACACACACACACACACACACACACCGACCGGCGCAAATACTCGAAAGAGTCCCGCGCCTTTAAAAAAAAAAAAAAAAAAAAAAAACCAAACCAAATGGCTTTTCCTAGTTTGACTCTGGGGGCAAAAATTAAAAAATACTCCATTTTTATTAAAAATGACTTTAAGCATGATTTTTCTGTAGAACCTTTCCATCGATACTTGCTAGGTTCCGGTACGTTTTAGGTTTTAAATAGTGGAATAAAACCGAACAGGTTGCTTTCCTGAGCAGGGTTTTGGTTTTGAATGTAAAAAAAACTTTTTGAAGAAATGATTCATTCATGCTCCATTACATTGCATACCCTGCCATGTTACTCTGAACCTGAAGGTATGACTGTTATTCGCTCTGAATGTATCTAGTTTATTATATACAAATGTTTCAATTTAACTAAATGTACCTACAGCAGTTAGTTGTTAAGAGAAGGCAATAGGCCCTAATCTCACTGTACACTGTATCTACATTTTTTTTTCAATAAAGGCTTTATTATGATTATTATGATTATTATTATTATTATTATCTTATAATAAAGAATAACTATTTTATGTATTTAAGCAAAATTGTTGGAAACACACAGAATAAGAGGCAACTGAGAAACGTAGACACATTGAGACAAAATATTCCTATAACACATAATAAGTACGGCAGACGCCTCAATGAAACAGTTTTACCAGAGACATTTAACAAATTGCCACTTAAACTAAAAGAATTGAACAAAATAGGGAAAATAAAAAAAGAATTAAAAAAATACTTAATTTTAAATACAGACTATTAGCCATTTCATTATACATATAATTTTCCATCAATATATAATAATATATAATAGTATAAATAATAAATATATATAAATACATCCTTCAGAGTTCAGAAGGATCTCACTCATTGCAGAAAGCTAGAGTGAGTACTATATAATGGTTTATTATTATTAATTATATTTATATCTTGCAGAGCCACTGCACTATGATCGCTCGATAAGCGGAAGCTTGAGCGTGATAATGCTGATTAATAACAAATTGTTGTTCTCAATATATGCACCTTGTCCGGGGTTACCGGTCAAGGAAAAAAGTGAAGTGAAGTGATTATTATTATTAATAACAAAAATAAATGATTAAGCCTTGCTTAGCAGCACTGTATGAGTCTTTTGTCCCAAATAAGCGCTAGCTTGGGGATGCGGGATGGTATTATTATGTATTGTATTTTTGTAATATATGCTCCTTGTCCAGGGAATACTGGACCAGGAAAAGAAAGAAAGAAAGAAAGATTATTATTATTACGATGTTCAATTTTAATTTTTGCATTTGGAATGTATTATATATATAGTAAGTAGTATATTACGCTACAGAAGTATTGCAGCAGAATAATAATATTCAGAATTGTTCAACATGGTATTCCTCAGTGACAATCAAAACAACAGTCTCTTTCACAAGCCCTTTTATAATCATTTCACCATCTGTAACTCATTCAAACCCTGGATGAATTTACAGTACAAATGAATGAATCGTGTATAGTATACGGTATCATTCTTTTGGCAGATTCCTTATAGTTTAGTCTATGAGAAGAAAGGGTGGCTTAGAACCCAAAAACTATAAGATATTAATATCCATGATTGCAGTACAGATTCAAACATAAACATTGACAAAAGAACAGTCTGAAACATGAAATTGCCAACATAATACATAATACATAAATTTTAATATAATATAATCTTCTTCTTCTTCCGGCTCTACAGCCCTTGGTGGGCTATAATATAATACTACATTAAAATAGTGGTAAAAGTTTTTTTTTTAAATTATTGTTATGCTTTGCGAAAAAAAATAGTATTTTTAATTATTCATTTATTTATTAAGTTTTTCAATCAATTTGTTTTATTTCCTGAAAAATCCTGGGGCGGGGGTTGCTTGACGAATACCTGAGGGTGGCTAAGCCCCCAGACACCCCCCCCCCCCTCTAATTACCTACGCCAATGGGTCCCACCACCTGCCTTAACCGCTTAGGCGGGTATTCCACATACGTACATCGTCAATGAAAATTATGAAATTGAAGGACATTTCAATTTTTCATTGATGGCGCCCATTCCACATGTTTTTTCAAAAAAATTGACAATTTTCTATTGAAACGTATGCGCCAAATTTTTGAAATTTGTTTGTATTTGTTTTTTGAAATTTTATTTGTATTTGTTTTCTTCGTACACTTATTATTTTTAATAAAAACCTAATAATAGTAGGTGATCCGAAGCAAGATCAACCTTCACCGATCTGTTTAATGGATGAAAACTGTTTTATAAAAAAATCAATTAAAATAATTGTACTTGACACACTTGACATATCCCATGACGCCATTTTTTAATTTTAGTTTGTTTGTTTGTGATTTTACTCTATGATCAATTGATCATTGATCAATTTTAACAATGGCATAGAGTAAAATTGAAATGTCCTTCAATTTCATAATTTTCATTGACGATGTACGTATGTGGAATACCCGCCTTATTAGCGGAATTCGACAATCTATCGCAATTAATAGGGGAGTACCAAACCACGAGACCCAGCGGGAGACTAGATTGAAAATACTGTCAATGTCTGGAACCTATTAGTTTTTATCACAAAAACCCTTCGGAAAGGTTATCAAGAGTTTAAAAAATCAATTAGACTTCGCAGCATGTTTTTGAATTATTTGTTTGTGTTATCAGTGGGATTATCTTGATTGACCACCATTTCATCCCTTATGGACCTAAATCAGCTGGAGGGGGTGAACCTGTCAGGCTCTTATGTTAATATACAAAAAAGTTATTCTCAGGCCCGTAATCGGGATTTTATTTCGCGGAAGGCAGCGATCCTATAGTAGTATAATAATCATAATAATAACAATTCTTTATTTCCAACAAATACAATTATTAGACGAAATACAATTAGGGCTCCCATGCCTTCATAGAGGCGTGCGGGATACACCCTACAAAGTACAGTTAAACATTATTCTTTTATAGTATAGTAGGCTATGTAGTGAAAGTTCACTTCTATCCAGTGTTAAGTCCAAAAAATGTAGGCAACAACAAGCCAGCCCCCCCCCCCCCTCCCCAGTTACGGGCCTAGGTAATAATATTGTCAATGTTACAAACCCATTCCATGTACATTCGAGTTCGTGAGTTCTTTTCTAAATTCATCCGGGAATAACTGAAATTAGATGATATGGTAAAAACTGGACTTGGCGGAATTGGAATCCACAATCTACGCGCTTAACCGGGGCGTCGCGCGTCGTCATAACCGCTGGACCACAAGCCCCGACAATTGCAGTCATCTCCATATCCCACTTCGCTTAAATGCTTTTATCGACAAGATTCGCCTTGCTAGACAGATTAGCACAGAGCTACACTACTTATACAATCTAGCCGAACAGGTCTGTGAGCTTACTTTATTGCATAAAGGCAATACTTTATTCAATACATTGCAGTATGATGTATATTACATAATATACAAAAATATATATGTTAATATGTAACATCATGCGGAACTTACTGGGAACTAAAGAGAACGGCCCAAGACAGGGAGGAGTGGAGGAGGAGGTGGAAAGATTTGCTGCAAACCAATCGTTAGAAGAAGATATATCATCCGGAATGACTGAAAAGGCGGGAAGAGGTGAAATCTGTCGTAATGTTTCCCCGCCATAATTGTGATTTTCCTTATTTGAAATAACTTAGGCTATTCGTTATGGGAGACATGTTATTAATATGTACGTTTAGTTGTAAGAAAGAAAGAAAGAAAGAAAGAAAATTGTCTTTATTTTCCATGTGGGCGAATTTTGGGCCTTTCTGCCCACTCTTACAATTAACCCATAACAGTCACATGTTTAATTTTATTTGTTTACTTTATTTTAGAGCAGCAAAAAATTTTATATTTGTAGGTCTACCTAGGGTGACCTTACAATTATTGTATATGTGTTTTATGTCTCAAAAGACGCTTACTTACTTACCGTTTTTTAGTTCCCATAACTACTCCATGTAAGCAGAATCGCCCAATCTGTGATATGCGGAGAGCTACTTTGCTGTATTTCTTTTTTTGAAGTTGTAAAAAATTATTCAATGGGCGATTCTGCTTTCATGGAATATTCATGGGTACCAGCGATTTTAAGACCGGGGTTAATATAATACCAAGTCACGTGATGGTACCTATTAATTCAATTGCTTAAAATAAATGAACAGTAAATTTCAGAGTTTTTAAATTTTGATGTTGGTAATCATAGAGGGAACAATTAGAAGGCGTCAACAGACCTGGGCGCCAAAGAAACAAGTATCTGTAACAAGTGATGGAGGATGTAGGGGACAAGTCATACGTGGAGCTGAAGAGGGCGTGCCAGAATCGAGGGGAGTGGAGGCATCGAAGTCACATGTTGCTGCCAACCAGCCAGACGGCTGTAACTTGAAGAGAAAAGAGATGTTGGTAATTTTCAGCAAAAATATAGCCGAAGATAATTAAATTGTTTAAATAGACACAATTTTTATTTTAGCGCTTAGCACTCATGCGACAATTACCAACATCAAAAATTACAAAAATCTGAAATTTACTGTTCAATTTTTTGAAACAATTGAATTAGCATTAGCAAAGACTTCGATGGAATAATGGTAGCTTGCTCGTACTTGTGAGAGTCTCTACACATCATGCGATCGGTGACCTTTCGTAACTCAACACAGGTAGGTATTACCTACAAAGGCGACTAAAGAGGTTATTCGGATACATTCATTGAATTGTTTGCATGCGATTAACCTTTTTATAAATTTTTTTTATAAAAAAGCATCACTTGACATGGTATTATATTAACCATGGTATTAAAATCGCCATGATTGGGCTGCTGATCCGAACCACTAGTAGACATTACGAGATTTCAAATATTGGCGCGTATAGCAGAAGAAGGCTGCAGCCATTTCCCACGTACAAGTTGCAGTTCAAAACTTGTAGTAGTTCTGTTCCAGAAAAAATCAAAATGGAAGGTATTATTGAAGGTAAAGTGAAATACATTAATATTACTCATAACAGTAGACATAAAAATCAACTGTTTCAGTTAGAGCTTTCTACACTGTGAGTGATTGAGGTCCTACTATGACCTAAAACTACCATAGAACTATACCTGAAAATGTTTATTAGACTAACTTATACTGTATACTTTCGTATACTTATTTCAATATACGTATGCCGCGTATACCAATGAGGTTCTGCAGGGACAGTTTTGGTCACTAGGTTCGCAGACGACAAACCGATATCCATATTATTCAAAATGGCCGCCGTTTGCATGTGAAAACTAAGCTCTTAGCATTAATTAATTCTTTTAATATATTTTATAATATTTTTACTATGCCTGGACCTTATTTCGCTGCATATAATTTAAGTATATTCTCCATGATTTATAGAAAAATATCACATTAAAATAATGCTTATTTAAAAATAATTTTAAAATAGCATTGAGGCTTATGGAAAAATCAACGCTTTGATATCATTGCAACTGGTGCTGCCATCTACAAAATGACGTCACAAATGAACCTGATGATACTGGTTAGGTCTACCTACAAGAACAACGCCAGAAAACTTTAAATTGATCTAATTATTTTTTTATAGTATAGAAGCGATAGTGATTTTCAATCAGAATTAGCCTCTAGAAAAGGAACGGTAGAAGGCATGATACACGCCTGGGGAAATACATCCTTTTCTATCTTCTTAGAGGTCAGCTTCCCTATACATGAATCAGTAAATTAAGGCAAACCTCTCGTATGTTTAGCATTGCTACCTTCTCATTTTTTTTTTTAAATAGAGGTTTTAGTGGAGATTATTGTTGCCAAAATATTTTTTTATTAATAAATTAGTCGGAAATGTTATGGATAAAACTGGGGATCCTGAAAATGATTGTGTATTAAAGGCTTGCGGTAGACCAGACGTGAATTTTAAAACGACTACGTGCTCTAGAGTTATTATTCATTGCAAAGAATGCATTTCATGGCTCGAATGCAAGTGTTGGCCAGATTGTCCTGTATGCTTTGGGAGAGATAAGCCATTGGAACCCGCCAAAAAAACTTTTTGAGTCCTGGGACCACCTATAAGCTTACTATGTCTTTTCAATTACCGGTACTAAAAAATTATTTCCTTAATATATCACTTTTATGTGAAGCATTATTGTGTTTTACTACTTAACCCGCTAATTACTTAACAGGCTTCTCAGGATTCATGAAAAATGTCGTAACACACACTATATACACCCTTTTTTTCACTAAGCTTGCAACTTAGATATGAATACGGATTACTTCAAAATAGAGTCAAAATTAATATTACACATGGATCGCTTTGTGTTGCAACAACCAAAAAAAGGTCTTCTAATTTCCCGCTAAATGTTTCCAATACATTTAAAAATTTTCAGAAACCACAGTATCTCCAAACAAAACAATTTTGCAATAGGCAACTCTCCATTATTTTATTGATATATTATTATTATTAATTAATAACAATTTATAATATATTAATATCAATATTCAAAGAAACCGTCGTAAAAAACATACGATTTACAAACCTCGATTTCACACAAGAATCTCGTAAATTGAGAAAAATTAGTAAGTGAAATTGTGAAGGCAACCTACATAAGTTACTACTAGTACAAGTAGGTATTACAAAAGTTACATTACCAAAGCTAACCATCTCTTACCCTATTCTTTGTATACCAAGGCCCTTGGCCTGAGTCCCAGTTCACGGATGTCTCCATCCAACGACCCAAGCCGAAATATTTCATCTAATAATCCAAGATATTATAACTTGGTTGTAAAAAAGGTACCAAGGCCTTGTTGAAAAGAATAGGCTGTATATAATTCATGGCCGCAACAACCAACGCACTAAGTCGATAGGATGATTGGGGAAAAAAGGGACTTACTTATCTTACAAATAGCTTATCAATAACTTTATCGCTGGGATTGTTGCGGTCCGTTATGCCGCTAAATAAGTCTTTTAGGTTTTTAAGCACTGTACACAATCATTTTAGGAGGTACGGGTATAGGTAATTATTTTACAAGTTTTAATGAATTTATTCAGTGCTTTTCTATACTAGGTAAATTGCAACGTCTTGTAACGCGTTGCATAAAATATTAAAAGACAGACTTATATCCGTTGTATTGATGGAAAGCTTAGGCTATATAGGTTAATGACATTATTGTTGAATTTTTATAATATACAGGCTTTATATTATAAAAGTTGAAGTAATAATGTTTGGTTATTTTATCTTACACATTCGACTACAAGTCTCCTTTACTTTCAGGGACAAGTTTAGGTCTGTGATATTTTCTTACTGATGCAAAAATAATAATAATTGTGCCCAAATATTTAAAGAATATACTGTATTTCCTTTAAATACGACACAAGCTTTTATTGATAAGAAAAGGAAGTTCACCGTAGATACTGCCCACCCCTAGAGCAACCCAAAATCTGTTGCTTTGTAAATTTTTCATTTAGGTAATTCAACACTGAAGTTACATAGATTTCGTCCATCCAAGTACCTAGTAGTAGTAGAACTATTTCATAAACAGTACTACTATATGGAATATTTTAGTGTTCGTGCTGGGAATTTGCCGTGACAGAAATTGACTATATGGATTTTGGTTATTATTATTTTATTATTTTTTTTATCATAGGTTAGCTGGTAGAGTAGTCCTTTGGGGCTAAAGCTCGCCTAATATAAAGCCGTTTTTCATTTCATTTCATTGACCGGATTATTAAAACTAGCCTCATGGACGGATACAGGGGGGGGGGGGTTGCTGCCCATCCAACAAAATTTAGTAAATCTATTGTAAGTTAATTTATGACGCTCATTTTTAATCGAAACTACATATGTTTTTCCGATTTTGACCCACAACTACGCCCGCCAACCCCCAAAATGTGGGCTGGATCCGTCCCTGACTAGCCTCCATGGAATGGTAAATAGCATTCCTATAATTAATTGCAGGCACCACCAATTTGAATCCACCAGAACAGAGCCTGTTCAAAACTGCAGCAAACATGATAGGGTGCACAGCGTTTGGCAGGGGAACAAGGAGGGACATGATAACGCGCTGAGACTGCTAGTTAATCTAAGTGCAGGACCTACTGGCGATTATTATTAATCCTAACCTGGGATGAAAAATGTAAACAAGATAATTTTATAATGGAAAGTGATAGGCCTTAGGATAGGATTTAAATTTGTTTTGTTTACATTTTTAACCCCAAGAATAAGGTAGTAGACTGGCTGGTTAACTCCAATTAATTAATCGTGTGCCTTTAATATGTTCCCCAAGTGGTTCGGAATCCACTATAATTAGGAGGTCAGACAACTCCTCTTCTCCCTGAGGTAAAAGAGTCTGCCCTAAGGGTGCCTCAAGTTAAGAAACAGACTGACTCTCCCGCGCCAGACTGATAGGGCTGCTTAAAGCAGGAATGCTAAAAAAAGACATTGGGAAACAAACCTCCTCTACTACTTGAATAAACTAAATTTTCATATCTTACGTATCAAATTAAATATATATATATAAACCAACCGATATAGGGGGATCCAGGTTCCAGGGCAGCTTCCACCGGCGAATTTACTTCATTTGTGATTTGAGATTTTATGTTTGTTTTGTTTTAAGGAGACTATTATGTAGATACTTAACTTATCTATTATAAATTAAGTTATAATATGGTAGAGACTTATTAATGATGTCTGCTACCATATTATAACTTAATTTATAATAGATAAGTTAAGTATCTACATAATAGCCTCCTTAAAACAAAACAAACAAAAAATCTCAAATCACAAATGAAGTAAATTCGCCGGTGGAATTGCCGCCTTAGGAATTACAATATATGGTGGCCAATGAGAATATACAATTCTTTCTTCGTCGATAGGCAAACGATTACTGATCGTAATTTCTAATTAAAAATAATAGCAAATTTAATACTTTTTCAAGTAAAATAATAACGAAATTAAATTAAAAAGCTAAATGTGCAAATTATGAAATAAAAACTTTTTTTAAACACTTTCATTGTAGCACCTTAATTGAGCTACAAACATGTGGAATAATTTTCGTTCACAAAATTCCTACTAATACCGACATACAATCCATTTATCATACAAAATACCTACGATAATAATTAATTTTATTACAATAATTTATTAAATAAGAAGGTAGCATTGCAAGATAATATTGCAGCATTGCAGGCAATGGCAAGATCTGCAATAAAGTATTTATTTTATTCTTAAGCTTTTACAGTACATTTTAATTTGTGGTACTTGCATGACGTAGTTAAACATACTGGTCGCAACGCACTTTAATTTAATTTAAGGAATTTTATTAACTTTAAAAATTAATCAACTTAGAGTAATGCGTTTTGGATCGTTTAACACATTACAGGAATATTAGATGTTTGCGCAGCGCTGGTGGGAAAATTCGGTACTTAGGACGAAAATGGCAGTTGTACGTTTGCCTTTCGCAAATGGAGGTCTGTAGTGCAGTTGGAGTTGGATAGTTTGCTCCCGGCAAAAATATATTTTGAATTTCAGGAGGCGACTTCTTCGACCAGTCAGTGGTCGAAAATGACGTGGCAGTTGTACGCTTGCCGTAAATGGAGGTCTGTCGGGAAGTTCTTAGGGGGTTACGGCAATGGCGCTTCCACAGCCCTCTACTCAGGGCGTCCTGGTTTGTGAGTGTGAATTAGTCCATATCTTTATTGGCAACGTCATCTCCGGTCTCTCCTACTTCCTGGGAGCACAATCTCCTCAGTAGATGAACCACAACTGAACAAAATCCCCTCTTAGTCCAGTGGCGGCGCTACGGGGGTGCCCGAGGGGGCCTGCCCCCCCCCCAACAGTTTCTCTGGCCCCTCCGTGCCCCCCCCCCTTTTTCAGATATTTTACATGTTGTTAAATTGGAGAATTATTGAACCGTATACCTACTCCCAATGAAAAATGTTTCGTTTTATCATTGGCCCCCCCGGATGGAAGTCATGCCCCCCCCCCAGCCTTAAAATTTCTAGCGCCACCACTGTCTTAGTCTATGTAAATTTATATATCGATGGAACGAACGATATTGAGGCGACAAGTACATGACTGCCTAGTCTAAAAATTGTAGGAGTCACTGCAAACTCGCTATCATTGTATTGCACAAAAGCCCAGCTACTGAATTGTACGTATATAACACGTTATTGTATAATTTACATAATGCATTGGGTGATTGTGTAGCGTGTTAAACGAGCCAAAAAATTATTCATTAAAATGTCTTATTACTTTGTTTTAAAATCTAGAAATTCACAGAAGCGCTTTCATATTTAACCATCACCAAACATGTTTTCAGCATAATTAATTATACATTATATTTTGCACAGCACTCACAAATTTATTTGATCTTAGTCTTTTTTGTAACTAGTGAAACTATAGAGTCTTAATATAATAAATTGAATGCGATGTATGCAATGAATTGTCAAAATAATAATGAGAAACAGAAAATAATTAAAAGTACCTACCTAAATTCAAAGTAAATTAGGGAAACGGACACGATCTTTACCGGGTTGTTAATAAAATCATCCTAATAGAGATTAATAATAATAATAATAATAATATTGTCCTGAAGGACGTTTTATGAACCTAGGCCTACTTAAAGTGGCCCATTGGTGCCTTGTCCAATGCCAACGACCCCATGGATTTATTTTCATTATTTATATTGTTTCCGTATGCAATTTTGGCCATTGGCAAACTGGTAAATGTCCTCGATGTCAACCTACACCGGCTACAAGCGATAATGGACAAGCTTACCATTGAGACAATGTGGCGGGCGAAAGCATGACTTAACCAAGTACAGATACGAGTCCCGTATTAAAGGTTGCTTGTCCTTTGGAACGAAACGTCAATCGTGGAAAACCAAATTGCGTTTTGAAATATCCTTCGAAAATGCCGTGAGAGCGACATAAAAACTTATAGATACTGTAGACTCGTATTTGTACTTGGTTAAGTCATGCTTTCGCCTGTTACACTGCGTCAATGGTAAGCTTGTCTTAGCTTGTCCATTATCGCTTGTAGCCGGTGTAGGTTGACATCGAGAACGTATTCCAGTTTGCCAATGACCAAAAATTCATACGGAAACAATACAAATGATTTCCGAAATTCATTGGGTCGTTAGCATTGGACAAGGGACCTATGGGCCTGGGTCCATAAATAGTCCTTAAAAAAGTAATAACTAACTATAGAATTCCGGCCATCTTAACTTATCGAGCCACTAAGTTTAAGGGGAGCTTATATCTTACTATTGAGATAACCTCCCCCTATTCTTAGGGGCTGGATAAGGTTAATCGGAAAGGGTCTAAGTCGAACATTAGATCAAATAAATTTGCGTCTTATAATAGTCATCGTTTGAACATTACTGGATACCCTATTTAATAAAGAAAATGAATTATAACCCCAATATAGGTTAACATGTTTTTTTTTTTTTGCGTAACAAGGTGTTGGTCAGATGTGAGATTTTTTGTTTTAGGGGGGGGGGGCCCATTGTCGGAGCGGAGGCCGTCTAAATTGTCCAATTTGTTTATTCTAAAAATGGGAGAACCACTCCAACAATAGGGTCCCAGTTATGGGGGTGAGCCTTGAAACAGTGGAACAGAATTATATCATAAGCGAATATTCACAGACTGTTACAGCGTCTGTGCCCACTCTACCGGGAAAGACTTGAACTGGCGCAGTGCTTCAGCTCCAGCGCCTGTGCCCGCTCTAACGGGAAAGACTTGAACTGGCGCAGTGCTTCAGCTCCATCGCCTGTGCCCACGCTTACGGGAAAGACTTGTACTGGCGCAATGCTTCAGCTCCAGCGGGCCTACTATGTAATTAAATGTGAATCATTGGATAACGGGTATGTTTGGGTAATTTCTGAAGTTCTAACTTCTAAGGAAAGTATTTATTTGGAGCACGCAGGACCTTTAGCGGTGCAATATATGAAGGATAACATAAAAATATCCTTTAAGAAGCGGGAAAACACTAGTTAGCGTAAATCGAAATAAAAAAGTAACAGTTAAAAAATCCAAGTTATTGTTTGTTTATTTCTTTACCCTTTGTGATATCTGTTTTACCCCAAGTTATCTAGCTTTAACACAGAAAATTGAGCACCCCTATTTTAATTAAGGTGAAATTTAAAAAATGTTGTCGGCTACCAACTACCTACGAGAAAGTACCTAATAAAAAATGTGTAATAAACCGCCACAAAACATCGTCATATTTTCATAACACACAACTTTCGTGTAGAAATCCAACATGGTGGGCCTTACTCTGTTTGGTGGGGCGTAATTGCCATACTTATCTTTGTGAAGAAGTGAACTTCATGGCCAAACTAGGACATGGAGGTCGTACCATTTCTCTGCCACTGCAGTGAGTCCGAGGAATCCTCAGAACACGAGTGGTTTGTCTCTGCCCAGCACTGTGACGGGCGCGGTTGGACTGTCTTGAGACTGCCTACATCGGCCAGGTCGATCTGAGTGACTTGTTGTTGGTGGGCATGACTGTCTTTGCTAACAAGGTTAAGCTGTTATTTTGTTATTTTTTAAACAGTTGATTAATTGGCAATTAGTATGAATGATTGGGATGTTATCGCAATAATTGTGCTGTTCGAAGGGTTCAAGACCTATGGCAGCTTCAACTCTTCATATAATAATAATATGAACCTAAGTAGGCCTGCATCTACCGCCCAACTGTTTCAAAGCTCACACCAGGCAGAAAGTAGTGAGCGATGAGAACTATAATATTATAGATTGGTCATGTCCGCAACGGGACGATGTACATCAAGTCTGTGTGGTGGAACAGCCCGCAGCGCGGCCTAAAGCTGTGTCTGTTCCAGCCTGTACTAGATGGCGTTGAGCGCGCGCCGAGACGTCGGGTTTTGATGCGGTGAGTGGTAGCTATCGTCCCTACGATGGTACCTATCGTCGACGTGCGGCGCGTATCGCTCGTCGTAGCGCTCCTCGTAGCGCGGCTCCGGCGGGTAGTAGAGCTCGTCGCTCATACTACTCCGCGTCGCGTGAAACTGCTCGCGGCGTGCCCGTGCCGGATGCGCCTGCTGGTGCGCCGGATGGCTGCTGTAGTGCGGTTGGTGGTACGCGTCACCGCGATCGTCGTACTCGTCGACTTCGGAGGGGTCGCGCGCGAGTCGGGAGCGTCGATAGGCTTGGTTGGGGTACTGGTGGTACTGCTGTTGCGATTGCTGCTGTGGGTATTGCTGGCGTAGGCGGCCGTATCCTCTATCTGCGGGCAGAAGATGGAAGTTTGATTAGAGGGTGACATGGGGGTGAGTTTCTTTGGGTGTAAGTTTGAGACAGTCATGGCGACAAATCACCTAGGATTCGGCTCGCTGGAACTAGAGATCACACCTGAGATTCTTTATAAATTGAGCTTATGGCATAGAGTATGGGCGTTTAAGAATCTAATTCTACTACCTAAGCAATATTTGGTAGACCTAGATTAATTCACATAACTGTGCTTCACATCTTCATCCAAATTTGCATGAGGAAGTGAGGCACACCTGGAATATTATTACTCTTTGCCCAGCCATTGAACATTCCCCCTGATTAGGCTACATACTCTAATATTTTTCTAATATTGGATCCAATAGAAATGGAACATGACCAAAAAGTTGGAGGAAATAACGACAGAGTTCGTAAATACACTACAGGAAACAACATAACATCTATATTGTTAGTCAATCACATGGCAACAACACGGCAACCTAGGGCAAAACCTCTGTTAGTCAAAGTGTATAAACTCTGGGTATCATCAGGGGTCAAATTCTGTACTTACAAAACCAATGGACTAGCGTGAGATATAGTGAAAGAGATAGAAACATTTTGATGCCAGGTTAAGTTGTTAAACTTGCGACAAAACGGTTATGATGACGCGCGGCAAAGCTGTTATAGTTCGACATAGCTACACAGGCGGAACACCCCTGTCGCAGCTTTGAACAAAAACAAAAACAAGCGACGTGTTAGTTCAAAATGGCCATGCTAAGCCGAAATAGATGTCGATTTCTAGTACAGAAGAGATGGGACATTCTTTCCCGCCAAGGAAGTTTTGAATCATTATCACGCCTTCTTTCGACCAATTAACGCATGCCTAGGACGCTTCCAAACCGAAAAAAATCGCATCGTGGCTGCAAGCCAATCTCTAATTGTTCGAAATAAGAAGCGTCAATAGGCCGATAGGTTCAAAAAATTCTTAGTGGAAATGAATGTCCCGTGTCTCCTACACTGGACACTGTCCAAATATAGCTCAAATTTATTAGCGAGGTAGTGATATTATTTGCTTCTGGAATCGTAAGAAGACTCGTAGCACGAAGTTGGCGTTATCCGCTCAATTCATTTCTATGCTCGTCTGGTAGCCTCATGTGTTGTATAAGTTTAAGACGTGGGTGAACTAGAACGTCTTTTCATGTTTATCTTGAAGGGGGGGGGGGGGCGGTCAAAAGTGTGTAGGCCTAATAGAATCGGCCTTATGATATTAGCCGTGGAGGGAGACTTCTGGCCGTACTGGGCCCGGTCTATTGACATTCTTCTACAGTCACATTCTAATTGCGGCTTGCAGCAAAGGATTCCAATTCTCCGTCCGGGATTTTTAATCAGTCGTCGCATACCCTGTTACAGGTCTTTCTTGGTTTGCCCCGACAGCTTTGTTGCCCAATCATTGGTTTGACGGTATTTTATAAATTGTATCAAAAGAACTCATCAGGGGAAGAACTGATAAGGTGATTCCTTGATAATTGCCAGTTACAATTTCATACAAATACCGCAAGGCAATGGCCCTGGTGCGGTTTGACGTGTTGGTTACCTATCTAAACAAATAAAAACCTATCATAAAATGCGTCCAGTATCTTTACGCATAACGTATAAGGCTTTCGCATAACTGGTCATTGTAGTCGTTTACTGAAATGAACTGTTGCGCGTTGACCACGTAGGCTAGTTGATCGCTTCTTTAACTATTCGTTTCGTTTCGGAAAAGCGGGGGCGGGGGGGGGGGGTCGAGGACTCCAAATTCAGAATCTCCTCGCGTTAATAAAGTTGAGCTATACTTGTTTGCTAAAAAAAAAAATGTGGAATGAATTAGCATTATCAGCGAAAAAAAAAGTAATATCCCAGACTCTTCGCAGTTCTGCAACGAGGACTTCATAGCTACGGTAATATTAACGTGTAATATATACTAACCCATAGTAAGGCCCGTATTATACTGTAAAACATTTTTTAAAACATATTTTATAACATATTTTATAAAATATTTGAAGAATGGGTCTTTTATTAAAAATTGTTTCAACAGTCCAACTGAACTTCGCCATTTTGGAATCTTCTTCAAATTCTTTAATAAAATGTAATGCCAACCTATTACATTTTATAAAAGAAATTTTATGAAAAAAAAAATGTTTTATAAAATATGGCCTATTACACTATCAAAGATCTTTGTCAAATAACTTTTAAAAAATATATTTTATAAAATGTTTTACAGTGTAATACATTTTAAAAAATATATTTTATAAAATGTTTTACAGTGTAATACAGACCTTACTTTGGGCTCCGTTCGCATAAACGTTATTAAAGAGGCCATTATAGAATAGTTCGATTTAGTAAATAAATTTAGGTATTATTATCTGCTAAATTCTCACAGAAACAGCTAAAATTATATGTGAATAGAGAGTACTCTATTGTTTGCTGGTTACAGTACTGAGTGCCCAGATATTAGGGGAGACCTGGAATCGAGTGTTTGACACCTTTTTTTCTTTTTTTTAAATATTTTTTTTAACAGTTAATCGCCAACAAACAATTTAATGAACGTATCCGATTAACCTCTTCTGTCGCCTCACTAAGTAACCTAATAGGTACTTGTGTCGAGTTATGACACGTCTCCGATCACAAGGTGTGTAGAGACTCGCACAAGTACAAGCACGCTACCTTCTTGCTACCGAAGTCCTAGTTCTTTACATGCTCTATGCCCATTTCATGCCAAAAGGATCAATCTACGATTCTTTCAATATGAAATACATAATATTTAATGCGTACAGTAGGTCCATTAAATGGTGTACAATACATTAAATTGACTTTGGTTGTAAGAGCAACCTTCTCAAGACATTATATCCGAAAGAAGGAATAATGGGATATCATCTTCGGTAGCAACGAGTCTCTACACACCATACGATCGGAGACGTGTCGTTACTCTCCACAAGTACGCTAGGCTATTAAATTACTCAAGGCGGTCAATCGGATACATTCATTAACTTGTTTATTTGCGAGTGACTTTTTTTTAGCCAAGAAAAAACGTATTTGAACCCCAGCAGTCCAGAACTGTCTCTCGTTGCGATACGATGTCTTTTTCGGATCAATCTATCCAAATGGCTATTTATAGAACGAAAAAAAAGGAAAGCGTTGCTGAACTACGAAGAGCACTCAATGGTAAGCAGTTTGCAAATAAAAAGTCAGCAATTCAAAATTTTGTTTACGGTACCTATATGAGCACAGTGAAAGACAAATGAGGTAGTGAGGCTTGGCGTATATTATTGTATAGCGTTTCTTTAAACCGCTACACCGCCTAAACAGCAAAAGAGATTATGGACATGATATGATTATCTTATTATAGCCTAAATAGGTCACAGAAGTAAACCCACTGTATATGAGTTGAGTGAAAATCATTCAGATACCGTAATGGTAGAATTCATAAAAGGAAGTAATATATATATATACTGTACATATACTCATGTAGGCAGTTACTCCAAATTTGTGAAGTAAAAGGTTTTGCTTCTTTTAATGAATTCTGCGCAATGGGGCGTTCTGTTTTATTCCTCGAAGCAAAACCTAAGGCCTTTACTCCAAATTTGTGAATTAAAATGTTTAACTTCTTCTTATGAATTCCGCTCAATGAGGCTGATTGAGTACAGAACCTCGTTTTATTTATCGAAGCAAAACCTTCTGCTCCTAAAGCATTTACGCCAAATTTGTGAAGTAAAATGTTTTACTTCTTTTTATGAATTCCACTCAATGATGGTATAGTGAGGCTTGTTGTAACCTTTAGGCTTTATATAATGGAAAATTAGTGCAAATATTACTAGTATAAAAATAGTATAAAAAGGTATATGGACATGATATGAGTTAAGAAGAGTATGTGTGAGCAGAGAAACCCGGGTCCGCAGTACCGTATGTAAACTATTATAGCCTACTATGAATTCCACCTTAATTTTATAGAGAGGTACTCACATATCCTATGGTAAAGTGGAAAACGCAGTTTAAATGTTGAGGCTCAGATTTCAAAATATTTTGTTAACAAATGACGACTGCCGAGTCTTTTTGACAAAATTAATCAATTGAGGCGTACAATTGCATTCAAACTCATTTTGAGATAAACGAACTTGAAATTAAGAAACTTTAATATTTTTCATTGATGAACAGATTTGCAAATGCATTTTTCAGGAACTGAGCATGCTACAGTTATTGGCCTGTAAAATTGATAAGTGCTCCAAGAAGACAATAAAAATAAATTCAGTTATACGCTTTGGCTTCTATACAGTATGCCTCAATTCTTCATCCTGCAGCCGCAAAGATATATGAAAATGGTTAGATGAAAAATTTACAAAAAAATCCAGCTTTGTCCAAACCAGACTAGACTGAATTACTACATTTTTAAGGTAACACATAAGTTATGTCCTGTGAGAAAATATGAATTTACTGAGAAGACTTGTATTTTTTATGTATTTCCATCTGACTAACTTATTTTCATATCTTAACTACAACAGATAGAGAAATCAATTAATTGCATCAAACAGGATTGATTGATTACAAATTTAACATTATTAATGAGTTTCCCCACTATACCCTCGATTGTGAGTACCCCTTTTACCTAATATAACTGAAACTAAGTTACAATATAACCATTAAATTTTTAATGCATGAATAAAGAAGCTGACAAGTGCAAGGATGTGCAAAAGTGAACCAATAATAAATTTATGCATTATCTAACAAGTCAACTATACTATGTAAGTTAAGGGTGTTTCTTCAAGGTAAGTATACTAACGCTTTGGACTAACTGTCAATTTTTAAATTACCACAGCCAACCCCAGCCACTGATGGTTACTGCCATCTACCGGAATCAAAACTAACACTACTTAAATTCTTCTAGAAAGTAAGTATTTTAAAGCTGGCTCCATGACATGGCAACTAACAGGTAGCCTAGCATCTTATCATCACACTTACTTCGAGCGCACCCTAACAAGGATAGAATGCCATTACCAAACTGATGCATCACTAAGTGTGCAAAAAATAGTTTTTAATAAAATAAATCAATTTGAACATGCTGAAATAATACTGTATGGGGTCGAATTTTCAAATATTTTTACCTCGATGGTCAGAGGGGTATCCATATGGATCTTGGTGAATACCTGTGAACGTACGATCTTTATCTTATTGACCCTATAGTATTAGATATACTAGTTTTAAACGGGATATGCGCTTTTAAATTTTCCTAACGGTTGTTTGGTTGGAAGGCTTAAATGGAGTTAGGTGCATTCCATTTTCAGATTAGTTTCATTGGTGCCCCTCAAATTTAGAAGGGAAGCCGACGATAGTCGAGATTTAGAGAGGTCACAAGATGGTTGAAATTATTGGGAAGCAGAAAATACACTTCATCTAGATGGCAGGGTAAATCGAAGTAAGCTGTTTGTACAAAGTCGATTTTCAGAGGAAATATGTATTAAATTGGCAGATATACTTCTTGACATTTCGATGGATGACATTTAGCCATAGTTTTAGAACTCCTTCCGCGGGGCCGGTACCACACGACTACAACAAACGTTGTTTGTGCAAATTTAATCCAATTCAATAATTGGGGCCATTCTGTGTTAGAAAAAGGTACATCCATGTATCAAAATACTCCTGATATTTTTGAGAACTCTACGATTGATAAATCATTAGATATTGTCATAAGAGTTACCTTAGTAAAATATCACATAATATCACATTTTTTTATGTGATATTTTACTAAGTTAACTCTTATGACAATGTGTTCAAAATATTACAAAGTTACAAAGGAGACGATTTTACATATAAATCATTAGATATTTCATTTTTACACTTATCTTTTCCCCCTCATATTCTCGCTTATCGTGGGCGTACATTTCGAGGAATTTCGTAAAACAGTTTCATATAATTACAGTAGAAGTCATTGTGACATTGACAAAATACAATTCCTCTTAAAAAATTCCATTATTGGATAAAGGGGAAATTTTGCACCTCGGATTTTGGGGCTAATTTTGAACTATTCAGTCCTACAATTGAATGCACTAGTCCAGGGGTCATAAACATTTTTTTATCAGGTAAGCCGAATTTTGAAATAACCTGAAGTACCTACCCTAGATCTACTAGAAGAGCCAAGATCTCAAACCAAAAAGTAAAATTGATTGCTGTCAACTGAGCAGTAAGAAACGCCTTATGGGTTATTATATTAGGTATTGTATATTTAAAAAACGTATCCATTATAAAATTTAGGTAGTCATCTGGATGTGCTATGGACATTACCTAGTTAATTTTTGTAGGTACTAATAGGTAGAACCGGCCATACAGGGAAGAGCCACAGGGAAGAGCAAGGACGGATACAGGGGGGGGGGGGGTAGCTGCCCCCCCAAAATTTGGTAAATCTATTGTAAATTAAGTTATTACGCTCTAATTTAGTCGATCTTACATAAGTTTTTCCTATTTTGACCCTCAGCAACCCCCCCCCCCCAAAAAAATGGGCTGGATCCGTCCCTGGGGAAGAGTCACATGCGGCCTCACGTTGTCGACCCCTGCACTAGTCATTCCTTCAGAAGAATACATTTTTATCGTACTATGAATTATAGAACAGCTAGTAATGCATACACACCTGGAGGGGTAGTATTTAGATGATCCATAGTGCCAATCATATCTTCACCAGACGGCGACATCGCTGGACTGTTGAGTGGCAATGGTCGGGGGACGGTAGGGCCACCCACGGCGGCGACAGTCGGGGGGTGAGTGGCGCGCCAGTACGCCTCTAAATATTCGGCAATGTGCTCGCACGCTTCCTCAAGCACGTTCTCGTCGAGGATGACGTCGAACATATCTGGGGTGCACATGGCCAACTTTTCCGCGGCTACCACTTGTACGTTCATATTCCGAATCTGACTTTTCCCTCTGGACTTCACTAGACGCTGAAGCACCTGCAGCAAAAAGTGGTTTGTCTAACCTGTCCATCTGATCATGTTCGAAGGGGAATATAGTTGGGTGAAGCTAGGTTGCCATTGCTACAAATTTGTCGTGTGCTGACACTTGTGCCGAAACTTTTTTGCAAGGGAAACAGTATAGATCATGTTGCGGCACAAGTCCCGGGGAAAAAATGTGCCAAGCGACTTCGACACACAACATGTGCTGCAATTCGTGCCACAGACAATAGAAACCGGTGCTTTTATGCTTTAAGCGCTTCCAATCAGTACTGCGAAGTGTACTGTGCAGTCTTGCACTCCCGAGCTCTACGTCAGAAATGTTGCAGATCTCGCAAGAAATTGGAACACTACAATCAGATGCGCAACATGTCTCTGTACTTGTTGCAAGTGCCAAGTGCAAGTTAGCCCATAGCTTGAGTTGTGGTCGGAGCTAGAGACACTGGAACACCTGACATGGGAATTTGTCCCAGTGCGTCGAACATGTGCAGAGCCGTGTAGCTCAAGTTCTACAGAACTAGACATTTTATTGCCAAAGCCTAAAGACCTTAAAATGACCTGTCTGGTTATGCTCGGAACATGTACAGTACATGCATGTACAAGCAGGTTGACACCAGTGCAAAGTGTGCTATGAGGGGTGAGTCCAAAAACACCTGACACGGAGGCTTGTCCCAGCACATCAAACATGTCTAGAGTCTGGGGATCACCCCCAAGTCTCTATATACACGGTTTTAGAACTGTTCTTTTCATTTGCACTGACTAAAGGCTTAAGAATGAATGACCAGTCTGGTTATGTTCGAAATATCAACGTAGTGAGGTTGAAACCGGTGCTATGCGTGCTATGAGGTGTTGACACTAAAACACCTGACATGGAGATTTGTCCCAGTAGGTCAAGCATGGCAAGAGTTGTGTTCCCCCAGTCTCTAAACATGGCTTAAGAACTAGCCATTTCATTGGCACAGACTAAAGGCTTAAGAATGAATGACCAGTCTGGTTATGTTCGAAAGATGTACGATAGTGACGTTGAAACCGGTGCTATGCGTGCTATGAGGTGTAGACACTAAAACACCTGACATGGAGGATTGTCCGAGTAGGTCAAGCATGGCAAGAGTTGTGTTCCCCCAGTCTCTAAATATGGCTTAAGAAATAACCATTTCATTGGCACAGACTGAAGGCCTCAAAATGGCTTGTCTGGTTATGCTCGTAAGGCGTAGCCAACATAGTGGGGTCAAAACCAGTGCGATGTGTGCTAGGAGGTGTATACATTAAAATGCCAGGCATGTAGGCTAATTCCAGAATTTTGAGCTAGTCTTAGTCGCAGAGCTGCATAGGAGCCCACGAATCTACACTGGCGGCGGGGTTATTGATGTACGAGATACATTAGGTCTGGCTTTCGAAGGACATATTGCTCACCGAGCTAGCAACGTGTTTGGTTTATTATCGGTTTTAACCCCCTCCCCCCTTGTTGGGAAATCAATGTCTGTTTATGATGCCAGATACAGGCCTGCAAATAGTCTCCAGAGGATAGCAACATCTATTCGGGGCTCTCTCTTAAGAGTTTTTCCAATCAGGCTTATAAGGGAACGTCTCATAACAAAACCGCAACGATGATAATATACCAGTATTTTAAAGAGACACATCACATTATAGAAAAAAAAATGTGCTTCCAAATTTACCCAACTCAAATGCTTTCCCTACGAGTCGTCTAGACTCTTTGACTATTATAGACCTATATCACGTAAGCGATTGGAGATATCAAAATCTAAACGAAATGCATCAAGCAATAGCTGTAAATACTATGATGTACCTGTTTGAAGGTAGGTCTCTCAACACCAGCCCTTTTTCCCTGAACCTGAAATAAGAGAAATGCGGCTATACCTGAATTTCTAGAGGCAAACTTCAGTTCCACCTGTTAAAAACTGAGGGTTTGAATCCAATGGAGAGATCAAATTATAAATCCATTAGAAGTTGAAGTTAACGAAGCGCTTTTAATGTCCATCAACACTACAATTTTAAAACGAATAGCCTACTTAAAAAATCCCAGACCCACTTATGTTTCAGTGGGATTAGTAAGGTGGTCATTACGAAAGTTCAGGTAAGGCAGTTTTTCTATTAATTCAGGATCAGTGCCGGGTTTGGCTATGGGGCACTGTGGGCCCGGGCCCCAGGGCCCCCACAAAAATGGGGCCCCCACAAAACGAAAAAATACAAATAAAAAATTGAAAAAATTAAAAAAAATCAAAACAGATAACTTTTTAAATTTTCGCGGGAAATTCGAACGCATCGTGGCATTAATGACTCATTTTTGATAAAAATTTAACAAAAAATGAAGTATGTCCACTCCTGCTCTGAAACCACGATTGTTTTGCTTCATTAAATACAAATTGAAAATTTGAAATCAAATTTCTAAATTGAAACTACTTTTATCAGCACTTTCTGGTTGGTATATTGTTAAGGTAAGTAGCATAAGTTAATTCTTATATTAGAGGCGGAAGTACCTAATAGTTGTTCTTTATAAGATAAGGTCCTTATTTTTCGTATTCTGCGCCCATTTACCACAATTCACAGAACGCATCAAAACTTTGTAAGCCTATTAATTTTAATACGAAATGTGCCCAGCCACGTGGTCGCCACAAAATCGAGCACGTTATAAATATAAAATTCATTGGTCTAAAATGTTATATGTCATAAAATGTTATATTATAAGACGCATGATTCGGAATTTTGAGATGTTTTATACAAAAGGGGATAAAAAATAAAATGTATTCGATTTTGTGGTGACCACGTGGCTGCACATTTCATCTTAAGTAGGGCAATAGGAACAAGTGGACTAGATAATTAGGCTCTGGCTAGTGAGTTCTGAAAAAACTAATTTATTACAATTTTTATTTTTGATTCCGTAGTGAAATAATGGATCGTCACAAGGGAAAACGCGAATATGCAAGCGGCAGTGAAAAGCGGAAAATCGCAGCAGATAAAGAAAACAAAATTCAAGATGTTTTATCTAAAACGCGCCGTATAACGGATTTTGTAACAAAAATAGAGACGGGTCCATCTACTCCTAGTTCTACTTCTAATTTTGTTGAAATGATGAGTGGTGATTCTGATTTTCCTGCATCTTCTCAAGTTATTGCTAGCCCTACCCAAGAGGTAAGAGTTTGACTTTAATTACTTAATTAAGGTGACCGCAATCAAAAATTACCGACCCCACTCACCCCAGTAATTCTTATGGAATTAAAAATGGGGGACTCCTGTTAATTTACTGTATGAATTAAACCTACCTAAACTTGAGTCGGCCATGCCGAAAGGATTGTTTACAAAATTAATTACAACTGTAATTGTTTTACTTGTAGGCAGTAATTGATAACAATGACGAATCCGAAAATACTGCTGATGATGGATTTTGCAAAGAAAATGACGTGGGATTGTGGCCAGCAGTTCTTAGTCAACAACACATCGACTATTGGATCAAGAAAGGAAATTTGGAAACTCAGCATTGTAATGAAGATATTTTGAAAGAAAAAAGCTTGGGACAAGTAGATGCAGTGAAAAGAAGAAAATGCCATGCAAGTTTATTCCTTCGTCAAACTCAGGCAGGCAAGTCTATAAGCCGCTCTTGGTTATGTTTTTCACCTAGTACGGGGAAGCTATACTGCTTTTATTGTAAATTGCTCTGCAAATCAGCAAATCAGTTTTCAACTGAAGGGTTTGCTGACTGGAAGCATGCGTCTGAGCGTTTGAAAAGACATGAAACTACCGTAACGCATTTGCAAATAGTTTGCCAATTTAAGCATCTATCAAACGAGGCAATGCGTATTGATCGTGAGTTGGCCACACAAGTGAAGGAGAGCATTGCTTATTGGCGAAACGTTCTAAACAGATTGATTTCCGTCATAATATTTCTTTCTGGACGAGGACTTGCCTTTCGAGGGGACAACGAAATTTTGGGATCAACCAAAAATGGCAATTATTTGGGAGTCCTTGAGCTAATTGCACAATATGATCCGTTTTTAGTAGGCCACTTAGAGAAGCATGGAAATCGTGGCAGTGGTAGTGGCGGCGTTAACTACCTATCTGCCCACATTTGCGAAGAATTAATTGCGCTGATGTCCACCAAAGTTAGCGATGAAATAATTAAACGCTTAAAAGCCTGCAAATATTATTCGGTTTCGGTAGATTCAACAACTGACGAAGGCCATATAGATCAAATGACTGTGATTGTCAGGTATCTAGAAGAAAGCACACCAAAGGAAAGATTTCTTAGTTTTATGCCAAACCAAGGCCATAAAGCTAAAGAATTATTTGATGGCCTCAACAAAGTTTTAAAAAAGTTCGGCCTGGATTTGAAAGATATTCGTGGGCAGTCGTATGACAATGCTTCCGCTATGAGTGGAGAATATAGTGGTCTACGCACTTTGGTGCTAAATGAGAATCCTTTGGCTTTATGGGTTCCATGTTTCAATCATTCCCTCAACTTAGTGGGCACAAAAGCGATGGACTCCTGCTCCCAATCGAAATTATTTTTTAGCTTTCTTGAGCAAATTTATGTATTTTTTACAAGTTCCACAGCTCGGTTCAACGTCCTTTCAAATGTTCTAAAAAGTGCTGCGAAGAAGTATGGCCACAACATACCAGTGCCCAAAAGAATCAGTTTAACCCGGTGGTCCTCAAGAGCGGAAGCTACTAATAGCCTAGTTTTGGGCTATAACGAAATACGAGAAGTCCTTAAAGATCTCTCCGAAGAAGATGTCCAAGCAAGTGGACTCTATTTGCAAATTACCACGTTGGAGATAGCAATTTACGCTGTTCTTTGGAACGATATACTGGCAAGGGTGAATGCAGTAAACATCAATCTCCAGAATCCAAGAATCGACATTAATACTTCGATCAGTGTGATGGAGTCCCTTAAGATCTTCATTGGGGAATTTAGGGATTCTTTCCAAGAATATGAGAAAAAGGGTGTTGAATTGTGTGGGCACAATTCTTATAAATCGGAAACTTTGCGGAAGCGGATCCGAAATGTGAGGCTAAATCCTTTGGATTATGGGAAAACTGAGGAAGCTGAATTCAGTCATAGCGAGAAATTCCGAATCGAAAGTTTCATTCCCATAATTGACCAGTTTATGCAATCATTGGATCGGAGAATTTCAGCATATGAAGACATAAATAGGAAATTTGGATTTTTACAATATTTAGAAAAAATAAGCCCTGATGATTTGAAAACTAGGGCAGAGAACCTGGTGAGTTGTTACACAGGTGACTTGGACGGTAACTTGTACTTCGAGCTAGTACAGTTTCGTGAGTTTGTGAAATTATTTGTGATAGATGATGCACAAAAAAACAATATAATCGAAGAAAAACGTATCAGTTTTGAACGGTTCATGTACAATTTGATTTTAGAAAGAGGAGTAGCTGATAGCTTTCCCAATGTAGAAGTACTTTTGAAGATGTACTTAGTTATAATGAGTGGCAACATAAGCAGCGAGCGATCTTTTTCCGTACTAAAACACATAAAAAATCCTCGTCGCACCAGTTCTTCTGAAGCTCGGCTTAGCCATCTTTCAATGCTGAATATAAATCACGACATAGTGGCAGCGTTAAATTATGACGATATAATTGACAGTTTTGCTGTAATAAAGAGTCGAAGAGTGCATCTTTAAATAAATTAAAATTTTGTGTTTATAATTAGGTACCTATTAATTTATTCCTTTTAAAAATACACCGCAGTGTCTACAGCTTTAGTTGAGTAGCCCTTAGGCTTGTATTGTACTATTGACTTGACTTTATATTACTAAGAATCGCTTTTCTTTTTTATAATGATTTTGCAACCTGTGTCACCATTTTATAATTTATTGTGGGATATTCGTCTAAGGGGATTAGAAATTTCTCCCCGAGAAAGGGCCCCCACATAATTCGGGCCCACGGGCCCCCACAAGCCCAAACCCGGCACTGTTCAGGATGAGGTAGCCTATTGAAAATTATCCGGAAGACAAGGTGTTGACGACGGATTTAGTTATACTTGGCCCCAACTTGAATATCTCCAAACGCTTACGATATTGGTACTATAGTAAAGGTACCGTACAGGAAATCCTGAATGCTCGATAAATGGTGGATGAGTTCACAGTATTACACTGTAGTATTATATGGTATACATAACACTGACATTAAATTAACTTTGGTTGAAGAGGTAACCTCCTCGTTATAACCGAAATTAGAGGATATGGAATCCCTTGGCTTCGAATCCCGCCAAGCCCAGTTTTTTCCATATCCTCTAATTTCGGTGAGTTCACAGTATCACTGGTTCAAAAATAAGCGCAATCTCCGCTTGAACGTTGGCAAGGAAGGCAGGTAGCGCACGAATTACCTTTTTTACATAGTCGGTTACATGGATTAGTTCTTACCTTTTGTGAGGAAATCTTGAGGTAGACGATGATGGGGGCTAGGGAAGTCTTGGCCAATTGAGAAGGGTGGTTTATTGTATCACAGTCTAGAACGACCAACTGCAGGGTTCGCGCCAGTTCAAAGATCCGCTTAACTTTCGCTGGGATGTCGCCAAGGCGCGTAGGGCACGAATTGTTTACATAGTCGGTTACTTGGGTTAGTTCTTACCTTTTGTGAGGAAATCTTGAGGTAGACGATGATGGGGGCTAGGGAAGTCTTGGCCAATTGAGAGGGGTGGTTTATTGTATCACAGTCTAGGACGACCAGCTGCAGGGTTCGCGCCAGTTCAAAGATCCGCTCAACTTCCGCTTGGACTTCGGCAAGGCATGTGGAGCGCGAATTACTTCTCTCCATTATCGCTCGCTTGGATGGGTTATTGAGCAGGGATCTCTTCGCTAGTGATATGTCTGCCATTACTCTAGTGATGATAATTCTGCAATTAATATTATATATTAATTATAATATAGGCTTATCTTCCCTCAATCCGACGTTTGAGGAATTATAAAATAAGTCATTCTGCGTCATATCGGTGAACCCATAGTCCTTCAACGACGTGTCAATGAACACGAAGACACGTATGGATGGTAGCACTAATTACCATAGATCAGCGTTAGATAGTTGAGGCCTACGTACCCTTAAACCTATGTTTGAGGAAGTCAAATAATAAGCTTATAAATATAAAATTGAAGAGACGCAACAGATCTACAATAAGGGAAAAGTCTTTCTATTTATATTTAGAAGTATTGTATGTTCAAGTTCCACGAAGTCACTTGGAGACACTCACTTTGAAGTCAAATAAGGCCTTCTGCATTATATCGGTAACTTCTTTGTCCTTTAACGACGGACCTACGAGCACGAAGGCACGTATAGTATGGGTGTTAACACTAATTACCATAGAATAGCGCTAGATAGTTGAAGCTCACCTTCCCTCAATCCGTTTGAGTATATCAAATGCCTGTTCTGCATCATATCGGCGACCTTGAAGTCCTCCAAAGCGGGGTCAATGAACCCGAACCACGTATGGATGGTAACACTAATTATCATATAACAGCGCTAGATATTTGAGGCTTACCTTCCCTCAAACCGATGTTTGAGGAAGTCAAATAAGGCCTTCTGCATCATATCGGTAACTTCGTAGCCCTTTAACGACGGGCCTACGAGCACGACAGGACGCATGGATGGTACGACGTCGTAAGGCGCGGGCACTTCTTGTTTTTTGAAAAACGCTTTTTTCTTCTCTTTGGCGGGAGGAGTAGTGACAGGTTTGCCTGACCGGGCCCCAGCCACCGAATCCGAGTCCTCGCCTGTTCAACAGCCAATCAACAGTCAGCAATAGTAATAGTCGATTATAATATTCTACAGACATCAAAGAAAGTCAGTTTATTTAGTTACAGTAAATAGTGTACATTTAAATAGTGCATTTGAAATGTGGGTAGCCTATACAGACGAATCCTGGATAGATCGTGTCCCTAATGCTGAGGTCCTGACGCAAATGGATACAGAAGCCGAGCAGAGAATATACTTCTGATATGAGAAACGAAAAGTATCGCCTTCTGTATGCAATAATCTAAAGGATGATTGAAGGACTGAGGGCTCCCCGCAGAAGAAGAACATCCTGGTTGAAAAGTTGAGGCAGTGGTTCGGCAAGAGCACGACTTCCCTTATCAGAACAGCAGTTGCTGTGGCCGAAATTGCCATGATGGCCACGCTTTGATAGAAGAGGCATTAAAAGAAGCAGAAAAAGACGTGTATATATGAAATAGATGTTCGGGTCAACAGTGAGCGATAAACTTTGTGGTTGGTATAATTCAACGTCGCATCGGAGGATCGGATCTCTGCTCTCGGGAAGATATTGATAGCTAGTGGCGATCAGGTCTTGACCCCCCCCCCCCCCGAAAATAAATATTTTATTGTATGCACCACTGCACGGTTACAGTTACACCTTGAATTAAGTCAAGAACGGCTGGACCTATTTTTACGATCTTTGATTTATCGCGAACATCAGCATAAGCGTCATAACTTCACAATACTTTTAATACGGATTGTTGTAAATAGAAACCCTTCAATTGTAAATTATTATATTATATTATTTTTTATTATTATTATATTTAGACCCATGCTGAGAGGGGCATGGCCATGGACATTTTGGAAACTGGAACTAAAATAAAAAAATAAAAAAATAAGGACTTTTTATTGTTTCTATAACTAAGCCAACCTAGCGGAGTTAGGGCTATAATCGTTATTCTTTACGCAACTTTTCTTTTTGCGGCTACACAGCATGAAATTAACTGAGGAAAATTTGGGAAAATTTCTCCTATAAACATAGCTGGATGCGCAAGACACCACATGGTAATGCACAGCGGTGAAAGCCGAGAAAGCATAATATTTAATTAAGGTTTAAATAGCACCGACTTCATTAAAAATTTAACACGTCCCGTTAACTTTCTCTAAGTACTGTTAGGTAGCAAAGTTTTCAATTAAAAATGCATGGACTCTTAATATTTCGTAAGAGGGGAATTTGCACTGAAAGAGTTGACTTGTCTATTCAAAATAATACTGGACCTACTGTACCTCTATCTATACTGACGTCAATATAAATAATAATTTAAGAGCAAACTGGAGTACCCCTCCCCCCTGCGCGGTTTTTGTACAAAGGCGATTTTCACTATGTATCGATCATAGTGCCGTCAAAGATATCCGTTAATTTAGGAAAAGTGCTTCTCTAGTTTTCGTAATATCACTATTGACCTTCACTAACAGCCCTAATTACCTCCATTTCGGTGAGAAGAGCAAAATGGATGGGTCACCTGCGATCAGACAAGAAGGACTCCTAAGCACCATAATAGAAGGCACAATCGAAGGCACCAATGCAAGAGGGTGACCAAGGAAGGCGTACGCAGAAGACCTCAAAAAAGATATGAGATGCGAAACCTACTTGGAACTCAAGAGAACGGCCCAAGACAGGGAGGAGTGGAGAAGGAGGTGGAAAGATTTGCTGCAAACCAATCGCTAGATTGCAACTAAAGAAGAACAGCCTTCTTCCTCGGGGCAACTACACTAAACGGTTTTTGTACATGAAGAACCGAGCTGATGGGCCGTGGTCGAAATGAAAGTGAACTTCCAAATGTTTCGTCAACATCTGCGGTCGACATCGTCAGTGGGGCTGCGTAGACTTCGAAGGCTGTACCTCGGTGGCTCCATAGCTAGGGTGAGAGAGACTTTAATTTCGACCACGGCCAATCAGCCCGGATTCTACTGGTTCTTGATTCGACTCCGGCCGTGAAAACCTTTGCAGTTACATGGTTTTTGTACAAATCAAATTCGATAGTTTCAGCCAGTCTGTGTTACAAAGAGAATTCGAGATAGGTTCTCGCAAACTGGCCAGTGGTAGAAGTTGGGCGCTTAGGGCATTCTAAAAGAGCTTGCCGCATTGCGGAAAAAAATAGTCTCGACCGGGACCCGAACTCAAATCACCCGAGTGGTAGATAATCATATCGCTACCTACTGGACTGTCAGGGTCAGTGGCGCCGATGTTTGAAACTCTTTGACTACTTGGGAACTCCTGAAGAAGATGAATAAATGTAAAAAAAATGTATATCTCTAAAAGAAAGAAGAAAGGAAATTCTCTTTATTTTTCATATGGGCGAATTTTGGGCCTTTCGGCCCACTCTTGCAACCAACCAATAATTCAGAAAATATTGATTTTCTGTTCAATAAATTTTTCCCTAAAATCAATATTTTCTAATAAATTGACTACAAAAGACGGAAATTGAGGATGTTCGATTGGCACTTAAGACACCTACCCGCAGAATTATAGAACATAGTACCGTAATCTTCAGCAACGACACTACCTACTTTCTTTTTCAGAACTGAACTGCGTGAACTGCGGCCACCTACTAAAGCGAATAGTTGAAAAATGTTTACTTTTATAACAGATTCATCGTGTTTATAATGATCCAGATTTAGATTCTGTTTGCAAAATCACCTGCAGAATAGCTGAAAGAATGCAGTGCGATAAATGACTTTGATTTATTCGAGTTAAAATCTGTGTTTGCACCTTATTTTTCTTAACATCAATTTTTGTATTGTAGTATTTTAATTGCCTGTCTCTCTATCTTTTTTTCCATTACTTTTATTAAACATAACATACTTGTAAATTTAATTTTGATTTTATCATTTTATGCATACTTGTCTTGTTGCAAAAATTGGAATAAATATATATTTGATTTGATCTGATTTGAAATGATAAAACAGTAGAATCCAGGATGATAACCCGTGGTATACTTCCAAACGTCTTCCAACATCTGCGGTCGACGTCTTCAGTGGCACTTCTAGAGCTAGACTTCTAAGATTGTATCTCGGCCTGACATTCAAGCGCGCCAAAAATATTTTTGCCTCAGAAATCACAAAAATTATTTTTGGCGGAAAGCGAATTTCCTATTTCTCTTATACGTATATCCTGTATGTAGAACTCTAGACGTGTCTAGAGTCAGGCTGGCGTGCAAAATGCATTGCTGCCGCCCATTTTGTAAGAACTTCTTTACGTGTTGAGCCTGAATTTGTGAACATTGTATTATCTTTAATAAAGTAATTACCGTATTTAGTTAAATTACCTGTCGTGTATGTTACCACCTGCAATTTTGTTTTCCTTAAAGAAAAATGTTAATCGCATACAAAAAATTCAATGAATGTATCCGATTGTCAGTCACCTGTGTAGGTTAATACCCGTGCTGAGTTACGACACGTCTCCGATCGCATGGCATGTAGAGACTCGCACAAGTGCAAGCACGCTACCACCTTACCACCGAAGCCAGCGACGTTAATTCAGTTCAGCCATTTTTATCCTATTTACAACACTAATGTTAATGTTAGTAGAATTGCTAGCCTACCTGTTTATAATTTCTATAGTTAACATCAACTTAAACCCCCACCAGAACCAGACACGTGCTACATTATATATTTCCATACTGTGTTTATAATTTAATGTAATGGAATAATAATAATAAAATGTCTCTTAGAATAAATGTTCCCCTGCATTTTAATAGCTACCTAGTACGTCAACAACCCATATTCGCCACTGTTCTGGAATACGTGGGATATTGGTGGCTAATATTGAAAGGGACCACACTTCACAGGCTTTCAGGAGCTTATAGTGAAGCACTAGAATCCGGGATGATAGGCCGTGGTCAATTTGAGAGCGTACTTTCAAACGTTTCGTCAACATTTCACAATGAATAAGTATATATATTGAAAATAAGACTTGCCTTATTACGATTTTCTGACTTAATGCCTATATGAGACGTCCGTTAGAATTACGAAGACTTTCCTCCAAATTACAATATTTACCTCCCAAGGCCGTAACCATTTTTTTCGGGGGAGGGGGGATTTCACCCCCAATAACCCGCCCTCGGCTACGTCCTTGTTACCTCCCCTTAACAGAACGGTCAATATTCCCACTAAAATTCAATTCCTCTGAATGTCAAGACAGACCACAGAATAACGTAAGTGTAGCGCATCGCGTGGTTCACCTGGTGGGGTCTTAATTAATGCTGTCTTCAGACAAGGCTCTATTTTGTATTTATTCTAGGCATTCGAAGCAACGTTGTCCACATGTGGCTAAATCTTTTCTAATCTTGACTAGCCTAACTAGCCGCCTCGTCTGAAGTCAGCTTAAAGCGGCGTCCACACTATGCCACCGTTAGCTGTTGGCACTGCCTGCCAACGCCACAAAGCTAATTCAATGTGGACGTGGCCTTTGGCATTTGCCGCTGAGCCAACAGTTACCGCTAAAAAATCGCTAAAGTGTCGGTCTCCATCAAAGGAAGCCAGCGAGAGCGGGAAGTCGGGGACGTGCCAACCGTTGGCTCCACGCGGCACGCTGGTTAAGTTTCAGTGTACATCCTCCTCGGCGGCCATTTTGCGGCTGAATGCCAACAGTCAGGTTTGCCGCGTGGGCTTTGCCGCGTTGGCTTTGCCGCGTTGGCATTGCCAATAGCCAACGCGGCATAGTGTGGACACCGCTTAACTAACACCCATTCATCCACATCTATTATATAAAGTTTGACAAAGATTAGTACAACCAGTATTCTACGCCATAGCCGTTAACATCGATTTTAACATTCATTCATTCTCTATTACTACCTAAGAAGAGGCCGAGGGAAGGAGTGGGCTCGAGGAATGGGCTTGGTCAAGGAAGAGGAAAAAGGATGAGGTCCTATCTTTAGTGTCTTGTTCGAAAGTGCTGGAAAATTCGTGTGAAAAGAACTGAAAATGCTCCTAAGTTGCCTGCTAACCCGCGATGTCCATTACTTATTTACTGAAAATTTCTATTTTTGAACGCAGAAATGTCTGCAACCAGAATTAGAATTTCTTGAGCTCTTGAAATGAAGGAACTAATTGCCAGCAAGCTGACTTTTATTCTGTAAATCCATTAGGTACTTATTTTCTGAAATTTTCCATTTTGAACGAAGTAAACGTCTGCAACTTGAATCTTCCAAGTAGCTTTTGAGTAATTTTGGACTCAGGCACGGAAATCCCTAATCTGTGCCTCCTCTCGGTGAAGATGGAAGCGCGTAACGCGACTGAACGGATAGGGATATCCGGGATAAGAGAAAAACAGTTTTTTCTGCGCAGGGCACTCTTTTGTCATGGGGTTGGGAAACTGGCCCTGAATACTGAAGAACTCAATGAAGAGTCAACGATATAAGGATGCAGAAAACAGTGGGAAATTACTGCATTACAATTCTCTCGTATAATCATCATGATATCAATTACCATGATGATCGCTAATATTCGATAGAAGAGGCAATAGGAGAAGACGAACTCGAACTGGTTCTTATAAGTAGCTTAAGTACCGTACTGTGCCTACACAAGTGAATTCCTTGGATGTTAAAATCCTCCATGGAAGCATGAGAGAGAGCGAGAGGTGAACATGTCAACTAGCCCAGTGAAATCTTGATTCGGATAGACACATTGAGGGACGTGCTACACTGCACACACTTTACCCATTGCTAATAGAATTACATGACAATATTTCAAACGAAAATTTGTGTGCTCGTCTATTTTGTACATTTAAAGTACGCACAACATCGTTGACAAACTCGATTCATACTTAATATATGATCCTCATTTACCCCAACCCTTTAACAACAAACCCAAGACACATAGACTACCTTATTTATATTTTGAGCAATTTTCCATTATTTTTATCAAACTTGATCCAGTTAATGTTATAGTTAATGTTTTGGTAGTGATTGTGCAGGTGCTGGATAGGACAAAGGAAAAGGATTTTAATACTGTATATATGTAAAAGCCACAATTAGAAAGTATAAATAAATGAGAATGAAATAAAAAGATGAACAAAATAGTATTAAGGAGAAAGTTTTACTTGGGACGAACATCGAGTGAGGGAGAAGTGACATACCAGAAGGGTAGGGAGGGGTGGATTCCCCAGATTTCGGGGGGTTTTCGGGCGGAATCGCACCTAAATTGCTCGTCGATGAGGTCTTGGATGCGTAGAGCTTAGAGCGAAGCGCTGCAGTTTGTTGCAGCCGCAAAGTCTCGAGCTTTACCGGCGACGGGATAAACCCGACATCACAGCCTTCTTTGACCAAGCGCCCGATCCACCAGTTGTTGTCGTACTTCTCCTAAAAATCATGGATCCAAGTTACCATCCAATTGTGCAGGAAAACATTAAAAAGACATGTGATATTGATGGGCTAATCCACGCGTGACTTAATGCTGAGGGTTCAAAACGTTTTGTAAACAAGAAATTTTGCTGATTTTATGACGTAACTAATTTATTGCTCGTTCCACAGATACAAAGATAACAAAGTGAACAGATAAAAAACTTATACAAAGGGCAAAGAGTCTTAAACCCATTTTGTAGAACAGTTGTGAATCTGTAGGGGAAATAGACAGCTTTCACAGAAAACTCGTATTTTTTAAGACTTTTTCATCTGTTCCCTTTTAAATCTTTATGGCTGTGGAACGAGCAATTGATTAATTTGGTCCAAAAATTACGATAATTTCTTGTTTACAAAACATTTTGAACACTCAGTAATAACGTCGTACTAACTTACAATATTTTAATATTTAACCACTACTTGAAAGAACCCCTAATAACTATTGTTTGATTCTTGGGTACGCGTATAACATTTGATAAAACAACACTGTGTATGATGGAGTGTAAGACAACATACATAAGAGGCTAGTCTTCGTATTTACTTTGTAATACTTACTGCCACTCTTATGAAAAATAACTTAGTGAAGTTTAATGCCATACAATTATAAAAAAACGCTGTTTCGGCTCACGCCTTCGTCAAGAAAACAGTTAAAATGGAAAGTATGTAAGTTTTAGAGGTTGTGTTTGTGCAAGGTACAATTGTTTGACGGAAAACTTTACTAAGTTATTTTTTATTTCCAACGAGTACATACGACATTTACACATATACTCGACTGCAATGTACTTAAATACAAACATTTTTAGACAGATGGAGAAGTAAGGCACCTACTCCATTTTTTTTTATATATATAAATTGGGGTACAGGTGTTACCTGTGTGCACTTAAGCCTATTGGCCTATTGTGCCCCCTACAACAAAGTATCTACATCACTTCTACATCACTTTCTCGAGGCCTATCTCCCTCACGAGAGCCAGGATCATGAGGGGATTCAGAAGTGGTAGGTCTTTTACATGTAACTGCAAGCTTTCCGAGCATGCTGCTCTTCTTCGTGCGATTGCATCGCATCGCATCGCAGGTCCTCCGCACCTTCATTGCAGAATCTGCAAGACTATAGTTGTCTCCCTAAGAGACTCCAGATATTTAACCCCAGGACCAAAGACGCCAAGGCCTGTTCTTGGTTTGGTACTTCCTAGCCTAGAGCCATTAGTATACCACTTGATTGTGTGACTATTGAGAATTCCTGCTGATTCACAACATTCTTTCATTGTCCCTAATATAGTTTCGAATCCCCTCCTAAAACAGTATTTTGGATGGATTCTATCGCTTGGCATATCCAGGCAGTGGTCAGACGTAGTCAGAGAGGCTGAGTCTCTCTTAATTGCCCTTCCACTCCTAGTAATGCCATTTCTGCTGAAGTTTCCACTGCAACATGGAGGGGTGGGAAGTCCAGTACTATCTCCATTGCTGCAGTGGGACAGGATTACATAGCCCCTGTAAAGCATCATGTTAGAGAATACGGGCTTCTGAATGTAGCCATAATTTGGATTATTCAGAGAAAAATTCTCATGTGGTTTTATTTTGCCATGTCCATGAAGCCATGACCAATGGTATGGTTACAGCAGGAAAAGACAGGCAGCACCTACTCCATGCCATCTATCTGAAGTAGGTAACCTAAGGGTTTCCAACACCACACTCTTTCCTATATAATGAAACTTTATTCAAATTTTTTTCAAGAAGTTCATTAAGGGCGAGTAATTCTTCAAGCAACCCGGTCATAAAGCATATAAGTTTTGGGAGAAAAATTACCTTTATATGCAGGAAATCCCTCATGTCGAAGGATATGGCAGTACCGTGGACAGGTGAGTCGTCGTCCGCAGTTCCGTCGTAACTAACGTTGGTTCGAACAGCGAACGCGACTGGCTTCAACTGTAATTTAGACAAGTTAAAGTGTATTTTCAGAGATTTACAAAAGGGTTCCGCTCAAAATTACTTTGGCTTCTCGATTCTGAAATTGAGATGATTGTGAGAACAGTCTCCAACATCACCATTTTGTTTATGACATGAAAATAAAGGCTGAAATAGGAAAATCTACTTCCAATTGCCGATAGACTCGTAAATAACGTTGCAAAGATCCAGCCTGGAATTCAATATGAAAGTATTTGTTGCCACCAGGGAATTGTTGACGATTTCATTTTCGTACACTAAAACGTCTTCGTTCGACCAGAGCACGTTTTGTGGTAAGGCTGGGATTTTTTTGATGCTTGAAAGAGTTCAAGGTGTGCTATGATTAGTCAGAAGAAGACGTAGCAGAAGTGATTTTAAAAAAAATATCCCTAGATCAGAACGAATGTCCCGTCTTTCCTACAATATTTAGAAATCTTTGGAGATCTTGCCATTAAGGTTAGTAAGGGTGCCGTAAAAGTGTAATTAACTTTCCGTAACTTAATCAACGATCAAGGGAACCACTCTTATAGTAACCTTAGTGGCAAGATTATCTCTAGTTGCGTTAATGACTGCACTAGAGTTCTAAATATTGTAGCAAAGACGGGACATTTATTCTTCAATCTTAAAAAAGCTATTTCATTCAGTGTTTCTCCTGCAAATGTCTCTCTGTTACATAGTTGCCTAATCTTCTTTGTGCAGGAACTGCAGATTTATTATAAATTTATTGTATTGTAATAGGTTTATAAGCCTTTTCATCTTCCAATTGTCTCTTAAAGCAATTTCATTCAATGTTCCTCCTGCAAATGTCTGTCTAATTGTCTAATTTTCTTTCTGTACGAACTAGGTTTATACATGCCTTTTCATCTTCCATTTGTCCCTTAAGGAAGCCGCTATGCATACGAATAGGTAACAATTTGATGCCTTCCTTAAAATATTATTGAAGTTATACTTCTTTAGGCGCGTTATGTTTTTTTTTTTTTTTTAGTTTAACCAGCGATTGTCTATGTCTCACTATTAACACGGAATTCATTTCTTTGGCATTCACGTCTTCTGATGTTGATGTCAGAAAATAAAGAAAACGTCTTATTATTTTTCTTCATGACTGTGTCCTCCTTAGGCGCTTATTCCACCTACGTCAATAGTGAATAGTAAATGTAGTATTGACGGACATTTCAATTTTACTCTACGCCATAGTTGAAATTGATCAATGATCATACAGTAAAATCACGCGCTGTAAACAATAACAAACTAAAATGGCGTCATGGCGTTAAGTACAAACATTTTAATAGATTGTTTATAAAACAGTTTTCATCCAATAAACAGATCGGTGAAGGTCGATCTTACTTCGGATCTCCTACTATTATTAGGTTTTAATAAAAATAATAAGTGTACGAAGAAAACAAAATTTCAAAAAACAAATGCCCCAAATTTCAAAAATATGGCGCATACGTGTCATTAGAAGAAAAGTGATCAATAGTTGAAAAAACCAGTGGAATGGTGTGTATCAATGAAAAATTTAAATTACCGTCAATACTACATTTTTACTATCACTATTGACGTTGGTGGAATAAGCGCCTAAATGCCACCAGCATAAGGTCCCCACGGATCCCTTTCTTTTAGATGTCTCGGTTTGCATCCAATCCTTTCAGTTCGCTGAGGCTCTTCGCCCGCTTGTTTGCCACTTCGGTAATAGCTTCTTTTATTGCGAGCCTGCGGGACGGCTTTTAACCCTGACTTTGCTATTACTCATAATAACCGAGGTATATGGTGCACCCGGGTGGTCTGAAACACCCTATATAATTCTTCTTTGATTATACACTCAATGCGTAATGTCTGCGAAAGCATAAAGTTCGTCAAATAAACAGTTTTAGGTAGTTATGTCAGGTGTTATTCATGTGACGATGGTCATACCAGCCTAGTTGTTTAATTTCCATGCGCTTTTCTATTTCCTGACTCAGCTCTTCGCGGATACAAGCTTTCCGAAAGTAAAAATGACGCTCATCTTAACAATAAAAATAAATAAATGAGGACTTTTTTTTGTTCTATTACTAAGTCAAACTAGCGGAGATAGGGCTATAAAGCCCTCTCTTACTATACACTCAACTAGAAAGACCCGGGACCGCCTGCTTTGCATGCCCTCCGAAGCATGGTCAGAAAATGTAGGTAGTGTGGGACTCGAACCAACAACCTTTTGGGTGAATGTCAGAGTCCGTACCACTACTCTACATGTCTCATCATTCAATTGTAAGCTTACCCGGGCTTTATCCAGTTGGCTGAGAGCTGACCGCTCCCTCTCCCGCCGCAGAGTTTCTTTTTCCTCGTCCAGCGACAAATCGGTGGATGGTTGTGAGCAATTTGATTCTGCAGAGCCCTGAGAAACAAAATAAACGCAATGTTAATAATATGCTGGTACTGATATAAGATAAGTTAAAACTTTTTTTAGTTATAGCAACATACAACAGGACGCAGGCATCAGCAATGGAAAATGAGCCGGAACTAGGCTATCTCTCCATTGCTTATATCGTATGACATGCCGTGCATTCACCTAAAATTATCCTTTTCAAACCAGCTTCGGTCGGACTCAATGAAAGACAAAGAAAAAAATGGTTTTAAACTTATTACAATATATAACTATAGGGATGAGTGTATTGAGTTTTATTGTTACCAAGGATATTTGTAAATGAAGAGACGTGCTGTCGCATCAGCGAGGGAGCATTTTTTTTTTCTGAGTGAGAGAAAGACCTGCTACAAGGGCATGCAATCTGGTCATTATACTTAATGCAATGAAACTACTACCTACCTGTGTTTAAGAGCAGCTATAACTTCAGATATTGGTCACACAAAAATATGTCAGTTTTCTTCTGTATTTAATTCAATTTACTACGCAAGTTACTAAAGATATAACCTGTCCAAATTTTAGAAATAGCACTCGGGAGTAGGTTAAATGTTCAAAAACAATTACATAGCCTACTTAGTAAATAATAATAACGAACGAAACGTAAGATTTTTGGGTGATCCATATCTACGGTCAGCGTCCAATAGTTTATATTTCAAGACTCAAGACTACGTCATATTTGTGCTATTTGTCATATATAGAAATCCAGATCAAACAGCTTATCAGAATAAACCCAAGAACGAGTTTTCTACAATTAACGACTTACTGTTTGGCGACAGTTGTCACTAAAGCACAGTAGCCTACAAAACACTACAAACCACAGAAATTAAGTGTATGAGAACATCGCGACAGATGACACGAAAAGATGCTATGAGAAATGAAGTAGTTGGAAGAGAGGTCGGAATTATGAAGAGAATGAAAATGCGACTTGCAAAGAAGTGGTTTGAAGTATGGTAGCCCAAGGCTATGAAGGCCAAGAAGTGGCTCTGAACAGGACTGTGAACTAATATGAGGATGAGATTGAGAGTGAAAGCACTGATGAATGGTCTGAAGTAAAGGGACAAGATGGAGAAGACCTAATTGTAACAATGCCACACCCAAGGAAATGGTGTTGATTACAGATGATGATGATGATGATATTGATAACGATGATGATGATGGAGATGGTGATGGTGATGGTGATGGTGATGGAGATGGTGATGGTGATGGTGATATTCATGATGATGTTGTTGATGATTATAATGATGGTGATGAGGGTGATGACGATGAAAAGGCTGATATAGCATGAACTAAAACTCATCTAAAGTGCTATATATAGACAATTTTCAATAATGCCTAAATTAAAATTTTAAGCGAGTGCATTCTGCAAAGCAAGCTTCAAAATTAGACGGGATGAAAGAGTCTTACCACCAAGGAAGTATATTTTGACATAGGCTAGGCCAATAGGCCTGGCGCTTTCAGACCTGCATGCAAACACCAAAACATGTATCATACACGGGGACAATGAAGCAGCGCAGATTCAGGCAGATCAGTTACACAATATTTTTAAAATATTAAACTGCAATATCACAGTTAAACTACTACTCGTCTCAGAGGACAGAGGAGCGAAATATAGTTCATTGAAATTGTTGCGAATGTGAAGTGTCTGCTAATTTTTATTTGACCCAACATGTTTTGTTTTAATGTATTCTAATTCGCATTCACATTCACAAACACACTGTTAGTTGTTTTGAAATTGTCAAAAGTTAATGTTTTTTGTTTTTTAAATATTGATCGCATAGGTGCTAACAATTTAATGAATGTATCCGATTGACCTCTTCAGTCGCCTCTGTAGGTTAGTACCCGTGTTCAGTTACGAGACGTCTCCGATCGCATGGCGTGTAGAGACCCGCACAAGAACAAGCAAGAGCGAATCCAGCGGAAAATTTAGGGAGGGGGGTGTCGCCAGTTGTATGTAAGTTTAAAATGTAATTTTTGTTGTTGAAATTTGAGTTTTATTACATAAAAAAAAAAAAATACTATCATATGAATTTACTCATTTAGGGGGGGGGGTCATGACCCCCCTGTGGATCCAACATTGCACGCAACCACCTTGCCATCGAAGGCGAAGTTGGGTTTGACACTTTGACCTGTTAGGATGTATTGCTGTCAAGCGATATTTTGATGGTAGGTAATACCTCTGTAGGTAATACCTGTGTTGAGTTACGACAGGTCACCGATCGCATGATGAGTAGAGAATCGCACAAGTCCGAACAAGCTACCATTATGCCATCGAAGTCCTTTTTACCTCAACTCTCTTCAATAGTTAGAGAAGATTTTAAAAAGATTGGCCTGCCTGAATCCACACATATTATGATTTAGGGCTGTGCATTATACTGGGGACAAATTCCACACTTTTTTACAACATGTTTGCTAGGGGTATTCACAACTCGTCGAATAATAATATTAAAATCATAGTAGGCCTATATAAAATTAATAGTGCCATGGTGGCTGTAAGTAGGCCACTTTTAATTATTGTTGTAAACTTTTAGAATTTTTTTTTTACTATTTACATGTTTACAAATGATTCCAAATTGAATCAGAAATACTCAAAATGTATCATGCGATGCGACACATTGTTGTGAATACTCCTATTTTGACATCCCACTTCATTAGTGTTAATGGAGTGCTTATTTTATTGTATAAGTAAAACACTCCACTTTCTCATAATTATCAACACCTGCTGTACGGATACTCACATACTTATTCCTTAGAAAAGTGGGAAACTCCGTTACAATATTAAATTTATAATGACACTAATGCATAAAACATAGTCGATTTTTCTATTTTAACTCAAGAACGGCTGGACCAATTTTAATTATCGTTGTCGGATTTGTTGGATTCATTACCGCCACAATCAGTTCTTGGGCTACTAAATTGTCCGAAAAATAATAAAATAAATAAAACAGGAATTTGATACTTAAACGTCGTCACCCAAACGACCACGGTTCTAAATCATTCAGCTGTTCGGGAATTTAGTTGTTTATTACCGCTGTTTTTCCTATATTGTTTGGTGTTATTAATAAATCTTATTGCGCGCGCATGAGGCAACTCGAAATTTAGTTTATTCGCCTTACACTTCGGATTTAACTTAGTATCAATTAAATTATAACATAATACATTGACTTAACTTACAATAGACTTACTAAATTTACCCCCCCCCCCCCCCGAGGGGGACTTTATCCGTCTTTGTAAATGGGTGTGTACCATTTTTTTTTAAAATAATCATTAGCTACGGCACAGCGCGGCACTAAGGGCGCGTTCTCGGTACGACCGATAGTGATATAAAAATATAGACCCTGATGGTAGGGGTGCCTAGCCAACAGTCACGTGACGCTTGATAATAACAAACAAAATTTTACCCGAAGAGTAGTTCTGTTCTTCCAAGAAAAATTATTTTAAAATTATTTTTCCGTGTACTTGGGTCTAAATAAGCACATGGGAAGATGAAATACTCCAAAATAAAGCCAAGTCCTAAATAGTATTAAATTGTGCAATCATTAACAGTATAAGTAAAGCAGAAATTTATAATATACTTGTTCCAATCAACAGCTTTCTGTTTGGTACGTCTATATCTTAGTGATTACACTATCGGACGCCTCGCGCACGTGCTTTGATAGTCTCAATATTTAATTGCATGTGTTATAGTAAAAAATAAAATAACATTGTCAAGTATTACTAATTTGCATATTATTGTACTTTGTCTGTTTGCAAAAAAACGCTTATGTATTTATTTATTTAAGCATATACAATATCGTCTTTAAAGCGACCGGTTTCGGCGCTAGGCAATTGTCAGACTACTGACATGACAGCACAACATAAATTAACAAAGAAAAACCTTTATGTGTGTTATTTGTATGTCTGTTGCCTGACGATGGTCTAGTGTCGAAACCAGTCTCTTTAACTAAATTTTTAGTATTATTTGACAAAGATATTTTATTTTTTCTATAACGAAGTATTTGGCAACAAAGTGAATGAGAAAATATTAATTACTGAAATAAGGATGTGTTATATTGTATATACAGATATTTCAGCACTATTGCAGTGCCTATTATAATAGTCATCTTTAGTTGCAATATCCCTAATTCTTCCAATTTATAGTAAGCTTATAACTTTCTTAGCCAATGTACCGTACTATTACTATCAGTGGCACTGAGACACAGAAAACATTAAAACCCCTATAACACGGTTGAATGCTATTTGAGCTAAATACTTTCTAACCAATGTGCCACGATCAAAATAAGTTATTACAACACTACACCACAAAATATTGGACAGCCCTGGGCCATTTTTTGGAGGCGAAATTTCATCGAATCATAAGTCCAACTGTACGTAAGCAATTGCATCCATTGATCCGGAATAGTTGATTGAAAGGAACTAAGTTAGAACAACCAATAGAAAAAAATCCTGCCTTATCCGAATTTGAAGCGAAGAATTACATGACGAGCACCCAAATGTCAAATCTCTTCGATGCATCTTGTATATTTTCATAACTACTAAGTAAAAATAGCACAAAACATATGGATTAATAAGAACACAAAGGATCAAATGTGGTTACAAAAATTCTGCTATATGCGACTTTGTACCTAACTCAAAAGAAATAATTTTCGCCACCGCGCCACGGATAGAATTTACTATTGCAAACACAGAAAAAAATATAATAGAAAGTAGAAAAAAATGAGTCGAAAACATTCTGCCTCATGCAAACACTTTATGATGAATGTCTGAAATCCTAACCATTGCGCCATGTAGCAGCATCCATCCTCGGCCTATTTCTTTTTACATATGGGAAAAAGACATTGAATAGATGGCAAAGAGTGAGCTAAAAGAAACAAAATTCTTACGACTGCGCCAATGTGACAATTGCACCATACGAGCACTTGTTTAGCGTTACATATTGAATAAACACAGTAAAGATGTTGAAATATTAGTTCGAACTAAAAGTCTAAAACAATCCAAACTTTTTCCCGCCATTATACTCGTATTAAGGCTAAGATTAGTTCTTTTGGTTGTCGCGCTGTTGGCCTGTTCCGCGTACACTTTTTTTTTTTATATTTTAAATAGGTTAATCGGATATAAACAATTTAATGAATGTATCCGATTGACCTCTTCCGTCGCCTCTGTAGGTTAGTACCCGTGCGACACGTTTCCGACTCGCACAAATGCAAGCACGTTACCATCTGAAGTTGATGTTGTCGCTATTGTCGAAGATGCAGGAATTAATAAATGCATGGCTAATTAACAACTGTTCATAGTTTTATTAAAAGAAACATAAACTGGCCTAGAAGAAACTGAAATTGCCAAATGAAAATTCGAACCAAACTCTTTCATGACCAATGACTGATATTGAAAACACTGCGCCACTAGTAGAATGAGTTATTGCAACATAGCAGTAACATCTGCATCCATCTTTCACCCATTCCCTTTTGCATGGAGCACAAAAGATATTGAATAGATATAGCCGGCCAAGAAAGGGGTGCATTGGCAAGGGATTCGCAGAACGGTGCCAAAACGTTGTTGCCTTTCATAATATAACAATGACAGGAGACATATTCACTAAGTGCACTTCGCTACATGGGATATCTGTAATGTCATTACGTAATGTTGCGACACAGTTTTTGCTTTCCTATTTAAATACGTTAGTATAAAGTAAGTAATCTAGCTTTGTGAAATTGTAGATTTTGAAATTTCAACGGATTTACACGTTTTGAGGTCCCTGGTTTTAAAGAAATGCTTGTCAACGCCTTGCGAAATTAAATCAGGATAGTCCACAGACGCTCACCATAAATTTCATCTCGTAGATTGAAAACTGAGCCGAATTGTTCTTCCATCGCTTAGAAAACATATCAGGAAATTATTATATAATTGACAATAATTGAATAACTGCACAAAGAACGACTGGCGACGTTGAATAACAAGTAAGGCTACGATATGCATGTGAAGTTGGAAATTAATTAAACCATTTGAAACTTGCTAGAGAGCAGTGGCATAAGGAATGCCTTTAAAGTGGTTAAGCTTAGCGTCTATTGGAATAGGTGTAGTTTGCCAGTTGAAAGAATGCCATATGCTCAACATGGGATACAAATGAGGAGCTTGGTTACAAACTTGGACAACTCAATTTTTTCACAAAATGGGGTTTTGATCCGATCTTGCTGAAAATTTTAATGTCCACCAGCACATTGTAAAATAGAGTGACAACTGCTACCAGATTGCGCACAGAAGCGCTAAGAAGTCTAGGGTTAGTCATAAGCTTAATTAAAATTGTAAACAGAAAATCCGCTCTCCTGAAAAATTCTACAACTTGGAATTGTCCGTGTTTGTAAACAGCCTACTCAAATTCTTGGGACAATTTATTGAAATCCATTTTTTAATGAAAGAATATGTTGCCGATTGCAACATACCTATACAGGTACCATGGACGGCTACAGGGGGGGGGGGGGATTTGGAAAAACTATTGTAAATTAATTTATTACGCTCTGATTTTACATTTACATATGCTGTTTTTCCTATTTTGACCCACAACAACCCCCCCCCCCCCCAAATGGGCTGGATCCGTCCCTGACAGGTACGAGTATCATAAGGCGGATTCCACGCAGCAGATCTGTTGGGACTCGAAGAAATCGTTCTGCAGCAGAAGCTCAGGCAAAGCTTTAACCCTCTCCTCAAGCATCTTCAAAAAACGATTTCTACCAAAATGCGTAACTCCCCCCTATGTCGTACCCATATTTCAAATAAATTTTAGGGGTCCTTTCAATAAATTTTGGAATGTAAAAATGTTTAAGTAGTAATTCCTCCTGTTCTCAGTTTTATGAATTGTCATGAGTAAAGTGTAATCCCTATATGGCTATCCAAATGCGTAAAATCACAATATTTTTTCCCCTGTCCCCTTTCTGTAGTTTTAATATGAATCTATCATATTGTATCGAAAAAATCTAAGTCTTACTGCTCCAGTGTGCCTACTATGTTGATTGGTATTAACTACCTAACTCTTGGGGTTATAAATGTAAACAAAACAATTTTTAATAGCACATTCCATTGTAAAATTATCTTGTTTACATTTTTAATTACAGGTGTGAATAAAAACAATCGCCATAGTAGGCCCGCTGGCCGCGATATAGGATGTCACTTACGTAGATCACCTTGTTTATTCGAAAACTTGATATGTGCGAAACACTGTGTTAACGATTTTTATAAGTGTTCCAAACGTCATCTTATCGTGGTCGGGTTAGAGGATAGAGAACTTCAAACAAGTTTTCCCTAAATCAACAAAATTTCAGTTACATCTGAACGTTGCAGCTCCCGTCCTCGATAGGATGACACTTGGATCACTTTGTTTATTCGAACACTTGCATAAGCGGAACACTGGGTTTATTAGATTTTTATAAGTGTTCCAAACGTCATCTTATCGTGGTCGGGTTAGATGATAGAAAACTTCAAAAGCATTTCCTCGAAACCTACAAAATTTCAGTTACCGGTACGTCTTTCATTAAGGTACTACACGGTATATGCCACATATACCGTTGCAACTGCATATTATCGTGTAATAAACGTTGCATTCATGATTTTAACGTTTAACCTAAAAAATGCAACCATTAGCCTATATTCCCAGTTTTGACATTCCATGCAAGAATGTAAAAGTTATCTAATAACAATCTAATAAAAAACCCCAGTGACATTTATGCAAACTGGGAAAATATTGCACGGAACGGGGATAATGCAGCAAACTTAGTGCATGCAATCTTTCACGCAGAAACTATAACATAACTTTAATGCAGTTCTTATTTTTCCTTATTCGTGTTGCGTTTTTTTTTTTTAAACTAGCGTCTATCTGATGGATAAGAGAATCATATATATTCCACCTGTCAATATTCCGTCATTTGTGCATCAATAATTGATGAGATGTATGTTTTAAGGAGACTATTATGAACTGAGAACTGAAATGACGGAATATTGACAAGTGGAATAGCCGCCTAATGAGCTGTCGTCAATTCGTCGTCGGCACTAAGAGGGAAGAAAGAAGAGAGAAAGATAATTGACTTTATTTTTTTTTACATTTTCCAGGCTCCTACAACTAACCCTTTGGACAAAATAATGTTATAAAATTAATAGTAACAGACCAGTTTACTTCAAAATAATTTAACCACAACAAAATTTAATAATGCATAGGCCTAAGCAGGAATTAATAAATAAAAAATAAATAAATAAAAATAAAATACAAAGGTATGTTCGGACGTAACCTCCTTCCCATTCTCTCAACATTCGCTCCTCATTCATACCGTTGCATGAGAAAAGAGGAAGAAGAAGAGGAGGTGAGGAACATTCCCGTCAGCCGTGTTTTTCCCTACCGGTGAAAGTAAGGTAAGGTTTGGATGGACTCTGGGCCAGCGCATTATTTTTCCTTTTTACTAGGCCTCGTAAAATCTTAATATAACTTAGCTTATTTAAATTTAATTTTAATTTTTTACAATTTATCATTTTTACTTATAATTGTCTTGTTGCAAAAATTGGAATAAATATGGATTTGATTTGATTTGGCTAGGGTTGGATGGACCCAGGTCAGGCGGAAGTTTTTTTCAGACTAAATCGAATTTCGAAGCTGGGGTTTCCGTTAGGCGCCCATTCCATTGACCGGCTAGGGCTATTTCCAAAAACGGTGACGTGGTAGCAGACATACAAGACTTAGGTTGCGTTTCCACCGATCTCGCATTGCAGAATGCAAATGACATTGACGGAAATTAGAATTTTTCTTTTTATAGAAATCTATTAAAATGTTTGTACTTAACATATCCCATGACGCCATTTTTTAATTTTAGTTTGTTTGTTTGTGATTTTACTGTATGATCATTGATCAATTTTAACTATGGCATAGAGGAAAATAAACATTTCCGTCAATTCTGCAATGCGAGGTCGGTGGAAACGCCACCTAAGTCTTGAATGTCTGCTACCACGTCACCGTTTTTGGAAATAGCCCTAGCCGGTCAATGGAATGGGCATCTTATATAGTCGTTTTCTGCCACATTCTTGCTGAGATGATAATCAAAAGTAAAAGTGTATGAGACCCTCTTAACTAGGCCAACGCCCGTACCAAGTTGAATCCACAAGAGCGGAGCGTGTTTCAAACTGCGGCAAACTTGTTAGTGTGCACAGCGTTGGCAGGGGAACATGGTGGGACATGATAACGCGCTGAGACTATACCAGTCAGTCTACGTGCGTGTCGAGTCCTGGTTACTTCCGAATAAATCGTGTGACTTTACTGTGCTCCCCAAGTGGTTCGGAATCTATTATAATCAGGAGGTCCCCCATGTCAGTCAACTACCCTCTCCCCGAGGTGAAGGAGTCTGCTCTTAGGGTGCCTCAAGTTAATAAACATACTCACTCCCCCCCCCCCCCCAGGCTGACAGGGTTGCTGAAAGCAGACGTTAGAAAAAAACTCTCAACTAGTAGAATGTTAGTAGTAGTAGAGTAGTTGTTTTAATAATGGCCAGTGGGCCGATTATGTCGATTGGTATTAACTTACTCCTGGGGTTAAAACTGTAACCAAACAAATGTTGTATAGCACTTTCCATTGTTAAATTATCTTGTTTAGATTTTTAATACCAAGGTATTATATTGGCCATGATAGGGCCGCTGAAGGAGTTTTCATGAACATAGGCCTACTTATATGGTCCCTTGTCCGATGTCAACGACCCCATGGATTCTGTATTAATTTTTGGCAAACTGGTATACGTCCTCGATGTCAACCTACACCGGCAGCAAAAAAACACAAGAAAAACTAGACTACTTTCCTACCGTGAAGCGGGGAGAATTTGTACCAACTGCGGCATGGTAAAACTTTCATCAGTAAGAAAAGTTTTATGGTTTTCAGTTCCTCTCCACTTTCTTCCCCTACTTTCAACAAATCCCATGTTCCTTCTTTCATTTGGAAGTTTGTTTCATTTAAATAAAAAAGAGGGGGTTTGAGGTGGAGCTGTTTTTCAAATAAATCTTACATGATTTAACACACTTTTTACTTTAAGTTTTCTTTTCCTCTCGAGCCTATCGCTGTTAATAACCCTGTTAAGGTACCTAGTTTTATCGAGCCTTAAATTACCCACATTTTTGGCATGATTGGGAGGGCTTGTAAGGCGGGCGGTCTGGGCCTCAATTAGCCCCAAATAGTCCCTTTTTACTTTATTATTCAGCCAACCCCTGTAAGACACAGACTTTTACTCGTTCGCTCATTGGTCACACACTTGCCACACCTCGTTATGATTGGGAGGGCTTGTAAAGCAAGCGGTCCGGGCTTCAGTAACTCAATTTTTGTGATTTTTCTGTCGGCTCCTGTAGGGCTCTGACTTTTACCGAAAGCTTGCTGGTTACTACATATAATTCACGTTATGACTCGGAGTGCTTTTCGAGTTGATTTAGTAATAGAGGAAAAAGTATTTAATTATATATTTATTTATTATCTCGTCGTGAGTCAGGAGGATTGCAAAGCAAACGGTACAGAGGCGGTCCCAGACTTCATAAAAGGGGGAGGCACTTGTCAGTAGCTTAATGATAGGCTTTCGAAGGGGCTGTGTATAATTTGACGCCCCTCCACCCATTTTCATAAAAGTGCATAAAGTAGGAAAAGCCGTTCTCATGGACGTACGCAGCTTTTACATTAATGACCTTAGTATCCTTTGCGCCTGAGCCAGAGAGTTCGGAGGATATGAAAGGGGGTCTGCCCCGGGTAAATATTTTTGAAGAATAGAGCTGAAATATGGGGGTTTCACGCATTTCAAGAGGTTCCTACATTACAGGGAATCAATAAAATTGTGCACGAAGGGGGCCCGGGAGAGTTTTTTTTTTTTTAATAGGGCAGTAAGTCTGTAATAGTGGTGTTTTACGCATTTTGAGCGCAGTTAACACTTTGGATTTTAGAGGCAAAGAATATAATTGCCTTCCAAAGGGGGGGGGGCAATTGCCCACAGTGCCGGTCGCTGCGTCCACCTCTGAAGCGTAAATAATTGTAATTGAGTGTAACATTAAGTTTTAACTTCTTTTTAACTTTCAACAATATATCGCCATTGTCTGTATTATAGTGCTTCTGTTTTATTCGACTTAGATTTTTTTCTTATTTTTTTTAATACCAAATTGACACTCCTTTAGCACGCCTTGGATACTCAAAACAATCACAAATCCCGTCATTGTTGCAAGGCGGGCTGTGATTGGCTGGAAGAAGACGTGTCAATTGACCGAAACTCTGATTGGTTGAAGAAGATGTGGCACCAGAAATTCGAGTAATATCCCTGCCGGGAGTGAATAGCTGATCTCTCCTATGCAGATCTCTAATTACAACAAGAGACGCCACTTTGTGTATTAATGGCATATCCATGTTCTCAAGTTCCCCCCAGCTCCAAACTAATAATGATCAATGCCCGCTTAACGACCGGCCGGTAATTTGATTATGTGAAAATGCGTTAGTGAGCTTATGGATAAGTTTGTTCGGCCGCGTGTATAAACTCAAATTAGATCTGAAATCATTAGAAAGCGAAGGAAACCATTATGGTCGGATAATGAGAGGAAAGTTAAGAACTGTGAGAGTTGACTTGGTTGCATAATTGTGAAACTGCAGGAAATACAATTTTGTTAGAGCCCGTCAGTTAACTGAATCTGAAGCCAGTTTTTTCTATAGATAAAATAAAATCCAAAATCACAGAAAACAATGATGTGAAATATTAGAATATTATATATCATAATAATAATAAAGTCTATATTGATTTAAAAAAAAAAAAATTAGAAACAGCGAGATTAGCGCCTAAATTTGGTTCTCTCTTACACCTACTCTCTTACACACCCAGAGGGGGGGGGGGGGGGTTCAGGGGGACCGGACCCTCCCGAAATATTTGCAGTGTACACCAGATAGAATGGAGTTTTAAATATATTGAGGTTACCTCACCCCCGGTGACGTCAGATTGACCCCTCCCGAAAAAATTTCTGGCTACGGCCTTTCTAACGGCTAATTGTAGGCCTACATAATAACGATAGCTTAATTGAAATAATTATATATATATATATTCATACTGAATATCAGTCATACCTTCTTTTCAAAAACAGTCAAAATAATTCAAATTCGCTACCATCCACGCAGGGACGGATCCAGCCCATTTTTTTGGGGGGGATAGCTGAGGGTCAAAATAGGAAAAACCTATGTAGGATCGACTAAATTGGAGTGTAATAACTTAATTTACAATTTTACAATAGATTTACCAAATTTGGGGGGGGGGGAGCTACCGCCTATCCCCCCCCCCCCTGTATCCGTCCTTGCATCCACGTTCATTTTCTTTCACATTTGCATCTTCTCCTCGAGTTGAGCAAGTCTCAAATCGCAGATAAGGTACAACTGTGCTAGTGGGTTTCCCTCTGTAGATGGCAGTTCTTGCCGAAAGCGCTCAGGGTTTTATACTAGTACAAGTGGGTTTCTTAGACAAAGTTAATTTCTTAACGATTATTTGGGTTTTACTAATTCGGGTTGTTATAACAAGTTTTTCTAAAACTCTTAAGTTTTTGTTATTTTTTGTTTATTCATTTTCTTGATCAATTTGTTATTTATTATCATTTTTAGGGTTTTATACTAACACTAGTGGGATTCTTAGACAAAGTTAATTTCTTAACGATTATTTGGGTTTTACTAATTCGGGTTGTTACAACAAGTTTTTCTAAAACTCTTAAGTTTTCATTATTTTTTGTTTATCATATTTAGGTTGAAAAGGCAACCCTCCTGGGGCCTTCATATCCGAACTAGAATACGATATCAAGAAAAAACTAAAGTCTATGGGATTCGATCCCAGACCCATGGTGGGGTGGTAAAAAGAAATACGATGCCCCGGTAAGGCATAGAACGTGAGTTCGGGTCCCACCGGATTCCGTTTTTTCTTTGTAATAGTTACAGTCATAGGTCACTGCACTGACTATGTATGTTACACCTATAATATAATGTATCAAATTATATTCTTCTTCTTCCATCTAATATTGGCGATCATCATGGCAATGGTAAAGACGTAGATACCGTACTTCGGATTCCCCAAAATCGAATGTACATAGTCATGATGATTACTAGGGAATTGTAATGCAGTGGTTTACCGTTCTTCTGCATACTTATGCCGTTGACTCTTCATTGACTTCCTCCAGTTTCCCAACCCCAGGATAAAAGAGTGCCCCAGTAGTGTGAACTATTCACCCCGTCACATAGTCATCCTCGGGCTACTGTGTTCTTCTCTAGATAAGCCTGCACCACCAGACTTGAAACCACACCCTCCGATTATGCCGCTGTTTGGTTGGGGGCTGCTCATTCGTTATATTCGCAGCATATAGCCACCATATCTGGTGCTTGGGGTACAGGGAAGGAGCCTCCCCGAAGATCGCTTTTTATACACGTGACAGTATATAAAAAACGTGGATAAAAAACCAATCGGGCGTACCTTTGGGTGTGCACCGACCATGGTGTCAGGTTAGAAAGAATACTGCGAACCAGCAGAAATTCTCAATAGTCACACAATCAAGTGGTTTACTGATGGCTCTAGGCTAGGACGTACAAAACCAAGATTAGGCTCTGCGGTGTCTTTAGTCCTGGGGTTAAATATCTGGAGTCTCTTGGGGAGGCAACTCCAGTATACCTCCCTGGGCTTTGCAACTAGAATGGACATCTGACTAACATAGGTGTCAGAGAGTCTAGAGCATGCATATTCTGCAAGGAAGGAACGGAGGACCTTGAGCACATCCTCCTTCACAGCGATGTAATCGCACGAAGAAGAGTGCTTGGGAAGCTCGCAGTTACATGTAAAAGACCTACCTATTCTAAACCCCTCAAGATCCTGGCTCTCCTGAAGGAGATAGGCCTCGAGGAAGTGAAGCGATGTAGATACTTTGTTGTAGGGGGCACAATAGGCCCAATAGGCTTAAGTGCACATAGGTAACACCCCATACCCCATTAAATAAAAAATTAAATAAAAATATCTGGTGGGCTTTTCGCTATCCGCCACCAGCGACCCCGCTAGTAGCCTGCAGCTCAGCTCTGTAGATTATCGTATATTCGTACATAAATTTGTTTAATAACAAAATTGCATCCAACCCGAGAACAAGCCTGTTGTTATGGATGGTAAATGTGGGTGACTTTGAGAGAGGCAAATCTGCGCGGTTGCCTATATGAAATCAGTTCTTCCGGAACAGTGACCAAAGAGTGAGAGAGGTTGGCACCCTCCCCATTCCAAATTCGATTTTGTACACATCAACAGTGTGCTACAAAAGAGTATCCTATAAAATTACTGTAGCAGGGGCGCAACCAGTCCAGTCATCGGTTGAACAGTATTTTTTGAACGAAATTTACGCGAAATATTGATCTTAGAGCCATCAGAAAATGAAACCCATTAGAAGGAATATTCCTCTACTTTTTTGGTTGGTCGTCACGTCGCCATTATCACCTGTTTTCAATGCGCAACTACAACACGACAACTACAATTCACGACCATAATGGTCATGGTAATCGTCAATATTCGATAGAGGAGCCATTTGAAAGAACCGACCACTGGCCGATTAGCTGCTTGATGGACAACCCTGACATAGACTAAACGAATTAAGAATTCAGGGCAGTTAGAGCGCAGAAACGAAACCATGTACCCTGCTGAAAGCGTAACGTTGGCACAGAAAACTTAAAACACCACTCCTAATGTTTCTTAACAGTTACATTAGTCGAAATAATGGTGCAATAGCTCAGATAACAGCCTGCAACTTGACCGATTCGTAACTAAAAATTCGTAACTAAAAAATGAGTGGTCCCATTGCAAAACGAGCCTTTTCCACTTTTCCATTTTTTTCTGGAGAGCCAAAAACCAGTTTCCCTGCCTTCCAGTAATGTTTTGCATACAGCCCTATTGGTTATTTGGTTGTGGTGTCAAGTGGCCTAGAATGAACACTTAAAGTGGGTACGTTCTGCAGGGACACATGGAACAAATATGTTTTACAGTGATTCACGATTTTTTTATTTTATTGGCAAGGAATATGCTTTGTTTAACTGCTACGTGACGGTCTTAGGATGTAAAACTCCGGCAAAGGATTTAACTCAATACCGCTGAAAAGTGGGGCCTTAAGGAACTATCGCATTAGTCTTTACAAGGTTGCCTTAGCCGGGGGACCACGTCTACGTATGGCCCTCTCAAGAATTCACCCGTTCGAGCACAAAAACATGACCATCATTATGTAACGCTCCTGATTTAAGGCATTTCGAAAAACAACATTTTTACCCCAAAAAATAGGGAAACACTAAACTGTTTCACTTGACAATCATTTGGGGCTTTGTAATTTCCTATTATTTTTTAGCCTGACTGTAAGGCTATATGTTATGACAACGACAAAAAACTTAGCCTTTAATTTGTGACGCTTGTGACAAAAAAAAAACACACCAGTTTCACACAAAAAACACCACACCCGACGTTGCTTAAATCCGTAATAGTTCCATACCTGGGGAAACAGCCTATACCCTGGCCGATTCGTTCCTCTCATAGTCCTTACAACCTTACAAGGTTGCCTCGGCCGAGCGACCATACGGCCCTCCCAAGAATTTACCCGTTCGGGCACAAAAACATGACCATCATTATGTTACGCTGCTGACCAAAAACACGTCGAAAAACACCATTTTCACACACAAAACCGAAAAACACTCAGCTACTTCACTTGACAATCATTTGGGACTTTATATTTTTCTATTTTGGGGGGCTAACTGTAAGGCTATGTTATGACAACGACATTTTGAAGTTACATGGGCGAAATATTATGAACATGGCTGTGTACGGGGGCTTCAGAGCATGCGCAGTATCGATTTCTGCGGACCGGTCTCATGAGGGTGTTCAGCCGACGACGTAAGGGGGCAGAAGGGGGGCAGGGGGGAAGTGACAGTGCTGACATCTTACAGAAGTTTGTGGCGTTGTTTTGTGTTGGTACACGTGCTGATTGAGTAGTAATTTCGGTCCGGCGTAGTATTGTTAAGAACTGCATTAAGACTTGTAAGATCAAAGATCGAGACTCGTGCAAGTCAACCCAATTCTCGTCTTCTTCTTCTTCTTCTTCTTCTCTTCTTCGTCTTCTTCTTGTTCTAGTTCTTGTTCTTGTTCTCTTCTCCTTTTCTTCATCTCTTCTGATCCTTCTTCTTATTCATCTTCGTCGTCTTCTTATTCTTCTTCGCCTTCTTCTCTTTCTTCTTTCCATGCCTCTTCTATCAAAGATTGGCCATCATCATGGCAATTTGGACCGGGACTGTGCCTCTGATAAGGGAAGTCGTACTCTTGCCTATCCACTACCTCAGGTTTTTCAACCAGGAAGGTAGGAGTAAATTTTGAGTTTCGGATAAATAGGGGTCTACAGACATACTGATTGAGCATGGTAACGAAGTAGTAGAATCCGGTATAATAGACCGTGGTCGTTCTGAACGTGTACTTTCAAACGTTTCGTCAACATTTGCGGTCGACATCATCAGTGGAACTACGTAGGCTTCTAAGATTCGTCTCCGGAATTCGGCTTCGTCACGTAAGCCTTTGCAATTATATTGAGCATGGTAATTTAGTGGAGTTACAACTGTAAAGCTCGGGACCACCTGCGTTACATACCCTCTGAACCATGAAACACCAAATGTAGCATAAGCCTTCCGGACTGTCGGAGCTAGAAGATGACTGGGTACTAAATAAATAAATAAATAAATAAGGACTTTTTATTGTTTCCATTACTAAGCCAACCTAGCGGAGTTAGGGCTATAAAGCCATCTCTCACACTCAACTAGGAAGGCCCGCGAGCGCCTGCTTTACATGCCCTCCGAAGCATGGCCAGAAAATGTAGCCAGTGTGGGACTCGAACCAACAACCTTTCGGGTGAAAGTCAGAGTCGGTACCATTACGCTACATGTCTTGACTATACTGTAGGTTTCCTGACAGAGAAATAACTTTTTTCAAGCCTAAAGTACTATCCATGGCGCAATCTGATTAGTTATGACGACTTAGTCGTAGACGTAGTCAGAATGGCGTAGAGGTAACGACTCAGACTATCATCCAGAAGGTGACTGGTTCGAGTCCCACCCGAATGCCAAAATTTTCTAGTGGTACAATTATTTATCTTCTGACTACCATGCTTCGGAGGGCATGTAAAGCCGGCGGTCCCGGCAGTCTTCCCTGACTGTCGATAGGTTAAACAGGAGGCTGTTGATGCAACCTGAAAACTCCTGTACCACGGGTAGTACCACCCCGACACGAATTTACTTTTTACTTATGACGACTTGAACATATTTTACGGTGCAAACACAGTGACATGGTGATCTAGAAAGATCTTATACGTCGCCTCCCAAATCAAGGGCCTGGTTGATTTTTTCCATCAATTTTTTAAACCTAATATGAGGGAAATTCTACAATAAGTTATGGCATCTAGAGCATATTGTACTGTACCAACAAACACGGAGTTTTATTTAGATAGTAGATCTTACCCGTCGCATTCCAAATTGTTTATAAACATCCCTGCCCCCATGAGCAGCAGCTTTTCGAAAATGTGTCATATCTCCCACACACACACCAAACTATCACAGTCACCGAACAAAAATAAAAATTGCTACGCCAAACCGCCCCATTTTGAAGCAATCAAAAATATTTGTACCAATTTAAATGCGACCGCATTTTTATTTTAATAATAAAAAAAGCCAATGTCGCCGACTGACACGGTAATATTTTCGAGACTGAATATCGCGCGAGTTCGCCTAGATGGAGGTTTAAAAATAGATGTACGAGTTTTTTAGTTTCACAAACTGGCCGAATGGTCACTTGTAAAGCGACTGTCAACTCGAAATATCAATTAAAATTCCGGTGTTTCTCCTTTCTCGGCTGTTATGCGTAATTGGGTTAAAGGGTGTAAAAAAAAAATGTGTACGCCAGGGCCGTAACCGGCATGGCTGCCCCCCCCCCCTTCCTTTTGACTTTACACTAGGTAGAATTGAACTTTCCAGACGCGCGACAATTCACTACATACGAAGGGATCGCGCCCTACCCGAAATAAAATCCTGGTTACGGGCCTGGTGTAGACTACAGAATTCAAACGCTGCAAGTTGGGAGTCCGTAGATGGTGGAGCGTTGTACAAAACCGAGATGACTGGAGGTGTGTTGTCGAACCGGCCAAAGCCCAACAAGGGCTAGAAGAAGAAAAAGTAGGCTACAGAAGAAGAAGGAAGAAGGAAAAGAGTAGTCCAGACCGTTTTTAGTAAAGTGAGACTGACGTCTGTTACTGACAATGTCTGGTGGTAAGCTTGTGTCAGCTTGTCCATTGTCATTTGTAGTCGGTGTGGGTTGACATTCAGGAAGGGCCATAATGCATACGGCAACAATACCAATAAAGTCCGTAAAAGTCGGGGTCGTTGGCGGCGCAAGGGTCAATGGGCCAAGTAGGCCTGCGAACTTAAAAACCCCTTCTAATAATATAAATAAATAAATAAAAAATAAATATATAATAAATTGTACAGCATTACGGTTAGTCCATCTCGTAGAAAACAAGGTTATATAGGAAATGGTAGGCAGAGGTTCAAGATTCTTCATTAAAAGGGGAAATTTCCCACCTGCTGGTCTGGGTCCACCCAACCCCAATGGGTGTCTTACCGCCATAGACAAAGGCAATAATGTGGCTGCAGGGCGTTTGCTGACTACAATAATTATGTCCTGAGGGGCCTTTTATGATCACAGGCCAATTTATACTAGTCCGTTGCCTAATGCCTATGACCCTATGGATTTTCGGACATTATTTATATTGTTTATTTGTTGTTCGTATTATTTAATTATTGTTTATTTAATATTTTTATTGTTGTTTAAATATTGTTTATTGTATATATTGTGAATTTTTGTCCAAAAACTGGTATACGCACCCCGATGTCAACCTCCACCGACTACAAGCGAAACAAGCTGAGACAAGCTTAACATTGACACAATGTAACAGGCGTAAGCATGATTTTACCACGTGCGGATACGAGCCTTACTGCTGACCACAGCGTCCAAAATGGAGCAGTGGTCAATGAAGTGGATCGGTTGTCTGTCCTTAGACATAAGTCTTCATTTGGTTGGCTTTTGTGTAGGCTAACTATTGTAGTATAGCTGTAGGCACTTAACTTATATAATATAGTATAACTTTGAAACAGTATTACAATAAGTCAACAGTATATTACAATAATTGGTGGTAGGCTTACCCCAAAGGATTACCCCGTGCTGCCCCCCCCCCCCTATTAATATGTAATTATTAATTTGATTATTTTGATTATTATTATTTTTTAATTTTAATCGCATACAAACAATTTAATGAGTGTACGCGATTGACCACTTCAGTCGCCTCTGTAGGTTAGTACCCGTGTTGAGTTACGACACGTCTCCGATCGCATGGCTTGTAGAGACTTGCACAAGTACAAGCATGCTACCACCTGGCCATCGAAGTCAATAAAACTGGAATAATGTTTATAAAATGGCTGTAAAAAAATCATATAAAAGAGAGAAAAAGGCACAATTAACATGAGAAAGAAAAAATCACAATGCAGAACGATATGCAGTATATGCTGTCACTTTGCGAGGTAAGTTACAGAGCTAAAAATTTTGTTTTAGTTACTTTTTTTTTATAAAATGGTGCAGTACTTGGATACAATATCCGCAAACGCGACAAATTAAAAAAAAAATGCTCACGTGATTCTCTTCGCCCCATCCAATTCGCTCCTCCCCCCCCCCCCCTGTTTTACGGTATCTATTATTACATCTTTATTCAGAGGAATAACGGAGCGTTTGAATTACTAAGAACCCAAACAATGCAATGACGGTCTAGGAGTGAGGACTGGAAGAAAACCTTCTCACTTGACCACTGCACTATTTCGAATGTTGTGGTGAGCAACAAGAAGCCGAGTTGCTGCTGACGGTTAAGAAACAGAAACTAACATAGTCAGTCATGTCATGAGGAACGAAAAGTGTCGCCTTCTGCATGTAATAATCCAAGGGAAGAGAGAAGGACAGATGGCTCCCGGCAGAAGAAGAACATCCAGTTTGAAAAACCTGAGGGGGCGGTTTCGCAAGAGCACGACTCCCTGTCTCCAAGGTCCACATTGCCATAATGAATCTTCAATAGAAGAGGCATGAAGGTTACAAGGGCAGGAAGAACTGCAGAGGCGGTCCCAGACCTCATAAAAGGGGGAGGCACTTGTCAGTGGCGTAACGATAGGTTTTCGAAGGAGTATAATTTGGCGTCCCACCAGCCAATTTCATAAAAGTTGCTCGAGAAAGAATCAATTAAATTATGGACAAGGGGGACCCGGGGGTCTTCCCCGGGAGAAATTGTTTGAAAAATAGGGCTGAAATAGTGAGGTTTTGAGTGCTGTAACACTTAGATTTTAGAGGAAAAGAATATAACTGCTGTCCAAAGGGGGGGGGGGGGGGCAATTGCCCGCAGTGCCGGTCGCTGCGTCCGCCTCTAGGAAGAAGGGCATGTAGAGTAGTGGTACAGACTCCGACTTTCACCCGATAGGTTGTTGGTTCGAGTCCCACACTTGATACATTTTCTGGCCATGCTTCGGAGGGCATGTAAGGTAGGTGGTCCCGGGTCTTCCTAGTTGAGTGTAAGAGAGGGCTTTATAGTCCTAACTCAGCTAGGTTGGCTTAGTAATAGAACAGAAAATGCAATATTCATTCATGTATTTATTTATTTATTTATTTATGAAAAGAAGAAGGTCTAAGATAAGACCGATTTACCGATATTTAATTTACTTTATTCTTTAATTTCATTACCTATTTACTGATCAAAACTATGGCAGAAAGGGCACACAATACAAGTCCTAAAATGTACATATTGTGAGCTACATCTAAAACGGTATCGCTGTTTATACTGTAATATTGCAACTAACTGTATTTTGTTTAGCTATTTAATTACATTACATACATACATGCAATTAGTGTTACCTGCATGGGGTTGAATTCCCTCAGGCGGCAAGCCCTTCGTCATTTACCCTTTGTTGTGACAAGACATAGCCAGCTGCCTGTACTGGCTATACTGCATCTTTAAAAGGGTCAAATTCCCCCTAGACCCAGTGGCGGATTTACCAACAGGCAACTGAGGCAAATGCCTATATTATGTGTCCGCAAGCGCAAACATAAAACATTTTTTTATGTGCATTTTATTTAATAATAATAATTAGATATCAAGGAACAATATTTCAAGTTTAGGCGCGCATTTTTTTTTTTTTTTTTTTTTTTTTTTTATTAAAAATAGTGGTTTTATTAGTGAACAGGGGCCTATACATACATACAATAATTTATTATTAATGTCCGCGACAAGGCCAGAGCCTACATCCACTCGAAGCCAAATCCGCGCCCCTACCTAGACCCTTCATTTAGGCGCCCATTCCACCGACCGGCTAGGGCTATTTACAAAAACGGTGACGTGGTAGCAGACATTCAAGACATAGTCGGGGTTTCCATCGACCTCGCATTGCAGAATTGACGGAAATGTTTATTTTCCTCTATGCCATAGTTAAAATTGATCAATGATCATACAGTAAAATCACAAACAAACAAACTAAAATTAAAAAATGGCGTCATGGGATATGTTAAGTACAAACATTTTATTAGATTTCTATAAAAAGAAAAATTCTAATTTCCGTCGATGTCATTTACAATCTGCAATGCGAGGTCGGTGGAATTCCCCGCCTAAGTCTTGAATGTCTGCTACCACGTCACCGTTTTTGTAAATAGCCCTAGCCAGTCGGTGGAATGGGCGGCTAAGGAAAGAAGTCCTGAGGAACAGATATTAGGAAGTGTGGTTTGGTGGACCAAGACTACACAGGTCACAGTGACAACCAAGTTGAATGGGCTCCAGAGGCTGGCCTGCCTCTGTATCACAGGAGCAATGTCAACTTCACCAGGGGATGTCCTGAATACTCTATTGAACCTGCCAACCTTGGGAGTCTTCATTGAAGCACAGGCCAGGATGGGCGCCTATAGATTGGAGCTGGAAGGCTGCTGGAGAAGCAAAAGGTCAGGCCACTCCAATATTACCAAAAGCATATCGGAAGACACGCTTTTAATGCCGTCAGACCGAATGACACCCCTGCTCTCATTCAGCAAACCATTTAACACTAGAATTCCAGCTAGAGAAGAATGGAATGCTGAAGAACATCAAACAGGGGACAATGACCTAGTCTGGTATACAGATGGGTTGAAAATGGAAAATGGGGCTGGAGGAGGAGTCTATGGGGAAACTGTAGACAAATCCATAGTCCTAAGCCTCGGCAAATATGCTACAGTCTTTCAGGCTGAGGTAGGGGCCATTATAAAATGCCTAGAGGAGTGTATGGAAATGGAATGCAAGGGCAAAACCATTATTATCTATACAGACTCGCAGGCAGCGATTAAGGCTGTGGGGGCTATAAAGATCACATCAAAAATGGTGTGGCACTGCACCAACCTCCTAATAAAGGTGTGTCGGGAAAACTCAGCCTCGCTGATTTGGGTCCCGGCGCACTCGAACTTTGATGGGAATGAAAGAGCCGACGTGCTGGCTCGAAAAGGTGCAGAAACGCCATTCATTGGTGCAGAACCTAAGTACGGGATGGCTTATTGCCAGGCCCGTACTTCTGTACAAAAATGGGTGCAGAGAAAAACTGCAGAGGAATGGAAGAAAGTCCCGGAAAGCAGATTTGCTAAGAAGGTTATTCCGGGTCCTAGTAAGAAGCTCACTGATCAGCTTCTCTCTTTAAGTAGAGAGCAAGCTAGAAGGGTGGTTGGCACGCTTACGGGCCACGGCCACTTCAACAAACACATGCATAGGGTTGGCGTGAAAAACGACAGTAGATGCAGACTGTGTGAAGTTGAAGAAGAAACAGTTGAACACATTCTCTTTGAATGTGAAGCGCTGGGACAAACTCGATACCAAACTCATGGCCACCCTAGGTCTGAAGAGGAAACAATCCGATCTAATCCCATCACAAAAACACTAGAATTTATCAAAAAGACTGGTGTTATAAGATGGGCGTAGACGGCAAACGTGGAAGCAAAAGACCTTCTAGGTCGACGCTTATAGGAACTCAAATGAGTAGGCCCCACGAAGGAAAAAAAAAAAAAAAACAGATATTAGTAATACACAACATGACAGCAGACATACGCGTAAAATAGATAGACCACAAGGCAAAGCGTAACTTGCCAAAACAAGAAAAGAAGCTCGCCTGTCATCGAAGGCCGTGCCCAGCGGGGTGGTCCATGGGGTCCGAACCCCCTCCGAAATAAAAGGGCTTTACACTGAATAGAGTTGACTTTCATTAATAAAATACGTAAAAAAAAAATTGGATCCCCCCCCCCCCCACACACAAATAAAAACCTGGGCAACCTGCTGCCATCGAAGGTAATTTACAAACTGTTCTGACAGTGCTGACAGTGCATTTGACTTTGTACAGTTAAACATACATTGTACGGGACTTATTTTCCTTATTAGGGAAGGGTGGACCCAGGCCAGGTGGGAAATGTCAAGAAGTCGATCTTTCTATATCTTTCGATCTTTAGCTTGCAACCGGGCTACGCCATCACAAGTGCATGGTTGTCACAGTTGTCCTTCCCTTCTTTGATTATGCAATTTTAATAACACGCATGTTAAACTGGTCGACAGGTGGCTGTTTTGCAGGAGGTTAGGAAGGAAGTCACCATCAAGCTATCTTGATTTGACTTTAATGGAATCAGGGAGACAAAGTGCAAAAGGGATCGATTCTCCCCACAGTTGCTGCGGCCCTTTGCCCTTTTCAGCTTCAGCTACTCCATTGTCTTGCTACGTTAAACCCTAATTTTATGGCTCATTTGTATACGATACCGTAAGTTACAACCTATACCGGCTATGCCTACTGGCTATGATTTTTTCCTTTTTTTGTTTTTGTTTTTTTGTTTCTGCGGAACCAAGTACCTGTGCCTTTACTTGCCTGCGTTCATATAGTATTATATCATGATTGTAATAAAATGAATAATGTTTAAACTGTACTCTGTAGGGTGTATCCCGCACGCCTCTATGAAGGCATGGGAGCCCTAATTGTATTTTTGTCTAATTATTGTATTTGTTGGAAATGAAGAATTGTTATTATTATTATTATTATTATTATTATTATTATTATAACTGCCATAGTGACAATACATGTGTGATTCAGGGTAGCATCCAGGTAGTGAGGGATAAACTGAGCGTTCAACCTTTTGCAAGGCCGCTCAGCCGACCCATTGACCCAATGTAAAAACCACCCCCCTCTCGCATCAGGGGAAGTCCTGTAGATGCTGGAATATTATTCGTTACTTAGGAAAGGATGGAGTTTGGGGAGGAAGTCGGAAAAAGGTAAGAGGTGATTTTAAAAATAATTTGTAAACGAAGGGCGGCCAAGTAATGTTTCTCGAAATCTTAAATGTAAATAATAATTACTTTATATATAAATAACTTTGCGCCAAAAATAAGATTTCTAGGCTTCATATGTTTGACACTACCTATCTAACAAATGTAGGCTATATACCTACTGTATGTTCGTATACAAAAGGGTGTGATTAATAATTGTATACGGTATCAAATATATATACTAAAATAATTTGATCTATCAGCACCCTCAAATATTTTGGGGCAAGGCGGTGCCAATGCGGATACTGCACCTAGATTTATTATGGGGTAAGTTTAAAAGGCCCTCCTCCTCGAGTGTGTGCTAGGGCTTTGTTTTGTATTTGGTATCAGAATTATAATAATAACCCTAATTCTGCCATGTTACTGGTTGGCAATAGAACAAATATTGAAATATCATTACGTTTATAATGTGCGTTAGAGCAGAGCATGTTTCAAACTGCGGCAGCTTGGTAGTGTGCACAGCGTTGGCAGGGGAACATGGTGAGCCATGATAACGCGCTTAGGCACTATAAGTCGAGTCCTGGTCACCGATTTAATCGTGTGACTTTACCATGTTCCCCAAGTGGTTCGGAATCCACTATAATCAGGAGGTCCACCCTGTTAGTCAACTCCCCTTTCCCCGAGGTGAAAGAGTCTGCCCTTAGGGTGCCTCAAGTTAACAAGCATACTCACTCCCCCCGCCAGGCTGACAGGGTTGCTGAAAGCAGAAATGCTGAAAGCAGGCGTTAGAAACGAACTAACTAACTCATGTTTATTATGTTTTGGTTGATTTAAATGACCTGATTCGCTGTGCGCAAGTATTTCTCTAGAAGATAATAGTACAAACGTTAAAGTTACATCGCTACTTCGGAAGAAAAAAAGACACAACTCAGAAAATGCCAATTTCGACTTAATAACTATTTTCAAAAATAAATCTGTAATTTACTAGAAAAACTGTGTTAATTCAGCTTGTATATTTTCCGCACGAGGGCGGAACTGTCTGGTAATTCATTATAAAAAAACTTTAGCTTCAATTTCTTTAAATTGATAGATTTTGCTCCCGAAAGTGGAATTTTATAAGACCATAAAACAACACCATTTCCAGTTCTGGGTAAATGACTTTAATTCCAATACTTCTGGCTCCTTCTATAGGTCTATTCTACCTCGACCGCTTAAAAACGAATGGTCTGCTCATGTGTCTGGCCCAACTCACCGCATGTATTTATCTACCATCTCACGTCTGAGGACAAACCATGGACTCTCTGAGGCATATATCTATCATACCCTACGGGGCTCATACTCTCCTCTCTGCAGCCATTGCCTGGAAAGTGAAGGCACAATGCAGCATGTTATATTGGAATGCCCTGAATTCACCATAGCTAGAAACAAATTACTAGACCGCATCTTCCCCTTAATGACAGTCCTCCCTTTTAATTATGCCCATATGATCTCTAAAAGTGACTCCTACCAGGCTATATATGACTTTCTAAGGGGAGTCCACGTAGAATTTTAATCCCACCTACCCACCGTGGCTGTATGTGAGCCAACAATGCAAAAAAAAAAAAAATTGAAAAATTGATAGATTTAGATTTAGAGTTGGGTCCTTTTTCTTCCGAAGTAGTGTTCACATCTTAAGTTAAGATTCTTAGCAGCTTCATAATTCAAATATTCTAAGCTCCTAACTTGGCTTAACAAATTTAGGTTAATCCATACTCCAGCAGTATATATATATGTTAATAATATTCCCTACGCTGAAGATGACAAAGTCGCAGCTGTGTTCTCCGTAGATTTACGATATTGCTCCAGCAGCATTGCCTCGTGCTTTCTCTATCAACAAGAAAGCGCCCTCTCCAAATCGTCAGCTCAACTAATCTATTAGTTCATCGTTTCGTCGATAGATGACAGTGTTGGTGCACTGCTGAATTTAAGCCACAATAAAATTCTAAGTGCATCGAAGTCTACCTATAAAAAACGACAATAAGTTGAGCCGTCACAGCGGAAAAATCACGGTAAGTTGACTGAGGCATGCTGTGCAACTGTTACGAAATCAACAGTCATCTTACAAATATACGTATCGCGTATATTAGGCTATTAATTTTAAGATGAATGTTTGATCGTGCTCTCTCGGAATCAGAAGCTCAACTACCACTTGCACAATATGCAGTCAACTTACCGTGATTTTTCTGCTGTGGCGTATGGCTCAACTGTGCGTAGCTTTATAGTTTTAATAGAATGGCGATGATCCTGTACAGACAGCTGCTGATGTGAATGCTGAACTACTAGTCTACTACAATCCCAATAGAACAGTTTTTAAGAAAGGGGAGCTTCTACAAGTCCTCCGACGGCTGGGCTTCTGAGTAATGCCTTATGGTCTCAGAGGCGAGGATGCGGAAGTCCCTAATCTGTGCCTTCTCGTGGTAGACTAAAGATGGAAGCGCGTAATGGGATCTTCTTCTTAAATAAATAAATATTGACTTTTTTGTTCTATTACTAAGCCAACCTAGCGGAATTAGGGCTATAAAGCCCTCTCTTCTTCTTCTTCTTCTTCTTCTTCCTCTTCTTCTCATCTACTTCCTCCTCTTCCCTCTCAGTACCACGTGCGCAGCGTGAGGGGGGTCACCCCGTACCCATTTCGTGTACTCGCCTCGGTCGGACGCTAACGCCTTTTTTTTCTGTGCAGGGTACTCTTTTGTCTTGGGGTTGGGGAACTGGCCCCAAGGCGGAGAAACACGGTGAAGGATCAACGGCATAAGGATGCAGAAGGCGACGGGAAACCACTGCATTACAATTCCCTAGTATAGTATTCATGACTACAATTGGCATGATAATCAATCAATCACTCAATCAATTACACATACAATTTCATTTCATAAAAATTATTATCGCTGGACTTTAGCAGCCCCTATGCGGTCAGGACCTGTTACGTTGTCGTATACATTTAGTTACTTACATACATTAAATTGGTTTGTTTTTTGTTGCATAGATTAAGTTAGTTTTTTTTCTCGCCAATCTTCGATAGAAGAGGCATTAACTTAGACCGGGAAGAAGATGGCTGGCCATTTCCCACCCCCCCCCCCTTCCTTGCCATCACCCCCCCCCCCCTCTTTGTATACGGTATTTTATCCCCAATACATGCCCCGTCAGCTGATTATGTACAAAAGTTATTAGCAAATCCAATAACTTTTTGAACTCCTCTTTACGGACATTTTTGTTGCGCTCTTTTCCCTTGAACGCAATTCTGACTTCTGATTGAATCTATACGTAATTCATGCAATGCAATAATTTTATTTTTAAATTTTTTATTTTTATTTCGACTTTGCCGCCCCTAAAATTTTCCGCCTGGGGCGCGCGTGTAGTCCTAAAATTCGGAATTACATCACTGACCTTATCAAATTCCCTCCATATACGGACGCCTTACCGATTGCTCTTTATACAAATCAATTTTGAATAATGTGTGCAATCGGTGTTAGTGACGGCCACGTATATAGTATCACAATGTAGGGAAATATTTCTTCTAATACCTACGCTTGTTTCTTTTGTAGCTTTTTAAGTTTTTTAGCTGTGCAATGAATATTCCTTGTGAACTTCGACTTTGTACAACAAAGTAATGTGGGCGCGTGGACGGATACAGGGAAGGTAGAGGGTGGCGTATCAGCGCCCCCCCCCCCCAAAAAAAAATTGTAGTTGTAATTCAATGTGCAACGTTATAATTTAATCGATACTAAATACGTTTATTATATTTTGCCCCACCACAACCTCCCCCCCCCCCAAATGGGCTGGATCCGTTCCTGCGTGGGTGTCCCGGATTGCTCTTTATAACGTTGGTACCTAACCCATTGAAGGTCATCAGTAAAGCTGCTGTATAATTAAGTCTTCGAGGTCACAATGTATAGACTTGTAGACAAGCCTATTGCTTCACCTCATAGGAAAAACAAAGGGATTGCGCTAATGATGTAGTAAGCATATAGAAGAAGATTCCCCGCGCATACGATATGTATGTATGTATGTATGTCGCAAAGACTGAATTATACAAAACCCTCGGACTTGAGCTAAATCTCCCCGTCCCGAATGTATTTTAATGCCATTGCTATCCTAACTTCTAATTTAAATATTTTAAACGCATCAAAGCAGGGGTGCACATCTTGCTTACATCATGCAGAGCTTCATTAGCGGATCCAGAAATATTTTTTTTTTTTTGGGGGGGGGGGGCTGGACTGAACTAGTTGATGGAAAGTCTATAATCAAGAGGTCTTACGATGAAATTAAGACTGAAGCACAGTAAACTCGCTTTAATTACTTGTATTGAAACGTACGAGTATGGATTAGAAACTAAACTATTAAGAGTGCAGGCTACTTCCTGCAAGAAATTGGCAGCCCGAAATTTAATACTATTTATTTTGTATTTAATTAACTAAGCACATTATTAAAGATTTGGTTCGTTTAAGTTGTAGAAGACTACTTCATGCATCATATAATAAGGTATTTTTAATTTTCGAAATTGTAGTTTTTACTTAATGTCTATTTTACGTGAAAAGTTATTCTTTATAAATTTATGAAAAAACTGCAATTTCGAAAATTAAAAATACCTTATTATATGATGCGCGAAGTGGTCTTCTACAATTGAAATGAGCCAAATCTTTAATAACTCGCTTAGTTAATTAAATAAAAAATAAACAGTATTTAATTTCGGGCTGCCAATTTCCTACGGGATGTTGGTACACTTTTAAGCTTATCAAGTGCCAGTTGCATTCTGCGAGGATGCTTCACCACTTACTCATTTAGTATTACTTCCGCCGTCACTTCAATATCTCTATGAAGGTACGTAGCTGCTGTTGGATGCGTGAAAATGTCGTTGAAAAAAATTGAAAGTGCGTTATATCTAAATATACCCACTGGTATACAATATATCAGAGCCAGTAAAATAAGTATTTCTTTATACATTTCAATACATAATAACACAACTAATTTCAAAACCCAATTACCCGAAACTTAAAATTTACTCCACTCTCTTCTCATTTCCGCCCCCATATTAAACTCAGGACAGTTTCATTTTATGAAAGGCAATGTGTCATTTTATTTTATTTAATATTGTTCCATTTGTATTTTATTTTTACATATATATTTGAACATTATTTTACGGACAGATGTAAAATTCTAAAATAAAAAAGTGAAAATAGGTAACACCCAAGGCGGCAAGGCGTTCCGAAAAAGAGTACTGTACCTTTAAAAAGAGTAAGTCTGGTGTGCCAGCCTTCACAAAGGCAGATTCGACGCAGCAGATTTCAGGTTTTTTATTTTATTATGATATTATAGTCAGGCACGCAGCGAGGGGGAGGATTTGGGGGGTTCAAACCCCCCTTCCTGTGGTCACCCAAGTACCAGGGTGCCCCCTTCCTGTAGTTTCAAAAATTTACAGTAATATTTAGGAAATAAAATTTTAACAACAACAGTACCTAATAAAAGTAAACTAAAAGAAATATTGATTTGGCGCGTCCGCGCATAATATTTCCGTCGTGGCTGTTAACACACAACCTCGTCAACTGCGTCCGTTGAACAGAGCTTCTCCACTTTAAAACAGATCAAAAATTACCTCCGAAACAGGATGGGGAACGAGAGGTTGACGGGCTTCGCTCTTATATCAGTCCATGCTGAAATAGCGCCAAGTGCCGAAGATGTTCTGGATGTAAATGAAATGAAATGAAATGAAATGAAATGAAATGAAATGAAATGAAATGAAATGAAATGAAATGAAATATCGTCTTTATTTTCAGGCGAGCTTTAGCCCCGAAGGGCTACTCTTCCAGCTAACCTTCACAATTTTTTGTTTACATTAAATTTTTTTTGAACAAAGATCGTTTTCCTGTAAAAAAAAAAGATAGCCTAAACATAAGAAAAGAAAAATTCATGCACTCACTCATTTACTCGCACACAACATTCCCCAGAAATTGATGGCAGGCTGCCTTAAATCTCCCCAAGCTGCTCTCGGCAGGCCCGAACAAACAGGAGACTGCTTCTCTAAATATCTAATAAGGTTAATAATTAGTGCTTTTTGTAAGAAATATATTCTTTTTATATTTGCCGCTGATGATCATCATTATTAATTATCCTCCCAGATTTATATATATATATATATAGATATAGGATATATATAGTATTATTACTATATATATATATATATCCTCCCAGGTTTTAGTTTTGCACCGATTTACCATATATAAGGCTTGTATTAGGTTTTGGATTTAAAAAAAAATAAAAAATGAACCCCCCCCCCCTTCCGAAATTACTCGCTACGTGCCTGATTAGGCTATAGTACGTTATTATATTTTACTTCAAGTTTTCTCGCTCACAATTGTAAAACTACCCTATTATTAATTGTACGCTTATGTATATAAATATACGATTTTCTTTTCATTTCATTTCATTTCCCGACATCACCCCAAAAAAAAATATATATTGGACACTCATTGCCATCTTCACTTTGTGATTCAGAATGCCATCTTCACTTTGGCATATTAAGGTACAGAACATTGATCAATATACTGTATATTTACTGGTATACCAAGCAAGTCAAGCACTTCTTAAAATTCTGCATTTAAGAATAACAAGACTGAATTGCGTCAAATTTGAAGGGCGAATTACCGAAAATTAGTATAATATATTGCCAAGTAGAACATCTTCTCTTGCCCATCCGTGATTATAAAGTACAAATATTTTAGGTGTACTACGTCGTTGAAATTACGAAACTACTAAAGTCACTAAAGAGAATTTTGAATTAATGGGTATGTCCAAGGCCGTAGCCAGGATTTCTTTTCGTGGGGGGGGGGGGGTCCCAGAAATTTCATTGCATATTACATAGTGGTTTTTATTTTTCCTCTCAAAATCCGATTCTATCTAGTATGAAGCCATTTCATTTCGGGCGGGGGGGGGGGTGTAACCCCCATGAACCCCCCTTGGCTACGGCCTTGGATATGTCGCTTTCTATTACTTGAACAAATCCTGGGAATCAGAATATATATATATTACACATAATGTTCGACCAGCCGTTGCTACAGAGCTCTACTATATTAAGGTATATTATATTATATACCATTCTTCTTCTTCTTCTTCTTCTTGATCTTCTTCTTCTTCTTCGAATGCCTCTTCTATCAAGTAATAATAATAATAATAATATCACTTCACTTTCACTTTTTTTTCCTTGACCAGTAACCCCGGACAAGGAGCATAAATTGAAAAAACAATTTGTATAATAGTATAATTTATTACCACACTCAAGCTTCCGCTTATCGAGCGATCGTAGTGCAGTGGCACTGCAATATAATTAATAATTAATAATAATAATAAACCATTATAGAGTACTCACTCTAGCCTTATAGCAATGAATGAGATCCCTCTGAACTCTGAAGGATGATATTGTTCTATATATAATAAAATTTATACATATAATATATATATATATTTGAAATTAAGTATTTATTAATATATATTTTTTTTCCCTATTTTTTTTCAATTCTTTTAGTTTAAGTGGCAATTTGTTAAATACATTTCTCTGGTAAAACTGATTCATTGAGGCGTCCGCCGTAGTTATTGGAATATTCTGTCTCAATGTGCCTTCATTTCTCAGTTGCCTCTTATTCTGTGTGTTTCCAGCAATTTTGCTTAAATACTTAAAATAGTTATTCCTTATATATATTTATATATAATAATAATAATAATAATAATAATAATAATAATAATAATAATAATAATAATAATAATAATAATAATAATACGTGTATTTATTTTTAAAAAAATATTACAATTTTTACTAAAACCGGTGCCACAAAACAAAAAGGCGGGTTGGTATCACCAGAAATATTGGCGATCATCATGGAAATTGTAAACACGTAGATATACGGTACATCGGACTCCCCAATGAAATCAAGTATCTACAGTATGTAGTACACCATGTACAGTATAAAATGTACTTAGTCACGAATCACGATGACTGCAATGGACTTAAAATTAATACATATGAAATCAGTTTCATTTAATTCATTGTGACAACCTGAACCTTTTTTATATGTCAAATCCCTTAGAAAGCAGCCTTAGTTCGGTCCTGTCCACCCATGACTACATTACTTGAAGCCTATTGAAGAGCCTAATTCAGACTAAGACTTAAATTATTTGTACACATGAAATCAGAGATTCACTACATTTGAAACAATTGTTTGAGTCTTTGTTTGTATTCTATGTAGGATTCCTTATGAGATACCGTAGGTCTTTGTTTATATTCTATGTTGGATCCCTTAGAAGGCAGCCTAAGTTCGGTCCTGTCCACGCATGACTACATGAATTGAAGCCTATTGAAGAGCCTAATTCAGACTAAGACTTAAATTATTTGTACACATGAAATCAGAGATTCACTACATTTGAAACTATTGTTTGAGTCTTTGTTTGTATTCTATGTAGGATTCCTTATGAGATACCGTAGGTCTTTGTTTATATTCTATGTTGGATCCCATAGAGGGCAGCCTAAGTTCGGTCCTGTCCACGCATGACTACATGAATTGAAGCCTATTGAAGAGCCTAATTCAGACTAAGACTTAAATTATTTGTACACATGAAATCAGAGATTCACTACATTTGAAACTATTGTTTGAGTCTTTGTTTGTATTCTATGTAGGATTCCTTATGAGATACCGTAGGTCTTTGTTTATATTCTATGTTGGATCCCTTAGAAGGCAGCCTAAGTTCGGTCCTGTCCACGCATGACTACATGAATTGAAGCCTATTGAAGAGCCTAATTCAGACTAAGACTTAAATTATTTGTACACATGAAATCAGAGATTCACTACATTTGAAACTATTGTTTGAGTCTTTGTTTGTATTCTATGTAGGATTCCTTATGAGATACCGTAGGTCTTTGTTTATATTCTATGTTGGATCCCTTAGAAGGCAGCCTAAGTTCGGTCCTGTCCACGCATGACTACATGAATTGAAGCCTATTGAAGAGCCTAATTCAGACTAAGACTTAAATTATTTGTACACATGAAATCAGAGATTCACTACATTTGAAACTATTGTTTGAGTCTTTGTTTGTATTCTATGTAGGATTCCTTATGAGATACCGTAGGTCTTTGTTTATATTCTATGTTGGATCCCTTAGAAGGCAGCCTAAGTTCGGTCCTGTCCACGCATGACTACATGAATTGAAGTCAATTGAAGAGCCTAATTTAGACTAAGACTTAAGATTTGTACACATGAAATCAGAGCATCATTCAATTTATTACCATAATCAGTTCAATTGGAATGCCCACTTGTACTAGTTGTATTTGCCTCCCAATGTCATTCTACGCTCTTCTACACATTTTCACAGCTGCATCTTTTGTTTCTTCAAGTCATTTCTTCTTCTTCCTCTTCTTCTTCTTCTACTACTACTACAAGTACTACTACTTCTTCTTCTTCATCTTTTAAATTGCCCGGTTTCCCAAAAAGGCGGGTTGGTATCACCAGAAATATTGGCGATCATCATGGAAATTGTAAACACGTAGATATACGGTACATCGGACTCCCCAATGAAATCAAGTATCTACAGTATGTAGTACACCATGTACAGTATAAAATGTACTTAGTCACGAATCACGATGACTGCAATGGACTTAAAATTAATACATATGAAATCAGTTTCATTTAATTCATTGTGACAACCTGAACCTTTTTTATATGTCAAATCCCTTAGAAAGCAGCCTTAGTTCGGTCCTGTCCACCCATGACTACATTACTTGAAGCCTATTGAAGAGCCTAATTCAGACTAAGACTTAAATTATTTGTACACATGAAATCAGAGATTCACTACATTTGAAACTATTGTTTGAGTCTTTGTTTGTATTCTATGTAGGATTCCTTATGAGATACCGTAGGTCTTTGTTTATATTCTATGTTGGATCCCTTAGAAGGCAGCCTAAGTTCGGTCCTGTCCACGCATGACTACATGAATTGAAGCCTATTGAAGAGCCTAATTCAGACTAAGACTTAAATTATTTGTACACATGAAATCAGAGATTCACTACATTTGAAACTATTGTTTGAGTCTTTGTTTGTATTCTATGTAGGATTCCTTATGAGATACCGTAGGTCTTTGTTTATATTCTATGTTGGATCCCATAGAGGGCAGCCTAAGTTCGGTCCTGTCCACGCATGACTACATGAATTGAAGCCTATTGAAGAGCCTAATTCAGACTAAGACTTAAATTATTTGTACACATGAAATCAGAGATTCACTACATTTGAAACTATTGTTTGAGTCTTTGTTTGTATTCTATGTAGGATTCCTTATGAGATACCGTAGGTCTTTGTTTATATTCTATGTTGGATCCCTTAGAAGGCAGCCTAAGTTCGGTCCTGTCCACGCATGACTACATGAATTGAAGCCTATTGAAGAGCCTAATTCAGACTAAGACTTAAATTATTTGTACACATGAAATCAGAGATTCACTACATTTGAAACTATTGTTTGAGTCTTTGTTTGTATTCTATGTAGGATTCCTTATGAGATACCGTAGGTCTTTGTTTATATTCTATGTTGGATCCCTTAGAAGGCAGCCTAAGTTCGGTCCTGTCCACGCATGACTACATGAATTGAAGCCTATTGAAGAGCCTAATTCAGACTAAGACTTAAATTATTTGTACACATGAAATCAGAGATTCACTACATTTGAAACTATTGTTTGAGTCTTTGTTTGTATTCTATGTAGGATTCCTTATGAGATACCGTAGGTCTTTGTTTATATTCTATGTTGGATCCCTTAGAAGGCAGCCTAAGTTCGGTCCTGTCCACGCATGACTACATGAATTGAAGTCAATTGAAGAGCCTAATTTAGACTAAGACTTAAGATTTGTACACATGAAATCAGAGCATCATTCAATTTATTACCATAATCAGTTCAATTGGAATGCCCACTTGTACTAGTTGTATTTGCCTCCCAATGTCATTCTACGCTCTTCTACACATTTTCACAGCTGCATCTTTTGTTTCTTCAAGTCATTTCTTCTTCTTCCTCTTCTTCTTCTTCTACTACTACTACAAGTACTACTACTTCTTCTTCTTCATCTTTTAAATTGCCCGGTTTCCCGAAAATGTCCTTGTTTCATGAAAATGTCTCAAAAGAGTTCCACACAGACTTAAAAATGAAACCGGGTTTATTGAGACTAATTTTCACTGCTGCATCGTTTGTTTCTTTTTCTTTTTCTTATTTTTCTTCTTCTTCTACTACTACTACAACTACTACTACTACTTCATCTATTACTGCTTCTTCTTCTTCTTCTTCTCCTTCTTCTTCTTCTTCTTCTACTACTACTACTTCTACTACTACTACTACTACTACTTCCCGAAAATGTCCATATTTCATGAAAATGTGTTGTTGTTGTTGTTTCCAACGTCTGATTTCAGCATTTCTGCTTTAAGCAACCCTGTCAGCTTGGCGGGGGGAGTGAGTCTGTTTGTTAACTTGAGGCACCCTAAGGGCAGACTCTTTCACCTCGGGGAAGGGGGAGTTGACTAACGAGGTGGACTTCCTGATTATAGTGGATTCCGAACCACTTGGGGAACATGGTAAAGTCACACGATTAAATCGGAGGTGACCAGGACTCGACTTATAGTGCCTGAGCGCGTTATCATGGCTCACCAGGTTCCCCTGCCAACGCTGTGCACACTACCAAGTCGCCGCAGTTTGAAACATGCTCTGCTCTAATGGAATCAACATGGTAAGGCTGTTGGCATGAAAATGTCTCAAAAGAGTTGCAACGAGTTCCACACTGACTTAAAAAATAATGTAACTTGATTTATTGAGACAAATTTTCCAATAATCATATAAATACAGTACAAAATGTGAGCAGAATATCAATTTTATCAACCCTAATAATTTTGTCTACACTTGTTCCTCAGACGTGCTCAAGATAGATGTGGCATATAAAAAAATGGTCGTGGTGACCCTCAAAACAAGTGTCCCAGACTCCCAGTTTGAGGTTAATTGTACAATAAAATGGTCACATTAGCTGTACCCCGGCCTCTTACTGGCTTAGCCAAGTGGCCTTATTATAATTAAAACAAAAACAGTGTACTAAAGCCTGTGTCAATATTGACTGTATACTGTACATATCTCATTGCTGATGTATCAACAAGACTTTCTGGCGGTTCTCACACTTCTAATGCATATTTACCCATAGTAATCTAATGCAAGCTATTTGATGTATTCCACTAAATTAAGACGCATTAAAATTGGTAAACAGTACAAATGAGCAGGCCAAGACACCGTCATTAGTAATGTCACGAGACAGAGAACAGGCTTACAGTATCTAATAGAGTTCTATAATGTAGAACTCCAATATTATTGGGGAAATAGGACGTTCTATTGCGCCAAAATTATTCTTATTAATCCGTCTACCGAGTGGGGTTCGGTCAAAGACCCCCCGCCTATCTCCGTGGAGTTAGGGCATGGGCACCCTCTTGTCCATGGGAGACGAAAAGCTCCCTAAAGGCGGAAGAACTGGATCCTGGCAACAGGTGACGGTCAACGGCATAGGATGCGGAAGGCAAGGGGAAACCACCGCATTATAGGCCCAAGTGGCTTCCCAAGAACCAGCAACCATGTATAATTCGAGGCATCGAAGTCACATGTTGCTGCTAACCAGCCATCCGGCTGTGACTTGAAGAAGAAATCCGTCTGTGCGCCTATGACGAGCCATTGAAAAAAAGTATCTGGTGGCACCGGGATTCAAAAAACAATTTTGGGCGGGTTCGAATATCCAATATCTCTTATATAAAAATCTAGTATTGAAGGTAATTAAGACGGTTCCCGCCATCGTTTGTAAATGAAAAGTAATAAGGAAAACTGCACGGCTCCTCTATGCATTTGGAACACCTACAGTTCTATGGTATAGAAAAGAGATGGAACATTTAAGCGCGCAAAAATTATTTTCTTAATCCTGGGGTCACCTGCAACGTTTTTTCAATGGCTGATCATATGAGACTTGGCGAAAATTTAAAAAAAAAAAAAAAAATGGCGCGCTTGAATGTCCAATCTCTCCTCTCCTATATAGAAAGAATGTGTATTGGGACTGTTTTGAATTGAATTGAATTGAAAACGACTTTATTGAATAAAAACAAAAAAAGGCGATGAACAATAAGACTATAAAGTCTTCTTTTCATGCTAACCTTTGTTTTGAAGGAAAATAAATCAAATTGAATTTAATTCTTATAAGTCTAGTCCCGAACCTCGGCTATCCATTTTATAGTCTAGTGCCTGCCGGGCTTTGCCGGAGCCCGCCAAAAATATCAGTGATATGGAGAAACGCTGAATGATAGACAGAGCACTCAGCTCAGTGACAGTAATTTGGAAAACAATGGTGGATATAAATAAGTTTAAACCCCGCTGGCTGACTCAGTGTGTATCAATACCACCAACGAATGAGGTGTTCATTTCACATACACAAAATTACAATTGCTCGCCGAGAACTTTATTGTAAAATCAGTGGCAAAGGCATTGTGGAAAACCTGCCCTTGTCTGGAAGCCGAATAACCGATATTGTTGGTTGGGTCGCTCTAGTCAGCAATGCCATCAATGAGATCATGGGTGGATACAGGCGGGGGGGGGGGGGAGGGGGCAGGAGGGGTAGATTTAATCTATTGTAAGTTAATTTCTTACGCTCTGATCTAATCGATACTGACTATACTACATTTGTTTTTCCTATTTTGACCCACAACTGCCTCCCCCCCCCCCCAAATGGGCTGGATTTGTTCCTGAATGAGATTACATAAACTTGAAAAATGTTCCTTTATTACATTTAATAAACAGTGCTGTGTGGCCACAGTTATTTGGAATAATGAAGGCGGGCCGAATACTGAGAATCTCACATCTTCCATAGCTGTGGCCGTACGATGTTTGTGAAGGCCTTATCGTTTGTATCAAAAAAATTTCTTCTAATTTATGTGTCCTCATTGATGGTACCCCCAATGAGTCGAGGGACTCTCTTATTAATAATTGTTAATTTACATTGGACGTAGTTTTTAAGAGCAGTTTCACAAGGCTTATAAGAAGTAAACACTTTGCCCGTAAACACGGAATGACAAGCTTATCCTATGTTTATTTTATGCTTGAACCGCGCGTCAAACTGCTTGATATACAAAGGGCCTTAAATAGCGCCAAGCTGTCGCGTTTGAAGTTGCTCTGATATGAATGAGGGGATCTCCTGATTATAGTGGACTCCTGATTCCGAAGCACTTTACTTCATTATTACCCTCCTTGTCCTCCCCGACTTTTCTCCTTCCCCCTTTCCTCCTTCCCCCTTTCCTCCTTACCCCTTTCCTCCTTCCCCCTTTCCTCCTTTCCTCTTTCCCTCTTTCCTCCTTCCCCCTTTCCTCCTTCCCCATTTCCTCCTTCCCCCTTTCCTCCTTCCCCCTTCCTCTTTCCCCTCCTCCCCATTGAGCCGTGCCTCTGAATGTTTCGTGGCGTTGCAGTGCAACCAAAACAGAAAGCAGGTACTATATAATTACAAAGGCTTCCACGGCCGGGATGATAGGCCATTGTCGTTCTGAAAGCGTCCTTCCAAACGTTTCGTCAACATCTGCGGTTGACATCTTCAGTGGAACTGAGTAAACTTCTACGATTGTATCTTGGACGAATCAGTAGAATCCGGGAAATGTAGCGTATAGTGGTACAGACTCCAACTTTCACCCGAAAGGTTGCTGGTTCGAGTCCCACACTTGCTACATTTTCTGGTCAAGCTTCGGAGGGCATGTAAAGCAGGCGGTCCCGGGCTATCCTAGTTGAGTGTAAGAGAGGGCTTTATAGCCCTAACTCCGCTAGGTTGGCTTAGTAATGTAACAAAAAAGTCAATATTTATTTATTTATAGTAGTAAGTTGCTACTGAGCCTCCGAGACACATTCTTAGAAGTCTACGCAGTTCCACTGAAGATTTCCACTGCAGATGTTGACGAAACGGAAATACGCAGGTACTGTTAAGCACCAGGTCTTCCTACACCATAGACCGCTTTCTTTGGGCCATATGGGCCATAAAAAGCCCTCTTAAAAAAAAAGAAATGAGGCAACAATAGGGAACAATGAGCTGCTCATTTGTGGACTTAACCCGTTCTTGACTTAACTCCATCATCTAAATCCGTTTGAACTCTTATACTGCACTAAAATATGTTTTTATGGTTTTTTTTTAAGATCCAATGATGTTTCCGTCAAAATGTTAATTACATGTTGTCTTTAGGCTGCATGTTGTTCACGCACCAATGTTTCGCGCGAAGTTGTTCGGCGGGGCGGTCCCAATTTCAAATATTGCACGTTTTTGATCTCCTATTAAATAAATATTAATAAATTAAATTAAATATACATATATTTCTTTAAAGTTACTATACTATGAGGAAAACTTGTCTTCAAAGTAGTTGAGCTTCTGGGTAATGCCATGGTCTCAGATCTGGAGCGCGGGTCCCTGTTGGGAATTTGCGCTAGGAAATTGGGAATGTTTACCGATTATTTATTGGTAGAGAGTTACCCGTTCTGTTGTGTAAGTAGTGGGGAGGGGGATGGGGGGTGGTTAAATGTTGAAGAAAAGACCGGTGGCTCTTAGGAATTGAATGATATTATTTGTGATTTTGTGGCTGTTATTGTGTTTCCTAGAGCATCGGAGAGGGAAGGAGGGTGCTCGTAGGACGGAGGCTCGTTGGACCGAGTAGGTTGGGCATATCTGGTCTTCTAATCTGTACCTTCTCCTGGTGAAGAGTAAGCGCGTAGTGGCGACTGAACAGATAGGAGAAAGGAGTCGGACGGAGCCGGAATAAGCAGTGCTCACATTTTTGTCCTAGGGTTGGGAAACAGGTCCCGAAGGCGGAGGAACTCAATGAAGAGTCAACGGCATAAGGATGCAGAAGGCAACGGGAAACCACCGCGTGACAATTCTGTAATATCATCGTCATGACTGCAATTGCCATGATGATCGCTTTTTTTTTATAAATATGAGGCATTAAAGAAGGAGAAGGAAAATTTTCTGATGCTTGAACTATTCGATTTTAAGAGCTAAACGTTTGAGGTAACCAGAAACTTAAAAAGTTGTCCGTCTGTCTGTCTTTGCATCGATTTGTGAACAAACTTCTCGATTACGATGAAATTCGGTATGTTCCTAAAAATCATATCTCATGATCTATTTGTCTATTTTGGGCTTAATAAATTTTGGAGTAGGTATTAGGCAGCAGGGGGCGCAATAGCCCACAAGGCTTGAGCATACAAGGCTACGCAACAATGAACCAAAAAAAAAATATTTAACTAACAATTTTTGTAACTTGTAGGCTTAGGTACGGTACCTGATGTTAAAAAGTCAAATTTAGACCAACTTTACGATGCCGACCACGTTTTAATGGCGAATAATCAAGCGCTCATTTCGGGGCTGGATATTTAATGGTTTCTGGATCAACCTCAGGCGAAAATTTGCAGCTGAAAGTTTTTTATATATTTTATTAGCAACCTAATAAACGATGTTTGTTCACTTAGTTAATTCATCTTCATAGATTTAACAAATTTGCCACTGGCATTGTTCCTTATTGGTACTCGACTTGCAGCAGCCTGCAGTTCCACCAATGTGAAAGAAAATATTCTGCATCTAATATGCTGCAATGACACTGTACACCATATATATTATTCGACAAAGGGTTAGTTGGACTAACATTGCCTGCTGTGTTAATAGTCATTAGAGACAGGGGCCTTACGGTCATCGAACATTACGGTGGAGCCCATTGTCAATGAAAGGGGGCTCCACCCTAATTGTTTAATCACTGTCTCTAATGACTATTAACCCAGTAGGCAATGTAAGTGCAACTAACCCTTTTATAAATAATATTGGACCCTCTTTTTTTTAACCATCATATATATGGCGGTTACATACCTATCAGACTTGTCACACTTCGTTAATTTCTCTGATAGGATTTGGTAATTGTGTGAGGCGGTTATTGAGTTGCTGGGGAAAGCTGTAGTGTAGTGGATAGTGTTTACATTGTAGTATTATATGGTATATATAACACTGACATTAAATTAACTTTGGTTGAAGAGGTAACCTCCTCGTTATAACCGAAATTAGAGGTTACGACGACGCCCGGTTAGGCGTAGATCGTGGGTTCGAATCCCGCCAAGCCCAGTTTTTTCCATATCCTCTAATTTCGGTTAGTGGATAGTGATCTGAATCATCATGCATTAAGTGACTGGTGCCATTCCGCCATCTATTCACATTTGTCTAATTCGAAATATTAATTCTGAAGCCAAGTGGTTCGGAATTCACCAATTCACTTATATATCATATCAGTTGGTAATCTATTGGTAAACTTTACCAATAGATTACTAGGATGTATTATTAGGATATTGGGCTAGTCAATATCCTCGTCGCATACTGTATGTACTGGCATCAGAGATAATTATTTGCATTAGAACACGCAGCTTGCCCCATAAGGTTGAGGCATAACCTCAAACTTGACTGAGATTTTTCTAAATTGCCAAATTTTAGTCGAAACTGAATGAACCCAATTAACAAAACAAAATTAATATTATTTAAAATTAAATTAAATTAAATTTTGGGTGCGCTTGTTTTTTTTAATTTAATTATATTACGGCCACTTGGTTAAGCAAATAACAGGTCGATGGACAGAGCAACCTTAGCCACGCCTAAGGCCTAAATCGTAACTACTTCCTCCAAGTCCATTGCAAGGCATTGCAGAACCGACCCCTAACTCTAGGGCCATCCATGATGTCCGCTACTTCAGTGAACGATTGCGCTTGGTATCTAATCTATGGTATCTATTCAACCAATAAATGTAATGTTCAAATAATATTTTATATACTTCTATTCTTAAACATCCGCCATGTTGAAAGTCGGCGCGAGTGACGCTGTCCCGCCAATATTCAAACCCTTAACAGAATCAACCGCTAGATTTGCCCATGATCCCTACTGTGCCTGACATTGTAATGTCTACTTTAAGCAAGGCGCGGCACGAGCGCAGCAGGTGTCGCCAACAGATGGTACTCGAAGTAATCTTAATTGCATCACGCAACATAAAAATAGTAAAAAAAAAATAGTAAAAAACAATATACTCTATGTAGTAAAGTAGTGGGGCCTATATAGCTAGCTTGATTAGTATGAAATGTAGTTAACTTAGGTTCCACTGCAACTAAAAGGAAACCAAAATTTACTGAATTAAGATATAATAATAATAATAAAGTCTTTATTTAAAAAAAAATATGTAGATACAGCGAGATTAAGGCCTATGGCCCTCTCTTACACCTAACTGTACATATCAACGATATAGTTTGATTGAAATATAATTTTATAAACTACATTCTACAGATATCAAATTCATGGAAAAATTATAATAACAAAAATGATCAAGAACCACATTGTTATAAATAAATAAATAAATAAATAATCGTATATTCCATCAGGTATTAATGAATACATGGAACAAGTCATTAGTATAGCACAATACAACAAAGACAATAATCAATGAATTAATCTAAACTAAAACTAAAACTGGTCTACCTTAGCTCAAGGCCAGGCATGATATATATATATATATATATGCATGCATATATGTTGTATGAATGGAACAAATATTTATAGCTTGTGTTTTTTTACTCTCTTCCTTTTTTAATTTTTTTTCAACCATTTTTGCTTTCCTATTGATGGCCTACGTAATACAAGGATAGCTTTGTGATGGTCAAAATTTTCGATTCCGAGATTTCAACAGATTTGCACGTTTTGAGGTTCTAGGAACCCAAAAAATTAGTCTACGAAATGTCTGCCTGTCGGTCTGTTCATCGACTTGCGGGCAAACTACACAGTGGATTTTGATGAAATTTGACATGTACATAGGTTTACAAAAACTCGGGATATTTTTTTTATTTTGGGCTAACTCTATTTTTGGGGGTTTTATCATCAAAAAACGAAAAAAAACGGCTAAAAACATTATTTCTCAAAAAATGCTCCAACAATTTCTTTTAAATTCACATATACTGTAGTCGTTATTAATGTAAAACAAAACGCAATGCGCCACTCGCCCCTTGATAGTGTTCTTCTGGGGGTAAAAAAATTAAATTAAATTTTATGAAAAATTACGAAAAAATAATTTTTCTGTGGAACCTTTCTATCAATGCTTTCTACTTTCAGGTATGTTTTAGGTGTTAAAAAGAGTACTAACAAAAGCAAACAGGTTGCTTTCCCAAACAATGATTTGGTTTTTTGCCAAAAAAAAATATTTTTTGCAGAAATTATTAAAAAATTCACTATCCAATACATTGCGTAGAATGCGTACCCTGCCATCAGAGGCGTAAAGTTTTAGAATGATGGCGGGGGCAAAACTAAGTAGACCTTATGACGTCATCAGGCAGGATTTATGGAAAAATTGAAAATATAAGAGCAAAATAGTAGGGTTTTACGCATTTTAATAGTTGTAAAGTATAGCTGTCGATTTTACAAAGCTAAAAAAAGAATGATTATATTCATATTGCTGCAAATGGGACCATGAAGTATGAACCACGTCTTACAATGCTCGGGGCTGGGGAGGGGGGGGGCAAGTTCAACCGTGCCCCCCCCCCCCAACTTTACGCCCCTGCCTGCCATTATTACTGCGTTGTAGTAATTAAAGTTGGTCTGCCCGTTCTAGTATATGCAATCCCATCGATCAGTTCAGTACTTGGGGATTATGAGATGTCGAAGGATACGAAATTTAACCATAGCAAAATTTTTACTATTGAATTACTCATATTGTCAATATTATCCAGCAACTAATTGATAAATAGGAAAACATGTTCGAGTAAACTCGGACTGGTTCTTTATATATCGTATTATTTTAACATACTTAACTGCTATAAATTAATAGGGGGTTTCAGTAAGGGTTTATTCTTTGGCGTCCACTTACCACCAATTATTGTATTGTAAATGCGATGTAATACTGTAGATTATTATATTACTTTGTATTATATATTATACCTATTTCGGGGTGACCCAGGGGTGGCCAATGTCAATTATTGTAAGCGTCTCTTTGGCTTTTAATCCCTTCAAATGTACAGAGTTACAAAGCACCCGTGCCACGAATTTCATAGTTGTAATTTTTTTTTTCGAACTTAATTGAATGTAATACGATAGGACGCCATCTGACTTGTGCCTTAGGGCGGCTTGCCACTGCACAACTGCTGGTGCGTGCCCAATACGACGTTTAGGCACACGCACGGTACCTCGCTTCTGGTCATACCTAACTGCGGTTCGATTCGCCTCAGGGTCCTATTTTTACTACCTACATTTTTTTCATGTTTTTTTGTGCTGTTTGCGCACATGCTTTTAAATTATCTTCTTTCAGGTAACAGGCAAGGCATTGGCTTTAAATGAACTAGTAGAGTTCAATTCTTTGGAGATGTGTACCATTCACTTTTTTTTTAATTTCAGGGGCCACCCGCTGCGTCTACCATGACCAGCCATTGATAAGACGCATCTAGTGACCCCAGGATTCAAAAATATTTTTGGCGGGCTCCAATGTCACATCACCAAGGACAGATACAGGGGGAGGGATGTAGCTGCACCCCCCCCCCCCCCCCCCGCTGCAAGTAAGTCTGTAGTAGGTAAGTAAATTTTTTACGTTACAATTTAATTGACGCTAAATTTAATTTTTCTATTTCGACCCACCACTAACCCCCCCCCCCCCCAAATTAACAGGATACTCGTCCCTGCCCATCACTCCTGTATAGGAGCTTAACTAACTCTATTAATTTACTAGGAATAAGATGAGACTAAAACAAGCCTATCCGTTCTTATTTTGCATCAAACATTACTGGAGATATCGTTGGTACAGCCATCATTGAGGTCTTTGTGGAAAGTAGAAATTTTCTTCAGTTTTTTGAAATTCACTGGTTGCAACCAATGGATTAACACTCGAATAATAATAATAATAATAATAATAATAATAATAATAATAATAATAATAATAATAATAATAATAATAATAATAATAATAATGCGTGTTATAAATATAAAAAAACATTACATATTTGACCAAAACTGGTGCCAAAAAGGCGCGTTGGGATCAGCTCACAATTTACTGTAGTAGATTATTTACTTGCTTGTCACACTAGCATTACTTTTTTAAACTGTACCTGTGAATATCTTAAAATAACAGTATCTAGGCGCAATTATGTTAAAACACGGATATCACACGGCTCCATTGTTTTATTAGTTTTGAAACCAATGATCAGCAGTACCCCTCAGCATACGCCACTGTCCGTACATAAAAACTCCATCCCGCTACCAGCTCGAATGCTTAGTGATATCTTAAGAGAATATTCAATCATCTCCAAGGGTCCAGAATCTCAAAATCGGTGAGCGGCAGCCCCCCTCGCTATGCGCCACTGATCAGAACACACATGCAACTATTGAGCAAGAACTAGCTCGCCGTACATAGAGTACTAAACACTTCATTCCGCTACCAGCTCCAATGCTAAGCGATATCTTAAAAGAACAGTCTCCAAGGCGCAATTATATCCCACGACTATTTTCGATCGCGTTACATCTCCACGCGCCACATTTAAATACTCGCTCGACAGCATTAGTTTGATCCGGATATGCGGATTCATCAGTGATTTGCGTCAGCACGTGTGTGCGCTTTTATTTAACTCCAGATTTATCTCCTTTACCACTAGATGTACTTAGTTTCTGTTATTTCCGGTCTTAATGGATCTTATTGTAAATAAAAACGCAACAACACGACACACCATTGAGGGTCTGGGCCAGAAGACTGGAAGAGGATCGTCTATCGTATCTCCACCATTGCTCCATTTCGGATGTAGAGGTCAGCAAAATTTCCAGCAGACGCCTTTTTCCCTCATCGGTGAGGAAGAAGTTAACCATTCAACTGGACTAATCCAGATTTATCTTCTTTAATAATCTTTACTTTGTATGTAGTTTTTGTTATTTCCGCTTTAATGGGAAAAGGAGGAACACCGAAAAGGGAAAGAATCAATGAAAGCGGAAGACGCTGAAGACATAGTGGATGCAAAGGAAAAATCCATCGGTTGTGATTGCAGGTAACTGAGAAAAGAAGAAAACTATAAGAAAACAGACGACGCAAAGGAAATAGATACAGCGGTTGGGATTACAGAAAAGGAGAAGACTCAAAGAAAGTGGAAGACGCTAAGGAAGTAGAGGATGCAAAGGAAGTAGATCCAGCGGTTGTCTTTACAGAAAACTTAGAAAAGGAGAAAACGAAAAGGAAATGGGAGACGCACACAAGGTAGATGCTGCGGTTGGTAATACATGAAATGAGAAGATTCAAAGAAAGCGGAAGTCACTAAGAAAATAATGGACTCACAGGATGGAGGAGACGCAAAGGAAGAGCGGTTGGGATTACAGGAAAGGATACGACTCAAAGAAAGAGGATGACGCTAGGGAAGTAGAGGACGCAAATGGCATAGAGGATACAAAGGAAGTAGATCCAGCGGTTTTCATTACAAGAAAATGAGAAAAGAAGAAAACGAATAGGAAATAGATGACGGCAATGAAGTAGCGGATGGGATTACAGAAATTGAGAAGACTCAAATAAATTAGTAGACGCTGAGAAAGTAGCGGACGCAAAGGAAGTTGACGCAGCGGTTGGGATTACAGAAAAGAAGGAGACGCAAATAAAGCAGTAGACGCTAAGGAAGTAGGGGACGCAAAGGAAGTTGACGCTGAGGCTGGGAGTACAGGAAATGAGAAGACTCAAAGAAAGCGGAAGACGCTAGGGAAGCAGAGGGCGCAAGGGAAGTTGAAGAGGTAAAGGAAATAAAAGGTGCAATGGGCGTTCAAGTAGAAGAGCTAATCAAAGGTGGGAATGTACCTATTGAGTATTCAAGCGAGCACTTAAAAGACCGAGTACTCAAGTGGACAATTGGTTACTGTCCAGGTTTGTGGCCTGTATTGTTTACCTTATAATAAGGTAATTAACATACGTTTGTTGTATTACTTGTACGCAGCCTTGACGCATTTACACTTGGTACTCATTGTTATTTGTACGTGGTTGTTTATGAATGAATTCATTGTAAAATTGGCGTCGTCAGTCATCATACTGCTATTTTGTAGCAAGATTCATTTTTTATTGTAAAAAAAAAAAACAATAAATAAAGACATAGAATGCATATCGCACATTTGTTTATTTCTTTACTTTTACAATAGGCCAATATAAGGTTTAAGTAAATAATGATATACTTTATTTTATTTTAAATTTTAAAATGTCAGCCCCAGCTCTAAGTACTCTATATAGAGGGACCTATGGGCCCCAAATTGTGGCCTAGGTCCCGACTCAAGGTCATACGTATTAAGTACTACCATATCCGTAAGTTTCAGTAAGGGGTAAGTTAACATAGAATACGCTGGAAAAAAAATTACCGAAAATGAAGCAAGGGAGGACTCGAACCCGGGGAAAAGTCCGACTCCGTACCTCTACATGTCCTGTCAAATTGAAATTTCTTTACTTTTACTTAAAAATTTAAAAGGACACAACTGCAAATCTATCAATTTACAGAAATTGAAGTTAAAGTTTTTTGTAATAATGAATTTGGCTACCTGAAGGTTCCCACCAAACAGAAAACGACACAACTGCCCTCGCGCGAAAAATATACACACTACATCGACTTCGATGGCCAGGTGGTAACGTGCTTGCACTTGTGCGAGTCTTTACACGCAATGCGATCGGAGACGTGTCGTAACTCTACACGGGTACTAACCTACAGAGGCGACTGAAGAGGTCAATCGGATACATTCATTAAATTGTTTGTATACGATTAACCTTTTTAGCAAAAAAAAAAAAAAAAAAAAAAATATTAACGCAAAATAAATTTTTTAAAACATATTTTAGCGCTACATTGTAGTATTATATGGTATATATAACACTGACATTTTCGGTTACATTTTAGCGCTATTAAGTCGAAATCGACAATTTTTGAGTTGTGTCTTTTTTTTTCGAAGTAGCGATATATATGTAAGTAGGCTACCCATTTAAAACTTGGGCACCGCTAAAGAAACATTTTATTATTCACTGCAATAACTACCAAAAGCCTGCAGCTAGGTCCATATATCTTGCTAACTGACAGTATAGCGTATTTCGGCACTATACCTCATGATCATATATGGTACTGGTGTAAAGAACTCCTATCAATTAAGTCTTCAATCTCGTGTAATTAGTCAGATTAGGTAGAGAGAGGCAATAGTAGCCCCTTTTAATAGTATAATATATTATATTAAGGAAAAGGTACTGTATGATTCGGTATCAATATACCAGGGATGGATCCTTGGGGGGGGCGGTGGGGGCGGTCGCCCCCCCCCCCCCCCGAGAAAAATAGCTATATACTAGATAGAATGGACTTTTGAATGAGATGAAGAGAAATTGTTACTCAAGTAAGGGAAACGGGATATTTTTCAGGTCACCGCCCCCCTCCCTCGAAAACTTTTTCTGAAACCGTCCCTGCAATATACTAGGTATACATCGTTGTGTCAGGGTAAATTTTTGATAATCGACTTCGATGACATGGTGGTAGCGTGCTTGTACTTGTGCGAGTCTCTGCACGTCATGCGATCGGAGACGTGTCCTAACTCAACACTGGTACTAACTTCCCCGCAATTCTTGCCAAGCCGGCGACATTGATGTCAATATTTCTCTCTCCTACTTGATTGGCCGTTAGGACATGTAGAGTAGTGGTACGGACTCTGAGTTCTACCCGAAAGGTTGTTGGATCGAGTCCTACACTTCCAACATTTTCTTTCTTACCTTCTTTCTTAACTTATTTCTTTAATGTATAAAAGGCATATTCGTCATATTCAGGGAAAGAATCAGTAAGTACATCGGTAATTGTGTATTATACAATACCTATATTTAATTGTAAAGTGGGAGTGAATTTAAGAAAGACTAGACTCACGAAATGTCTTTGTATCGCGGTCGGGTAGTAAAGGTTTTTCATTCGACTTCTTCGCACGGGCAGTTTTTGTGCAAGCCATTCATGTGGATTTAAATCCTTAAAAGATTATTCTCTGCTGCGTAAAGTGTAAACAGGAAGTGTTGGGTAGTATACATGTGTATCCCTTTTTGCTTTCATGCAATAAAGATAAGTATTATCGTACAATGGCCACCCCTGTTATTTGTACCCAGCGCGGCCACGAAATTTTTATTTTTATTTGGAGTCTCAAAACTCTACTCAAAGTCAAAAACTGGACAACGATGAGCGTTTGGAAACAGTAAAATCCGGGATGATAGGCCGTGATCGATCTGAAAGCGTACTTCCAAATCAAAACTCCTTGTAATTTTTCTTTTAATGACTTTTTCCGGACCCATAACCTAAGTTACCTGCATTTTATACTAATCAAGCTACTTACGCACACCTCATACTATACCTATCATGGGGGTTCTAGTCTTATGGTTCGCCCATGTAAAAATAAAGTCGTTATTTATTTATTTATTTATTTACGCAGACTTCTATGATTGTTTCGGGGGAAAGAAAGTCTTTGTAATTATAACGGACGTCGTATTAGGCACTATCGTATTGTATTTTATTCTTTTTTTAACGATATACTGTTTATGACCATAATATATTATTGTAATAGTCTGCTTTGAATGTGTAAATTGTTCAAAATTTAATATATTACTAAATTACTAAAGTAGTAATAAGTACACCGGGTGACAGTTTTTCGCGGTTCCTGAAAAAAGTGTCATAGTGATGATTGCCGATTTTGATAGGTACTAAAAACTTGTATACTGAAGTGCCACCCTCACACACTCCGGCTTGAGGAGGCACTGTTTTCGACATAATGCTCTTGCAAAACGATGTGATATTTCACGAAATAACCATCTATCTGTCTATCATTCATCATCAGAAAATCGTAATAAGGCATGGCTTTTTTTTTCAAAATATAGGTACTTGTTCGCTACAACAACCAGTGGGAGTACAAAGACTAAATTCCATATGGCAGAGCCTACAAGGTTAAAATGTGGTTTAAACTTAATATTTTGTTTAAACATCCATGAGTTTAATGAATTGGAAAATCAAACAACAAGGCAGGCCAGTTTTTTTGCTCTTCCGACCGCTCGATGAACGCAACTAGAACTCGCTCTAGGATATATACTACACCCCTTTCAAACCCGACGCTCATAAACTACTTGAGATTTCAGTTAAGTGTAAGAGAGAGAGAGAAGGGGGAAGGGGGAGATGAGGGGGAGCGGAGAGAGGAGGGGGAGGGGAGAGAGGAGGGAGATGGGGAGAGAGAGAGAGGCAGTGGTTTGGTAAGAGCACGACTTCCCTTTTCAGAGCAGCAGTTACTAATGTTCAAATTGCCTGCACAGGATCCAGTCGCTCACGTTGGGCCCTGCACGGTGCTGGCCTCACAAGCACCCCTTCCCTTTTCCTCGTGTTTCTGGTGATAGTCTTGTACTGATAGGAGAAGTCGAGGGGTTAAGTAGTACACACCTAATCAATAACTAGTAGACAAACATTTCAACGTAGCTTACGAAAAGAAAGTATATAAACCCAGTAGAAACAGTTCCGTCGTGTTCGTCATAAAATCCGGTCACAAAAACCGCATACTCAATAAAAAAAATAAACCGAAATAGATTTTGAAAAGTGAAACGCAATTGTAAAAAAAAAACTTATGAATTTCAAAAGTAAAATTAACAACTAGCACATGCTGCCAGTGATGGGGGAAGGGGGGGGGGACTCTACTATAAAATGAATACTTGGCACTTGCACCAAAAACTATAAAACTTAACAACAGTCCGCTAGACACGAATTACGATATATTACGCAGTGTGAAGACTTTCACTCTCTTTATTTAAATAAACGAGGATAGAGTATTTTGTATGCTAAGTAGAACCGCACGCGGGTGGCTGTTCCAGGGGCGGATCTAAGGAGGGGGGAATATCCCATCGACATATTATTCTACTAAGGGAGCAGCAGTCTCAAAGGTCCGAATTGCCATGATGATCGCCAATCTTCGATATAAGAGGCATTAAAAGAAGAAAAAGACGGGAGCTGGACTGTTATGAACCAAAAATAAGGCCCTGCGTATACTGAACTACCCAGATAAGGCAGTGGCGTATACATCGGGGGCCCAAGGGGTATTTTGTGTAAGTAGGACCGCACGTGGGTGGCTGTTCTAGAGGCGGATCAAGGGAGGGGGCTATCCCATCAATATATTAATCCGTTAAGGCAGCTAGGCGGTTTTGAACAGAAAATAAGGCCCTGTGTTGTGCACTAAACTAAGCAGTGCGTATGTACAGTATATATATGGGGGATGGGGCGCAAGGGGTATTTTGTAGAAGTAAGACTGCACGTAGGTGGCTGTTCCAGGTAGGGTTGCCAGATTTACAAAACATAAAAACCGGACAGGGAGTCATGAATGGACCATTCTATCTACATGTTTCTAAAAAAAAGGTCATTTTAACTACTGTAGTATTAAATTCAGTCAATTTTGAGGAAATTTCTATCATAGAAGGTAGCTTGTAAGTTAGCCGTAGCCTACCTTAACTTTAATAAAAATGTAAAATAACAGTAGACGTTTTTATTATCTGTAACTCTTTTATTACAAACTTGTTTTGGCAGCTAGTATCAGATTTTTGAAATTATTTCGTTCTATCCTCCAGAAAAAATAAACTTGAGGGAAAATACGGACAAAGCATTCTCCTGTCAAACATTTATTTTTTCACCGGACAGAGGTACGAAAAACCGGACACCTGGCATCCTAGTTCCAGGGGCGGATTATCTTTTAACCATATTATTGAAATGCACAATGCGCAATTTACATCGAGAGCAATTCAAAAACAAGTTAGTCAAAGGATAAATACCATATACGAAAACTATACCTGAAATTGCTTGCAAAAAAGGAGCCACAATGTACCCAACACTGGTCGCAAACCCTATTTCTCGAAAAAATGGCTGCCTAAAAAGTAGAAGCATCCCAAATATGAGCTCGCCTCGTTGAAGACCCAGTATATGCTCCCTAAAATAATTTTTTTACTGCTCTTTAAATAAGATGACATAAACCATAGGCATTAAATCCAAACGCTGTCAAAAACGGACCTATGGGCTCTCTCAGCTTCTGAAAAGGACAGCGTATTGGTTTAGGTATGGGAGTGAGTGAGATAGGTTTAAGTTATTCCTAGAATTGAGGTCTTTTTAAAGGTAGGTACAGCTTTTTTCGGCCCTCTAACCGAAACCCGTAAGCTGGTACATATATTTATGACTTGTCTTTAACTTTTTACGAACTTTAAATTTTTTGTACAATACCGAGAAAGGTTTTATGGCTAATTTTTTGTTGATGATTCATTACACAAGGGCGGTACTCCTTTGTTGCGTATAGGCACTTCTATTTCTGGCCTCTTCAAGAGTTTTGCTGTATGTAGTCGATATACGCATTGTGCGGTCATTTCAAGCTGTGAAAATGCCCGTTTCGTATGCACATGCTGAAGAGAAGGGAAAATGCTTTGCTGAGGAGACTCGGCGCCTCGAAGCCCCCCGTAGTATAACTCCCCTCAACGTATAACATGTCTTTTTGTTCCTAAAATGACGTGACACGTGAGAAAAGCTGCAGCCGGACATACTTCGTTTATGTGATGAGGAGCGAAAAGTATCGCCCTCTCCATGCATATAATAATACAAGGGAAGATAGAAGAACGGAGGGCTCCCAGCAGAAGAAGAACATCCTGGTTGAAAACTTGAGGCAATAGTACAGTTTCCCTTTTCAGAGTAGCAGCCTCGAAACTCCAAATTGCCATGATGATCGCCGGAAATACTTCAGTTATGTGATGAGGAGCGAAAAGTATCGCCCTCTCCATGCATGTAAAATTACAAGGGAAGATAGAAGAACGGAGGGTTCCCAGCAGAAGAAGAACATCCTGGTTGAAAACTTGAGGCAAGAGTACAGTTTCCCTTTTCAGAGTAACAGCCTCGAAACTACAAATTGCCATGATGATCGCCAATTTTTGATAGAAGAGGCATTTAAAGAAGAAGAATAAGGTATCGTTACATTGATATTAAACAGCATTGGAATGCGAATTATTATCATGAACATTAATAGACACTAAGTAGGTACTAGGTCCGGATATTTCAAAAAATTAGTCCCTAAGACGGAAGGATACGACGGATTGATACAAACCAATCAATAGATTAGGACTAACGTAGAAGGAGAACTCACATCAAAAGCCATACAGACTAATATTTTATGCATTTAAACGTTATTTTGCAAACCTAGTCACCACGCAGTAATGCGGTTTAAGTATCGGCAAATATCGGCTATTGCAATATTACGTCGTATATCTTCTCCCATAATTTGTGCAGGATGACTCAAAAAAATTGGCAGCGTTTGCGGAACATGGTCGACATCCACTTAGCGTCAAATAATTCTTTTCATATATTTGTCAGAAATAATGAAGTCTATGACGTTTTTCCTTGGGGTTTTTCTGTACAGTTTCATACAGAAATTGTATTTGAGGTCGTTGACCCCATTTGTCCCTATTCATAAAGGAATTCTACCCTCGTTTTGACTGTTATTTATCATTTCTTTATAGAAGTTGCGGTTTTATTCTTTGGCACTTGTTTGCTCGAAATTTTCTGAATAGGGTAGTTTTGTTGTTTTATGCATTTTTTTATACATGTTTTAAACTGTATTATATAGGTTGTGTACATGCAATGCGTGGTATTTAATGTTGTATAATTATTGTTGGAAAAGTAAATTAACAGTGCGGAATCCACTATAATCAGGAGGTTTGTAAGTAAACTCCTCTTTCCCCGAGGTGAGGTGAAGTCTGCCCTTAGGGTGCATCAAGTTAACAAACAGACTCACTCCCCCCGCCAGGCTGACAGGGATGCTTAAACGCAGAAATACTGGAAGCCTTTGAGTTGTGGTCCTACAGAAGAATTTTGAAAATCCCATGGAGAAACCACATAACCAACGAACAAGTTCTCCATAGGATAAACGAAGAGTTATTATGGCCACCATTTCAACAAGAAGAGATGGATGGGGCATATTCTGAGACACGAAGGGCTCCTCAAGAACATCATTGAGGGTATGGTTGAAGGCAGCAACTCAAGAGGACGAGAGAGGAAGGAGTACCTAGAGGATGTCATGAAGGACCTAAGGTGCGACACCTGTAAAGGATTGATAAGGACCGCACAAAACAGACAAGAGTGGAGAAGAATACAACGCTCGCTGCAAATCAATCCATAGATTGCAACTCGAGAAGAAGAGTCAGAGACTCAAGAAAAGTTTTACACAAGATAGGATCACAGTCAGCCTAGCCCTCAGAAAAAAAGTCCTGCTGGCTACACCTCTGACCAGAGTATTAGAACAAAGAGTTAAATAACAAGAAGATGAAGAAAGTAATGGATTTTTTTTTAGAAAAGGGTATTTCTATGACACATCGATCATTGAGTAATAAAAATTATAAATAAAATAAATAATGCAATATATTTACATATATTTATTATTTATGTTAAATTATACATTCAAGTAATCAACTTGTAATTGACAAGAAATTAGAAAGTAAAATCGTCGAAATATTTTCAAAATCAGGTATAGTTCTGTCATTGTCATTGTGCTAGTGCCTCAGTGACAGTGTAGAAAGCTTTCTCTAAGAGATGGTCTCTAAGCAATTTAGGGAAGTTAGTAGCATTTCTCGCCGCTCTCAGTTCAATCGGGAGTTTTCTGAGGCAGGTGAAACCTTATAGTACAGGATCCAGTCGCTCACACTTGGCTGTGCGTGGTGCTGGCCTTACAAGGTCTGCCCTTGTGTTGTATAGGTGTGGTTGTCCCCATTTTGGTGAAATTTCCCCCACACCTCAGGCTTTAAGATATCTAATGAGAGTAAATGATGTGGAAAAAATGCTCCTCCACATTTTGGTACTTAGTGTGTAGCCGGCGCTAACACCTTTTGGCCACAGTTTTTGAAAGCAACCTAATTTTGCATTTTTCACGCCTTCAAAAACTGTGAACGGTTTTAGTGCCGGTTACATACTATTTATCAAAATATAGAGGAGCATTTTGTCTACTTTTTTTACTCTCATTCATAGCTATATATATATATATATATATATTTCATAAGAAATTCGACTTTGCACATAAAACACCTAGTGGGGGTGTCAGATTGTTTATAACGTCACGCTTTCCCTAATAATTCAGCTTTGAAGTAAAAATAAAATTTCACTAAACAACAGTAATGACACACGTAGATATGTACTACGTGCCTAATGGCCCAGGTACCCATACAGTATACCTATTAATGGCAATGCGCTCCGTAACAAGTTTTTCCACATCCGTGAACGTACTATGTATTACGAATTGCCTGCATGGAGTAATGCAGTTTATTCTTAAAAAACGGCATACCACACACTTTTATTTTATATCCGAAAGTGTAGAAATATATATAAGGAAAAACTGGACATGCCTCCTCTGGCGTGGCAAAACAATGTAGCTAATGTAACGTGTACTGCGCGCGATTAACATACTTGCACTACTAAATAATTCGGCTGCCTAAAATCTTAATGGACAATCAGGTTCGATAATAAATTAGTTGTCAAGGCTTGGTACATAGTTTCAGGTACGCTGTCTTTTTCAGGTTTACTGCCCTTTGCGATTCGAGTTTGTGGCAGTGGCGTATACTGTGGGCGGGGGGGAATAGTAATTAGGCGCAGCTTCTGCTCGAAAATGAAGCAATGTATACTAGTAGTTTCAGGTACGCTGTCTTTTTCAGGTTTACTGCCTTTTGCGATTCGAGTTTGTGGCAGTGGCGTATACTGTGGGCGGGGGGAATAGAAATGAGGCCTTCAGGTTGAAAATTAAGTAATATGTACACAGTCTTTTAGTGTTTTATTGGTTATTGTGATGTATTGTTTTAGTTTGTAGATATAACGCCTATTGTTTTCACTGCTAATCAATACATATATTGTATATTCTATTCTACTATATTTTTTAATTTCTGCCCTAGTTGCGATAAATATACTGCCGGCGGGGGGGAACAGAAATTAGTCGTAGCAATGAATGAAGCAATCTGTGTCACATAGCTTCCGGTTAGCTTAAGGTATGCTAGCTTCCTTTTTCAAGTTAAGTTCTCTTTCGAACACAATTTTTATAGGTCAAGAATGATGCAATATGTACTGGACGTTGTTTCAGGTTTCAGTTGTCTCTTTCTGATTTACTGCCCTAGTGGTAGTAGTGGTGGCCTATCCAGCGGTTTCCAACCTTTTTGAGGCGCGCCCCACCAACGATTTGAAAATATTTTTGACGCCCCATCTTAACATAAATTACAAATAACACCAGTACTTTTTTTATAATTTAAAAATTGAAAATCACTAAACATTTGTTTTTTCAAGTTTCAAATATTTCTATTTATATAGTTTATAGAGGCTACTGTATCAAGAATAAATAAATTAATAATAATTAATACAGTTGTTATCTCTCCGCGCCCCACCTGAAGACCTCTCGCGCCCCACCGGTTGGGAACCGCTGGCCTATGCTATGGGTGGGAGGAACGAAAATTACGTGAAGCTCTAGATGGTAAATTAAGCAATCTGTCCATATTTTCAGGTTAGTTTAAGCCTTTAAGGTATTCAACATGTTACCTTTTTGAAGTTTAGTGGGAGCGATATGCGCATAGTTGCAGGTAAGCTGTCTTTTTCATATGTACTGCCATTTGTATTAATGAGTGATCAAGAAAAAAATTTACTCCAAATATGGGATTATACAGTCGCCACAGCCACCCCGCAAAAATTCCTAGTTACGACCTTGACTCGACCTGATCATCTTGGCAAGAGGCACTATAAGAAGAAAAATAAATTCGAGGGCGCAAATTCTTCACCTTGCCACCAGCGCTAAAGTACCTCGGCCCGCCACTGTTTGTATTTGACATTGTGGCAGTGGCGTAAACTATGGGTGGGGCAAATTAAAATTTGCTGAAGTTCCGGCCAAATATGAAGAAATCTTGACATAGTTTCAGGTGCACTGCGTTTTTCAGCTTTCGTACCCTTTGCGAATCGAGTTTGTTTGATTACCGTATGAAGCAGGAAGTGGGGCATTTAAAATTTGGTTTTAGGCTCACTGCCCTTTGTGATTTGATTATGTGGCATGTCGAATGGAAGGAGGGTATTAAAATGTGGTGATGTTTTGGGCAGAGGATAAAGCAATCTGTTCATTGTTTCAGGTACGTTGACTTTTTGAAGCTGAATGGGTTTTCCGATACAGGTTTGTTCCAGTGGCGTATGAATTAGGAAATTTGAGTAAGTGTTCAAGGGCAAGAATCCAGTGAAAAATTTAGCGGGAGGTCACAAGAAGTTGTATGTAAGTTTAAAAGGTAATTTGTTGATTGAAAAGTTGAGTTTTATATAATTGTTTTCAATTTTTTTTATCTCATTTAATATCCCGTTACACTATATTTGATTGGTAGGAGAAAACGCGCTCGGAAATGCTGGATTGCTGCAATCCTACTGAGCAGAGGCGTCACTTGGAGCCACAGGGGGGGGGGGGGCAATCGTTCTTCCCCCGCGATTGGAGAAAATCTGACATTGACCCTGAACCTAATTGTCATATTACACCGCCCCCCCCCCCCGAAAAATATTGAAGTGACGCCACTGCTGGTGACACACAACAGAGCAGTAGTCAAGAAAGAGGATTAATATAAAAATAGTGCATAAATAAATTCCTTATTGTTCTATTACTAGGCCAACCTAGCGGAGTTAGTGCTATAAGTCAACTCAACTAGGAAGCCCTGGGACCGCCTGCTTTATATGACCTACGAAGCATGGCCAGAAAATGTAGCAAGTGTGGGACTCTAACCAACAACTTTTCGGGTGAAAGTTGGAGTCCGTACCACTACTCTACATAGCTTAACTGAGGATCATCCACCAGTTCTCAGGCCTGAACCGTCGTGACAATGTGTTTTTAAAAATATTAACCTTGCAGTATGGGTATCGGTGGCATGGCGGTAACGTGTTTGTATTTGTACGAGCCTCTAGGCGCCATGCTGTCGGAGACTCAGCACAAGTAATTATTTACTCACTAATGAGGTCAATCGGATATATTCATTAAATTGTTTGTTTGCGATTATTTTTTGATAAAATAAAGCAGGCATCTAAATTTTGTAGATAAGGAAGATCTTCCACCATTTTTTAGACCGAAGCCTTTAATGAGCCACCCATGCAACTCCCAGTTTTTTCCTCGTTGTACCATGATTTTTGGCATACATTTCGATACAATAGGACGTTCTAGGTGCTATATAATGTATGTATGTTGTAGGCTACTTAAAACCCAATCAGGCTAAATAATGCAATTAAATCATCATCTGCTTAACCTCTTTTTGGGTGCAGGTCTCACTGGCCTTGAGCTATTCCAAAGAAATCGAAAGTATCAGTCGCCCACTGAAACTTACTTAAGTCTGATTACTAGTGCTGACGAAATTTCATGAATAAAGACGCCTTGTTTGTCGTAGACTCGTGTGTAACTTTCCCAGCCGCTCAGTCAACGTGATTACGAGTGCGTGATTGTAGGCCTACGTGTTCACTGTATGAGTATTGACCAACGATTTTAGAATGGATACTATACTGTTGTTGTTGTTGTTGTTGTTTCCAACGCCTGCTATCAGCATTTCTGCTTTAAGCAACCTTGTCAGCCTGGCGGGGGGAGTGAGTCTGTGTGTTAACTTGAGGCACCCTAGGGGCAGACTCCTTCCCCTCGGGGGAAAGGGGAGTTGACTGACAGGGACGACCTCCTGATTATAGTGGATTCCGAACCACTTGGGGAACTTGGTAAAGTCACACGATTAAATTGGAGGTGACCAGGACTCGTCACGCACGTAAAGTCTCAGCGTGTTATCATGTCCCACCATGTTCCCCAGCCAACGCTGTGCACACTACCAAGTTTGCAACAGTTTGAAACATGTTCTGCTTTCATGGAATCAGCATGGTAAAGCCGTTGGCAAGGATACTATACTGGTTACAAGGGCGTAGCCAGAAAGAAAACTTCAGGGGTCGGAAGAACTGGTAAGCGCCGGATTTACTAATAGGCATTGTGAGGACTTGCACACAGCCTTCCGCAAAAAACAGACCCTCACAAACATTGATATATTTACAATAAATATATATTTTGAAATTTGAGCGGGAGTAACTATGACTCTCTTCTCTGGTCAAACCTTTGGAGATTCCAGGTGCTTAACATTACGCGAATGAGCCGGGTTAAGGTCAAACCGGAGGGGGTCACGTTACTGGCCTGGAAATGTCTTTGCAGGGGGTTCGTAATATATGTTTTAAACCGCAGGGGTATAGTAAAAATCGGTAGAAGTTTATAGTATACGCGTAGACATGCTTACACTATTGACTGAACCAAAAATTACAATTACATTAGGTCTAAAATTTGTGCATGAATCAATTAAAAACATACCTTTTAGAACATTTTTACGCGCCCCACAGGGAAGAGAAACCTCCAAATTTTGTAATGAAATGCACTTCAGTCAAAAGCTCAACACTTAATTAGACAGTAAAGCGCCAGAAATGGGTAAAACTGCAATTATTTGAAATAATACAAATCAAATACGGAACAGGTACGGGACGCGGGGCTTTGTTTATAAAATGGTTATTCAACCATCCCGTGGCTGGAGACCGTTATCAATATGGCTGCTAGTGTAGCTTGCACAAGATAAGTAAGGAATTCGGCGGGGAAATAGACTGCACAAGCTAACTACTAAACTACAGAGTTTTTAACCGGGTCCTGGTATCCGTTTTGCTATGCTGCAATGTGTAAGACTTCGATATTTTTTGCGTTGGTAATTATCTTTGATAGTTGGCGTATGGTTAATGGGTGCCTCGTTAGGCATATTATGGCTCCCGCCGCTCCAGTTCTATTATATTTCTATGTATTCAACGCTCAACGTTCAAGTTCACAAGTCTCCGGTTTGGCCTTAAGAGATCATAGACAAGCCTACACCACTTCGTCCTCTTCGCGCTCCCTTGGGCAACGTAGGGGGTACGCCATTCCAAACGCGATTGCCAAAGCATGGCACATGTGCGGGGGTTTGGGGAGCGTCCCTGAGACAAACAGGGTGGCCTAATCCAGACGGCTTTTCCGTAAGTCCTTACCCCAGTGAGGAGGCTACGGCCCTGCAAAGGTTACCAACCTAACTGGGTCTGAGAATACTATTGGTTTCTATCCTAACAATGCAATGCATTATGGGGTGAGCCCTCCGGCAAGTAAAACATAATTCAGTTTCAAAAAGTATAGAAATTTAAGAAATGAAAACTAAATTTGTGGGAAAATCTTCTTCTCGAGTTGCAATATATGGATTGGTTTGCAGCGAATATTGTATTCTTCTCCTCCACTCTTGTCTGTTTTCTGCGGTCCTTATAAGTCCTTAGTAGGTGTCGCACCTTAGGTCCTTCATGACATCCTCTATGTACTCCTTCCTCTGTCGTCCTCTTGAGTTGCTGCCTTCAACCGTACCCTCAATGATGTTCTTGAGGAGCCCTTCGTGTATCAAAATATGCCCCATCCATTTGCCTATTCTTGTTGAAATAGTTACCATAATAACCCTTTTTTCGTTTATTCCACGGAGAACTTCTTCGTTGGATATGTAGTCTCTCCATGGGATTTTCAAAATTCTTCTGTAGCACCACAACTCAAAGGCTTCCAGTTTTTTTTGTCATGTTCGTAAATGCACCATGTTTCACTTCCGTACAAAAGCACACTCCACACTAGAATGAAAATAACCACTAGCGGGAAATTAAAACATTTGAATTGCTTCAAAGCAAACGCAAACCTGTGAATCCAGCACTGCCTCAGGTGTCTTTCCTTGTTAGTTCGAAATCGGTTGTGTTATCATACCGTTATTAGGAGGGCAGCTACAGACCTCCCCCCCCCCCCCCCATAAGAATACCCCAAGCACTGCGCAAGCGGCATCAATACGGTAGAAAAGCAGACGTAGGCCTACAGTCAGTAAATGAATGAGTTCGTGACAGAGGTTCTAATTTAAGTCAGGTAAAATCCAAGTGACTTGTGTTTATACCGTTGGAAACTTTCCTGACGCCGGTAATTAATCATTTGCGTTCAATTTGGACTCGGACAAATTGGCTTTGGCTCCCGCGCTACGCTCCGGGTCAGGGGTCTCGCGATGAGCGACTGTCAGAAACGTCACGCGCGTCTGTGACGCGTCAGCTCACTGAAAAATTCAACGAGGAAAAATAATCCATTAGTACATGTAAGTTTTGTAAATATATCGGATGAAAAGGATCATGCTTCCCGACAATAGTTTAGCCGGGATTTTTTTTGGGGAGGAGAGGGTGATCCTATCCAGTGTAAAGTTTTCTTCTTGAGAACTCAATTGTACCATGTGTGAGTTTTTTTTTCTTTAGATATTTAAGGGCGTTTGCAAGTTGTATCTTGCTTTTACGCCCGCCGCGTGTTGTTTTCCCTAGTTATATTTGGGTCATCAGACCAGAGGAGGATATAAACTTTAAGACTGCAGCCATTTTGTTTTCATTGTCGCTAAGAAGATCTGCGAGGGAAATTTAGGTGGCCATGTGCGGTGTTGGGTGAGGAGGTGACAGTCAAGCAGTATGTGCTTGACTGTGATCTCATCCCCGCAACCACCGTACCTACATATGTAGTGTATTCTTTAGAAGTTAAGGTGTTTCTCGAATATGAGAGCATAAGCACATCAGTAGTAAATTATAGCTAATGCATTCAGTGGCTGACTTAGCTTTGGTGCGGACATAGGCAGATAGGCGGTTATTCCACCGACGTCAATAGTGATAGTACTGGTGGTATTGAAGTGGTAGCAGACATTTTTTTGACTGTCTTTAATGTCTGCTACCACGTCAATCACGTCAATACCACAATTACTATCACTATTGACGTCGGTGGAATAACCGCCATAACATTTTGCGGACATGCGGACTAAATCATGATGTTACAGTTACGACGGTTTAGATTGTATAGACGTACGGTAGTGGGGTTTGACGCATTTTAACACAATTAAAGTTAGATTTAACTATCTTAAGTGTTAATAATACAATCTTTTTAGGGTTAGCATGAAAATAATTGTTCGCCTTTTGATATGTCAATAAAGTAGTTTTCATTTCATTTCATTTCATGATGGTCTAGGCTCATGGGCGTAGCTAGGATTTGATCAAGGAGGGGGACAGAAGCGAAAGTTCGATTAAATCGGTTGGTTTTCGCGAGTTTATTTGAATTTGTTTAACACTAACCTTAAAATTTTATTTATTATATCTAGTTTAAATTCCCTGCATTTATATTGTTTAAATTCATCAAAGAAACCCCAATTCTTATATCTAGTGTTAACTAGTCAAACCTTTAGGAGGATGGGGGGAAGCCCCCCCCCCCCCTGCACCTCTTTGGCTGTGCACATGTCTTGGTCTGAGGACTGGTAGAGGACAGGCCCGTACCCAAGGGGGGACCATGGGGGCCATGCCCCCCCCCCAAAATTTGGTCGGATGGTCATTGTATTGACAGCCTCACAGGTGAATTACTACGGATGTATCATTTATAAATAAATAAAAATTGGTCTTGCCCCCCCCCCCAAAAAAAAATCCTGGGTACGGGCCTGGTAGAGGATCCTCTCTCGTGACCACTGCTCTATTTTTTATGTTGTGGTAAGTAACATGCCGCGTTTTTCCCCTACTGGTGAAGGCAATGTACCAATGGGGTTGAGATGAACGCTGAGCCAAGCTATGGCGAACAGAATCAGTGCATTTGTGATGTGAATATACACTGCGCATATCTTGGATAGATTATGTCTCTAAAGCTGAGGCGAATGGATACAGAAGTGGAGTTGCTTCTGATGGTTAAGAAATGGAAACTAACACATTTCGGACATGTGATGAGTATACAAAAGTACCGTCTTCTTAATGTTTTAATCCAAAGAAAGATAGAACGGCTCAGGGCTCTCGACAGAAGAAGAACATCCAGGTTGAAGAATTTGTGACTGTGGTTTTGGCACGACTTCTCTTTCCAAAGCAACAGGCCCTATAAGTACATGATCTCGCTAAGAAACGCATATAAAGAAGAAGGACCTAGGTCAGGAGGGTTATTGAACCCCTGTAATCAGTCAACTCGCTTAACAATTCAACGATTAAAACAGTCCATTAGGGTCCATGTGCACTTTGAAAACATAACGGAGTAAAAGGATCGTCAGAACTCACGCATACCTGACCCTTCAATTCACTGTACATTTCTTCATATCCTTTCAACGAGGAAAAACAATCACGCATGTACAATATTTAGAAATAGATAGGATGAACTTCCATAACGCAAGCGGTCTTAGCATGAAGACCATCAGAAACGTCGCATAACTCGTCAACTCACTAATAAATTCAATAACTAATAATCGACTTTTACTTACACTTTGAAAATATATCGGAGGAAAGGGATCCTCAGCACTTTTTCGGAATGCCTTCTCGCTTGCATAACCATACAAACCTCTCTCTTACTGCTTGTGCAGTAGTATAGTAAAGATATGTTTTTTTCTACAGCTGTGTAATGCGATATTCTATGTCTCAGTTGCCAGCGTTAGTATTTGCATTATATTATACGGTACGTTAAAATATTTTATGTCAAATGATTGGGGTAATTTTTTTTAACTTACCCTTGACGAGACAACCGTCAAAGTGGGCGACTCCTCCTCTGCCTCCTGAAACAAATAGAATAAATGTAATTATTAAGTAATTTTATTATTATTTATTTATGTATTATTATTTATTGATACCATCCTCTCAGAATTTCATTTAAAATAAAATAAAAATTATCTACATAATGTAGATCAAGACGTGTGTGACACGCCTCCTTCCCATGCCATCTGGCACGGATCGGTGTCCGAGAGTCTCCTCTCTGTGAGTGTGGGGATCAAGAGGGTACTCCGGACCACATCACTTTTGAGTGCCCCCTCTACAGCCGGGAGAGGACAAAGCTTATTAACAGGTTGCAGGACCAGGGGAAGTTTCCGCCATTCACATACATGGATGTGCTCCAGGACTTGGACAGAGAGGTGTTGACGGAGGTGGTCAGCTTCCTGGAGAGTATCGGACAAAAGTGGTAGGACGTTGGGCAAGCTGTTTTAGACGGTCCCTGGGCAACCTCGTTGTCCAGTGAGCTCCGGATAGCAGTTTTTTGCCAGACGGATTTGGTCATGGCTGTATACCCTTAAGCCAAAAAAAAAAAAACGTGACAAATGACGTAACAATGATGTAAATTGACGTGGTAGCAGAATTTTTAGAATGTCTTTAATGTCTGCTAAAACGTCATTTTTCAATTTTTCATTGGCGATTGACGTATGTGGAATACCCGCCTTATGAGTAGATATGATATTCGGTGTGAATGTAGTTTCTTATATGTACAAATATTTTAGTTAAACTAGTTGATATGCTGTACAGTTAGTTAGAAGAGAGAGCCCTAGGCCTTGTTCTCGCTGGATCTAACTTATATTTATTGCTTTCCAATTTATACATAGTATAAGGAAAGCTTTGTGACGGTCGAAATTTTCGATTCCGAGATTTCAACGGATTTACATGTTTTAAGGTCCCAGGAACCCAAAAAAGTGGTTTTTACGAAATGTCTGTCTGTCTGTCTGTTCATTGATTTCCGGGCAAACTACTCAATCGATTTTGATGAAATTCGGCATGTAGGTTTACAAAAATCATACCTCGGGACCATTTTTTTTTTTATTTTGGGCTAACTCAATTTGGGGGGTTTTTATTTTCAAAAAACTTCAAAAAAACGTCTAAAAAAATTATTTCCAAAAAACGGCTCCAACGATTTCTTTTAAATTCACATATATTGTAGTTGTCGTTAATGTTGATAAAATGCGGGGAGTCGCTTGCCCCTTGATAGTTTTCTTCTGGGGGTAAAAAAATAAAAATGACTAATGAAAAATGACTAAAAAATAATTTTTCTGCGACACCTTTCTATCGATGATTTCTACCTTCAGGTATGTTTTAGGTGTTAATTGAGTAACGAAACCGGACAGGTTGCTTTCCCAAAAAAGTATTTGGTTTTGTACAAAAAAATGATAGAAAATGCACGCTCAAATGCATTGCGTGCCCTGCCAGTATTGCTGTGTGGTAATGTGTTGGTCTGACCTATCTAGAATTTACCTCACCACCAGTGACGAGTGAGACTTCAGGTGGACAATCCCCCCCCCCTCCCGAGATATCGGAAATTTAACCATAGGGAAATTATTTACCATGAAATTACTCATTTTCTCTATTTACTAATCTTGACAAATTGGAAAGCATGTTCGAGTAAACTCGGACCAGTTCTTATTTTTCGCAAAAGACTTTATTGCTATCATTATTGAAGTTAAATTCAATTTAACTAAGTTCTTTGCTAACATAGACGTGAAATAGAAAACATGTTGAATCACCTATAGCTTTTACTGTGCGAGCCCCCGGCAAGTATATTAACTTTATTTACACTATTACAAAGGTATAATTGATTATATTTATAAATATATTCCTTCGGCGCAAGGAATAACGAAGAAGAAGAAAGCAGTTTCTGTTTTTATACTAATATCTGTGCACCAAGCGAATTGCTATTGCAATGTTTTTTTTTTCACAAGTGAGTGCAAAATGCGCGGGAAATCCTCGGCTATATTTTTGGTAACTATTCAATTTTTTCTCACTTAGATGTGTAGACACATTAATTAAAATTCTTATTATATTTCAAAATTGTACCTGTACAATGTAATGTTTATTAGTATTTCCTTCAGATAAAAACAATAGAACCATTCTCTTGTATTCCAATAATTTATTAATTTGAAATTCCCACGCATATTTTAACACCGTCACGTGACACCTTACTAATGTGGCATTAAAAAATAAACCCCGCTATGATGTTAATCCAGTGGCGGACTGGGCAGGCGGGCAGACAGGCATTTGCCGGGTGGGCCGGACCAAAAATAGTTGTTTGGGGCCGGACGTCCAAAGGAAAAAAATCGAAGTATATTTCGAAATAAAATTTATGGTAATAACAAGCATTACAACAGCAATTTGCAATTGCCCTTACTGGGGGGGGGGGAGGGAAGGTGACGAAGAATATTGATGGCTTGTTTGATTCAGTGGAACTTAAACGGCTTAGCAAATGAAGAGGAACTAAAGTGGCAGATGAACTTATTATGTTAATATAGAAATACATCCAATCGAAACACCAATTGGCTCGGTGGGTGTATAAGCAAGCCTTAACTTGCAGTCGCCCTTAAAACCAATAATAAAAATAAAATAAAAACATTTTAACCTAAGAAAGGAGCCACGGTATCCGCAAATGCCCGGACCGATTTCCAGTCCCAGTCCGCCACTGTATTAATCACCATAATAGGGCTGCTGTTGAACGGACGAAGCCGGTGGTTTCAGGATTCAAAAAATAATTTTAGCTAGCTAAATGTTCCATCTCTCTTATATAGAACTCTAGTTATAACTATTTTGAGTCTTTTTATCACATAAACGCTTGCATGTCATAAAATTCGTTAACGTGCCATTACTTGACGTACAACCCGGACAGTTTTGCATATTTTCCCATGGGTGTTTTTTGCCAAAGAAGGCCGAAGTTTTCATCTAGAATGTTCTATTTGACAGGCCCCGTCAATAGACGTGGGAAATCTGTTACTACGCAATAATTGGAGCGTCTAATAATACCTAATCACTTCTGGAATTAATGAAGGGCATTGCTTGAGGCGTCTAAATATTCAATGTCTGTGAAGGACATGTCATAGCCCCACTACGCGTTTTTTGTACAAAGTCTTTTATACATCGTTCGTAGAGCTTTCAGAAATATCCGTTAAATTATCAGAAATGTTCCTCTACATTTTGATACATGACATGTGGTCTTCACTGACTATAATTGACCACAGTTGTTGAATTCCTTCCTTGGGACTACGACACCAATCGTTTTTCTACTAATCAAATTCAATTATGGTTGCCAATCTGTGTTATCAAGAGGTACATGCATCAAAATGTAGAAGAAGAAAGTTGCATGTAATTACAATTACGTATATGAAATGTATAAGAGGAAGGACCCCCGAAGGGCATTGGACCCCTATCAAACAGATAGCCTATTTTACATATTAAGGTACGGGGAGGAAAAAAGCTTCTAGGTACCAAAAACCTCCCTAGCTCGTCGTTTTTCAGGATATAAATGTATCACTAGAACATTCAAGAGGTTGCTGATCGTGAATTTTAGCTACCCGAAAAGGGCGAAAAATTGTTTTTCCAGCGCCTGCTTTCAGCATTTCTGCTTTAAGCAACCTTGCCAGCCTGGCGGGGGGAGTGAGTCTGTGTGTTAACTTGAGGCACCCTAAGGGCAGACTCCTCCACCTCGGGGAGAAGGGGAGTTGACTGACAGGGCAGACCTCCTGATTATAGTAGATTTTGAACCACTTGGGGAACATAGTAAAGTCACACGATTGATTGGGAGGTGACCAAGCCCGTAGCCAGGATTTTTTTTCGGGGGTGGCTGCGGCAACTGTGATCCTATCCAGTGTAAAAAACATTTCTTGAGAATTCAATTTTATCTAGTGTATTCTTTTTAGGTTTATGGTGTTACTGAGTATATATGATAGCATAGGCAAACCAAACTGCAGCCCAATAAGCCCCCCCCCCCTTGCCTATGGCCTTGCAGGACTCGACACGCACTTAGACTGACTGGTATAGTCTCAGTACGTTATCATGCCCCACCATGTTCCCCTACCAACACTGTGCACAATATTATGTTTTCTGCAGCTTGGAACAGGCTCTGTTCTGGTGATTCCACTTGGTACTGCCGTTGGCGCAAGTTTTAACTTTGTCGATCTAAGTTGTAGAGAACTTATACTGGTACATACCGCTATTTATTTAATTTATTTAAACCTTTACTATTGTCTATTTTGTGATGGCCTGATGTAGTGATTTTTCCGTTCAACTGACAGGAAACAGAACTATTTCTTATGAATGCTCATTTCCGTTATGTTCTTTCTATAAGAGCTGTATTTGCTATTATACAATAGAAGGATTCATCAAATGCTGATATATCCATCAATAAATTTTTTAATATATCTTGACACCAGAAATTAAAAGAACCATAATATAACTTGGATAGAAGAAATTATTAATAACTAAATAGTAATTTAAATTAAAATAGTATCATTAAAAAATTATATTTTAAATATCAATTAAAACTTTATCAGGACGGTTCCTTAGTTCAATAGCGACAATTTTCGCAATCTTTTTTGCAAATATGTTTTTTTACATAAATACCGTACCTTGTGACCAATGAAATATGCAGGAAATTCTTGACAATGTCACCTTTGCCGTGAGAATCAAGTGTGCAAACCCAATGACATGTTTGGAATTTCGACCATTAGGTGACTTCCAAAACAGGTACCTACAATAGAGGTAATATAACAGGTACGGGTTAGTTTCCAGAAGAGGTTTGTTATTTCCGTTTAGTTAGTTTATTGGACGCTCTTTCGTGGCTTCGCCGCAATATTTTACTACGGTAGAACTTTGTAAATAGCATTAGATTCCGCTTTAATAACTTATTTGCACCACCGAATATAATTCCAACGGGTCTACTTAAAAAAAAAAAATTAGACGAAAAGGTTGCTGTCGCAGGGTTGGGTCTCATCAGTTCTTCTCAGGACTAAGCCTGATGATGGGAGTAGCAACCTCTCTCGAAACGTCGCCCCCTTCTCCTGACAACGGGCGCGCCCTAATTTTTCAAACGCTGTGAAGATACATTTTCCGCATTTACTAGGGAAAATCATTACTTTTGCACAAGAAAAATATGAGCATCGTTCAAGTCTATGGTATTTCAAAAGTCCAAGGTAGGGCTAGTCCTAGGTGTAGTACCATAAAGTTAAAAATACAGGATGGATGACTTACATATTTTATTGTTGTTTTATTATAATTAAATTCCGCATAACCCACCCGCAATGCAAGCCACGCATGCATGAGTTCAATGGGTTACGAATGAAGGGTTGCGTCCAGTACATCAGTAGAAACCCCCCCCCCCCCTCGAAAACATTTCTAGCTACGACCTTGCCAACTATTAAAAATAAAGACTAATGTAAAAACGGATGAATAGGTATAGAGGTATTGGATTTGAGGCCGCAATACAGGTTTCTTTTGTTTTAGTTTTAGTTTCCTACGTTTTAGTTTTGCTTCCATGAAAATTTGTGCTTTTACCGCATATTTAACAACGAGGTTTTGTTCTGATTCACGGATGCGTCCCTAAACACCCGTTTTTATTGAACCCCTGGATATGTCCTTGGCCCAGAAGTTAACGTTAACGTCACAAGTGAAAGCATTGTTCCAAATAGTTATGTCGTTATTATATTTCGTTCGTTGAAAAAAATTATTTTCAACTACACCAGCCGAGCTTTATTCTCCGTCTTCTTGAACTGGTGTTTATATTCGAAACCACCAAAAGCTGAACTTCTTCTTCTTCGTCTTCTTCTGGCTCAACAGCCATTGATGGGTTTTGGCCTGCTCGACATCAATCCTGCAGTCATCTCGGGTTTGTACGACGCTCCACAATCTATGGACTCCCAACTGGCGAAGGTCAGTTTCAAACTCATCCTTCCAGCGTTTTAGAGGGCGTCCCGCCAGTCGTCTTCCTGTCATGCTTGCTTTGTCCATCTTGTTCGGTGGTCGTCTGACGTTCTTCAAAAGCTCAACTCCATTGCCAAAATATGGTTTTTAAAATAAAGAAAGAAATGTGCAAGTGAAAGATATGAGGTCAATAACCCCCATTTTAGCCAAACAATGTGGTGAGGAAAACAGTTATAATTCGCACATTGTGTTCCACCACATGTTTTTAGGCCGGGGACAAAAAATTATCTTCTCCAACAGGCCATATGGCAAACACAGGCCTATGCATCATGCATTACCGAGATGGCCAGCAATTAGACTTATCGTATTGTCCGAACGTACTGCATACTATTCAGTACAAACTATATTCACAGCATCGTCGTTCTAAGGATTTGGGGGGGGGGGGGGGCAAGGGCGGATTTTGTCTCCAATTTAGGGGAGGGTCAGCGGGCAGATTCAGAGGATTATAACATTAAAAAACATTATTATTTTTAATTCCCACTGTAAACCCATTTTTATCTAGTGTAAGTCCATTTATTTGGGGGAACATAATAAGGGCTTCATACATGGGTAAGTCTACTGTACATAGAATAAAAAAATAAAAAAATACCTCCAGTATATATATCACCAACATTTTTATAGCAAATTCCAGCTTAACTTTAAAACTTTTTATTCAAAAAATATTTTTATTGCACATTTTTTTAATTTAATGCAAACCATTTTTTTCATTAATTAATTTAAAAAATGTGCCAAGCAGGCCCCGTCAAAGCCTGTGGCTTTCGCCACTCTCGCCACATGGTAAAACTGGCAGATACCTAAATACATCCCTGACTATGGCCAAACAGTGATACGACCAAGATGTGCTGTAAAGGAGTATTCTCATTTATAAAAATGAATAAATATTGACTTTTTTGTTCTATTACTAATTTTTGATTTATTGAGTTAGGGCTATAAAGCCCTCTCTTACACTCAACTAGGAAGACCCAGGACCGCCTGCTTTACATGCCCTCAGAAGTATGGCCAGAAAATTTAGCAAGTGTGGGACTCGAACCAACAACCTTTCAGGTGTAAGTTGGAGCCTGTACCACAACTCTACTGTCTTGAGAAATACCTAAATACGTCCCAGACTATTCCCAAACCGTGATATTGACGGCAGTAACGACCAAGATGTAATGTAAGTCTGTAAAAGAGTATTTTTTTCTAATTTAAATCATCTGTAACGTAAGTCGAAATGTGGTGTTACAGAAGGATGCTACGGATCAGCTGGAGGGACCATGTGACAAATGAAAGAGTGCTAGACGCTATCGGGGAAGAAAGACAGTTAGTAGCTCAGATACGAATCAGGAGAGCGAAATGGATGGGGCATTTGCTAAGGTACGAAAATCTGGTACACACTATTATCGAGGGCACAGTAGAGGGAAATAATCGAAGAGGACGGCCGAAGAAGGAATTCATGGATCAAGTAAAAGAAGACGCAGGAGCAATATCATATCAAGAACTGAAGAGGAAGATCGAGGACCGAGTAAACTGGAGGACGATATGCAGGGAGTTGCTGCCAACCAATCGCTAAGATTGTAACCTTAAGAAGAACGTAAGTCTGTAAGATTATTATATCCTCTGAAATTTGATACATAATGTCGGATTTCTTAACTTTTGCTGTTAAAGAACCCGGGGCAGCAGCATCCCTAAAATGTGGCACATGTTTTAAATAAGGTACACGTGCAGAAATGTGGCCGCTATTAATTAAAATCATGACTGCCTGCACCCCATTTGACCTAAAACATCCCCTGCACTCAAGTCATGTCAGGGGTCGAGCCATATGTTTCACTTCTTTGAATTTTGCCCCAAAAGTTCATAAACCGTAAATTCCGGAGGTCCTTTGGCTTATAAAAATTGCCGTATCTGACATATTATGTGGAAATTGTCAGGTGACTTATTCGATTACGAACAAACGAGAATTCAAACTTTAAGAAAAGTGTTGTCCGGCTTATAATTGGCCAAAACGATTCTACATATAAATAGAGGAAACTTTCAAATTTACATTAATGTTCAAGGATTTATAATTTATTTATAAAAAAAAATTTTTTTTTAAAAATAGACGCCGATTTTCGAACCTGCCAAAAACCCATTTTATTTTTTTATTTATTTTTTTTATATTTATTTTTTTTTCAGTAATGTTGTTCAATAATGGTGCCTTGCATAGGCTACATAAATTTCCCATTATGGCCGCTTTAGCCACTATGCTTCGCTAGGGTGATCAGATTTTTGGAAAATTAAATAAGTATAGTACCCCCGGGATGAGAGGGGTCCGATGGTACCCCCTCCCCCCTCGGAGAATGTTTAAGAAATTGTTTTATAATTTATAAATTTTCACCACCAACTCTTGCTACTAGTATTTCAAAAGCTACCCTTTTCAACCTTTCTTGCAATATATATTGGTAGGTAAACTACCAGAGCGGTACAGACCTGCACAAGTATGGCTGCCAGTATAATAAATTTTGCATTAGCATTACAAACCTTAAAGTTCATAATTGGAATGGTTGGGGGCAATAATTTTGTACAAAAGTTGGTCATCGCTGGTATTTTAATTTATTTAAAGCTAGTAGCCTTATATACGACAATAGGAATTAACACTATTTACGACAAATCAACGATTTCAAGATGGCGACCAGTCAAAGTGAAAATGGTGAAGTTGAAGTGCGTAGTGATGGCTGAACGAATAGTATAGGGCAGAGGTTCTCAAACTTTTTTTGTCGCGGACCCCTAAATGATATAAAATTGTATCGCGACCCACTAAATTCTACATTGCAAGTTTTACTTCGATGTCCTTCCTAAAGAACCGGTCCGAGTTTACTCGAACATGCTTTCCAATTTATCAATTAGTAGGGAGAGAAAATGAATAATTTCATGGTAAATAATTTTCCTACGGTTAAATTTCGGATATCTCGGGGGGGGGGGGGTGTCCACCTGACGTCACTGGAGGTGAGGTAACCTCAATATATTTAAAACACATTACAACACAGTAATAATGGCAGGGCAGGCAATGCATTTCAGCGTGAAGTTTCTATCATTTTTTCTTTTGCGCAAAAGCAAATATAGGTTTTTGGGAAAGCCAACTGTCCGGTTTCGTTACTCAACTTAACACCTAAAACATGCCTGAAGGTAGAAATCATCGATGGAAAAGTTTCGCAGAAAAATTATTTTTTAGTCATTTTTCATTAAAATTAAGTTATTTTTATTTTTTTACCCCCAGAAGCAAACTATCAAGGGGTAAGCGACCCACCGCATTTTATCAACATTAAGAACGACTAGAATATATGTGAATTTAAAAGAAATCGTTGAAGCCGTTTTTGAGAAATAATTTTTTTTGACGTTTTTTTGGAGTTTTTTGGGAATGAAACCCCCCCAAATTGAGTTTGCCCCAAATAAAAAAAATGGTCTCGAGGTATGATTTTTGTCAACCTACATGCCGAATTTCATCAAAATCGACCGAGTAGTTTGCCCGGAAATTGATGCACAGACAGACAGACAGACAGACAGACAGACAGACAGACAGACAGACAGACAGACAGACAGACAGACAGACATTTCGTAGAAACCACTTTTTTGGGTTCCTGGGACCTGAAAACGTGTAAATCCGTTGAAATCTCGGAATCGAAAATTTCGACCATCACAAAGCTTTCCTAATACTACGTATAAATTGGAAAGCAAAAATAGCCTTACAGTCCATGGGCATACGCAGGAATAGGAGCAAGGGGGGGGGGGGGAATTGGTCTAGCTATCTATTCTATTTAATATCGTTGGTTCCCGCCAATTTCTATATTATATATCTTTGGTTCCCACCAATCTTTAAAAAATATTTGACTTAATTGAAAAAAATTAGTCATTCAATTCAATTCTATCTAGTGTATTACTGGCAGACGAGACTATTTGGAAATTTTTCGACCCACACGTTGAGAACCCCTGGTATAGGGGACCAAGCGGTGATCCCATTGCGCCTTTCTTGGCTTTGTGGCACCGGTTATTAGAAAAATTTGTAATGTTTTTTTGTTTGTTAAATACACGCATCATTATTAAGTTTGAGCCCGGATAAGCAAAAAACACAGTCTTTTCATTGATGGGCACTCTTTTGTCCTGGGGTTGAGCCCCGAAGCCGGAAGAACTCAATGAAGAGTCAACGGCATAAGGGTGCAAAGCACTGCATTACAATTCCCTACTATAATCATCTTGCCATCAATTGCCATGATGATCGCCAAATTTCCATAAAAGAGGCATTTAAAGAAGAAGAATCCTTTAAATAAAATTATCGCATTTATGTGGAAAGTTACAGTTACAACGCAAATAGGTGGTCCTGTTAAAGTCATAATCTGACAAAATCTATGACCCCATCGCCATACATCTACATGTACTGCAATATTGGGCAACACATTTTAAATATCAGGGGTCCTTCACAAGAGAGACGGGCCGGGCCACCATAAAAACCTCAAACTCGTCGTGAGAATGCATTTAAAAATTTATGATTCATAATTTTTGACAAACATTTATTACTGCCTCTAGATGGCTGAAACTGAGTTCATAGAGCCGGTTTCAATATTACAAGTATTTCATTTGCGATTGCATTGACTCGTATCTGTGCTTGGTTAAGTCATGCTTTCGCCTGTTTCAGTGCGTCAATGGTAAGCTTGTCTCAGCTTGTCCATTATCGCTTGTAGCCGGTGTAGGTAGGTTGGCCAAAAATTGATACGGAAACAATACAAATAATGTCCGAAATTCATGGGGTCCTTGGCATTGGGCAAGGGACCAATAGGCCACTTTAAGTAGGCCTGGGTCCATAAAAAGTCCTTAAAAAAATTACAATGTCTTTTGACTGGGCTCCGTATTGGTCCAGTAAGTGGAGCACTCAGGACCGTAGCAAAAAAAAGGGGGCATCTGAAGTCACCCCCCCCCCCCTCAAAAGAACCCAGTGATGACTAGATAAAATGCATTTGCCACGTAAAAAAAATACAAATAGTTACCATAGCACGAAATCACTCCCCCCTCCCCTGACCCGAGAAATATTTCTGAGTCCGCCCTTGAGGCAGGGAGCAGGGTATTGTTTACAGAAAACAGAGTAACATTTCTAGCTGCCATTAGAGGGGGTTCTTATAAATACGAGGGAGAAAATTTTATTCAATGTCTGCTAAAGTGGGTGTCTATGCGTCTGTTGGCACTTCAAAGGGTGTATGCGTGGAAGATAAAATCTCCCAACTATTTTGTAAAATGTATTCATAGACAGAAAGGACTAGCATCAGCAGCCGTGTGGGTCGAATTGGAGTGGCTGCAGGTTTATTACACCCCTTGTGAGAGTTTCCTTGGTGACTTCGTGGAACTTGGAGAACATCATGAGTAGAGGAGGAAGAACGCAATGATCATCATTCATCAATCATCATCAGAATGATGATGGATTTTATCCGAAACCGGTCACTATTAAAGTATTTTACTGTGGATCATTGCGTTCTTCTTCCTCTACTTATAATAATAATTATTAATGTCCGCGAGAAGGGCAGTGCATATATCCGCACAAAAGCCAAATCCGTCCCTGCTGATTGACAGTAAGATTCCAGGTTTCCGCTGTATATGTTGTAATCGGTCTGATATATGGGTTTTATATCCTTAACCTACCTATGGCTAAAGCATGTGTCGGGAACATAGCTTATGACATATTAGGGGTGTTCGTGTTATCGAGTTATACCTAGTTAAGTGTGTTATATCAAGCTAAGTTAACACACCGATAACCCGATAACCAGCTACCCAGCGTGCTATCCTAAACCCACTTCCAAGTTGGTTAACGTGTTATTTACCTTGCTATAGCTCAGGTTTGACCGCCGCCATATTTTTATATTTTTTTTAACAATCGACAAAAACAAATATGGCGGCGGTCAAACCTGAGCTATAGCAAGGTAAATAACACGGTAACCAACTTGGAAGTGGGTTTAGGATAGCACGCTGGTTAGCTGGTTATCGGGTTATCGGTGTGTTAACTTAGCTTGATATAACACACTTAACTATGTATAACTCGATAACACGAACACTGTGAAGACCCCTATTATGTATTACATATACCGTACAGACTCCACCTATCCTCTGAGTATGTCCATACCCGAAGGGAAGGACTTATTTCAGCTGCCTGACCTATAAACAAATTTGCATGGACATAGTTAGCCAAAACGCAATGAAAATCACTAATGAAGGTATTTCAATTTGGATAATTTCATAATTAATTACTTCAATTTTTAATATTTACAATTTTTGATCTGCTTCAACACTAAGGAGAACCAGAGATTTTAGTTAAATTCTGTGGGGACTAGAGGGTTCCCTGGGGGCCTACCCCCTCCCCCCACAGTCCCAAGGTAGCTACGCCCGTGGAAAATTGCAACCTAAAAAGGGTCGAATCCTTGCAATCCCTTCATGAAGGAAGATGGTCTTAAGAACCACTAGCTGGAGACAGAAAATCATATCCCAGCCCGCTTAATTGAATACGCAAAAATGTACCCCAGAATATGAAAAATACATCTATGAAACCGACCAACTGTAATGAAATATGACAATATTCGGCACTGATAAAGTAACCCTAGCAAATACTAAGGGGTGGCATAAGTCAAATAGTTTATAATCCCTATTCCCTAACCTATACAACATCCTGGTTTGTTCATTTATTTATTGTAAAGGAATGTGACGAGCATGTCCGATTGGATTTTTGTTATTTTAGGGTTCCCTTATCTTCAAAACACGTACATTCACAATGTACTAGTCTACAATAGTACTGCAGTACAATATACAGTACCTTCGTGCATTGTCCTGGTGCAGCTCCAGGTACACGAGGTTTGTTGAATTTCAATTTTAAGAAGACTGTGCCAACTTTTGCAAATCATCATCATTGACAAAAGCGTTTTTTTTCTTCAGGGAATCATCGTGCCGAGTATTGGGGGAGGATTGTGAACTGGACTTTATTGATAGGTACGTAAATTAAAAATAATTCAAGGTAGGTAGGTACTTCCTATCCCGAAGCACTGAATTAATCGATGGCATTGCCTACTATTTGTAGAACGGGCAGGCCAATACATTACCACACAGTAATAATGGTACGGGCACGGCACGCTATGTAATTGGTGCCCGAATTTTTTATAATTTCTTCAAAAAGTAAGTTTTTTCCTTTTTTGAAAAAGCAACTTGTTCAGTTTTGTTGCTCTATTTAACACCTATAACATACATGAAGGTAGAAATCATCGAAAGAAAGGTTCAGCAAGAAAAATTATTTTTTAGTCATTTTTCATGAGAAATGGCTTATTTTTATTTTTTTTACCCCCAGAAGAAAACTATCAAGAAGCAAGCGACCCACCGCATTTTTTTAAAATTAATTATAAATTAATAACCACTGCAATATATGTGAATTTAAAAGAAATCGGCGGAGCCCTTTTCGAGAAATAATTTTTTTATACGTTTTTTGGAGTTTTCTGAGAATAAAACCCCCCAAAATAAGTTAACCCAAATTATAAAAAAAAACAGTCCCGCGAGGTATGATTTTCGTAAACCTACATGCCGAACTTAATCAAAATCAACCGAGTAGTTTGCCCGGAAATCGATGAACAGACAAAGCGACAGACAGGCAGACAATGCGACAAACAGACATTTCGTAAAAACCACTAAATAACTAAAAAACTAAATAATCGGTAAACATTCCCAATTTCCTAGCGCAACTTCCCAACAGGGACCCGCGCTTTAATAATTAAAAAAAACACTTCATTGGGTTCCTGGGACCTCAAAACGTGTAAATCCGTTGAAATCTTGGAATCTAAAATTTTGACTTTTCTTTACTACGTCTAAATTGGAAAGCAATAAACCTGAAATAAACCTGAATTATTGGTCGCCTGATGAACCAGGCAGGGGTTCCTCTACGCGTCCTCATGTCTATTACCGACGGGATACAATACGAGTAAAGTATTTCAAGCAGTTAATAAAGCATGAAAGTGCGATGTCAATATTTTCTCAGCTAAGTGGCCTGATATAAAAATATTATTGATACAGAGGCGAAATGTGTTTAAATGATGCAACATTATTGGCGCCAAGCCCCTAATTTACAGCTATGTCACATATTTTTATTTCTGTGCTATTCTTGTACGCCCGTGCATTATTACTCAGCGATAATATTCCAATTCCCACTGGCCAAGCCCAAGATTCCAATTTTTATTTCACCGCAGCTTACTTCACGTGGCTAGGGACGTTAGATTCTGACCAATGAGGTTCATTTGTGACGTCATTTTGTAGATGGCAGCACCAGTTGCAATGATATCAAAGCATTGATTTTTCCATAAGCCTCAATAATATTTTAAAATTATTTTATTTATGTATTATTTTAAAGTGATATTTTTCTATGAATCATGGAGAATATATATATTAAATTATATGCAGCGAAATAAGGTCCAGGCATATTAGAAATATTATAAGAAATATTAAAAGAATTAATTAGATGCTAAGAGCTTAATTTTCACATCCCAACGGCGGCCATTTTGAATAATATGGATATCGGTTTGTCGTCAGCGAACCTAGTGACAAAAACTGTCCCTACAGAACCTCATTACTCGCTATCGAAATCGCGTGCAGAAATCAGAAGGAGATATTCTATACAGTAATCAAATCGGATCGAAACACTGCATTTATAAAATATTTGCAGAGTACACTAGAATGAATTAATTAATTATATTGAACAAAATCCAATACTATACTAGAGAGAATGGAGTTTTAAATATATTGAGGTTATCTCACCTCCAGTGACGTCTGATAGACCCCCCCCCCTCCCCGAAAAACAATGCTGGCTATGGGCCTGACAACACATAGGCTAATTAAATTAATATATTGTACTAACCTATAATATTGCTAGGGAGAATAAACCGAAATTAGAGGATTTTGGTTACAAAGAGGAAGTTACCTCTTCAACCTAAGTTAGTTCAATGTCAGTGTTATATACCGTATAATGCTGCAATATATTGGATAAAGGAGAATAAAAAGCTGTAGACGTGTTGTTTCTAACGCCTGCTTTCAACTTTTAAGCTTTATGCAACCCTGTCAGCCTGGCGGGGGCGTGAGTCTGTTTCTTAACTTGAGGCACCCTAAGGGGAGACTCCTTGGGGGAAAGGGGAGTTGACTGACAGGGTGGATCTCCTGATTATAGTGGAGTCCGAGCCGCGAACATGCTGCAATATATTGGATAAAGGAAAATAAAAAGCTGCAAAACTAATACCATGAGAATTAAGCAAATAGACGACAAACCGCACGAGTTTGCGTATACCATTATTTCCCAACCTTTACCGAAATGCTTCGGAAACAAGTTATTCAAAATAATTTAAGAATTTGAAACTGTAGAACAAGTATTTGAATTTCCATCGCAATCTCCTCATAAGGAGATCGTTAAGTAGTCGCGGGAGACACTTCTGGGAATCGGTGTACCGACATAGGCCCACTTTATTTATGGTGACCACAGTTAGCAGCTTTACGAGCAAGGCCTATCTATAAATTGAACTCCTTCCTATAGTGACCTTGTGGCTTCCTTAAAAAGTCCTAAGTGATGGTCACTACCTACGTATTACCTGTAGTACAGTGATACCTCATGTCACTTTGTTCGTATCTCAAATCAATTCTCCTCATTGAAATTAATTGAAATGCCATTCATCCGTTCCAGCCCCAAAAATGCTACCCCTAATTGTTTTTTTTTCTTTTTTCTTTATAAAAGGTTAATGGCATACAAACAAGTTAATGAATGTATCCGATTGACCTCTTCAGTTGTCTCTGTAGGTTAGTACCTGTGTTGAGTTACGACACGTCTCCGATCGCAAGACGTACATCGCGCAAGTACAAGCACGCTACCGCCTGGCTATCGAAGTCGATTTTGTTACGTGTTTTTGAGTAAGAAAATCCAAGGGCTACTTATAAATTGTCTGGGCATGTAGAGTAGTGGTGCAGACTTCGAAGGTTGTTGGTTCGAGTCCCACACTTGCTACATGTTCAGGCCATGCTTCGGAGGGCATGTAAATCACGCGGTCCCTGGTCTACCTAGTTGAGTGTCAGAGAGGGCTTTAGAGCCCTACCTCCGCTAGATTGGCTTAGTAATAGAACAACTAAAAGTCAATATTTATTTTAAATTGAACTCCTTCCTATAGTGGCCTTTTGGCTTAATTAAAAAGTCCTAAGTGATTGTCACCACCTACGTACTACTTATAGTATCTACAACATTATGCCTATGGTACACTGATACCTCGAGATACGAGTTTAATTTGTTCCATCCATGGTCTTGCTCACATGTCAGTTTGTTCGTATCTCAAAGTTATTTTCCCCATTGAAATTAACTGTTTGTTTGTTTTTTGTTTTTCTTAAAAGGTGAATGGTGGACAAACAATTTATTGAATGTATCCGATTAACCTCTTCAATCGCTTCACTAAGGAACTTGTGTCGAGTTACGACAAGTCTCTGATCGCAGGGTGTGTAGAGCCTCGCACAAGTACAAGCACGTTACCACCTTGCCACCTAAGTTGAAATGCCATTACTCCGTTCTAGGCCCAAAAATTCTACCCCCATTGTTTTTGTCACTTCTTTTAATAAGAAAAATGTATTTATAAATAACGAATCTTGTATAACAAAAGAGAATGTCAAGCAAAAAAAAAAAAAAAAACAGGTTTATAAAGTGTAAACACATACACATACTTGTATTTTGGTCACATAATAGTACATATAAAGTATGTGGAATAATGCACGAGGCGCAGGCGCAGTAAACTGGTTATGGGTTAGATGGAACGACTTTTTTTAAGGTTTCAGATTGCCAGGCTCGAGTGCAACAGCGTCGCAGCTGGCCATTCCTCGTATCTCAAATAACTCGTATCTCAAATAACTCGTATCTCGAGGTACCGCTGTATCTAAAGTAAGTACTGTAGTACTACATATTATACATCTACACTATTATCAGTCATCCAGAAGCCATCAGTCCTCATCAAGACTAAACAATCAGTCTTTCTCGGGACTTAGCCTGATGATGGGAGTTGCACCCACTCCCGAAACACCCCTCCCCCTTCCCCTGGCAATGGGCTCCGCCCTAATTGTTCGATGACTGTGAGGCCCCTGCCTCTAATGACTATTAACACAGCAGACAATGTAAGTCCTACCAACCGTTTGTTAAATAATATTATACCATTGCCATAGACTTTACCAATGGACAACAGTACTATCCATATACAAGCCAGCGCAACTGGAGTGAAATGCTTGCAAATATTTATTTAAGTTTTAAAAGAAAATAAAGCACGCATCATTTTAAATAGCATGTTCAATCTTCTTAAGAAGTAGAAATTTGAAAACAAAGAAGACAACATTTTAATGAAAGATTCTTAATTTTCTTAGACTGCATTGATAACATCATTCTCTTATTTGCTCGCGGTTTCCTATAGATTTCAACGAAGCTCTTAAGGCCAAACCGGAGTGGGTCACGTGAGTGGCCTGGAAATGTCTATGCAGGGGGTTCGTAGTATACAGTATGTTTTAAACCGCAGGGGTATAGTAAAAATCTATAGAAGGGTATAGTATACGCGTAGACATGCTTACACTACTGACTGAACCAAAAATTACAATTACGTTAGGTCTAAAATTTGTGCATCAAACAATGAAAAACATACCTTTTAGAACATTTTTACGTGCCCCACAGGGAAGAAAAACCTCCAACTTTTGTAATGAAATTCACTTCAGTCAGAAGCTCAACACTTAATTAGACAGTAAAGCGCCAGAAATAGGTAAAACTGCAATTATTTGAAATAATACAAATCAAATACGGAACAGGTACATGACGCGGAGCTTTGTTTATAAAATGGATTTCAACCATCTCGTGGCTGGAGACCGCTATCAATATGGCTGCTAGTGTAGCCTGCGCAAGCTAAGTACAGAGTTTTTGACCGGGTCCAGGTATCCGCTTTGCTATGCTGCAATGTGTAAGACTTCGATATTTTTTGCGTTGGTACTTATATCTGATAGTTGGCTTATGGTTAACGTGTGCCTCGTAGGCATATTATGGCTCCCGCCGCTCCAGTTCTATTATATTTCTATGTATTCAACACTCAACGCTCAAGGTCACTACTCTCCGGCTTGGCCTTAATACATTCTAAGGATTTGTTGAGTGTAATGCGGCATTACCCGCTTTACAGGCACGCTCCGCCACTGCAATACTATCCATACACAAGTCTGCGCCACTGGATCTGTGGTACCTGTGCGGCTATAACCCATCTATCTGATGTGGAGCAATAAAGTGCACGTGCTCCACCCGCACCTGGCAACCTGAAACGTTAAAAAAGTCGTTCAATCTAACCCATAACCAGCTGTTCCAATCATAAACACATCTTAATAAATCAGGTTATCGGCTCAGCAATCTTTTCGTCTGCTATTGTTGATATATCGTAATTATTGTTTCCGCCAAACAGTATTGCCATCACCCCGGTAATAAATTATTTAGATATGATGGCGGTCACCTGCTTCGTTTCTTCGTATCTCACGGTTTTTTGTTTCCTCTTTTTAATATGCTTTCTGAATTTATTAATTGTTTATGGAAGAATACAGTTAGCAACAAATACCAATTAAGGCCTGCGGCCCTATTATATGGCGATTTGGGATTTATACGTAACACCGGGGTTTATATAGTACAGGGGTTTATTTTTCAGTAACGCATTAGTAAGGTGACGCGTGACGGTTTACGAATTTGCGCGGGAAATTCAAATTAATAAGTTACTGGAATAAAATAGCATGGTTTAATTATTTCATAATTGAAGGAAATAGTGGTAAACCGGTAGAATTTTGAAATATAATAAGAATATTAATTATAATGTGTCTACATTTAAGGGAGACTAAATTGAAAACTCACCAAAAATATAGCCGAGGATAATTTTATCAATTTCCCGCGCATTTTGCACTCATTTGTTTAAAACAATTGAATAAACCCCGGTGTTACGTTAATCCCAAACCGCCGTAATAGGGCTGCTGTTGTATAGAAGAATCGCATTGGACTTTCTATTGAATTTTGTTGAGCAGTCAATGAGACGATTCCAGTGATACCACCAACTCAAAAATTATTTTTTTGTGACAACTCGTCTTTTTCATTCATGCTCCTCAGATATGTACCTATGGCTCTAGTTACACACACTATTCATTCGACTGAATATACAATATATAAGAAACATCATGGCAATTATTGCAGTCATATACTAGGGAATTGTAATGCAGTGGTTTCCCGTTGCCTTCTGCATCCTTGTGCCGTTGACTCTTCATTGAGTTCCTCCGCCTTCAGGGCCAGTTTCCCAGCCCCAGGACAAAAGAGTACCCTGCACAGAAAATACTGAGTTTTTCACATACCCCAACGCAAACTCGGAACCCTGCCTGTTCAGCCACCACTACGCGCTTCCGTATTGACCACCAGGAGGTACAAATTAAATATTTTCACGTCTTTGACTCTGAGACTATAAGAAATTACTTATAAGCTAAGCTACTTTGAAGACAGGTTACAGGATACAAAAATCAGGACTGAAAAAAAGACGCCGCAGCACGACTGCCCATGGAGGGCTTAGGGCTGAGAACAAGCAGTAAAAGGGTAACAAGAAAGAAAGGGAAGACGACTGCAGGGACGACAGGGAAGAAGCAGAATGAGATGACGAAGAAAAAGAAGATGAAGGAGAAGAAGAAGCAGAAGGAGATGACGAAGAAGAAGATGAAGATGAAGAAGCAGAAGGAGAAGACGGAGACGGAGACGAAGATGAAGACGAAGAAGAAGAAGCAGAAAGAGATGACAAAGAAGAAGATGAAGACGAAGAAGAAGATGAAGAAGCAGAAGGAGAAGACGGAGACGGAGACGAAGATGAAGACGAAGAAGAAGATGAAGAAGAAGAAGCAGAAGGAGATGACAAAGAAGAAGATGAAGACGAAGAAGAAGATGAAGAAGAAGAAGGAGATGACGCAGAAGGAGATGACGAAGAAGAAGAAAAAGGCAGAAGAAGAAAAAGGCAGAAGATCCTCTGACTTGAACACTGCACAGCTCCATTTCAGGGACTGGCTGAGCATCATTCCTGGCAGCCTCTTTTCATCTACCATTGAAGACAAGGCACCCACCCGGGTTGGGTGGACTTAATCCGAGCAGAAAGATTTTTCATTTGTGTCTTTTCTCGAACCTTCTGGGTTCATAAATAATATTCCAGTCCTCTGCCAACTGAATTAAACCATCATCTTCACATCTTCATTCATTGAGTGATAGGCGATATTTTGCCACCAGCTACAAATATAGTCAGGTTTTGTTCATTTGTTCGCTTAAGGGGCATGTCACCTCGGTAGATGCTCGGTCCAATAGTTCTGCAGTCGCCTGCCACCCGAATGTCGAGGCTCCAATATCCAGGTGACCTACCAGATAGGTCTATATCAGATTACCTATTCCAGTGCCGTAGGTTGCTTAACGTGAAATAATAATATGGTTATCTGATTTATAACAAGATGAGAGGAAATATCTACTGTTCAACTAACATTTTTTTATTCAAATACTTTCGGGGTTTACTCTTGTTTAAGTAACGCCTGTTACATTGTGTCAATGGTAAGCTTGTCTCAGCTTGGCCTATATTGCACGTGCCGGTGTGGATTTTCGATTTACTTAGGGATCGTTTCTTCTTGAGTCTTTGCCGCAACCTTTGCGCTGGTTGGCAGCGAAACGTTTCACTTTCCTCAATCCTAAGATATTCTCTTCAGCGCTCGAAAGACCCAAACTTTGAGATCTTTTTCTGCTGGCTCTACAGCCCTTGATGGGCTTCGGCCTGTTGGGCAACACTCCACCATTCATCTCGGTTTTGAACAGCACTCCACCATCTACAGACTTGCAACTCGAGAAGGTCAGTTCCCAAATCATCCTTCCTTTGCTTGTGCCAGTGTGGGTTGACATTGAGGACGTGAATCTCACTCTCTCTCTCTCTCTCTTCAAGTTATAGCTAACTGACTGGTTGGCAGAAACATGTGGCATCGATGCCTCCACTCCCCTCGATCCTGGCACGCTCTCTTCAGCTCCACGTATGAATTGGCCCCTATACATCCTCCATCACTTGCTGCAGGACGTGTTCCAGTTTGCCAGATTGTGGGGTCGCTGACATTGTTCAAGTATACTAATGAACGACTAGAACTAGGTCCATTCCATCAGGACTTTGTTATTTGCTTGGTGTTTTTCACCGATTGGCGGGAGGAAATCGAAGCTGCAATGTATATGTATAACAACAGTAAAAATGAGACTGTAATAGTTTGGGCACATAAACAGGATTTACAATTGCCGGTGCGCCATGAGGAGAGGAGGCTTGAAGAGGAGATAGTTGATAGAATACCTATAGAAGCAATCAGGACACGAAACATAGACCAGATGGAAAATGGTCTCAAGAAGGTGCGAATCGAACTGGGGGAAGTGCTGAGCGGTCAGAAGTAGATGGAATCACGTGATGGTAACTGCAATGGTCTCGGCCCGACGCACATAGTAAAACTACGCTGAGCCAAACGACATAACAGGAAAATGACGGTAAGTTAACTCAGGCATACTGTGCAAGTGCTATGCGATCAACAGTCATAATAATAATGACTTTTTGTTCTATTACTAAGTCAACCTAACGGAATGTAACTGCAAAGGCTTTCACGGCCGGACTCAAATGAAGAACCAGTAGAATCCGGGCTGATGGGCCGTGGTCGAAATGAAAGTGAACTTCCACACGTTTCGTCAACATCTGCGGTCGACATCATCATGCGTAGACTTCGAAGGTTGTACCTCGGTGGCTCCGCAGCGAGCCACCGCTGATTTCAGTAGGACACGATTCAAAAGAATAGCTCGTTGGTCAGAAGTAGAGAGACAGCAAAGAGGGGAAGAGACTTTGCGCGTAGATGCAGCTTGAAGTGGAGAGTGAGGAGAGAAAGACCAAGGAAGCGGAACAGAAACCAGAAAAATCAGGAGAATTGCTGGTTGGTCAGAAGTGGAGGGAAGACACACCAGAAGCTGATTATAGACGGTGTGAATGGCCTGAAGATAGTATGAAGGGTCGGAGAAGTTACTTGAAGAAGAGATAGGTGCATAGCAGCCGGCAGAGCTTAGGGGGGACCAATCAGCAATCAATCAATCAATCAAAATTTATTTCCAAAATGCTGGAGCCTGGAAGATACAGACAAGTGGAAGGTGGAGACCAAAAAAGGGTACAAATTCGTCATTATCTATAGGGGGTGCAGTGGCGGAGCATGGGATAATTGCGAGAGTTCTTCTTCTACTTCTGTAGTTGCAATCTAGCGATTGATTTGCAGCAAATCTTTCCACCTCCTTCTCCACTCCTCCCTGTCTTGGGCCGTTCTCTTGAGTTCCAAGTAGGTTCCGCATCTCATATCTTTCTTGCGAGAGTAATGCTTGCAAATATTTATTTCCGTTTTTAAAAAGCACGCGCCATTTTATATAGCATGTTCTATCCATAGAAATATATTAGCTGGAGCGGCGGGAGCCATAATATACCTTACGAGGCGCCCGTTAACCATAAGCCAACTATCAGAGATAAGTACCAACGCAAAAAATATCGAAGTCTTACACATTGCAGCATCGCAGAACGGATACCTGTACCCGGTCTAAAACTCTGTAGTACTTAGCTTGTGCAGGCTATTTTCCCCGTCAAATTGCGTACTTATCTTGTGCAGGCCACACTAGCAGCCATATTGATAACGGTCCTCCAGCCACAAGATGGTTCTATCTTCTTAAAAAGTAAACATTTGAAAACAAAAAAGTAAACATTTGAATTCTATCATGACGAGATTCTTAATTTCCTTAGACTGCGTTGATAACATCATGCTCATGTAATCTTATTTGCTCTCGGCTTCCTATAGATTTCAAAGAAGCTTCTAAGGATTTGTTGAGTGTAATGCGGCATTACCCGCCTTACGCTCGGCCACTGAGGGAGGGGGGGGGGGGGTAGGAAGGAGATTTTTGGTCACAGGTGAATGGAGTTATAATGTAAAAACATATATAAGAAAAAGTTTCTTATATTACAAAGCCAGCAAACTGGAAAGGGAGGTTTTTGCAAGTTTCAAAGGTTCAAGGTTGCAGCTCTCGACAAGGTGTAACATGCGAAATCAATTGGACCCATCTCGCTCCGAGTGCATTTACATAAGTACTTGTAGAACCTCAAAATGGCAGAAAAGGCAAAAATTTGTTGACTCATGCCTCCAAATGAACAAAGATAATAGAAGGTATTTTGAAAGGAAACGTCTTATAAGATAGTTGGAGGAGGTGCGCTGGTCGATAACAAAATAAGGGATGACGTGTAAATATAGCACCCCACACCCTTCTTTTGTCATTTTAATGCATTAGCTTTTGTATTTGTACCAGAGTCGAAACTTGAGTACCATTTGCCTATTTATTTTGGGTGTGATGGTATTGAAAATGCCTAGGTACAAGCAGGGACGGATCCAGCCCATTTGGGGGGGGGGGGTAGTTGTGGGTCGAAATAGGAAAAACCTATGTAGGATCGATTAAATCAGAGCGTAATACATTTACAATAGATTTACCAAATTTGGGGCCACCCCCCTACCCCCCCCCCCCTGTGTATCCATCCTTGGGTACAAGCATCGTATATACAGTATGTATATATCCCCCTATTAGCCGGCTATTCACTTGTCAATTTTTCTCCAATAATTGATGAGATTGTTTCTATTGGCGCGGTTTCCACCGACCGGCTAGGGCTAAATACAAATACGGTGACGTGGTAGCAGACATTCAAGACTTAGGCGGCGTTTCCACCGACCTCGCATTGCAGAATGCAAATGACATTGACGGAAATGTTTGTTTTCCTCTATGCCATAGTTAAAATTGATCAATGATCATACAGAAAATCACAAACAAACTAAAATTAAAAAATGGCGTCATGGGATATGTTCAAGTACAAACATTTTAATAGATTTCTATAAAAAGAAAAATTCTAATTTCCGTCAATGTCATTTGCATTTTGCAATGCGAGGTCGATGGAAACCCTACCTAAGTCTTGAATGTCTGCTACCACGTCACCATATTTGTATTTAGCCCTAGCCGGTCGGTGGAAACCGCGCCTTACTCTATGTAATTGTCAATTTTAACTTCCGCATGTTAAAATTGATCAATAATCATAGAGTAAAATCACGCTTTGCCAACACTAACAAACTAAAAGGGATTATGATAAATAATTGTAATTCATTTCTTGAGAACAAACGAATTATTTCATAATTTAAATCTTAAAATTTCTTGTAGATTATAAAATTAAAAGAAAGACGACGGGCAAACCTAACCTAAACTTAAAAAATTGGAAAAAAATTGAAAACAAAATTGGTCAACTATTATTGAAGACAAGTGGAATGAGATGTAAAAATATAAATGCAACATTGATGATTTCCCGTCAATGACATTATCAAAATTGAAGAAAAATTGACAAGTGGAATAATAGCCTAGTTACACATTCAATAAGTACAATATATCCAATAAGTATGGGTCCAAGAAAAATTCGTAAGTGTAATACCTAATACCTAAAAGGCATTTGATGTCTGGTGACCAGCCCCCTACATGCAGCAGGTGCGGAGTCCCACAATCAGTGGAACACATAATTACCGAATGCCCTATATACGCAGCGGGCAGATTTTCGTTACCGAAACCACACACCCTGCCAAACTTAATAGGGGACAAGCATGGGCCGGTCACGGCAACATTAAGCTTTCTAAGCAAGACCGGAGTCATGCCCCACCTGTAGACTGTAGACAAAACCATTCTAAAACACCCTTGACTTCCGCACACACACACACACACACCGACCGGCGCAAATACTCGAAAGAGTCCCGCGCCTTAAAAATAAAAAATAATAATAAAAAAAACATTTGAAGGAGAAAATGGTCACCCTGACTAAAGCTTCTCCCATGGCCCCGTTGGCCCTGCAACTTAGGAATGGAGTTGGTTTTATTAAAGGGGATAAAAGAAAAGAGGGGGGTCCGGATGTTCATATATAAACGACCGCAAATGGAACGTCAGCGGGAGAACAGATTCGGACAGAATGGTAAACGAAGGGTTTGCACGCAATCACGCCAAGGAGAAAAAAATTAAAGTTGTGCTCCTTTCAAAACTTTTCGTTTTTAAGTTATGTACCTGCCGGTCTACTATGGCAATCGGTAGTACCTTATTCTTGGGGTTAAAAATGTAAACAAAACCATTTTTAATAGCACTCTACTGTCTTTCCATTATAATATTATCTAGTTTACACTTTTAATCCTAGGTTATGGTCTAATGGTTAATGGCAATGGTGTAATACTATTTACCGAAGGGTTAGTTGGACTTACATTGCCTGTTGTGTTAATAATCATTAGAGTCCTCATGGTCATCGAACAATTAGGGCGTAGCCCATTGTCAGGGGAAGGGGGCGACGTTTCGGGAGTGGGTGCTCCTCCCGTCATCAGGCGTAGTCCTGAGAACGACTGATGGCTTAGTCCAAATGGTTTTTTTGGTCGATTGACTCATCGCTCTTGTATTCTACTCTGAATTTTTAAGTAAATCCGATGTATTTGAGGATTCGAACTACCGTTCTCCCAATTGAAATGCAAGCTCTCTAACCATTCGACCACGGCCCTTGCCAGAGTATACTAGTTTGATACTTCTACTTGAACATCACTTTTTTCCTAACCAATGGCAACCATATCGTGTCTAATTTGTAATGTCTAATGATTATTAACACAATTAAGACAACTGGCAATGTAAGTCCAACTAACCCTTTTTTAAATACTAGGTTATGATTAATAATAATCGCCATAGTAGGCCCACTGTAAAAATCAAATTTTACTGGAAATATAAATAAATAAATAAGGACTTTTTATTGTTTCTATTACTAAGCCAACCTAGCGGAGTTAGGGCTACAAAGCCCTCTCTAACACTCCACTAGGAAAGCCCGGGACCGCCCGCTTTACATGTCCTCTGAAGCCTCTAAAAATGTAGCCAGCGTGGGACTCGAACCAACAACCTTTTGGGTGAAAGCCAGAGTCTGTACCACTACACTACATGTCATGACATATATATAGTATAGGTACAGTATAGTATAGGTACAGTATAGTATAGGTACAATTTAAAGTAGAGCAACAATATAATTGAGGATTTATAGTACATACATATTACAAAATTATCCAAAATGTGGCCGTCACTAACACCGATTGGTACCAGATTATGGTACTTGATAAGTATAGAGAATGGAATGGGGACTCCAGTGCAAAGGAAGGAGTAATATGATGTTATTGCTGTTTATAATATCCTATATCGAACATTCGAACAAGTTTGCATGTTATTCACTCCTAGTGAACAGTAATATCCATGTCCCTTCAAACACCCGGCATAAAAGTCTGTTTTATATGAATTTGCACAGAACCAACCACCCATGGCCGTTTAAAAGGGGGGGTTTATGGGGGTTCAACCCCCCCCCCCCCCGAAATGAAATGGCTTCATACTAGATTGAATCGGATTTTGAGAGGTAAAATAAAAACGACTATGTAATACCCAATGAAATTTCTAAACCCCCCCCCCCCCCGAAAAAATCCTGACTACGGCCTTGCAACTACTTACATGAACTTGGTGTCATCAGGATGCTAACCAGCCAACCAGGTGTAATATTCTTAACCAGCGATGACGTGTAACATAGCTATATTCCATGAATCAGTAGATAGCATTAGGAGGAAAGCCTTATTTCAACATGCGTTACAATACCGAATGTACCGGTATTTACCAGTAGGCAACTGAGACAAATGCATGTATCCCCGCGCGCGTACTTTAAAATATTTTTTGGGCATATTATGTAAAAAAAAAAAAAAAGTATAACATTTTATTTAAGGAAAAGAAAGTAGGTTATTTTGATTATAAATATAGAAAAATAGCGGTTTTATTAATGAACACCCCCCCCCCCCCAATAATTATTAATGTCCGCGACAAGGGCAGTGCCTACATCCGCCCAAAAGTCAAATCCGCCCCTGGTACCCGTGTTGTGTTACGACCCGTCTCCGATCACATGGCTTGTAGAGACTCGCACAAGTACAAAGACCTTGCCATCGAAGTCGATTTATTTAATGAAGAACTGTACAATAGTAACAACGCATCCGTTGCAAATCCAAAAAGCCTCCCCTAAAAACAGATGCCCCCTAAATTAAAAGCTTTAACGAAAAACATGTACAGGAAGGCCATCAAAAATGGGCGTCACTGTCGACCACCCGGCGACCCCAGCACGAACATGAAAATATTATCCCATAAACAAAAAAATGTAGAACATTTCTGAAATGTGTGAAACACTCCGTACCTAAAAAAAATTGAGGTTCAAACCCTAAGAAATTATTAACCAACACACCTATGCTTGGCATATGTATAGTGCGGTAGCGCACCCACAACATCTGCAAGTTGGCTTGGCTCAGTGAATGTTGTTCATAATTGCCTTTTTACGTACCCCCCAGTCCCTTTTTCTCCTATGGTTTGCAAATGGGGATTGCATTTTTGACCTGCGCCTCCCCTTGTTTTTTTTATTTCTAGTTTTAATGAATCGACTTTTACGAGGTTTGCATGCTGCATGACTTTTGGCTCAGTTTATGGGGCCCAAGTTTATGTGGGTTCTTGGAGCAGGGGTTTCCAAAAATTTTGGTTTATTTCTTTTGACCTTGACCTGGGTAACCTATTCGTAACAAAATATACAACTGTATAACAATTGTACAATATAACATTGTGTTGTGTAAATGTAGAATAATACAACTGTATTACCGATCGGGCGTACCCTGGGCAACGCTAAATGGAAACATCTAGCGGCTAATCCTTTCACCACCGAGAAGATACCAAAGACTTCAACGACCTTTTGTTGACCATCGACCATGGCGTCAGGTTGGCAGAAACTAGGAGTATCTAACTCGGACACCAAGGCCGTGCCCAGGTTTTGATTTCGGGGGGGGGGGGGGTCCAAAAAATTTTTTTACGTAATTTATTAATGAATTAATGGATAAAGTCTCCAAACCACACAGGTTTACATACAAAAGTTTATTTCGTTCGGGGGGGGGGGGGGGGGGAGGGGGGTCCAGACCCAAACCCAGACCCAGACACCAAAACTAAAACTAAACCTTCTAAGTTTTTTTATAGGAGGAATGGGACATTCGTTCCCGGTAAGGACATTTTTAACCAATCGATATGTCTTCTTTCGACCGAACAGAGCACCTCTTGTAGTCGCGACGGACTTTGTTGCTGTTTAGAAGGGCTCAATGTGTGTGTTCTGAATAGTTGAAAGAAAGTCAATTGTCATTCAGTTGTCAGTTATTCAAAGATTCCTGTGGCTAGAACGATAAGGAACGAATGACCTACTTTCCCTATGTATTGTCGTATGATTCCTCAGACTCAGTGCTGAGGGTGAAGTACAATATAATACATAATTATGTAATAATATAAGATATAAGTGCGATGCAGCAGAGAAGAAGAAGACTTACCCTATAAGGAACAAGACGAGGTTGATGTATATACTACCTGGATGGATGAGGTTCTGTAGGGACAGTTTTGGTCTCTAGGTTCGCTGACGACAAACCGATATCCATATTATTCAAAATGGCCGCCGTTTGCATCTAATTAATTATTTTAATATTTTTTATAATATTTTTACTATGCCTGGACCTTATTTCGCTGTATATAATTTAATATATATATATATATTCTATATGATTCATAGAAAAATAGCACGTAATTAAAAATAATTTTAAAATAGTATTGAGGCTTATGGAAAAATCAACGCTTTGATATCATTGCAACTGGTGCTGCCAGCTACAAAATGACGTCACAAATGAACCTCATTCGAAACGGCAGGTGCAGGCCGAAAATCCGTCCTCTGGATACTGTCCGTCCCTCCGTGCCTTGTGGCGCCACCACAACGGCAGATTGGAGAGGAAATCGCTGGAGGAAAAAATAGAGGGAACACGAAGAGGTGAAAGACCAAGAAAGAGTTACGGAAACCAGACTGAAGACGAGAAAAGCTGAAGTGTTGAATAAATAAATAAATAAATATTGATTTTTTGTTCTATTACTAAGCCAAACTACCGGAGTTAGGGCTATAAAGCCCTCTCTTACACTCAACTATAAAGGCCTGGCACCACCTGCTTTACATGCCCTCCGAAGCATGGCCAGAAAAAATAGCGAGTGTGGGACTCGATGTCAAATGAAAACAGCAGATTGGAGAGGAAATAGCTGGAGTAAGAAATAGGAGGAAGAGATACGGAAACCTGACTGAAGACGATCTGAGAAAAGTGGAAGTGCTGAATAATAAAACGAATGAAAACAGCAGGTTGGAGAGGAAATCACTGCTGGAGGAAGAAATAGAGGGAACACGAAGAGGTGAAAGACCAAGGAAGAGATACGGAAACCTGACTGAAGACGATCTGAGAAAAGTGGAGGTGTTGAATAATAAAACGAATGAAAACAGCAGGTTGGAGAGGAAATCACTGCTGGAGGAAGAAATAGAGGGAACACGAAGAGGTGAAAGACCAAGGAAGAGATACCGAAACCAGACTGAAGACGAGAAAAGTTGAAGTGTTGAATAAATAAATAAATATTGATTTTTTGTTCTATTACTAAACCCTAACTAGCGGAGTTAGGGCTATATACCCTAGCTCTCTTACACTCAACTATAAAGGCCCGGGACGACCTGCTTTCCATGCCCTCCAAAGCATGGCCAGAAAAAATAGCGAGTGTGGGACTCGATGTCAAATGAAAACAGCAGATTGGAGAGGAAATGGCTGGAAGAAGAAATAGACGGAAGACGAAAAGGTGTAATACCAAGGAAGAAATACGGAAACCAGACTGAAGACGATCTGAGAAAAAGGGAAGTATTGAATAATAAAACGAATGAAAACAGCAGGTTGGAGAGGAAATCGCTGTAAGAAGAAATAGACGGAAGTCGAAAAGGTGAAATACCAAGGAAGAAAAACGGAAACTAGACTGAAGACGATCTGAGAAAAGTGGAAGTTTTGAATAAATAAGCAAATAAAAACCGGCAACAGCCGGTTGGGAAGGAAGAAAAGGTTGAAGAAGTGGGGAGCTACTAGTATAAGTGAGTGGAGTATGCTCACCTATCACACCCGGGAAACCGGGCCATAGGCGGATCTAGGAGCTTGGGGGAGGGGGACAAGGCCGGCCCTGGCCAATCGTATGCGTGAGACATTGCATCCCCCTCCCTTGAAAAATACCTATATATATAGCTAATGGCTAGTTATACCTTTTACTTTTTCGTGTCCAGGCGAACATCCCAAAATCGGGTGAAGTCGTAGGCAGCACTGTTGGCCTGCCATAGGTCATCCCTCGTGCATTGGACCGGGCATAGGCTGCACTGGAACAGGTAGTCCATATCCTGCCTCTGACCACACGGGCACATGGTGTTGCTTTCGTCTGTCTGGCCCCATCTCGCCCTATTGGTTTTCACAGGGGCTGCGCCGGAGCGGAGTTGGTTCAGCACCGCCCACGTTCTCCATTTAAAGTGGACCCCGGTGGTGCTGACGGGCGCGGGTGGGTACCAGGTTGGAGGTTCCACGGTAACATGGCTGAGGAAACTTTTTCTTGACTTTAGGCGTAGGTCTTCTTGCGAAGTGGCTAGTTATACCGATCGATGATAAAGACCGTAACGTATTGAAAATTACGCAAAAGCAAGGTCCGAACGCCTCCCTTGGGGAATTTTTTTCCAATATTTTTGTGCGTAATGGTGGCGTTTTGTGCATTTTGACAGCCCGACCCTGATGGGGGCCCAAGTTTTAACTTAGGTACGGTAATGGTTAATAAATGATAATTGGGATGCATCCTTCTTTCAATGAGCATTCTGTGAAAGGAGGCTCATTCTATCTAGTACTTGCCCAAAACATTTGGTGGGGGTCAGGTCCAAGGACGGATTTCAGGGGAGGGTCAGAGGGTCCGGACCCCCCCCCCCCCATAATAAAATGAACTTACACGAGATAACAATGGGTTTACAGTGGGAATTAAAGATGATAATGTTTTTAAATTATTATTTCCACTGAGCCTGCCCGCCGACCCCCCCCCCCCCCCCCACCCCCGAAATTGGAGGCAAAATCCAATCCCATGGTCAGGTCCCCTCCCCCTAAATCCGCCAATAACTGTTGCTGATTATTTATGATATTGATGATTATGAAGACATATTTTTCGGCTCAACTCAAAAGAAGTGATATGAAGACCGCAAAAATACTGAGCCAATTTTTGCAATAGAATGGAATAGAAGTTGAATAAGAAAGAAACTAATAAAATATTGAACAATAGGCCGGTTGGAGTCAGGTACATTGAACGAGGGATTCGTGCTCTGCCATACCTCGTACCTTTTTGAAATTTTATCCGCCTGCAAATCGATTAGCACACACACGTTTATACCTGAACCCCCATCAGGAACCTGACATTTCTTATTGTTGGTAAATTTTGGATTTTATCATAATTTTTTTTTTCGGATTGCTGCGTCTACCTGCCTGATCCTATGATGGATGTAGCTGCTAGCTATGCTAGGTACTTTTGGGGCAGGTGTTGAAACGTCATATCTACTAGTTTGTGACTTTAAGGGTTCATTGTGAATTTTCTTGTGTTGTGGAATTTTGAGAACGTCTGGGCCACATAAGTGTACACATGAAGGTAACTTGGTTGTAGCTAGATTCGAGATATTGACAAAAATGAGCTTGGTAATATTTTTATAAATTTTAAACAGATTTTTTATGAAGAGTTTATCAGACAAATATATTTTTAGAAGCATTTCTAATACTCACAATTTTGAATCATTACTTCTTGCATGAAAGATGATCTTTATCGTCACTGATAGTGCAAAATGTCATATGTCCTAAAATTTTCACATTGCGAATTAAAAAGAAATCGTTGGAGCCGTTTTTGAGAAATATTTTTTTAGACCCTTTTTTAAGGTCTTTGGCGAGCAAACCTCCCAAAATTGAGGCAGTTCTAGTTCCAAAAAATGGTGAATATAAATAATAATATTAGTAAGTAATAATAATTTTTGTATATTTATTTTTTATAGCCCTAAAAATCTTCCCTATACTGATGCCCTCTACACAACCCCATCGGGTGAAAAGGTCATCACTTAACTGGAAGAAATGTTCGTAGTATTTATCCGGTTCAAAGCGGCTTAATGATACCCTCAGGTGCTTATTGTCTACATATGTTCATTATAATGCAATTAGACCATATCTACTTTGAATTATCCAATACTGCGTAATCAGCAGGAAGCCTAATTTTTTAAATTCGTATTCGTCATAATGTATAATTGTTATACTAGTAATTCTAAATTCTAATAAACAACGAAACAAACTCATGATGGTAAAAATTTAAATGCTACGTAGGTACAGTTTCACGTAAAACTGTACTGTATCAGGTCCTGAAGGACTTTTTATGGCCCTAGGCCTAGGCCCCTTGTCTTCCAATATATAAATTTAATTAGCCCCTGGTGCAGTAGCTTATATATGAGGAGGCTGTTTACAAATATGGCCAACACCAAGTTTTAGAATTTTTCAGGAGAGCAGATTTTCTGTGGAAAATTGCATTAAGTTTATAGCTAACCCCAGACTTCTCAGCGCTTCTGTGCGCAATCTGACTGCTTTTGTCACTTTATTATATATATATATAAATTTTCTGCAAGGTCGGATCAAAACCCCATTTTGTGAAAAAATTGAGTTGGCCACGTTTGTAACCAAGCTCCTCATATATATTGTATTTGTGGGTGGGGGTGGAGTCCAAAGGTTACCGCTTTCTCATGGAAAATGTGAGGACTGCTTAAGTCCAATAAACTTGTAAAAATAAAAAATGGTAAATTTTTGATGGGTATAACCCCGAACCTACTGAAATCTCCATATATAAAAATGAATCCCTATTTCTCTGTGTCAAGGCATCACGCGTGAACAGCTGGACCGATTTCACTATTTTTTTTTCTGTTGTGTTTGTTTTTGTCAGGAGAAGGTTCTTATGAAAGAAAAAATTTAAAAGTGACCTTTCTCCCGAAATCAGAGCCTAATTTTCCCATTTTCGACCCTTATACATTGGTTTTCCTATAGGGCGGAAAACCCGATAAAAAAAATAATCCAGAACCACTACAACTCTTTAACCGGTTTTGGTTCTCGATAAGTGGTTTCGCCACAGTTAGGTACTTAAGGGGGAAGTGAAAGTCCCTTACATGGGTAAAAGGGTACTCTCAGCGGTGCATGTATAAAGTTAAAAAATTCCACAGCCTGCAATTTTTAGCCGACATGATAAGTTAATATATCGTTGAAGGCAGGATGAATGGGGGTTTCAAGCGAGTGTACAAAAAGTGGTTCCATCCTTCCCCCTCCCCCTTTAAAATCGGGTCAAACAGGAAATTTCACTAGATATTCCCGTTTTTTATAAATCGATAAATCTACCTATACTTTTTCGGGGCCACAATGTTTCTTAAATTTGTAAACAAATTATCAACAAATCATACAATTTAGGCCTACCATTTCGGCTACAGTGTGGATATCTTCAAGTTTCACGTTAAAAATGGCCTATATTTAGCTCCCGATTTCTAAAATATGTATTTTATATATGGATAAAAATTATCCCACATTATAGTACTACTGTACCGATTTAATGTAACTATTGCACACTATTAACATATATTTCCCCAATTTAAGAAGATATATAAAAATGAATCCCTATATCCCTATGTCACGGCATCACGCGTGAACGGCTGGACCGATTTAACAATTTTTTGTTTTGTTGTGTTTGTTATTGTCAGGAGAAGGCTCTTATGAATGAAAAAAAAAAATTAAAAATTGCGCGGAAAATTAGAAAATTCTGGAAATTGATGTTGTGTCATGCGAGCCCCGACGGGGCGAGCTGCGTAATACCCGGCTGCCGCCCGCCGCAGGCGCAAGGGGGGCGGGGCCGCGAAGCGGTCCCAAGCCCCGCTTGTATGACTACAAAATCTTACCTTTTTTTAAACATTAATTAGTTAAAAGTACCTTTTATTCAATGTTTGGGACCGATTCACCGAAATCGAAAAAAAAGCACTGGAGACCTGAACCCTGGCCTAAGTCCTCGATTCCCCCCCCCCCTGGATTGATATGCAAAAGGGGAAGGAGGCGCGCCAGGCACCGGGGCTATGAGCATCTAAAGCGTCGAATTTGATTATTCGCCAATGCACTGCTCCACAGTACAGAACTGTAATTCAAATTTTATTTTCATAGGTTTAACCAAAGATACCCTTACTTAGCAGCCACACACACCGAGAAAAACCACAATTGTGGAAAGACATGTATATACTGCCATTGCAAGGGGTCAGCGGCACGTCAATTAGGCTTCAGAAGTCAAAGTTTGGCTGCATGCCGAAAAAGATGTTCAAGCCAGGAAGACGACTGGCTGGACATCCTCGAAAACGCTGGAAGGATGATTTGGGAACTGACCTTCTCGAGTTGCAAGTCCGTAGATGGTGGAGTGCTGTTCAAAACCGAGATGAATGGTGGAGTGTTGTCCAACAGGCCGGAGCCCATCAAAGGCTGTAGAGCCAGCAGAAGTAGATGTCAAAGTTTGGCTCTTACGAGCGCTGAAGAGAATATCTTAGGATTGAGGACAGAGAAACGTTTCGCTGTCAACCAGCGCAACGCTTGCGGCAAAGACTCAAGAAGGAACGATCCCTAAGTAAATCGAAAATCCGGGACAACTATACGTTCCGGTAAATTACAAATAAAACTAGTTGGCAATAAAAAAAAGATGCAATCAAAGTGCAACTCTCTACGCCGTTTGGTGCATTTGACACATACAATAAAAAACCACTACACTGACTGGAAAAAATTGGACAGGTTGGCACTTACAACAGCGGCGGAGGCAACTGACTGGAGTGAAATACTTCACTGCAACGACCTGGAGAAAAAGCTGTACATTTTTAACGAACATGTACAAAGGCTTTACGACAGCGCTATACCACTTAAAACTGCCAGGATGACGCGACCAGCGGCTCCTTGGATGACAGATTCAATTAAACATTTACGAAAACAAAGAGATGCGTACCTTCGCCAGTATAGGAAATACAGCAAGGATGGGGACAGACAGGCATATAAAGTCATTAGAAACAAATTAACGAAAGAAATAAGAAACGCGAAGAAATGTTTTATTAGATCCAAAACACAAAATATGAGTATGAAGGAGGGCTGGGATTTCGTAAGAAGCTTGGGCATTGGGAAAACAGCGGTTGTAATAAAACATGATAGTGAATTAGATGTCAACCAGCTTAATTCTTTTTTTGTAAATTTAGGGGGAGTCATTGCAAATGAACAAAGGCAAAAGACTATAAATGACATAAAACAGTATGATAGGCATAATTTTGAACAATTTAAATTTAAACCAATAACAATTGAGGAAACAGAGAAAGCCATTTTAGACGTAAAATCCAGGGCTACTGGAATGGATAACATTAATATAAGATTTCTACATATTATTTTACCCCACATTTTAACTGCGCTGCAAGATATTTTTAATACAGCTTTTAGAGTGTCCGAATTCCCTACCATTTGGAAGCTGTCAAAAGTTATTCCTATTCCAAAAATAAAAAACCCCACGTGTAATGCCCATTGGAGACCCATCAACATATTATCGCCCACATCTAAGGCTCTTGAAAAATTAGCTGCGAAGCAAGTTACAGAGTATATGACAAATCACTCATTACTTGACCCATTGCAATCAGGTTTTAAAAAAATGCATAGTACAACAACTGCATTGTTGAAGATAACCAATGATATTCAACAAGCTATGGACGACACAATGCTGACTATCCTTGTCCTGATTGATTACAGTGCAGCATTCAATTCAGTAGATTTCGAAATAATTCTGACAATTTTAAAACATCAGTTTAATTTTTCGGTGGAGGCTTGCGCTTGGTTTGAATCTTACTTACGAGGCAGAAAGCAAAGGGTGCAAATAGGCAGGGAATACTCAGACTGGGAAAGCTTAGAGCGGGCAGTACCAGCAGGTTCCGTATTGGGGCCATTAATTTTTACAATGTATATTCAGTCTTTGTCAAAAATAATAAAGGGCAGATTCAAATATCACTGCTTTGCAGACGATGTGCAAATATACATACATTGTAAGCCCGATGATCTCGCCAAAACAGTTAATGATGTGTCTCAGCAATTGCAAGAATTAGCTAAATGGGCCCAATCACACGCATTAATAATAAATCCCCAAAAAACTCAAGTCATTGTATTAGGATCTAAACGATTACTTAACGGGGTTGACATTTTAACAGCACCATTAGTGCAATTAAATGGAGTCCCGATACCGTATAGCTCCCAAGTATAGAATCTAGGAGTGATATTCGATCAATACATGAGTTGGGAAGCTCAAATAAAGAATACATGTAAAAAAGTTAATGGTACTATTCATGCAATGTATAGGTTAAAAAATATGCTAGATGTTAGAGTTAGACAGACCCTAATACAGACTATCATACTGCCTATTTTTGATTACGCGGATGTTTTGTATGGGGGTTTAAATGAAACACTCAATTACAAGCTACAGCTAAGAATGAATGCATGTATCCGCTACATATTCTCATTAAAAAAAGACTGCCATATCACCCCTTACTATAATAAAATAGGCTGGCTGAAGGCTAGAGAGCGAAGAGAAAAGCATGCACTGCTATACCTCTTTAAGATTTTACATACTAAAAACCCATCCTACCTATCATCCTTATTTTCATATTTATCAGACTACCATAATTTCAATACAAGAGCTTCAAACAAACTTTCCATCCCTAATCACCGAACTAACAACTACAACCATTCCTTTGTTGTGAATACCTCTAAACTTTGGAATTCCCTGACTGACGAAACAAGGACCGAGAGCAGCTTGGGGAGATTTAAGGCAGCCTGCCATCAATTTCTGGGGAATGTTGTGTGCGAGTAAATGAGTGAGTGCATGAATTTTTCTTTTCTTATGTTGTTTAGGCTATCTTTTTTTACAGGAAAACTATCTTTGTTCAAAAAATTTAATGTAAACAAAAAATTGTGAAGGTTAGCTGGAAGAGTAGCCCTTCGGGGCTAAAGCTCGCCTGAAAATAAAGACGATATTTCATTTCATTTCATTTCACTACAAGAATAAATTACGAAGATAGTGCTGTTGTTGGTACCATAGCTGGTGAGTAACATTCAGTTGTCAAGCAGGATGTGGTTTCTAGTAATTTGGTTTCAGTATTTTATTGGCACTCTCACCCGGTAACTTTTGAAAGGTCAACTTGCGCGAGGACGAGTTATGTGAGGCGGTCACCTGGCGTAGATAAGCTCTAGTTCAATGTACTCTGCTACTTTGTTGCGATTTTAGGCTGCACCTTCAATTTCTTCCTCCCCTCTATCTCCCTCGCCTTGTTCGCCCACTGTACTAGCTTCTATTGCTTCTTCTCTTGAGAGTTTTATATATTTGCTGTCTCACCCGGTATATCTATGGAAAGCTCAACTTGCGCGAAAACGAGATAAATGAGGTGACTGCCTTGTACAAAAAGCTCTAGTTCAATATGTTCTGCTACTTTGCTGCGATTTTAGGCAGTACCTTCTTCAATTTCTTCCTCCCCTCTATCTCCCTCGCCTTCTTCACCCACTGTACTAGCTTCCATTGCTTCTTCACTTAAGAGTTTCATATATTTGCGGTCTCACCTGGTATCTATGGAAACCTCAACTTTCGCGAAAACGAGATACGAGATGAGGTGGCTGCCTTGTACGAAAAGCTCTAGTTCAATGTGTTCTGCTACTTTGTTGCTAATTTTGGCTGCACTTTCTTTTCCGTTTATTCCTTTATTCACTTTATCTTCCTCACCCTCTTCTTTCTCGCTATCAACTACTTTTATATCTTCTATTACGAGGTTTACATATTTGCGCTCTCGCCCGGTAGCAATGGACAGCTCAACTTTCGTGAAGACGAGATATATTAGGGGGTTGTCTTGTACAATAAGCTCTGCTAGCTCAATATGTTCTGCTACTTTGTTGCTATTGTATTTTAGGCTGCACCTTCCTGAAATTCCTTTGTTTCTACTTCTTCCCCGTTATCATCATCAATTTCGTCGTCTTCCAAGGTATTGACTTCTTCAATAGCCACTCATTTGTACTAAGACGCATTATGCGTGAGAATTGCCTTATCACCGGTTGCGATAAGTTCTAGTTAATTTGTTGTTTTTTGCTAAACCAAGTAGATACAGCCAAGACAGCTTCGTCTGCATCTAGTTCTTCTAATTTTCATCACCATATACACGTATGTCCCTCCTCTTCTTTACCTTCTTCTTGTGCCGTTTTCACCGTGCAGAGTGGCTCTGACCCACTTCTTAAACTTCATTCGGTCTGCTGTCAGCTGCAGCGGTGTCTCTTCTGCCCCTCTTCTCGGCTGTCTGATCTACCGTTTCCTCAAAGTTGCTTTCCCTCTGTCAGCCCCACAGTGATTCTTTTCTCCCCCAAATCTTTGAAAACTGGCGCATCATTACAGCTGCATATTTTGCAACCAGTCATCTATTTCTTCTCTACTATTTACTCTGTCGTCTCCTTCCTACGCTGCCTCTCTAATTTCTGGGTTCTAGGTTTTAGTAATGGGCTTGGTAGGTACCCATTTCAGGCTGTTGGAAAAGGTCATCCGAAGCTAGAGCTAATGGATTCTTGATTCACTAAACCAAATTTTATCAAAACACTCCTCACCATTTACTCAAATACAATTAACCGATCGTAAAAAAACACTACGGTAATCGATAAAACAGGTTCCAAATTTTAATTACAACCAAAGCAAAATACATCATTCAAGAATACCGGTATAAAAACTAAACAAATCACCAGCATAGAGATAAAAGCTATACGTTGAGGTCACATGTATAGTAAATTTGGAATATATTATAATAGATATATGTACTTGTAATTGAAGATCGCGGGAGCCTTGAAGCGGTTTTGGTTTCGAAAGACCTGGACCAGTTGCCCAACTCTGCCAACGACAATTACTCGAAATAGGACCAGTTGTTGTTCTATGATGGCTTCCCACTGTCATGGGTCCGCAATAGCCCAGTTGCTAGAGAACTGGGCTTTATATTGGAAGGTCATTAGTTCCATTCCAAAGGTTATAGATTTTTTCCAGTGGCAACACCATTTCTGGGGGAATCCTTTTTTTGGATTTGAAACACCTGGACCAATTTCTGGAAATAGCACCAGTTGCTGCATGGTGGTTTTCCACTGTTAAGGACACGAAAGAGAACTGCACGGTATACATGAGTTTAATGCCTAGGGTTCAAGAAGAATTCGAAAGGCTCTTCTCATGTAGCAAACCAATGGTCTGCCTCCCGCTTGTAATGTGGAAGTCAGGTTACACACCATCATTGAGGACACCGTGCAAGGAACCAATAGAAGAGAGCGGACGAAGAAGGGATTCATGGATCCGCTGAAGGAGGAAGCAGGAGCTCGAACCTAAGATAATCACCCTAGTAGGCCCGCAGAGAGGCTATTGGCAATGAAAAACGTGCTTCTCACGATTTTCCACACATCTTCTTCTTTTAATCTCTTCTACCGAATATTGGCAATCAACAAGGCGATATGGACCTTGCAGACTGCTGTTCTGAAAACGGAAGTGCTCTTGCCAAACCACTGCCGCAGGTTTTTCAACCAGGACGTTCTTCTTCTGCCGGGAGCCCTCAGTCCTTCTATCTTTCCTTGGATGGTTCCATACAGAAGGCGATACTTCTCGTTCCTCATCACATGGCCAAGTATGTTAGTTTCCTTTTCTTAACCATCAGCAGCAACTCGGTTTCTGTATCCATTCACCTCAGGACCTCAACATTAGGTACCACTGCTTCAGGGCTTTCAATCAGAGTGTTCTACTTCTGCCGGGAGCCCTCTGTCATTCTATCTTCAATTATATTACGTGTAGAAGGTGATACTTTTCGTTCCTCATCGGTATGTCTGTTTCGGTTTCTTAACCGTCAGTAGCAACTCGGCTTCTATATTTATTCGCCTCAGAACTTTACCATTAGGAACACGATCTCCCCAAGATATGCTCAGCATTCGTCTGTATACCCACATTTGAAATGCACTGACTCTGTTCTACGTAGCTTTTGTCAAAGTTCGTCCTTCCATAACATACAAATTCTACACATCAGAATTCCCCAAATTGCAAAGCTCAGATATCCGCATGTATTTGTAATGGGGGTTCAAAACAGGCCCCTTCTCTTGAGATTGAGTTCGAAGAACGCGCCATGTGTGTGTAGGCTGTTAGGGAGCCAGGGGGCGGGGCCGTTTGCTCGCACTTCCTTTGGCCTAATCTGCCCCGCCGGCACCTCTGTGAATAATGAGCTCATATATGACTCAATACCTGATGTAGGTATCTCTGTATTCGAATCGGGGGGGGGGGGGAAATCTTATTACTAATGAGTAGAAACATACCCGATAAAGTGGCACCACAGAATAAATAAGAATTGCCTCTGTCGTTTAATGAAAAGTTCAGGACCAGGCACGAAATGGTTTTTAATGATTTTTTATGAAATGGCAGAAATTGTGCTGTATATTTTTATATTGTATATTTTCCAACTAACAATATAATATATTATCCTTGTGAGAGTTTCCTTGGTGACTTCGTGGAACTTGGATAACATCATGGGCAGAGGAGGAAGAACGCAATGATCCACAGTAAAATACTTTAGTAGTGACCGGTTTCGGATAAAATCCATCATCAGACTAACAACACATGAAAAAACGCCAGCTTATATACTACGGGATGGGAGTGGGAGGTGGAGGCGGGGGTTGAGTACATAAATCGAGTAGTGGGGATATATACTCGTCATTCAAATGATATATTTCAAAATATTTTATTGACCATGAGTGACCGTGTATTTTTTAATTAATTAATTAATTTCTTGTTCCACAGCTGCAGCAAAGATGTGAAATTGGTCAGTTAAAAAATTCATAAAATACAATCTTTCTCAACAAGCAGTCAATTTTCCCCACTGATTTGCAACTAGGTAGCCACTCTATAAAATCGGTTTAGTGCACTTGATCGGGATTTGCAGAAGTAATGATTTTTGATGATGAAATTTTGAAAAAACTTTAATGATGAAATTTCAGAACTTCAGAGAAAATGCAAATTTCCTTTGAAAGTATTTCTAATAATTTTTCATCTGATCACCTTCTTAACATTGCAGCTGTGGAACGAAAAAATAATTAATTTCATTAAAAATCAACGGCAATTTCTAGTTTACAAAATATTCTGAAACCTGAAATGGGTTAATTGTAAGAGTGGGCCGATAGGCCCAAAGTTCGCCCACATGGAAAATAAAGACAATTTTCTTTCTTTCTTTCATTCTCTCCAGTTATTAAGAAAAAATCATTTCAATTTGAGGCTCTTTCGCCTCAGGGAGTAGAGGACTTGACTGACAGTGTGGACCTCCTGATTATAGTGGATTCCGAACCATCACTTGGGGAACTTATAGTAATCTAATAATAGTAAAGTCACACACTTAATTCAGAGGGGACCAGGTCTCTACACGCACTTAGACTGCCTAAGCGCGTTATAATGTCCCACCATGTTCCCCTGCCAACGCTGAGCACACTTTCAAGTTTGCTGTAGTTTTTAATAGGCTCTGTCTGTTCCGATGGATTCAAGATGGGTGGATGACTCCTTTACGGAAGGGCGGATTTTAGGGGGGTCAGGGGGTATGGACCCGCCCCCCTCCCAAAATAATATGAACTTACACTAGATAAAAATGGGGTTTACAGAAGGAATGAAAAATAATAATTTTTTTTAATGTTATAATCCACTGAACCTGCCCCCTCCCCCCCTAAATTGGAGGCAAAACCTTGCCTTTATGAGTTGTCACGTTTTCTTCAATATATTTATGGCCAAATTGTCTCCTTTGCATTTACGCATATGCAGTTATTGCCCAATTCCAATACCACAAAACATTCAATAGACGTACCGATACTCATTATTTTCAAGGCTCCGACAATGTAATTCTAATGGAAATAACAATAATAATGAACGTTATTCATTCATTACAGGATTTATGGTTAGGGTCATAAAATTGCAACAATAGTCTATAAACAGGTCTGGTCTCGCCCGTGTTTAGCTTACCTGACACGTACCGAATTGGCCATGAAGGTGCCAGAGCTTGGAGTGAATTAAGCACACTTCTATGGAACCCGGGTGGGGCCGGCAGCGATTCAAGTGAAGAAAATAATTATTTTGTATGTACATAAATTTGGAGCAGCACTTATAGGTTGTACCTACATGGCCCATGGCAGGTTCATTGATTCAGGTTTGGTGGTAGCCTGCCTAATGAATGAGTGGCGAGTGTCCAGGCTTATACAGGGCCGGACCCCCAATAGGCTATTTAAATATATAAATAAAATAATAAATAAATAAATATCGACATTTTTGTTCTATTACTAACCCAACCTAGCGGGGTTAGGGCTATAAAGCCCTCTCTTACACTCAACTAGGGCGGCCCGGGACCGTCTGTTTTACATGCCCTCCGAAGCATGGCAAGAAAATGTAGGAAGTGTAGGATTTAAAATAAAATATAAATAATAGTAGATAATGGTGGTGCGCATGGCCGTGCCCAGGGGGTGGTCCAAGGGGTTCCGCCCCCCCCCCGAAATAATTTTTTTTGTGTAAATATGTATTGTTTGAAGAATTGGAATAAATTTATTTGAGTTTGAGCACTGGATAGAATGGACTTTCATTAATAAATTACGTTAAATTTTTTTGGACCCCCTCCCCCAGAAATCAAAACTTGGGCACGGCCTTGGTTGTGTGATTGGCAGGCCTGGATGAGAGGTAACCGAAAGTAGAGGATTTAGAAAAAACTTGACTGGGTGGGATTCGAACCGGTGGCGGACTGGGACTGGAAATACCGTGGCCCCATTCTCAGGTCCAACTGCTGTTGTAGAGCTTGTTATTAACACAAATTTTGTTTTAAATTTATTTTGAAATATGCAGTTCAATTTTTTTCCTTTTGACCTCCAGCCCCAAACCACTATTTTTGGTTCGGCCCACTGGGCAATTGCCCGTCTGCCCGGCGCTCGCCGTCAATCTGGGGCGTCGCCTTAACCGCTGGACATCAAGCACTGTTTAGGCGTAGATCGTGCCTAGTAATACTGGGCTGGCTTATGGGATCAGTATTCAGGGCCATGACTGTTGCTTCCTTTAGCTTCCTCTTATTGAAACCTGTCTCCCTAAGAATGATCCTTGCTTTGCCCCATTTGATTTTAGTGTACCGATATCATCCTTCGATTACTATGAAGCCCCTGCCTCTGAAGACTACTAACACAACAGGCAATGTACTGTAAGTCCAACTAACCCTTTGTTAAATAATAATAATAATACTACACCATTGCCATTAATCTTTTCAAATAGAGTACATATAGATATAATATATAGTTGCTTTATGTATTATAATGCCAGTGTTGCATACATATGGAGAATAGAAGGAAAACCCTTTTCTATGCTTAATGAAATATTAAAAGACGATACACTGGCAGCCCAAAGGCTCCTCTAGCGGTCTTCTAAGAGAAATTAAGAAAGACCGTGCGTTTGGAAGCCCCGTCCAGTAGTGAGAGGTCAACATATGATGTGTATTTTCCCTCACGTCACTGAAAGCTGCTAAAACCTTGTCAATTAAACTGATTGTATTTTATAGCATTTCGGTTGGCCTGCGGAATTACTAGCTATGAAAACGTTGGAGCAATAACCGCCCAATGCATGTGAGATAATAAAAAATAAAATGTTGCAAAATACTGCTCCTATAAAAAAAGAAAACTACGATAAGACTTACAACCCACGTAACAATCAACCATCTAATGGCATGGAAGAATGCGACACTTTCAAAGAACACATTAAAATTTAAAATGGAGGAGTATGATCGGGATATAGCCTAAAGGTGGCACATTTTTTGGGGGCCCCTTGTTGACAAGTTTCCTTTATTTGGGGGACCGGCCCGACCGGTCCCCGCGAATTCGGGGAAATTGAATCTTCTGTATCTTGACCCCTTAAACTAAGCATTACTTGAAATGTTTTTTTTAATAGAATTTTTGTTTTGTATAGAATCTAGTTAGGCGGGTTTGGTTTCTCGATTTAATTAAATGTCATTTCAAATTCAAGATTTTTACTGATAGTTATCTGTAAGGATGTGTTCGGAATCAGTGCGATTACACGTCCATTAGGCTGTCAATTTAACAATTTAACGACAGGGGCCGCTATATAGCTATATGTAAAGTGGTGGTACGTTTTAAACGTGTGGACTTAACATAACGCCTTTAAAGCGTCTGTACATGTAGAGTAGTGGTACAGACTCCGACTTTCACCCGAAAGGTTGTTAGTTCGAGTCTCTCACTTGCTGCATTTTGCGGTTATTTCAAGCTGTTTAAATGTCCATCTTGTATGCTCATGGAGAACAGCAGGGAAAACTCTTTGCTGAGGAAACCCGTGCCGTTCGAAGCCCCCTCTAGAAGAGAAACCTCAACTGATACGTGTCGTTTTGTTCCTAGAAGAATATACCATTTATCGTGCTAAGCGGAAAGAACACTAGCTTCAATGATATGCCCATGAAAAATTGCAAGCCCTTACAAGTCAATCTTGGTTCTTAATAAAACTCAAACCCGTTCAACTTCCTTCAGCGGCGCGGGGGGGGGGGGCAGCATTCCTGGGGGCGCACTTCGGCTCCCAGGTCCAAGTTTGTGCTAAAAAACAACTTATAGGCGAGATTACATCATCCCAGTATTTCAGCCTTATTCTCCTAATGCGTAAAACCCCACTATTTCAGGTCTTTTTTGCAGAAAATTTCACCCGGGGGAGACCCCCAGGCTCCCCTAATTTACGATTATATTCATCGCCAGTAAAGTTACTGCTTTCAAAATTTGTACAACCTCACTATTTCAGGTCTATTTTACAAAAAAAATATTACTCGGGGGAGACCCCCGGGCCCCCCTTACTAGCAATGGCATTAATCACCTGTAAATTCTAAACAATACTCCTATCATAATGCGAAAAATCCCACTTTTTCCGGCCTACATTTCATAAACACCTCCACCGGGGGAGACTCCCAGGCCCCCTTCAGCGGCCCAATCCAGTAAATATTTATTCTATGGCCCGATCATGGCAATTTTAATACCGGGGTTAATATAATACCCTGGTATTAAAAATGTAAAGAAGATAATTTTACAATGGAAAGTGCTATTCAAAATTGGTTTGTTTACAGTTTTAACCGCAGGAGTAAGTTAATATCGCCATAATCGGCCCACAGGTCTCTAGAACCCGCGGACTCCTGCGTAAAGGACACTAAGGTCATTAATTAACAGCTGCGTACGTCCCATAAGAACGGCTTTCCCCTTTTTCTACATTTTTATGAAAATGGAGGGGGGCACCAAATTAAACCCCCCCCCCCTTCGAAGATCTATCGTTATGCCACTGGGTAGAGCGCAACAAAGGTCTTACGGGGGGGGGGGGGGCGCAGCAGACATTATTTACGCCACTGCTTCCTCTGCTACGAAAACTCACCAAATAAATTCTGCTTCCTTAACAATTAAAAATTACTTAAAAGTCCAATAACCTTAAGGAAGAAATAATCGTCGACACGTGTAAAATCAATCCCCATCTTATTCACACTTTCCTAATATAAAATTAAACTACCGGCATACGATTAAAACCCCAAGCTTAGCATATATTAAAGTACCCAGCTGCTTAGGGCCAAACCTAGGTGCCATAATCGGTATTTAAAAGAAAAACAAGTTTGAAATACTAGTGAAAAATCACAAGTAAGTTGATTAAACCGCCTTAAGGTATCTGCATTTTTGAGGACCAGGATTATATGTGCAGGTTCTTGACCGAAACTGCCCCACATAGCCTACCTATGCGTAGTTAAATGAATAAGAACTAAAGGCAATTTGTAATACCAGCATTAGATTGAGAATGTAGTTTGACCGCGAGGCATACTTGTCTTACGCTCCTTCTGAATCCCAATTAAGGATTCCTTTCAATACTTGCGGTACGAGGTGGTGCAGTTGGTAGAGAGATGGACTGTGAATGTGAAAGTTGACGGTTCGACTCTTAGTAATGATAACTTCTTTATTAATTCTTTATTGTGTTGATAGTTTGACCGGAAGGCACACCTTCTTAGTCAATGGACTATACGACAACGGAGTACGGAGTTTTAAGTTAGTAGATTTTGGGGGTTTATCGTGCGAAGCCGAGATGGCTGGAGGAGTGTTGTTGAGTGAGGGCTGTAAAGCCAGAAGATGAAGAAAATGCGTTGTGCAAAACCGAAATGACTGTCGGAGTTTAGTTGAGTAGGCTAAACCCCATCAAGGACTCTAGAACTGTAGAGCTCGAAGAAGAAGATGGAGCGTTGTGTAAAGCCGAGATGACTAGGGGAGGCTGTCGAGCTGGAAAGAAAACAAGGGGACCAAGATGACTGGAAGCTGAAGTGCTGCTGTCAAGCAGTCCAAAGCCATAACAACTGCTATAGAGGCAGAAGCAGAAGATGTAGAAGAAGAAGAGGTTCTCATAAGGCCGTTATTGTACTATACCAACTTTCCAAATAACTGCAGCGCCATATTAGAAACCTGGTGTAATAATCCCGGTACAGCCTAGTCTAATGTGGGTGTAATCCGTGAATCACTGCAAGTCTATAAGTAGTACTTGTTTGTAGGTGACAAACCTCTTAAAATTTATTCACTAGATGGACAGCCTGGATAATGGTTGGGCAATACCTGGCCACTGTATGTGGGCGATAAAATACTCTGCACTTACTGTATAGGTACGATATGTGGGTCTTGACAGGCAGTGAAAAAAGTAATGGCGCCTGTAAGAATGCATGGCATTTGATTTAGTGGGATGGCAGACTATCCATAGACTAAAGATAAAGATATAAAGATAAAGATACAATATAGGGTGCATCTATATATTGTATCCTGTTTGGGCTCCTTTTCAAGCCCTTTTCTTATCCCGGTTCCTACAAAGCCAGCATGACAGGAAGACGACTGGCTGGACGTCCTCGAAAACGATGCAAGGATGAGTTGGAAGCTGACCTTCGCAAGTTGGGAGTCCGTAGATGGTGGAGCGTGGTGCAAAACCGAGATGACTGGAGGAGTGTTTTCGAGCAGGCCAAAGTCCATCAAGAGCTATAGAACTAGAAGAAGCTGAAGAAGAAAAAAAGAATGTCCCGGTTCCCCAAAAATAAATCTGAATAACAAAGGATCTGGCTGTATAGGATGTGAAATAAAAGAACCGGGCCGAGTTTACTCGAACATGCTTTCCAATTTATAATTAGTAGATAGAGAAAATGAGAAATTTCATAGTAATTTTCCTATGATTAAATTTCGTATTTCTGGGGGGGGGGGGGTGGCCTTCTGACGACGTCACCGTGAGGTAACCTCAATATATTTACAAATCCGTACAACTCCATTCTATCCAATGTACTCTGCAGCCATTTGGGGAAGGGGGAGAGGGTCAGGACGTCCTGGACCCCCTCTGGATATACCCTATCCAAAAGCACTGAATTAATCGATGGCATTGCATTCTACTATAGATTGGGCTGAAAAAAAACATTACAGTCATCCAGTAATAATGGCAGGGCACTTTTTTGGTTCCTGGGACCTCAAAATCCGTTGAAATCTCGGAGTCGAAAATTTCGACCATCACAAAGTGTTCCTTATACTACGTATAAACTAGAAAGCAATAAAAAACAATGAAAAATTCTCAAAATTCGCATGGTAGTTAATGAAGAGTGCGGTAGAAGTCACAACGAGGGGCAATTTTATCATACCTAATAATTTTTTTTCTACCCTTGTTATTCGGGGTGACTCGTACCTATACTTGGTTTAAGTCATGCTATTTCATTGCGTCAGTGGTAAGCTTGTCTCAGCTTGTCCATTACCGCTTGTAGCAGGTGTAGGTTGACGTCGAAAACGTATAAAGGCTACCAGTTTGCCAATCGCCAAAAATGCATACAGGAAACAATGCCAATAGTGCCCAAAATCCATGGGGTCGTTGGCATTGGACAAGGGATCTATGTGCCACAATAAGTAGGCCTGGGTCCATAAAGGGGCCAAGGGGCCATGCCCCCCCCCCCAAAAAAAAATTGATCGGATGGTCATTGTATTTGGAGCCTCACAGGTGAATTACTACGGATGTATCATTTATAAAATCATTTTGTTCTTGCCCCCCCACACACAAAAAAACATCCTGGGTAAATAAATAAAATAAATAAATAAGGACTTTTTGTTTTTTCTATTACTAAGCCAACCTAGCGGAGTTAGGGCTATAAAGCCCTCTCTTGCACTCAACTAGGAAAACCCGGGACCGCCTGCTTTACATGCCCTCCGAAGCATGGCCAGAAAAAATAGCTAGTGTGAGACTTGAACCAACAACCTTTCGGGTGACAGTCAGAGTCCGTACCACTACACTACATGTCTTGACGGGTCTGGGCCCGTGCCATATGGTCCTATGCGATTCTATCTGAAGGAAAACAGAAGCTGGAAAAGGGCGAGTGTTTCATCTATCTGTTTTTAAAATAGAACAAGTAACAACAACTCCATTGAAGGACAAACAGGGTCTTGTAGAAAATGATGCCAGAACAGGAATCGAATAAATAAACAACATTGCTCGGACATGTGGCCCATTACTGGCCCTAGTTAATGAACCTCCAGTAAGAGATCCGACCGTATGTCTTCAAGCTCCATCTCTTTTGAATTTGTCACACAGGCATAGGCGTATTTGTGAAGAGAGATTTTCGCTATATTTGACTCTTTCAACATCGGCACCGTACAGTACAAAGCATGACAGGAAGACGACTGGCGGAACCTGGAAGGATGAATTGGAAACTAACCTTCACAAGTTGGGAGTCCGTAGATGGTGGATTGAGCACAAAACCGAGATAACTGGAGGAGTGATGTCGAGCAGGCCAGAGCCCATCATGGGCTGTAGATCCAGAAGAAGAAGAAGAGTGAGAGTCTGAGAGATCCAACAGTGTGTCAAACTCTACCTCTTTTGAATTTGTCACATAGACACAGGCGTAGGCTGATTTGATCGCTGCTAACTCAACATGATTTTCGGCGTCATTCCAGGTCCAAAGCTATTGTCATCATTACCAACTATTATGTGCCTTATACCTAACATGTTACATATTGTACTAATACAAGTACTACCTATTTCACGAACTGCGCGGCATCCATGAATCACGATATTTCACACTTATAAAACATACTTGAAATTATCAGAGAGGATTGATTCCGTTTCGCAGAAAAATTGTTTTTTTTCTATCATTTATCATGCGAATTGAGTCCATTTTATTTTTTTGCCCCCTGAAGGAAACTTTCAAGGGGCAAGCAACCTATTGTATTTTGCTTATATTCTTAACGATTACAATATATGAATAAATCTGAATTTAAAGAAAATTGTGGGAGCTGTTTTTAAGAAATATTTTTTTTTAGCCATTTTTTTGGAGTTTTTTGGTAGTAAAACCCCCCAAAATTGAGTTAGCCCAAAAAAAAGCGATTCCGAGGTATGATTTTTTTGAACCTGCATGCCAAATTTCATGTTAATCCACCGAGTAGTTTGGCCGCAAATTGACGAACAGGCAGACCGACAGACAGACAGACCGACAGATAGACATTTCGTAAAAACCACTTTTTTTGGTTCCTGAGACCTCCAAACGTGTTAATCCCTGAAATCCCGAAACAAAAATTTCGACCATCACAAAGCTTTCCGTATGCTACGTATAAATAGGAAAGCAATAATAGGTTTAATAGCGATACACGAAGGTGTGCATATAAGCTCTGATTTGCATTGATACCAACCTCCCGCAATTAATAACGAATAATTATGATAGATTGGCCCCCCCGGCTACCATTTAGACTTTTTAGGTAAACTGGTTCGGGTACCAAAGGTCGCTAACCCGTGTACCAGCAGAAGCTCGTGTCGCAACCTTTTTAATAAGCGCTCTTTGTTATACGCTTACCGCATGCTATAGTATCCAGATACAGAGGGGGCGGGGGAGGGGGGGGTAGCTGCGTACCCAAAGGGGGGCAAGGGGGCCATGGCCCCCCCTGAAATTTATAAAAAATAATTAATAATGTAAGAGTTTTAGCTAAAACTACTAAAATCACTACGGATGTACCCATCATTTACAAAAAAAAATTGTTCTTGCCCCCCCCCCAAATTAAATCCTGGATATGGGCCTGGGTAGCTGCCCAAAAAAATTGGCTAGATCCGTCCCTGATTGTATCCTTGCCGTTGATATGTCTTTACCTGTCCTCAAGGTTGGGTTGTATACTTACATAGTCCAGTTGGTAGAGAGTCGGAAGAATATGAACGGTGATGGTTCGAATACTGGCAGGATTTCAAAAATCCCTATCGGCTCTGGCCGATCAGGTGTAGGGAGATTCCGCAGACCCGACTTTTCCTCTACGCTAACTACGATATGTATGTAATAAAAAATATAAAAAATACTTCATTATTTTCCCTATCACAACATCAACACACAAAATACACTTGTGATCCAAAAACCAGAATGCCGACTATGAACTTTTACTTATCAAATTATTTTCACTTTGACTGGAAGCCATCTTAAAATGGTTGATTTGTCGTAAAAAGTGGTGAACACCATTATCGTAGATAATAATACGGACTTTCAGTCAAATTTTAATTCATTCCTCTGCGACCAATATTAACTGAGATATGAATTATATAAGATTTCAATCAGCCGCCATCTTGTAACTAAATAGTGGATCTAGGTGATTAACGAACTCGATCAATACTTTTGTATGATCAATTTTTGTGCCAAGTTTCATCAAATTCAGATAATATTTACGGAAGTTAGAGTGTCTCCTAAAATCGATGTACATACATATATACAATATTTTATATACATACATACATAATATATACGTATATAACATTTTGAACGGCGGGTGGTTTTAGGCTCAGGGGGTCATGAAATGAAAAGTTTTGAAGAAATTTTCCGAAAGTCGAACGGTCGCCATCTCAATAGGTAGATGAATCTCCCTGAAACAAATCCTTGCCAACATAGGCTTCACTTAGCTGCTTAAGCATGGTATCTTGCTTTGATTTTTGAAATGTTTTGGGTCCAAATTGAATTAACAGTCCGAAATGGCCAACTTAATGCAATAATACATGAAAATAGCGTAGCGTGGCGTATTTTCGTGCGAAATGATTTTTTCTTAAATTACTGTTATACTTTGCGGGCTTGACAGTTACCTGAGGTGACTAAGCCCATATGGAACATAAAGAAAATCCTCTTTCTTCTTTCTTTCTACATTGTACCAATATGCCAATAATATTGGGGAAGAAAGGAAGCGAGTACAGTTAAAAATTATTTCCATCAAAGCCCACGAGTGAGTCAAATCCGTACACCAAAAAAGTACCATAAAATTATAGCCAATTTATTACCTAAATTATACTCCCAGAGTTCACGCATGTTAAATATATCTACGTGATTTTTCCTACCAATAAATCTAGTATGATCGCGCATATGAGGGGAAACCTATTATGGTAATTGGGCCAGTAAGGTTCATAGCGTTGCATAAGCCTCGATCTTTCATACTGTATCTGCAGCGACCTCTACAAGGCTCTTCGCTTAATAATTAGTGTTATTATAATTTAAACATTCATAGTTTCAGTTATTTATTACCTTTGTTTAAAGTACATTTTACGGAAGACTTCTAAATATTTCGTCAACAAAGGAAACCCCGAAATTTTTGACGAAATTAATTTAGTCCAAGTGTCCCAACCACAGACGTTTCTCTTCTTACGTTTTGAACACTCCCGGTTTTTTGAAAGATAAATCTGGCAGGCTTAGCTAGGTGCCCATTCCACCGACCGGCTAGGGCTATTTACAAAAACGGTGACGTGGTAGCAGACATTCAAGACTTATGTGGCGTTTCCACTGACCTCGCATTGCAGAATGCAGATGACATTGACGGAGATTTGAATTTTTCTTTTTATAGAAATCTATTAAAATGTTTGAACTTAACATATCCCATGACGCCATTTTTTAATTTTAGTTTGTTTGTTTGTGATTTTACTGTATGATCATTGATCAATTTTAACTATGGCATAGAGGAAAATAAACATTTCCGTCAATTCTGCAATGCGAGGTCGGTGGAATCGCCGCCTAAGTCTTGAATGTCTGCTACCACGTCACTGTTTTTGTAAATAGCCCTAGCCGGTCGATGGAATGGGCGCCCTACTAGGCATATGCATCGGATTATCGGGTCAACAGGGATAATTTTCTTTAAGTTACTTTAATGGAAAATTAAAGTAATGAAGAGAATAAAATACAAAGCTGAGTTTCCAAGAATAAGTTTATTTAGGCACAACAGGTTCAGTTTTCAGGTATAAACAGTCTTTGCATTCCTATTTACCCTCCATTTGCTCATACTACTTATGATTCCGCAATGAAAAATACGTGTTTCATGATCTGGTATAGTATTATACAAACTGTAGGTGTATACTTGAATCATCTTACCCTTATCTTACCCTGTTAGTCAACTCCCCCTTCCCCGAGGTGAAAGAGCCTGCCATTAGGGTGCCTCAAGTTAACAAACAGACTCACTCCCCCCGCCAGGCTGACAGGGTTGCTTAAAGCAGAAATGCTGAAAGCAGGCGTTGGAAACAACAACAACTTGAATCATGAGCTAATTGTATAAATTAAATTAATTATCCAATGATTTAATGTTGATAAGAAGACTAGTAATTTGAGATCCCTATTGTTATGTATGCATGTATGATCTTGAGGGGGGGTCACACAGGTCCCTTTGTTTTGTAAGGATCATAGCTAAAAAAAAAACGTTTAGAAGATTAAAATTTCTCCAGAAAATAAAATTTTCCGTTCTGTAGGTGGATTCGCTTGCGCATCCCCTTGCTCCATGGTGATACGTACAGATTAGAGTGATTTCATTGTCAAAAAGAAACAAGTAGGAAAACACTTAATAGGAAGAGAACAAGGATTAAACGAAGATGATGATAGTACCAGGGCAGAAGGAGAAAACTTAAAAGTGCATATTAAAATTAAAATAAATGAAAACACTCCTGTTTTCGTGAGATTCGGGGATGCAAGTAATAAAACTAATAAAGAAGAATACGTAGAAGTACATAATAAATTAGAAACAAAACAGATGTATAGTAACAGAACAGATCTCCAGTAGGAAGAAGATGGATTCTCTCACTTCACACGGGTCATCCTTATTGGAGATAAACGCTTACTTGGAAGGGCAAAGATAGTAAAATGAGAATGATGTGGAAGCCAAAGTAGAAAAAAACGTAGATGTGTTATTTAGAAGAGAGATGAGACAGAATTTAAAAGAAATATGTGAACAGAAGTTATAATTTCTAATGGAGTAAAGAAAAGAGATGGAGTCACTGGTGCCATAAGTACCGAATTGGGAAGAGTTAGTAGCGTTAGAAAATACGCTGAAAAACTGGAAAGAGATGAAAACTAGGGACTAAAGTAGAGGAAGGAAAGTAAGAAGAGTAAGACTGAAACGGAAACACAAGATGAAACAGACAACTTCTCTAATAGCGAGGAGATTGATTCACTCGCCTCACGCGAGCCATTCTGATAAGAGAGATTCGATTTCGCCAGAAAAAAATGAAGATCTAGAAAAAAAAATGAAACAAAAGTAAACAAAGCTAATAGACAGCAAAAAGGAGGATTCACTGGTCTCATATATATTTGTATATAAGAAGATTAACTGTCGCCAGGAAAGAAGTTGAAGAACTAGAAAGGAAAATGCGAAACAGAAGAAGGCATTGCCCGGCTTGAGGTGGCACAGTTTTTGCCATAATGCTCTTGCAAAACGATGTGAAAATACACGAAATATCTATCTATCCAGGGACGCCGCCCCTAAGCACTAAGTGTAGTTTGTTTATTTATTTGTCTCCCTTAATATTTCAAACATTAAGATAAAAATAAATCGCATAATTTGGCATTTGCACCGCACCAACTTTTAGAAACTTTTTCGCGCCAATTTTGTTCGTATAGCCAACTTTCGAATGTTTTTTTTTCCGTTATTTTCTGCATTATAGTTATTTTAAATAACCATTTACCAATGCATTTTCTTAATACTTTCCAGAGTACCAAATTCTTGCCCCCCCCCCAGAATTTTTAAAACTCGGCGTCCCTGTATCGATAGTTATCTATCTATCTAATAGGTAGCAAAGAGGTGGATAACTTACCATATTGGGGAGATTTAATGTCATCAGCAAATAAGGAGTAGAAAAATACGAAGATGAAGAGGAAGCAAAATTGATTAGAGAGAAAAGATGAAACAGAAAACTTTTTCAGTAGCAAGGAGGTGGATTCGCTCGCCTCACGCGGGCCATCCTGATTGGAGAGATTCGATGTCGCCAAACTCCGTTGGGCCCCGGCTATATTTCAATGTCCGAACCGGTTTTTTTTATTCGAGATGCTTTTAGATCTTGTTTGTAAATTATTCTGTACATTGTACTCCCAGATCATGCATGTGGCTTCACATAAATTTCGACAATCCTACGCACCTCGCTCTCTTTTTCGTGTTTTGCTTCATTCAAGGTTCTAGTTCTATTCAGCCTACTATACTATTATATGTTTCAGTCTATGGTACTTTCCAATTTATTAGAGCTTTTGATTATGCTAACTGTACATCCATACGTATTAACGACGTTCTTGGTCGTAATATAACAAATATATTTTCAAAGTCTTTTTCGGACAAGTTTTGACCAAATAATTAGTTCAGCGTTGAAAATGCATTGATTTATAGTGTGGAAGTGGCTGAGCTACGAGTATTTGAATTACAAGAACCAGGGCCAGGTGATAGGATGAATGAATGATAATGTTATCAACTTCGGGAGAGAATGTATGCTCAAAAATACGTGCCTAGCCATATCGATAATGTAACTGGTAGAATCGGGGCTAATGGGCCAATATCTGCGGTCGAAATTTTCCATGGGACTTGGATGACTGTATATCGGATCCTCTATTTCAGTGGCAGCACTGAAGATGACGACCACAGATGTTGACAAAAGTCAAAATGTTTGGAACTAGACATTCAGATAGGCCACTGCCGATTCCCCTTAATTCTGCAGTTCTATTATAGCCACAAGACTGGGGACACCCCACCACGCATACCTACTTCGTTTTTTCGACGCCCCCTCTCGTCCCAACTTGGAAATTATGTATCACAAAATGAATGAGAGTGATGAAGAAAATATTAAAATTATAATATACAGATGACCATATTAAATAGAATTTTTAGTGGCACATGCTCATCAATGGGATGAAATTGAACCTTTCCTTCTTTCGCATGACGAGTTCACTATGCGGTCTCTTCTGTTGAAATAAATAAAGTCATCTGCGAGTACAAAATTTATTATCAATTAAACTATTATTCTGTGTAATCATTTAAACTATACAAGTAACTCTTGTTGCAGATACTATAGAGGCAAAACAAAGAAAACAAAACACGCCACCTAATAATCAAATCAAATAACCGATTCTCTTCCCATAATCCCTCAAAAGCAACAAAAACCCCAAACTTATCAAAATCATATAAAGCTACCGACAAACCCGCCTCTGGCACCACCAAACATTCAAAGCAACAAACGGCAGACTCCAAAATTATAATACTTATGAAAGAGCATCTAAATATCATGAAAGATCAAAGTATTAAAAAACTATTAATAAAATAATACTCTGTGCGGTCGAAAGTGGTATTTTGATGATTGCGCAGCGACTCCAGTAACGAAATCATCATTACTGCCCATATAATTTAAGTGGGAAATGATAAGTGTTAGAGACCCCACTGTTGAATACATTATTGTTCTAGGTACTTTTGTTCGAGGGGCTAGTCGGGGATATTAGTATTAACGTTTTTTGTCGCAAGGGTTGGACTTCTTTTTATGCAGGTAAAGTCCACATGCCTCCGTTTTGTGGGTATTGACGTATTTTTATGGGCTTTTCTTACATGTCGATATTTTTAAAGGGCTGGTGGCATTTAATTCTTGATTGAATTAAATTTTTATTGCCGGTACCTAAATATTGTTTTAAAAATACTGTGCGCAGTATCGGTAATGGTCGAAATTGCAATTAGTAGTGGAACCTGACAAACAGAACTACAGCTCAAGTTGATTAAAAGTTCGAGCATGTGGAGAGTGTCCAAGTAGTCCTACGCACAAGACAACATACGGCAAAGTTATGCGCATTTTCACGAAGCTCAAAATGCGCAAATGGGAAAGGAAGGCGACATCCATTTCCGGAGGAAGAAGGACGTTTTCGAGTTGTTGGGGTTCTTCAAGGAATAATCAGTGTAATTCCAATAAATCCAACGCGCCTTTTTGGCTTTGTGTCACCGGTTTTAGTAAAAATTGTAATGTAGCTTTGATAAACTTACCACGCATTATTATTATTATTATTATTATTGGCTTTCAACGATGGGATTCTGAAGATGAAGAAGTGGAAACCGGGCTAATGAGCCGTGGTCGATCTGAAAGAGCGCTTCGGACGTTTCGTGACCATCTGCTATCAGTCAACATCAGTGGTATCACGCCCGGATTCTACTGTTTCAACATACTGTAGTGCCACAATGATGCACACGAACAAACTTAGAGTGATATATAAATAGTGCAATACTATGCGCCGATAGGAATAGTTCTTGTACTTGATTCAGTCGAGCTATCGCCTGTTACATTGTCTGTTACATTGTCAATGGTAAGCAAGTCTGAGCTAGTCCATGGGACCGGGTACTTGTAATCGCTGTGGATAGACATTGAACAGTGAACCAATTTGCCACCGGCTACGCCGACAGGACTTGTTCTTGTACTTGATTAAGTCGAGCTATCGCCGGGTACATTGTCAATGGTAAGCAAGTCTGAGCTTGTCCATGGGTACTTGTAGTCGCTGTGGGTCGACACAGAAGAGTGAACCAATTTGCCAACGCAACGGCTAGAAATTCATTTCGTAAAAATACGAGTATCAATAACGTCCGAAAATACATGGGGTCATATGCAAGGTTCAATGGTTAAAAAGCCCTTCAACATTAATGTATTCAAGAATTGAGGAATAACGAACACAAATACAGGAGGTTATATGCATTTTTGGGCTAATGGGCTATGTGCTAGCCAGTAAAATTGCTCTTTGAAGGTACGATTTTGGGCCCAATTAGGGATTAATTGTAAGAGTTTGCGGAAAGACACAAAATTCACCCATAACTTATGGAAAATAAAGGCAATTTCCTTTCTTTCCTTCTGTCTTAAAATTTGCTGTAGTTTCCATTGCCATTATTACAAATCAAAGCATAAAATTCAATAAATTCCAAATCCAACAGACGACCAACCAATTCCTATCTAATGATCTACGGTAAACAAATTGAAAGCTGCCAGCAGAGGAATGCGAAGTAATGATTTTAAAAAATGATCAATTTTCCACATCAATCGTATAAAATGTTAAATAATATGAGCCCGAGGCAGCTTCCCTGTGGGACGCCAGATTACAGTTACATTGCGTGCATACGAGGGGTAGGTCAGGCTCGACTGGGGCCTATGGTAATATCTGTATGCTACCCTAAGCGACCGGAGTGCTTTCCTGGCTGGAATCAACGCCTAATATGAAATGGCCTTTTTTAACGCACCTCTATTTATTAAACGATTATTCATGCTATGAGTATTTCTGTTGTTTTTCTGTAGAACATAAGTCATATCATCTGCAAAGTCGTTTTATGTTCCACAAGAAATAGTGGGAATGGGACCAGTATTAAAAACGCCATATTTAGGCCCGGTACACTTGAGCGATTCACGCATTCGTGGTTTGCCAACGTCTTTTCCATTGTATCCATAGAGCTAGCAAAGATTTTTTAACCAGATCATAGAAATTCGGTAGTTGACTCTGTGGGTTTGCGAAAATAATTCACCAAGCCCTATCCCTACATTAGAAAAGACGTCGGGAAATCGCGACTGCGAGGAACGTCCGTGTGTACCGAGTCTTATTGTTTTACGTTTGCAATGAGGAGTGCATCGGATTTATTTGCTGAAAGAAACACTACATACCCTGTCCATAACTTGAGGTTCAGACCACATCTCCGGTGATGCGCTGAGAAATGTGTCATTGAGCAAATGGGTAGGTGTAAAAGTAGGAGTCTACTTCAGAAGATTTCTAACACTAGTTCGAAGCAGATCTCACGCAGGTGCATGGTTTTCCTCTTGACAAGGCAAAGCAGGCCCGCAATCAGGGAGGGGGGGGGGTAGGGTGTAGGCTTCAGTCCCCCGAAATTTCTTGCATAAGGATGTAGAAGATAACGGGAAACCACATACATTAAAATTACCTAGTACTATCGTCATGACTAAGTACATTCGATACTCTACATGCTTGACTTCCTTTTGGGAAGTCCGAAATACGGTATCAACGTATCTACGACTGCCAGGATGATGTCCAATCTACGATATAAGAGGCATTCGAAGAAGAAGAGGATGTAAACAGAGGTGTCGGAATGGCACAACTGCGTGTTTCAACAAGCTATGGCTACAAGATTCATTCAAGAAATTATATTGTATTGCCTATTGTACTTACTAAGACACGAAATATCTCCATAGAATATTAATCGGAATCGAGTAAATGGGTAATAAAATAGTGAATGAAACGGATCAAAGTGACTTGCATGACTGTGGGCAATTACCAAGTTATTTTACCGCTGAGCCGAAAATTAATTGCAGGCTATCAAACATTGAAATAATAATAATCCCCAGCACCAGTTCAAATACGGGAAATGCCGCAGATAGTCGGCCATCATTCCCGCATATCATGTTGACAGTTTGTGTTTATGTTGGCAATCCTGCTTCTGATTCATTATTAATGCAACTCCTGTATAAAAGGGCGTTCCAAGTCTCTATAACAAAGCGTCTACTAAGCTATTTGTCAAGTACTGTTATTGCTGCTTCAGACTCATTAATTCTGCAATAACCCACGTGACTTTGAAAACAGTGGCAGTGAGGATCTTTGAAGGGGGTACCAGGTTACCTGTCAATATTACCGATATGGCGATAGGCTTGTTTAACAAACGGTTAGTTAGGCTTACATTGCCTGATGGGTGATGTGCTAATAGTCTTCAACAGTGGCATAGCAGAAGGGTAGCAAGTTATGCAAAGGGGCAAAGGGGGCCCCCGCAGAAAGGGAATTTCTCCAAAAAAAATATAAACATTAAAAAAATGTAAGAAAATAAAATTGAGTTGTAATTGCAAAAAATTATAGGGGGCCCCACTGCTCTGTCGTGTGTAAGGGCGCCCAAAAATTTGTTAGACCACTGGTAATTAGAGGCATGAGCCTCATAGCCATCGAGCAATTAGGGTGTAACCCATTGTAAGGGGAAGGGGCGGCGTTTCGGAAGTGGGCACTACTCCCATCATAAGGCTTCATTCATCGAGTCCTGAGAGCTTGCATTTCAATCGGGAGAGTGGTGGTTTGAATCCTCAAGGGATCCTCGGATTTACTCAATCATTCAGAATAGAATACCAGAGCGTACAGAAACCATCAGTCCTTATTAGAACTAAAAATTCAGTCCTTCTCATTATTAACACAGCAGGCAATGTAAGTCCAACTAACCCTTTGTTAAATAGTACTACACCATTGCTATTAAAATTTACCAATAGGCCTATTAATTAAAAATTTAATAAATCATGTGCACCAAATACTGTTCCTGAGTTACTTCTGGAACTGGACAGAAATTAAAAAGTTTATTTTTGGTGAGAAGCGAATGTCTCATCTCTCCTATATGGAACTCTAGTTGGTCCCAAATTTATTGTCAGTGAGGGCGTTCGAAGTTTGGGCAATTATCAAGCGGCTACTAGACTATCGGGCCAATACCGGTAGGCTTAATAGAGCTTTAAAATTTAAAAATTCAAAAATAAATGGGTTGAATCTTAAACCTTCTGTTTCATAGTCTACTTTTCCACCAACTGAACTATTCCTCAAAATCAAGTGAACTATAATTTATCCCCAAAGCTCATGCTGGCAAATTCCCGTTTGTCTTAAACTAAAAGAAAAGAATTCTCTCCCCTAATTAAGTCGTCATCAACAGCAACCCTTTCACCCTACCTGCTATCAATTTAAAAAATTGATTTCCCATTAAGAAAGGCCCCGCATTTAAGGGCTTGGCATTACCTAAAAAGGTTTTGGTTTTTTTCTTTATTTTTTTAGTACAATTGAAAGAAGGATAGTTGAGAGACGACCCTTCTCAGCTGCCACAATGGTAGATAATGAATCTTCTGGTATAGAGGGTCACCAGTGGAATACATGCAACTCATCATTTACCTGAGTACCTGAAGGTACCTACTTCAGGTATCAACCCTTAGCTGTAGTGTGTCAAAGGAACCTGGCACTGACTTTGAAATTTTTTATGTCTACTTAGGATTAGTGCAGGGCCGCAGCCTACCTATATATTGTACTCATGGTAGTTATAAAGGCTTCCTGTTTCTCTGGGAAAGGTTTGCTTTGCTGCGGAGGTGAAAGGACTACTCTTGTATACAAACCCATGGAGTACGTCAAATTCTAAGATTTTGATTTGGAATGTATATGGGCTTATGGGCCGTGGTCGAAATGAAGGTGAAATTCCAAACGTTTCGTCAATATCTGCTGTCGACATCTTCAGTGGTGCTGCGTAGACTTCGAAGGTTGCACTTGTACCTCGATGGCTCCGTAGTGACGAGTGACTGGGTAAGGGGCTGTGCACTAAGATTTATACCGAGGTACAACCTTCGAAGTCTACGCAGCGCCACTGAAGATGTCGGCCGCAGATGTTGACGAAACGTTTGGAAGTTCACTTTCATTTCGCCCACGGCCCATCAGTCCGGACTACTGGTTCTTCATTGTTTTTATTTGGAATTTTGAAATCAAGGGCTAAATTTTGATATAAGTTGCTAATTTCATCTGATGATGATGCTTTACCGAAACCGGTCATATAATTGTTATATTTTATTGCGTTTCACTTTTCACCATTCACATAGTTATACATTTTTTTTTTTTTTTTTTTTTTTTTTTCCTTCGTGGGGCCTACTCATTTGAGTTCCTATAAGCGTCGACCTAGAAGGTCTTTTGCTTCCACGTTTGCCGTCTACGCCCATCTTATAACACCAGTCTTTTTGATAAATTCTAGTGTTTTTGTGATGGGATTAGATCGGATGGTTTCCTCTTCAGACCTAGGGTGGCCAAGAGTTTGGTATCGAGTTTGTCCCTGCGCTTCACATTCAAAGAGAATGTGTTCAGCTGTTTCTTCTTCAACTTCACACAGTCTGCATCTACTGTCGTTTTTCACGCCATCCCTATGCATGTGTTTGTTGAAGTGGCCGTGGCCCGTAAGCGTGCCAACCACCCTTCTAGCTTGCTCTCTACTTAAAAAGAGAAGCTGATCGGTGAGGGATAAGGGCTACGTCGTATTGACCTGCCCTTAGCATCCTGGCTAGGTTCGCCGAGGCGGTTTTCTTATGCTGGAGAATGGCTTGTACATATAGTTATACATATAGTTATATGTATAAATTCCACGAAGTCGCTATCCAGAGCCAACTTTTCATTTTTTTCCTTGTCCAGTAACTCCGGACAAGGTGCAATATATATGTATCTATATATATTAATAATAATAACAATAATGCCTTTATTTAAAAAAATGTGGATACAGCGATAAGGGCCTATGGCCCTCTCTTACACCTAACTATACATATCAACATACCGATATGAATGTGGTCAAATGAAAAATTTATAAAAAAAAATACCAGCTTTTGCAGTGATTTTAAAGTTTAAATTTGAATTATATCATTACATCAGAAAACCATTGGCGTAAATTGCCAGCATTTCTGGTGGGGGGGAGGGGGGGCTTTAGGTTCCAAAGACTTTGATTCGTTACTCATTCACTTCTGAAGGATGCCTAGTAAATTATATGACTTTTTTATTGCTTACATATTTTTTATGTTTATGAAATACATTATACACTAAACTATTCAAGTTCAGTGAGCCAAAAAAAATTAAAAGTAACTTTTGTTTAAAAATTTTAAAAATTACAAAAAAAATTGTTTTTAGTCTCCTGAAATTTTTTTAAGTTCTGACACGCTCAGCTACCTAGTCGTCTCATTCTCTATATGACGCATATGACGGCCAAATTGCTGAACTTGTTCTGAGAAAAAAAAATATATAAATAGGCCCAAATTAGTGAGGTTTTACGCATATTATACCCTGGTGAAAGGGGGCCCGGGCGTCTCCCCCGGAGAAAAAAATTGATAAATACACCCAAATTAGTGAGGTTTTACGCATTTTGCTAGCATGTTGATATGCAACCGACGAATAAACTTACCACTGAGGGGGGCCCCGGGGTCTCCCCCGTAGAAATTGTTCGAAAACATAGGTCTGAAGTATTGGGGTTTTAAACATTTTGAGTAATATATTTTTTGTGAAAGTACTTGGTCAATATGCTGATTTTTTTCATGATGACTTTCATGTATAATAAGCATACTAAGAATTAATTTCCCTTCCGTTATTGTGGATACTATTCCTCTATAGCCTCCATAACGTCTTTGTCACCAGAAATCTATAAACGCCAGTGCAGAAACCCCCGATTAAGTGTAGTAAATCACTAGGGAAAATAGGCAGCTTTTCAAAGAATCTTGAAGTTTCATGAATTTCCATCAGACCATTTCTATAAGTTTGCTACACTGGACCGAGAAATTTATTAATTTCGTAATAAAATCATGTTTACAAAAATTTTTGAAATCCATTCCTTCATTATAATTACAAAACATATTTCGTCTCTCTTATGAACAGGATACCTGTTTGAATTTTCGACGTCATAAGGCATGACCTCAATGTCTAACACACGACCGTGTATAATAATAATAGCTGTGTATTGACCAGAAATCATTTACAAAATAATTCATTCAAATACATTTCAGGAAAAAAAAATTTCCGACAGTGACACAACGTTGACGGCGATGAGCATAAGCTCATATATAATACATATATATAATATAAAATATAATATAAAAAGTTAACTCACCCCTAAGAAACCCCTTAACTTTCAACTAAAATAATATCAAAATCACATAAAAAATTCAAACCCTTGACGCACCAAAAAAAAAACACCATTAATATAATATTTTTCTTTTATCTCAATCTATACATTTTGGAATTCATGATTTTTTTTTTTCTACAAATGTGCAGGTGTTAGGCCTGGGCGCCCATTGTCTCAACATGGGCGGAGTATAATGGGCAATATCTTTTGTTCAATTAAATTTAGTTATTTGTACCATTTTAAAGGGAGACCCTAATGAAGGTACCTACCTTACGGCTTACCTGTTGTGGTACAGGTCTAAAAAACCTCCCGCTGTTACCCTCTTTATTCTTGACTTTACTCATTTGCGGGATGAAGTGAAATATTTTTGGGTCAAAGGTGATAAATATAATATATTTTTGGGGGTTGTTTATTGGGTAGGGACAACCGATTCCGTTCATGTCGACTCCAGCATCGAGAATTCAATTTCTGAGTATTTCTGACTCCAGAGGTATAGATTCGTATGTACTGTACAAGCATGAGCTGCTTCCAGGACATTTAAAATATTAGAATGCCTAAAACTGGAGAAATTACGCATGATAATGGATAGTATAGTATACCATATTTCCAGAATAAAAATAATTAGTGTTTGTGTCAATAATACATACACTAAGGCGATGCCTGCCTGTGTTTTTCTTACATCTGGCTAAAAAATGGTTGAATATACAGATGTACAGACAAATTACCCTTAATGTATATAATATTAGGAATTCTCTCCTTTTGGGAGAAAATATAGTTGTTAACAACCCCCCTCCCCCGCGTTTTTTTTCTGCTGCTCTGTAAAAAAATTATTCTTCAAAATAATCTTCAAAGTAGCTGAGCTTCTCCCTTACGGCCTCAGAGGCGAAGACGCGAAAATCCCCAATCTGTAGCTTCTCGTGATGAAGATGGAAGCGCGTAATGGCTTACCACAGGCGAAAGAATGGCTTAACAAAGTAGGGATATGAGCCTAAATTTGTTTACTTTGAAGTTCAAATATTCAATATTCAATAAATAAATAAATATTGACTTAGTTAGAGTTAGGGCTTTAAAACTTTAAAACCCTCTCTTACCCTCAAGTAGGAAATCCCGGGGCCATCTGCTTTTCATGCCCTCCGAAGCATGGCCAAAAGATGGAGCAAGTGTGAGACTCGAACCAACAACCTATCGGTTGAAAGTCGGAGTCAGTTCCACTACTCTACTTGTCCTGGCAATATGAAAATTATGTAAAATTCAATTTTTTACACCTCCTACTGCGACTACCGTCCTTCCCGCCTGCATCGCATCGGGGTCCTTGGTTCGGACATCTGCCCCCGTGTAACGAAGACCAAATGAATGCTTAGAATCTACCCGAGTGCCCAGCCCTGGTAGAACACGGGGCAAACCAAACGGACGACGTCTTCTGGGAGTCAGCAAGGAGAAACTGCTCAGCGCGACACCAAATGGCTGATCTGCCAAGCGTGGGCATTAGCTAGTAAGACTCGCATCTGCACTTGGTAAAGTCATGCTTTCACCTCGTTCATTGCGTCAATGGTTAGCTTGTCTCAGCTTGTCCATTATCGCTTGTAGCCGGTTTAGGTTGACACCGAGAACTTATACCAGTTTGCCAATGGCCAAAAATTCATACGGAAACAATAAAAATAATATCCGAAACCCATGGGGTCGTTGGCATTGGACAAGGGACCTATGGGTCTGGGTCCATAAAAAGTCCTCATATATATAACTAATAGCTAATAATGAATAAGTAGAAACTGGGATGATAGGCCGTGGTCGTCCTGAAAGTGGAAGTACACTTGCAGGACGACCACGGCCTATCATCCCGGTTTCTACTGATTTATGTTGTAACTCCGGCCGTGAAAGCCTTTGTAATTATAATAGCTAATAAGTAATTAAGAAAGCAATTTTTTATACCTATAAGGTTTTCCTCTACGAGACATTTGAGGGATCGCTAATACACTGGAACCTACGCACGATAATAGATACCGTTAATATTTGGCAACCCCCCCCCCTTTTTGGGGGGAAGGAAAGTTAGAAAAACCCCTCACGTCTTCCGCTGCTCTATAACAAATGATGATGCATAACTTGGGAGCGAGTTAAAGCCTGGGATACACTCCAACTACCAGTTCCTCCTAAGTAAAGAGATTTCCTGCGAATATGGACGATTTATGAGATGTATACCCAGACTTTATTTTTTTGTTGGTGCAAATAACACATCTTTGTATTATATCAGAGTATGATATGAAATTGAGAAGAAAGTTTGCTGTTTTGTGTTTTTTAGCAATGTCTCTACAGTTAATTTTTTAACGATTATTTGAGTTTTACTAATTCGGATTATAGTTATAACAAGTTTTTCTAAAACTCTAAATTTTTTTTTGTTTATGTAGGTCTATATTGAGAATTTGAATATTTTTATTTTGAAGGTCGTTTTATGGAGGGGCTTGATGTGACAGTCGAGAGGTCCTCACAGGCCAATGGAGCCAGCCACCATAATGAAATGTAATGTACTTGCTGGTAAGGTGGGGATTCCACCGACCGGCTAGGGCTAAATACAAAAACGGTGACGTGGTAGCAGACATTCAAGACTTAGGCGGGGTTTCCACCGACCTCGCATTGCAGAATGCAAATGACATTGACGGAAATTAGAATTTTTCTTTTTATAGAAATCTATTAAAATGTTTGTACTTAATAAATCCCATGACGCCATTTTTTAATTTTAGTTTGTTTGTGATTTTACTGTATGATCATTGATCAATTTTAACTATGGAATAGAGGAAAACCAACATTTTCGTCAATGTCATTTGCATTCTGCAATGCGAGGTCGGTGGAAACCCCGCCTAAGTCTTGAATGTCTGCTACCGCGTCACCGTTTTTGTATTTAGCCCTAGCCGGTCGGTGGAATCCCCGCCTAACAAGTGAAGCTTGCTGCTCCTATGGTTCGAAATTTCTAAGGCCAGCTTTCTCTCGAACTTTAACTTAGGGACCAAGTTTGCCTTACACCTACTCTTCACCTTTACAAAAGGTGTATGTCAAATGTCATGTCAATTGACCTAGTAGTTTGAATTACGAATTGAAGTTCAATAGTGCTGTTGTAGTGCCGTAGATTACGAATGGTGAAATATTATGTGTTCCCAATCGTTCTGTAAGTTTTGTGAGGTTTGCATCGTTTTGCAAGTTAGTATTGTAGTTCTTAGGTTAGTACTATAGTGATGGTGATGTGACCTTGCGATCGGAGACGTGTCTTAACTCGACACAAGTACCCATTATGTTACTTAGAGATGCAATTGAAAAGGTTAATCGGATACATTCATTAAATTGATTGTACGCGATTAACCTTTTATTAAATAAAATAATAAATAAATAAATAAGCAATTAGTAACGAAACCGGTATTCGCAAAACTTGTTGCTACGAATATTGTTTATAATATCTGCAGGTATATATATTTATTTATTTATTTATTTTATATGACATGGAAGCATGGATTATGACGTAAGCTATGGAGAACAGAATCATTGCATATAAAATGCGGGCATACAGACGAATACTGCGCATTTCCAGGAGAGACCGTGTTCTTAATGCTGAGGTCCTGAGGCGAATGATACAGAAGCCGAGTTGCAGCTGACGGTTAAGAAACGGAAATTAACATACTCCGGCCAGGAATGAAAAGTATCGGCTACTGTATCCAAGGGAAAATAGAAGGATATAGAACTCCTGGCTGAAGAAGAATATCCTGATTGAAAAACCTGAAGCAGGGGTTTGGCCATCCCTTATCAGAGGAGCAGTCTCCAAGGTCACATTGCCATGATGATCGCCAATCTTCGATTTAAGGAAGAAGAAACCGTCCAGTATTCCTTTCGGATACTTTTGAACGATTGTAGGACCAGACCAAAGTCAACCTCCAGTAGGTCAAGACTTTTTTTTCCTCAAATAAACATCAAAGTCATAAAAGTCATGCAAGTCGTAATTTACTTATAAACATTAAAAGTTATTAAAGATGACGACCACCATTTGAGTCTAATACTAGGGTAGACTTTTCCTCAATAACGCTATGCCCGTACATAATTAAACGAAAATAACGAAAAATAGCATTTATACAATGCAGTAGGCAATAAAAATGTACCACCTTTAAATTTCTCGAGAAACCTCAATTTAGTGGGCAATTGGCAAAAATATAGTTTGCGTGCAGGCTAAGGTGTATAGAGGGAACCGCCATCCGTACCTTAAAGAACTAGAAAGAGATGGCAGACAATGCTATAAAGTACCTAGTCTGGTCATGATTACAGACCTCATAGGTTTCTTTGAAGGTTCTAAATTATTTAGGCATCGTAAAATCCTGACAAGTATGGCAGTTTAATGCTCTTTTTCGGTCACGTAAGGACTGGGCCACGAATACCCCAGGTTTATGGACCGAGGAATAATGCCGCAATTAAAAATAATGAAACTTTTTTTAAGACCAGTACCCTATTGCCTAATCCCCATATTATTGAAGCCAGTTGAAGAGTGTCACTTCTTGCAGTATTGCCCTTCTCGCCAAGGGCGACACCAGGGACGGGCAGGGGGGCCGTTGCCCCTCCCCCTCCTAGACCATCCGCTGCCCCCCCCCCCCCCCAGAGCCTGGTTTGGGAGATTTTGTAAGAAACAATGATAAAAAATTGTAGTGTCCGATGCGCTTGGAAACAAAACAACAGCCACAAATAATATCATACAATTCCTAAGAGCTACCGGCCTCTTCTTCAACATTTAACCATCCCCTCCCCCCCCCCCCTTCCCCACTACTTACACAACAGAACGGATAACTCTCTACCACTAAATAAGCGGCAAACATTCCCAATTTCCTAGCGCAAATTCCCAACAGGGACCCGCGCTTTAAAAAAAAAAAAAAAAAAAAAAAGTAGTGTTTTGTTTCATAAAATAATTTTTCACTAAATTAGTTAGTTTTTTCAAAATTACACTTATTTTTGTAGTTATAGGAGTAGTGAGATACTGCACTACTATTACATGCTAAGCTGTAGTCATTCTTTTATGAAATAATCGTATAAATAGCATGTAAGTAGAGGATTTAGATGGATTGGACTTGTCAGGGCTTGTGGTTGAGCGGTTAAGACGACGCCCCGGTTAGACGTAGATCGTGGGTTCAAATCCGGCCAAGTCCAGTTTTCTATCATTTCGGTTATAACGAGAAGGTTACCTCTTGAACCAATGTTAATTTAATGTCAGTGTTATATATACAATTTAAGAGGACATGCTACATAGAAAATGAGCACCCCAGAATTTGTTGTTTTTATGGACTTTTTATTTTTTATTTAATTAACAAAGCAATTCATTAAAGATTTGGCTCATGGAAGTTGTAGAAGACTACTTCGTGCATCATATAATCTGGTATTTTTACTTTTTGATGGTTTTGTAGTTCTTCCAAAAATCCCAGAATACGCATAATTTTAGTCCGTTCTGGTATTTATGAAAGAACTAAGGTACCAAAAATTTAATATTTCCTATTACATGATGCATGAAGCAGTCTTCTACAACTTCCATGAGCCAAATTTTTAATGACATGTTTTGTTTATTACATAAAAAATAAAATGTCAATAAAAACAACAAATTTTGGGGTGCTATTTTTCTACGTAGCATATCCTCTTAATACTGCAGTGTAATGAATAAATAGTTAAATTACCAGAAATGTCCATTTACATTATAGTCAGGGATTGTAGAGTAGTGGTACAGACTCCGACTTTCACCCAAAAGGTTGTTGGTTCGAGTCCCACACTTACTACATTTTCTGGCCATTCTTCGAAGGGCATATTAAGCAGGCGGATCCGGGCCTTCCTAGTTTAGTGTAAGAGAGGGTATTATAGCTCTAACTTCGCTAGGTTGGCCTACTAATAGAACAAAAAGTCACAATATTTGAGGAGCTTGGTTACAAACGTGACCAACTCCATTTTTTTACAAAATGTGGTTTTGATCCGACCTTGCAGAAAATTTTAATGTCCACCTGCACGTTGTAAAATAAAGTGACAAAAGCAGCCAGATTGCGCACAGAAGCGCTGAGAAGTCTAGGGTTAGCTATAAACTTAATGCAATTTTCAACAGAAAATCCACTCTCCTGAAAAATTCACAACTTGGATTTGGCTATGTTTGTAAACAGCCTCCTCATTTATTTATTAAAAAGTCTTTCACGGCCGAAGTTACGTGTCGAAGTAGTAGAGCTGCTGAGCCTCCGAGATACAATGTTACAAGTCTACGCAGTTCCACTGAAGATGTTGACCGCAGATGTTGACGAAACGTTTGGAAGTACGCTTTCAGAACGACCACGGCCTATCACCCCAGATTAATCCATCCATTCGCCTCAGGACCTGATTGGGGAGAGCCGGTTTTGTTGGTGGAATTCAATGAACTGTTCTTGTCGGGGCTTGTGGTCCAGCGGTTAACTACTACCCATTTAGGCGTAGATCGAGGGTTCGAATCCCGCCATGCCCAGTTTTTCTATATCATCTAATTTCGGTGATTTTCGCTCGCCGAAAATTATTTTATGCTACCCGACCACGCGATAGGATGGCACTTGGAACACTTTTATAAAAATCGAATAAACTCGGCGTTCCGCTTATATGCAAGTTTTCGCATAAACAAAGTGTTCCAAGTGCCATCCTTTAGTGGTATATTGACTTAACTTGACTTAAGTTGGCGCTGTCAGCCTTGGGGGACTTTTGGCCGCATTCACAACACCACGCCAACGGATCCTGTCGTTCGCCAGGCCACGCCACTCATCGGCCCGAAGGCCAACTTCCTGCTCATCTTGAGATAGTGGTATATATAGACACATACTGCCTGAAAAATTATTGCGTAAACGCTATGGTAGGCCTGCTGGGGCGAAACCAAAATGCACCAGAAAAATGTTTTACATCATTACACGAGTATGCCACGAATGGGGAAAAAATTTAATAATTTTGATCATAGTCTATGCAAACACTCACTTTCTTATGGAATTGCCTGTACTTAAAACTATAGGGCCAATAATTGCAGGTCTATTTCAGGTAGTTAGTTAACCCTTCCCAACGGCGGTAGGCCATCAGGTAGAGAGTCCGTGGTACGTGCCTCAGGTACATAAAAAACACAGAACCCTACCATATGAATTAATTAGACTTCTGTTATAGTTTTGCAGGTAGATGAAGGTATAAACGCACCTTTAGTTCTTTATCGCGTATCAAATGTATGGGATACATAATGTACAATAATGTCCTGAAGAACTTTGTATCTAGGCCTACTTAAAGTGGCCGATTGGTCCCTTGTCTAATGCCAACGATTCATGGATTACGGATATTATTTTTATTGTTTTCGTATGAATTTTTGGCCATTGGCAAACTAGGATACGTACTCGATGTCAACCTATACCGGCTACAAGCGATAATGGACAAGCTGAGACAAGACTACCAAGCTTACCCAGCCGATAGAGGAAGCCTAATGCCATGACGCGATTAAAAAAATTCCTTTCGGCTCTGGCCGATCAGGTGTAGGGAGATTCCACAAACCCTGTATTTCCTGTACGCTACCTATGTATGCAATAAAAAATAAAAAATACTTCTTTATTTTCCCGACCACGACATCAACACACAAAACACTCTTGTGTTCCAAATTTCGAACCACAATGCCGACTATGAACTTTACTTATCAAATTATTTTCACTTTGACTGGACGCCGTCTTAAAATGGTTGAAGATGTGTAGATAACCATTATTGTAGATAATAATACGGTCTTTCAGTCAGATTTTAATTCATTCCTCTGCGATCAATATTAATTGAGATATGAATTATATAAAGTTTCAAGTTTCTAACTAAATAGTGGATCTAGCTGGTTAACGAACTCGATCAAGACATTTTGTATGATAAATTTTTGTTCCAAGTTTCATCTAACTCAGATAATATTACAGTAAGAGTGTTTCCTAAAATTTATATATACATACATGTGTCGAACATTGGTCACCATATCAATAGGTAGATGAATCTCCCTAAAAAACACTCCTCGAAGTCAACCCACACCCACTACAAGAGCCAATGCGCAGGCTCAGATACGTTTACCACTGCTACAGTAACAGTAACTTGACTAACTAATTAATTATTATATAATTAAAGAACCGGTCCGAGTTTACTCGAACATGCTTTCCAATTTATCAACACTACTAGATCTTCTTCTTCTTCTTCTCCAGCCAACGCCCGTCCTTGGCTGGTAGGCCATTTGACGCACATTAGTAGATAGAGAATATGAGTAATTTCATGGTAAATAATTTTCCAGCGGTTAAATTTTCGTTATTTCGGGGGGGGGGGGGTTGTCCACCTGACGTCACTGGAAGTGAGATAAATTCAAGAAAGGTCAGACCAACACATTAATTACCACACTGCAATAATTGCAGGGCACACAATGCATTTGAGCGCGAATTTTCTAACATTTTTTCAAAAAATAATTTTTTGTGCAAAGCCAAATATTTTTTGGGAAAGCAACCTATCCGGTTTCGTTACTCAAGTTAACACCTAAAACATACCTGAAGGTAGAAATCATCGACAGAAAGGTTTCGCAGAAAAATTATTTTTTAGTCATTTTTCATTAAAATTAACATATTTTTATTTTTTTACCCCCCGAAGCAAACTATCAAGCGGCAAGCGACCCCCCGCATTTTATCAACATTAATAACAGCTACAATATATGTGAATTTAAAAGAAATCGTTGGAGCCGTTTTCGGGAAATAATTTTTTTAGACATTTTTTTTTGGAATTTTTTGAGAATAAAACCCCCCCAAACTGAGTTAGCCCCAAATAAAAAAAATGTTCCCGAGGTATGATTTTTGCGAACCTACATGCAGAATTTCATCAAAATCGACTGAGTAGTTTGCCCGGAAATCAACGAACAGACAGACAGACAGACATTTCGTAAAAACCACTTTTTTGGGTTCCTGGAACCTCAAAACGTGTAAATCCGTTGAAATATGGGAATCGAATATTTCGACCGTCACAAAGCTTTCCTTATACTACGTATAAATTGGAAAGCAAAAATAATATATTAATAATTAACTAAGTACGAGTAAGCAGAACCCCTTCAATCCGCTCTGGTTCGATATGAACTATTTAGTGATCGGCTGTCTTTAATGGGACTGTCAATCATAAATACAATATATATAAAGCTCCCTAATATATAAGATAGGCTACTGTATACTAATGCCTTGACCTCACTCACTTTAGTAGATTTATCATGTAATTTTTTCTGACACAACTGAGACAATGCACTTTAGTTATGGTGACAAAAAGCCATAGGGATAACAAATGCAATTAGTAATTATTTAAGGTATTACCAGACTCTAAACCGTACATAGCCAACGGCCTTACCATGTTGATTCCATTAGAGCAGAGCATGTTCCAAACTGCGGCAAACTTGGTAGTGTGCACAGCGTTTGCAGGGGAACATCGTGGGACATGATAACGCGCTGAGACTTTACCAGTCAGTCTACGTGCGTGTCGAGTCCTTGTCAACTCTGATTTAATCGTGTGACTTTACCATGTTCCCCAAGTGGTTCGGAATCCACTATAATCAGAAGGCCCTCCCTCTTCTTCTCCCCGAGGTGAAGGAATCGGGGAATCTACCCTATAGTGTGCCTCAAGGTGATAAACAGACTCAAACTGACATTACTGACAGGGTTGCTTAAAGCAGAAATGCTAAAAGCAGGCGTTGGAAAACTAACAAAAGGTCCGAGTTTACTCGAACATGCTTTCCAATTTATCAATTAGTAGATAGAGATAATGAGTAACTTCATAGTAAATAATTTCCCTATGGTTAAATTTTGGATCCCGCGGGGAGGAGGGGCGGGTGTCGTCTCCGGAGGTGAGGTAACCTCTATATATAAAAATCATTAAAACTCCATTCTATCTAGTATTGGAAGGTGAATTTTCTGTAATTTCTTCAAAAAATAATTTTTTACACAAAACCAAATACTTTCTTGGGAAAGCAACCTGTTCGGTTTTGTTACTCTATTTAACACCTAAAACATACCTGAATGTAGAAATCATCGATAGAAAGGTTCAGCAGAAAAATTTTTTTTTAGTATTTTTTTTTATAAAAATTGACTTATTTTTATTTTTTTCACCCCCAGAAGCAAACTATTAAGGGGCAAGTGACCCCCCGCATTTTGTTAAGATTAATAACGACTACTACATAAGTATTTGAATATAAAAGAAGTCGTTGGAGCTGTTTTTGAGAAGTTATTTTTTATACGTTTTTTTATACTAGTTTTTTGCGAATAAAACCCCCCAAAATTGAGTTACCCTAAAATAAAATAAAATGGTCCCGAGGTGTAATTTTTGTAACATGCGTGCCAAATTTCATGAAAATCGACCGAGTAATCTGCCCGGAAATCGATGAACAGACAGAGCGATAGACAGACATTTCGTTAAAAAAAAAACACTTTTTTGGGTTTCTAGGACCCCAAAACGTGTAAATCCGTTAAAATCTCGGAACCGAAAATTTTGACCATCACTAAGCTTTCCTTGTATTACCTATAAATTGGAAAGCAACAAGGTTCAATGGGCCACCAGGAAATGTAGAGCAGTGGTACGGACTCAAACCCGAAAGGTTGATGGTTCGAGTCCAAACCTTGATACATTTTCTGGCATTTAAAGCAGGCGGTCCCGAGCCTTTTAGTTTATTGTAAGAGCATAGAATAATAAAAAAATCAGTCAATAGAAAGAATTATTTTGTGGGATTTTTAGGAAAGAACCATGACTGGTGACGCCCTGGGAATTTCGTCCCGGAAACAAATGGACTGGTGATAGGTTTGTTAAAAAAAATTCAATTTCGGAACGCACTTCACAAAATTTCTGAAGTTGACTATGTATCCTACTTTTGCAATTTTGCAAATACCCGTTCGCTACACAATGACAATTCACAGCGCGTCACCGGCCGTGTGTACCGGGTCTTAGTAAAGTACAATAGTATACTCCTAGCATATACTAGCGTATAAAAAGCAATTCAAAAATATTGGAAATGTTGCGGTACCTAGGCTATTAATTACAATTTACAGCGTGAAAAAAAAAAACAGAAAATTGGGCGCCATAAAATAAAACGAGGGGATGAAAACCGTTTATGGGGTGTAGAAGCACGTGGAAAATGATGCCATTACACAAAAGATATTGACTTGGGATACGTTGATTAAGCCGTATAAACGGGACATAACAAAGAAATAGACTTTATAGATGGATTCACCACCATTTTCTTTAATTTCCTATACCACTTTGGGGGAATAAAAAAGCAACAAATCACAGCCAGAAATTTCTATCTCTTGTTGCCTCTTCAAACTGTGTCAATTTAAAATTGACAATTACTCAAATTCTTAGGCTAAGATCAAATTAAACTACCAGCCAACCTATATAATGGCGATTATTTTCAATTGTTACCAGGGATTAAAAAATATGTGAATAAAATAATTTTTCAATGGAAAATGTTATTCAAAATAGTATTGTTTACATTTCTAACCCTAGGATAAGTTAATGCTAAACGGCTTATATATAGTAAGACCACTGTTCAATGCCTTAAAAATTTGAAAAAGTCTGATTAACAGCATCGACCTACAGTCTCCAAATATCCGAACACCCATTCGGATAATTGGATTTTTTTTCAAAAAAGGGCATACATTTTGGTTAAAAGTCGGCTTATTTCGGTACTACCTCTTGCTGCCTATTGCTTTTGATTTTAAAGATTATTCACATACAAACGGTGATCCCAACGCGCCTTTATTGGCTTTGTGGCACCGGTTATTAGAAGAATGTGAAATGTTTTTTTTTTTTGTTAAATACACGTATTATTATTATTATTATTATTTTTATTAAACAATTCAATGAATGCATCCGAATAACCTCTTCAGTCGCCTCTGTAGGTAATATCTGTCTTGAGTTACGACAGGTCATCGATCGCACAAGTACGAACAAGCTACCACTATGCCATCGAAGTCTATGAGCTTGACCAACCGGCAACCTGGTTGAAAAACCTGAGGCAGTGACAAAACCCGACTCCCTTTTCAGACCTGCAGTCTCCAAGCCCCAAATCGCCATTATAAACGCCAATCTTAGATTCAAGGGGTGTTTAAAGAAGAACAAAAAGAAAAAGAAGAAGAAGGTGGAGAAGAAGAATTAACAAACCCTCACTGAAAACAATATTGAAAAGCAAATAAAACTATTTTGACCTCTCCAATGCCAAGGTCTATACTAATTGAACCCTGTTAACCAGCCAGATATTCATCTAAATGTTTTGCAAAACAATCATCATAGGCACCGGCCTGGTGTTGCATACTAAATTCGGTATTGACGCCATTGCCCAAAGGTGCGAATTTACCGAAAAGTTAAAGTGGTCAAGGACCTATTGGCGCCTAGAAAATAATTAAATGGGTTGCACCTTTGGCTTTTACTGTTTTCGCTTGATTTATTTGAGTGCCGAAAGGGGCTAAAAGCAAGTTGCTATTGCTTGTTTTATGTAGACTATATATATGTATGGTAATTGCATGCTGTAGAATGGTTTTATATACGGTTAGCGTACATCTGCGAAATTATTGTTAAATTCATTTCATTTTTTTAAGGTTAATCGAGTACAATTTAATGAATGTATCCGATTAACCTCTTCAATCGCCTCACTAAGTCACATAATAGGCACCTGTATCGAGTTCAGACACGTTTCCGATCGCAAGGTGTGTAGAGACTCTGTCGTGATCCCTAGTACACCCGATGGCAGCGAAGGGGGGGGGGGGGTAGCTGCCCCCCAAAATCTAGTAAATCTTTTGTAAATTAATTTACTACTCTCTGGTTACTACTCTATGGCTTAAAAGTAAGAGTGGGCCGAAAGGCCCATAATTCGGCCATATGAAAAAAAAAGACAATTTTCTTTCTTTCTGATGTAATCGATACTTCGTATGTTTTTTTTCTATTTTTAACCCACAACTACCCCTCCCCCTAATCCCTAATACCGTCCCTGGGGAGGACTTTGGTGATAAAGACCCGCCCACCTAGTAGCAATACTGAAGACTGGTTCCAGGGTGGTGGGAAGAAGAAAAAAAGAAAGAAGATAGAAATTCTTCATTTCAAGTCGAATTTCGAACCACAACTTTCCAGGTCATTTTCCAAATCCTTGCCGCTCAAACTACTTCGGTGCTGCGCCTGCGGGTAATCAATCAAAATTAAAATTACTAATTAGATATCTCACTGCTGTAATGTTGCAATGGCTCAATAAGATCGGAACAGACAGGACTCTCGCCCTAATGCGAAGCAAGACCTATTATTTGAATTGTATGTCGTACTTTATCATTACCTTGTATAGAACGGTGAAGTACCTTCAATTGTTCGCCTTATAAGCTAAAAGTGATTGAAAATATTACAGTACCATGTATTACATTGTTGATTTGACAGCTGATATGACGGCGCCTATGATTGCAATCGAAGGATCACTTCGAATAGCATCCAATAAAACGTGATGCAATCATTTGTTATTGTATCAAATGAAAGGCCTCTTATAGGTGACTTATAGATTTCTCCTTTATTTATGCTGTTAGAAATTAAAGTTATTTCCGAAGGGCGTATGACTATTATTTCTTTAAGCATATGTCAGGACAGGTAAAGTAGTGGTATGGACTAAGACTTTCAACCGAAAAGTTGTTGGTTTGAGTCCCACACTTGCTAAACGGAGGACATGTAAAGCAGGCGGTCCCGGGTCTTCCTATTGGAGTGTATATGAGAGGGCTTTATAGTCCTAACTGTACTAGGCTCTGAGCCCTATTTTTGTTTTGTTATAGTGCTGGTAGTAGCTTAGCCACGTAACAACCGCCTCACAGGCTTGCCAATTCTTGCACATTCTGTTCAATTTCTATGTCAGGTCTGTAACCTGTAGTAACTTAATAGTTATGTTGAGTTGGCGTCCATTCCATCGACCGGCTAGGGCTATTTACAAAAACAGTGACGTGGTAGCAGACATTCAAGACTTAGGCGAGGTTTCCACCGACCTCGCATTGCAGAATTGACGGAAATGTTTATTTTTCTCTATGCCATAGTTTAAATTGATCAATGATCATACAGTAAAATCACAAATAATCAAACTAAAATTAAAAAATGGCGTCTTGGGATGTGTTAAGTACAAACATTTTAATAGATTTCTATAAAAAGAAAAATTCTAATTTCCGTCAATGTCATTTGCATTCTGCAATGCGAGGTCGGTGGAAACCCTGCCTAAGTCTTGAATGTCACTGTTTTTGTAAATAGCCCTAGCCGGTCGATGGAATGGGCACCGTTACGACACGTCTCCAATCACATGGTCTGCAGAGACTCGCACAGTACAAATACGCTACTACGTTGTCACAGAAGCCGATGGCTAATTTAGAAAATAGTACAATTTTAAATTTGAACGGAAAAAAATAATAATCTAGATAGGTAGAGGTAGGCAGGTTCTCAAAAAATTGAAAGCTAATTATAACAAACAACGTACTGTACCTACTCTCTTGAACCTAGACTCTAAAGCTCGTTATCCATCGTACCTACCTCATAGTGATAGTACTCGTATAATTCGTTTTAAATGCGTTTTTAATCATGAAATACCTGGCTTAGGCTCCGTAGGTATTCGCGTAAATGACTGTCGAACCCATGATAGAGGATGGCCTAAAGGCGTACGTACGTACCTCTTTCCATAATGATTACAGGACTATTCTAAACCTTTTATGCCATTATCTGGACTTTCCAAAGCTCCCGCTTGCTAATCAGTTAAAAAGAGTAAGGTATATGACAACTTTAGTTGATGCCTCAAAACAGCGAGTTGTTTTTGTAAGAACCTTCGTAAAGCGTATTTACAGAGGGGTGTCTGGAGTAGGAGAGCGAGGTAGGCGAGATTCCGATTAAAAATATAAAAAATAAAAATAAAATAAATATATTGACTATTTTGTTCTATTACTAAGCCTAATTATTCAATTAAATTACAAGCCCTCCAAAGCATGGCCAGAAAAATAAGGCACCGTTCGCTTCGAAAAAGCCCATAAAATTCAATGGATTGGCATGTCGATTGGATAGCTCAACACCGAGCTCCAACCTCCGTATCCAGGGCGAGAGTGGTGGGGAAAAGGCAGGCCACGGAATCGTTGGAGAGGCGAGGTGGAATTTAACCGGCAGAATATGTGAGCGTCGGTTTGGCCGAAGAAGACAAAGGACCGGGTTAACAAAGCTCCAAGCTGCGTGTACCAAGCGAGAGTGGTGGGCAGACAGCAGGCCACGGAATCGTTGGAGAGGCTAGGCGGAATTTGACCTGCGGAAGATGTCAGTGACGACTTCGCACGGGATGACAAAGTACCAATTTATCTGGAGAGACTAGAGAGGTGGTGTGAGTGGCTCACCCCTAGCTTTAGAGCTGAAGAAGACGAAGAATAAGGAGACCTGATAAAATTGAAGTCAATGTAACGTGAAAGAACCGGTCCGAGTTTACTCGAACATGCTTTCCAATTTATCGATTAGTAGAGAGAGAAAATGATTAATTTCATGGTAAATAATTTTCCTATGGTTAAATTTTGGATATCACAGGGCGGGGGGTCGTCCACCTGACGTCACTGAAGGTGACGTAAATTCTAGATAGGTCAGACCAACACATTACCACACAGCAATAGTGGCAGGGCACGCAATGCATTTGACCGTGAATTTGTTTTAATTTTTCCAAAAAAATTTTTTTTTGTACAAAACCCAATAGTTTTTTGGGAAAGCAAACTGTCTGGTTTCGTTACTCAATTTAACACCTAAAACATGTCTGAAGTTAGAAATCATCGGTAGAAAATTATTTTTTGGTCATTTTTCATTACAATTTTATTTTTTATTTTTTTACCCCCAGAAGCAAACTATCAAGGGGCAAGCGACCCCCCGCATTTTATCAACATTATTAACGACTACATTATATTTGAATTAAAAAGAAGTCATTGGAGCCGTTTTTGAGAAATATTTTTTTTAGACGTTTTTTTGGAGTTTTTTGAGAATAAAACCCCCCCAAATTTAATTAGCCCAAAATAAAATAAAATGGTCCTGAGGTATGATTTTTATAAATCTACATGCCAAATGTCATTCAAATCCACCGTGTAGTTTGTCCAGAAATCGATGAACAGACAGACAGAGCGACTGAGCGACAGACAGACAGACAGACAGACAGACATTTCGTAAAAACCTCTTTTTTGGGTTCCTGTGACCTCAAAACGTGTAAATCCGTTGAAATCTTGGAATGGAAAATTTCGACCATCACAAAGCTTTCCTTATACTACGTATAAATTGGAAAGCAATAAGGTCACACAGTCTTATAGCAAAATGATGCTATGGATCAGCTGGGAGGACCACGTGTCCAAACAAAGAGTGCTAAGGGCTACTGAAGGAGACACCTGCAACCTCATATAAAATGTAGAAGAACGAAATGGGTAGGGTATTTATTAAGGCGCCGATTCCACCGACCGGCTAGGGCTAAATACAAAAACGGTGACGTGGTAGCAGACATTCAAGACTTAGGCGGGGTCTCAACCGACCTCGCATAGCAGAATGCAAATGACATTGACGGAAATTTGAATTTTCCTTTTTAAAGAAATCAATTAAAATGATTGTACTTAACATATCCCATGACGCCATTTTTTAATTTTAGTTTGCTTGTGATCTTACTGTATGATCATTGATCAATTTTAACTATGGCATAGAGTAAAACAAACATTTCCGTCAATGTCATTTGCATTCTGCAATGCGAGGTCGGTGGAAACCCCGCCTAAGTCTTGAATGTCTGCTACCACGTCACCGTTTTTGTATTTAGCCCTAGCCGGTCTGTGGAATCCCCGCCTAAGACACGAAAGTCTGGTACATACCATCATTGAGGGCACAGTGGAAGGAACCAATAGAAGAGGGCGGCCGAAGAAGAAATTCATGAAGCAACTGAAGGAGAACGCAAAGCTCGAAGACCAAGACCTGAAGAAGAAGAAGATGCAGGACCAAGAGAGTTGGAGGAGGATGAGGAGGGAGTTGCTGCTAACCAATCGTTAAGATTGTGACCTCAGAAAAACAGTCCTGGCAAGAATTTAATACCATATTTATTATAAAACAATGCTGAGTTAATCCTACAATACTGATGTATACGGTGCTAGCTATCGTATATGTACATCAAAATATGACTGTTGTTCGTATAACACTTGCAATGCATGCCTCAGCCATATTAACCTAATTTTTCTGCTGTGACGTTTGGCTCAACTCAGCGTAGTTTAACTATAGCATATTTTTTGAAGCGTTAACAAACAATTGATTGAGCCGCAGACAGTAATAGGCTACTTGCCAATTTTTGAAACCCTATTTTAATGCAATTTAGTAGATTTATTTTATACCACTTAGTAGAACATATTGTATTATATATTGTCAATTTCAGTTTGATAGCTTAAAAGGAAGTCACGTGACTGCATAATGTGACGTAATTTGTTAGGTGGTGGTAAGATAAGATAAGTTACTGTTTATTTGAAGGTATTCGAAGAATACATAGAAATCGTTGCGTACAATATAAATAATACAAAATAATCACTATACAAAATAATGAGGCACCGGTACTTTGTATACGTCGCGCGAAAGTTATAATAATAATAATAATAAACGTCTTATATTTACGGGGCGAGACTTAAGACTAGGTAGAAAGTCTTTTTCTGCCTAACCCACGTCCAAAAACATTACAATTTCCAAAATACATACGCTTAACTTAAACAATGTTATGTTCCAACTATGGTTTAGTAGCCAGACGGAATTTTTTTCCATTTACATCAAGTTTCGAACCTAGACCTTCCACGTCCACGTCCACGTCCACGTCTCTACTAACTGTGCTTAACCTTAAAATAAAATCTTTAAGAAACATCTAAACTTAAATTCCCAAACAGCAAGGACGATTCGCAGCATTGCAGATACACCGCCTGACCTTACGCATTTCACGTCCACCATATTGTCTAACCCTGTCGTCTGCTTGGAGCTTAAAGCAACAAATAATATACCCCCAACATTTTCTCCTTCCCCGATGTACCTAAAAAAATTGCATACACTTATTCATGGTCCATGGAGCAAAAAAAAAAAAAAAACAGAGTTGGTTAAATACCTCGTCAGCAGCTTCGGCGTTAGTTTCCTCAACAGGCCAATCCAATTGGAGTGGCGTGGTGGCCATGGCATCACACCATGGCTCCGAGTCATTTACCTACTTCTACGCATGACGTTCACGGTGTTTAACAACAGGCCACATCACTAAAAACAATTAAAACTAACACTAAAACACTAAAAAAATCACCATCTGTTAAAAAAACACTTTTTAAAAGTCACCAACATCGTCACCTGATACTTCGGGGAAACCCGTCAGCAGTCGCGAATTCCCGGCTATGCTGAAGTCTGCTGGATATTGATTTGCTTTGGGTTTGTGGTTGGGGGTTGGTACCGGCAGAGGGCAGTGGAGTTGTTTTTGGGGGTTAGTTCTGAAGGTTGCCGCACGTGGAGGGTGTGTTTGCTGAAGGACTACTTTCAATGTCTATGACCTTAAGTATTATGTGTTAGAGGGGGTTGATTTGCTGACGCTCTTCGGGGGACAATTCACCTATCTAACCGATAACACTTTTACAGCCAGAGTGAAAATTACAAGAGAAAAGCGGACAAAAAAAATTCCTGATGAAGCAGTAGCATCCGGGATGATAGGTCGAGGTGATAGCGTACTTCCAAACGTTTCGTCAACATCTGCGGTCGACATCTTCAGTGGCCACTGTGTAGACTTCAAAGATTGTAACTCGGAGGCTCAGCAGGAGTTCATCCTGTCGATTTCTGCTGCTTCATCGTGTAGAGTAGTAGTACGGACTCTGACTTTCACCTGAAAGGTTGTTGGTTCGAGTCCAACACTTTCCTACATTTTCTGGCCATGCTTCGGGGGGCATGTAAAGCAGGTGGTCCCGGCCCTTCCTAGTTGAGTGTAAGAGAGGGCATTATAGCCCTAACTCCGCTAGGTTGGCTTAGTAATAGAACAAAAATAGTCAATATTTATTTATTTATTAATATTTATCGCATATATTATAAAATAATGCCCTCCATATCGTGGCCCAATGTCCAATGCCAACGACCTTATGGATTTCGGACATTATTTACATTGTCTCTGTATGAACTTTTTGCCATTATATGATAAGTACTAACGCAAAAAATATCGAAGTCTTACACATTGCAGCATAGCAGAACGGATACCTGGACCCGGTCAAAAACTCTGTACTTAGCTTGTGCAGCCTACACTTATCACTGGGTTTCCCCGCCAAATTGCGTACTTCTCTTGTGCAGGCTACACTATAGCAGCCATATTGATAACGGTCTCCAGCCCCGGGATGGGTTAAACAGAAGAAGACTTACTAAATAAATAAATAAATAAATGTATTGCCTTTTTTCAATATTACATATACAAAGTGAGAATATAATAAAGTAGGGGTGGCCCAAAGGATTACTAGTCTTAAGGCTGAGTGTTCAAAACGTTTTGTAAACAAGAAATTATCATACTTTTTGGACGAAATTAATTAATTGCTCGTTCCACAGCCACAAAGATATGAAAGGGAACAGATGAAAATTTTTTAAAAAATACGAGCTTTCTGTGAAAACTGTCTATTTCCCTTACAGATTTACAACTGTGCTACAAAATGGGTTTAAGGCTATTTATCCAATTTTTTTAAGGTAATAATATTTCAGTTCAGAAAATATAAACTTCCTGCGATAACTTGGATTTTTTATGAGTTTTTTATCTGTTCACTTTGTTATCTTTGTATCTCCGGAATGACCAATAAATTATTTCCGTCAAAAAATCAAAAAAATTTCTTGTTTACAAAACATTTTGAACACTTAGCCTTAAGTCCCGTTCTGTAAATATACGATGTTTATTATTATTATTTTTCTTATGATTAAGAGGATATGCTACGTAGAAAAATAGCACCCCAAAATTTGTTGTTTTTATTGACATTTTATTTTTTATTTAATTAACAAAGCAAGTCATTAAAAATTTGGCTCATGGAAGTTGTAGAAGATTGCTTCATGCATCATGTAATAGGAAATATTAAATTTTTGGTACCTTAGTTCTTTCATAAATACCAGAACGGACTAAAATTATGCGTATTCTGGGATTTTCGGAAGAACTACAAAACCGAAAAGTTATAAAATACCCGATTATATTTTGCACGAAGTAGTCTTCTACAACATCCATGAGTCAAATCTTTAATGACTTGCTTTGTTAATTCAATAAAAAATAAAAATTCCATAAAAACAACAAATTTTGGGGTGCTCATTTTCTACGTAGCATGTCCTCTTAATAAGACAGCAAAAAGCAAGCATACACTAGCGCATCGACCCTGAAGACAGGCACAAGAAACATTTACAATAAAAATTCTTCTACATGTCACACAACGAACAAAAAATCAATTGAGCCTTTGTTTATGAACAACAAAAAGCATAAAAAAAAGTGTCAACTCACAAACTGACATTTTGTGTCGAAAAAAGGGGACTTAGGCCGGGAGCCGCTGGAACTAAGGGGTCGGTTGTGTCAATTTTCATTAGGGATCTGTCTATAAGAATTAGGCGGCCACTGTCCGAGCGAGCGGGGGGGGGGGGGGGGGGCAGCAGGGGGAAACTTACCCCTTCAGAGCATCCCCTGCGTTTTCCGCCATTTCTCTTATTGGAGCTCCAATTTCGATGTGATCGATGCTGGAAAGCCTATAGTAGGAATTTCTCTTCATCTCCCACATTTGTCTTAGTTTTTTTTTTCTTATTTGTGGGCTATTCCTTTCTCTGAGACTCGTTGGCGCTTTTAAGGTATATGACCGGTCATAGTTCTAAAAAGAATTATTTGAAAATATCGTATTACAGTTACGTATAGATAAATGATAACCCTAATATTAATTCACTAAGGCCACTGGGCGTTTTTTTTTATATATCAGAACATGTAGAGTAGTGGTACGGACTCTGACTTTCACCCGAAAGGTTGTTGGTTCGAGTTCAATTGCTGCATTTCCTGGCCATGCTTCGGAGGGCATGTAAAGCAGGCGGTCCTCGGTCTTCCTATTTGAGTGTAAGAGAGGCTTTATAGTCCTAACTCCGCTAGGTTGGCTTAGTAATGGAACAAAAAGTCATTATTTATTTATTCACAAAACAACACATATGGGGTATCTACACTTTCCATAAAGCCCCAGGAATTCGTCAAACATACTCATGCCCTCTTTTTGAAGGCTTCAGATTTCATTGAATGGTTGTAATCGCTGTTCGCACAGTCTTCTACTATTTTATGTTGATCGACATCGTTTTAAGGCTGCTCAATTTTGGAAAACCCACTATAATTTGGACTCTCGAGAACAGAGCCTGTTCAATACTTCTGCAAACATGGTAGTGTGCACAGCGTTGGCAGATGACCATGGTGGGGCATGATAACGCGCTGAGACTACCAGTCAGTCTATGGAGTGGTTGGCAATGAGAAAGCGGACGAACTAGCTCGTGCTGGCTCAGCAGCTTTTCCAGTTGGTCCGGAGCCTATTCTCCCGGTCCCATGGAGGGTTATCCTTAACCAGGGGAACTGGGCATGAGGGACAAGTGGAGCTCAGTGTGGTCCAGTGCAAGCGAAATGCTTCACTCCAAGGCATGTTTGCTCGGACCGGAGGAGCGGCTAAAACGAGATGTCATCTCCAGCAGCCGACGAGCAGTACGCGCTGCTGCTGCTATGCTGACGGGGCACGGCCCCTTCCGGGTTCACCTTGCTCGCGTAGGTGTACAGGTTCCCACGCAGGATTGCCGCTTCTGCGAGATTGGCGCTGAGACCGGGTGGCACGTGCTGATGGACTGCCTGGCTGTCTGGCGAGAACGTCTTTCCTCGGTCGGTTTTGCTTTGGGAGGACTACAGGCAGGGAAACAGCTTCGCCCAAAGGAGGCGGCGCTCTTCGCGACCGCAATCGGGTTGTACGAGTGAGCAGGATGGGGCGTGTGTCCTATGGGCCCTCACCGTGGCCTGGGACTTTGCCAAAAATCTACTACTACTACCAGTCAGTCGAAGTGAGTGTCGGGTTCTGGTTGCCTCCGAATTAATCGCGTGACTTTACTATGTTCCCCAAGTGGTTCGGAATTCACTATAATCAGGAGGTCCACCCTGTCAGTCAACTCCCATCGCAACTTCCCTGACGTGATGGAGTTTGGGCTAGGGTGCCTCAAGGTAATAAACAGAATAACTCCCCAGGGTAGCTTAAAGAAGATATGCTGAAAACAGTCGTTTGAAAACAATCAAACTATACATGTAGGAAAATAAAAGCATACGTGGACGTATGAAACAGGGTACAAATCAGCTCGCTGCAAGTCTGGAGAAAAAAATTTAGCCATTGTAGGACTCACGACCCACGACCACAGACCCACGAACCAAAAACCTACAAATCAAAGTCTTTAACTCCTCATACACTACATGCTATAAACAATAAGACGCAGTAAATAAAAGCACACTTGGGCGTACATGCAACAGAAATATAGTAGCCTATACCAAGGTACAAACAGCCCGCTGCAAGTCTGTAGAAAAAAATCTAGCCACTGCAGGACTCGAACCAACGAATCAAAAGCCTACAAGCCTTTCACACTACACTACATGTTATAAATAATAAAGCGCAGTGAATAAAAGAACACGTGGGCGTATGAAACAGGAATAAAGTACAAGCACCTGTCCGTAACTGCGTAGAAAAAATGTAGCCACTGCTGGACTCGAACCCAAAGCCTACAAGTAGTCAAAGTCTTTAACTCTATAAACAACTGCTATAAATTATAAAACGCAGTAAATAAAAGCACAAGTGGGGTTATGAAACAGGGATTAAGTACCAAGGTACAAACAGCCCGCTGCAAGTCTGTAGAAAAAAATCTAGCCACTGCAGAACTCGAACCCACGAACCAAAAGCCTACAAGTCAAAGTCTTTAACTCTACACTACATGCTATAAACAATAAAGCGCAGTAAATAAAAGCACACGTGGGCGTATGAAACAGGAATAAAGTACAAACAGCTGGCCGCAAGTGCGTAGAAAAAAATCCGAAAATATGACTTGGAACGCTCTGCAGAGGAAACAATTAGCTGGGCTATAAAGCACAAGAAGAGCTAGCGAGACAGCGGAAAGAATTAAAAATACGGAGACGAGAATTAAAAATACGAGATGTAAGATTTCGATGCCTCCGGGTATATTGCGACACTTTCGACTTTGCATCATATTGTCAACAGAGTTTTTGTCTGAGATTTTTTTTACCCCGTCGAATTGTTTTCTGTTTTTGGTTCGCCCTGCGGGCCTAATGCAATTTTTTTGAAGGACTTTTTATAGACTTAGGCCTACTTATGGTGGCCCATAGGTCCCTTGTCCAATGCCAACGACCCCATGGATTTCGGGCATTATTTGTATTGTTTCCGTATGGATTTTGGGCCATTGGCAATCAGGGATACGTTCTCAATGTCAATCTACACCGGCTGCAAGCGATAATGGACAAGCTGAGACAAGCTTACCATTGACAATGAAATAGATGAAATTATGACTTAACCAAGTACAGATACGAGTACTGCGGGCCGTATGCCGTTTAGGTATAACTTCACCTGGGGTTAAATATGTAAGCATGATTATTTTAAAATGGAAAGTAATATTTTAAATTGTTTTGTTTACATTTTTAAACCCCAAAATTAGTTAATATTAAAATGATCAACAGATGACTCACAGTGGTGTTGACTTGTAAGGGGCACGGGTGCTCGAGTACCCCCAACGTTCTGGTGATGGGGGCTGCGCACCCCCAAAAGATCTTCTTCCAATGCCTCTTCTATCAAAGATTGGCGATCATCGTGGCAATTGTAGTCATGCTGACTATACTAGTGAATTGTATTGTAGTGGCTTCCCGTCGCCTTCTGCATCCTTATGCCATTGATTCTTCATTGAGTTCCTCTGCATTTGGTGTCAGTTTCCCAACCCCAGGACAAAAGAGTGCCCTGTACAGACTGACATAAACAAATTTGGCGGCGGTCAAACAACTGTCGCAGCGCTTAGCTAGGAATAACTGGATAACACAGACACTGTGAAGACCCTTAATGAACTAAGGTTCTTGACCAGCAGCGAGAGGGTGCCCCAGAACCGCATCGACCGTGTCACAAATTACAATGGAATAAAAATAGCCACCCGAAAGGTGTTGTACGGGGGGTGGGTGCACTGACACCGTCCAGTTCCTGGGGTTGAATTCAACCAGACTGGTGAGAGGAACAGCTAGTTCAAGGCCGTAGCCTGAGGGGGTCCAGGGGGTTCGGACCCCCGCCCAAAACATTTGCAGCGTACACTGGAGTTTTAAATATATTTAGGTGACCTCACTTCCGGTGACGTCAGATGGCCCGAAAAAATTTCTGAGCGAGATGCAAAATTTTCAGACAGAATTTTGACAAATAGCTGCAATGCCAACGGTGTTTCAAGCTGCGGCAAACTTGGTAGTGTGCACAGCGTTGGCAGGGGAACATGGTGGTACATGATATCGCGCTTATTTAAGTATAGGTACGTATCGAGTCCTGGTCACCTCCGATTTAATCGTGTGACTTTATCATGTTCCCCAAGTGGTTCGGAATCCACTATAATCAGGAGGTCCACACTGTCAGTCAACTCCCCTTTCCCCCGAGGGTGCCTCAGGTTAACAAACAGACTCACTCCCCCGCCAGGCTGACAAGGTTGCTTAAAGCAGAAATGCTGAAAGCAGGCGTTGGAAACAACAACAACAACACAAATAGCTGCAATTCGAAGACCAAGAAGAAGCAAGGACACAAGGTATGCCGATGGCATGAGTCATATTACTTACTAAGATTTACATTATAATGTCTAAATTAAAATAAATCCCATCCGAAGTCAACAATGGCGCATTAGATGCAATGCAATGCGGCTTGCATGTCCAAAATATGAGAAAATACTCAAATTATCAGTTTTGATAAATTATGAAGAACCAGTAGAATCCGGGCTGATGGGTCGTGGGCGATATGAAAGTTGACTTTAAACGTTTCGTCAACAGCTGCTGTCGACATCTTCAGTGGCACTGCATAGACTTCAAAGGTACAACCATCAGCCCGGATTCTACTGGTTCTTCATCTGACGCCGGCCGTAAAAGCCTTTGCAGTTCCTCTTCTCGAGTTGCAAACTAGGGATTGGTTTGCAGAGAATGCTGTATTCTTCTCCTCCACTCTTGTCAGTTACAATACTCAAATTATTACAGTTTTGATAAAAATGTCTCCAGCTAACTTGCTACTTTCACTAGAGTTATTCAGTTAAAATCGCCGAAAATTGTGCAATTACCCTCAAACCGCCGATAACCAGTTCTCCGAATACACTGTAAATATACGGTTCTAAGGGGCTTATCATGCCATGCCCTTCGTAAATAAATTAATTCTAAATGTATTCCGGTACGGAAATAAATTTTTTAGACCTTTAGTAGCTTTTCGTAATAGGTAAGGCTGTTTAAATAGACATTTGGATGTCTGGCGCCGATGTTTTTCAATGGGGGTAGGAAAGGTTGGTTGAAGGCCGTACCCAAGGGAGTAAATCGGAGTACCTTTTTTTGTATAAAGTCGGTTTTCATAGGAAATAACAAAAGTAGCAGTTAAATTAGAAGACATGCTCCTCTAAATTTCGGTATATGACAAGTGGCCTTCACCGACAACAATTGGTCACAATTCTTGAACTCCTTCCACCATCACATTAATAGTTTTTTGTACAAATCAAATTCAATAATTGGCGGCAATGTGTGTTTGAAAGATATCATGTATTAAAATTCCTCAGTCAAATTTTTTCTGTTTGTCTGGGTATTTTTGACCCTACGCGATATTACACACTTGAATTGAATATTGCTTCAAAATTTATCCAATAAATATGGGTCTACGAAAAACGGGAAAGTGCTATACCTAAATTCACATTCAAATTCACGTTTCTTTCTTCAATTTTATTTGTGTATTTTAAATATTGTAAACAAATTTTGGGTTAATTGTAAGAGTGGCCGAAAGGCCCAAAATTTGCCCATATGGAAAATAATGACAATTTTCTTTCGTTCTTTCATTTTTTTTGTCAGGGAAATGTTTGTTATTAATGTAAAAAAATAAATTTTATAACTGCAAAGGCTTTCACGGCCGGAGTCGAATGAGGAACCAGTAGAATCCGGGCTTCTACAGTCGGAGAAGTCTGCAATCGCTGAGCATGTTCTAACACAAACCGGTCACATAATACAATTTTAAGATGCTACAGTACTTTCTACAACTTCTTCATACCACCCTCGGTTACACAGAGAGGCTATAGAGATCCACAAGCACCCGCATAACTTCAATAGGAAAGAAGAAGGATTAAAGGTCAATAGAAATTGGTATCCAGCCTTAAAGAAGACTACAGCAAAGAAACTGGTGTCATCATCCGAAAATCAGGTTGAGGTAGTAGGGAGCCAATCAGGAGCGAGGATGACCCCGCCTCCACCCCCCACCACCCCGCATCTTAGTATACATTTCAGAGCACAACCTCCTGCCCTCACAGTCGCTGCTGAGCTTCCGAGATACAATCTTAGAAGTCTACGCAGTTCCACTGAAGATGTCGACCGCAGATGTTGACGAAACGTTTGGAAGTTCACTTTCACTTCGACCACGGCCCATCAGCCCGGATTCTACTGGTTCCTCAAATAAATTTTAAACCAAAATAGGTTAGCTGGTAGAGTATCCTTTCGGGGCTAAAGCTCGCCTAATATAAAGACTTTTTTCATTTCACTCATTCATTCATTTCATGCATTTCATTTCATTCATTTCATTTCATTCATTTCATTCATTTCATTCATTTCATTCATTTCATCCATTTCATTTCATTCATTTCATTCATTTCATTCATTTCATTCATTTCATTCATTTCATTCATTTCATTTCATGCATTTCATGCATTTCATTTCATGCGTTTCATTTCATTCATTTCATTTCGTGTCAAATTGTATGCTTCAACATAAACATTTCAATCTCCAATTGAATAATTATTAGAGTAATCATTATATAATCTTCATTAGAAGAGGTATTTAAAGATGAAGAAGACGCAGGTTTTGGATATCTTTCCTGGTGCTTAGTATTAGATCCCAGGATCTTATGTTTTTATTTTTATTTATTGAGGGCGTTTTTCGCTTAGCCGGTTATTCCACTTGTCAATTTTTCGTCAATAATTGATGAGATTTTTTCTTTACTCTATGTCATTGTCCATTTTCTGCAAGTTAAAATTGATCGATATTCATTGAGTAAAATCACGCTTTGCAAGCAATAACAAACTAAAATTAAACAATGGCGTCGTTTGGATATGATAAATAATTTTAATTAATTTATTGAGAATAAACAAATTATTTCATAATTTTAATCATACAATTTCTTGTAGATTATAAAATTAAAAGAAGGACAATTATTGGAAAAAAATTGAGAAAAAAAAAATCATCAATTATTGAAGACAATTGGAATGAGGTGTAAAAATATAAATGCAACGTTGATCATTTTCCGTCAATGACATTATCAAAATTGAAGAAAAATTGACAAGTGGAATAACAGCCTTTTAATAATTTAATAACAGCCGGCTGCTTATTTCACATGCTATTGATGCCTACTGCTACTGTGCTACTCCTTACAAAAGCCATTTGAAAATAATATTGCCTGTTTAATTGGTGGGGGGGGAATCGGGGGAATCGATGTAAATTTAAAAAGTAGGTCAACGCAATTTAAAAAAAAAAAAAATTACGATTAGACGAAAATACTAAGGTATAGGCAACATGTGAGCGAAGGAATGTATTGTATCTGGTACAGGCAGTTGTATATCATTTTGCACGCAACTTATTTTTATATCTGTTTTAAAATATTGCATTGTTGATACAAAATCAGGACATGTACTATAGAGTAGTAACTCTAGCTTTCACCCACATGGTTGTTGGTTCGAGTCCCACACTTGCTACATTTTCTGGCCATCCTTCGGAGGGCATGTAAAGCAGGCGGTCCCGGGTCTTACTAGTTGTTTGTAAGAGAGAGATTTATAGCCCTAACTCCGGTTGGCTTAGTAATCGAACAAAAAGTCATTGATTATTTATTTACATATTGAAGTTCTTGGTTGTATCGATCCCTTCAGTGGATGTGTTTTTCCTTTAAGCTTAGGAAGAGATTTCAATATTTTAATTATTATTATTATCTTTATTAGTATATTTTTATTATTATTTTTATTATTATTTTTATTATTATTTTTGTTATAGCAGTGCCACTGCTCTAAGAACGCTCGATAAAAGGAAACTTGAGCTTGATAATTCCTTATGTATTAAATTTTTTTTCAATATATTGTACTTGGTCGGGGGTTACTGGGCAAGGAAAAAGTGATTATTATTGTTATATTATTAACAAGAAATGGCTATGGTTTTTTTTTCAGAAATTAATTAATTTCTCGTTTCACAGCCGCAGAGTTATGAGAGTGGTCAGATGAAAAATTAACTAAAAAATTAAAGCTTTCAGAGAAAATATACAATTTCTCACCTGAAATAGTGAAATATTATTACTTCTGAAAAACACGATGAAGCGCGACGAAGGGCATTAAACATAAGTTGTAAATCAGTCATCCAGTCGAAGAAAGAAACTGCTTTTTGAGAAAGCTTGAATGTTTTATGAATTTTTCACCTGATCACTTTGCGGCTGTGGAACGGGCAATTAATTAATTTCATCAACAAAATAATTTGAAATCTGTCCCTTTAGGGCTGGAGGGGGGTGGGGTGCCCGGTGCCCCATTGGGGATTCCCTTCTCCCTTTATATTGTAGAACAATTTGTAACTAAGAATTTTAAATGTTTCCGACAATTTTTATTGCAGCATAATTCATAAATCCTGTAAAAATAGTATTTTTAGTTATAACACGTAGTGGCGGTTCTCCGATTAAAAATGCCCTTAAAAATTTGCAGTGGTAATCATTTAATTACATATATACAGTATATTTTTCAAAATTATTTATTTATTTCTTATTATTATTTTTTATTTAATTCCATCATATTCTGAAACTAGAAAGGGTTATAATTACAATATTATGGCGTAATATGTGTTTGAAATAAAATCAGTGTCAGCAGTCTAATACTATTTAATATGTAATTGAGTAAACCCGTAAGTATTCCTTCAAATTCTGAACCTGATACAGGCAGCCCCTGATAATATTTTTTTTTAAAAAACATAGGCACGACAAGCACAACATAACATCAAGAGCAATCTAAGTAAAACCTTAGTCCCTTTTACAGCAGCAATCCAAAACAGCAAATAACACACACATTATATATATAATAGTTTCGCAAAACGACATGAAATAAGAGCAGAAAAAATCTATAATGAATTTACTCCGTTCGTCCAATAAGAAAACAGCGAGATGGAAAGAGAGAAGGAAAGGGTTAAACAGGCCCCCAATATATCAGGCCTGACGATCTGTACCGCCGCGCGGGGCGAAGTAAAACGGGACAGCTCATGGGGAAAGCATATGAGTGACATGGCCGGGAGGGGTAAGCCGGGGTAACTCTGTCTCTCTCGCCCGCGTACTGAGGTCCATTAGAGTTCTATACATGAGGGAACGGACGTTTGAAAAATAGTTTCCCGCCAAATCATGTGTATTTGAATTTCATGATGCCACTTGGCCAGGAGGGGTAAACCGGGGTAACTCTCTAACTCACGCCCGCGTACTGAGGTCCATTCGAGTTATTTATATGGGAGCGAGCGGATGATTGAAAAATAGTTTCCCGCCAAATAGTGTGTATTTGAATTTCATGATGTCACTTGGCCAGGAGGGGTAAACCGGGGTAACTCATGCCCGCGTACTGAGGTCCATTCGAGTTATTTATTTGGGAGTGAGCGAATGATTGCAAAATAGATTCAACTGATTCTTCATTTAACTCCATTTCTCTCACCCGTGTAGGCTACAATTTATTTCACTTCTGTTCAAGAGAGATCAGGCAATTGCAAATTAGTTTCCTCTTCCCACTAAAAGGAGCGTTCCGAGTATATATATATATATATATATATATATATGAATATAAAGTAGTGAAGTCATAGTCACATGGCCGGGAGGGGTAAGTCGGGGTAACTCTGACATTCATCCACACACTGAAGCTCATTAGAGTTCTTTGTATATATAATTCTGCATGTAATAATCCAAGGGAAGATAGAACTGATAGAAGAACAGAGGACTCCCGGCAGAAGAAGAACATCCTAACTCAAAAACCTGAGGCAGTGGTTTTGGCACAACTTCACTGTTCAGAGCAGCAGTCCTCAAGGTCCAAATTGCCAAGATGATCGCGAATCTTCGATAGAAATTCAAAGAAGAAGACCGGGTCTGTGAGAGGTTCACTATGGAAGTAAGCTTAATTTAAAATTTAGATTATTAGCCTTATTAGATCAAGCTAATCACAAAGAATTGATACTTCAGTCGTATCAACCGATTCTAAATAATCGATAATCGAAAAGTAAAACTAAGTTATGCTTTTCAATGGTACAATGTCTGACTCTGTTTTATAAAATAATCGCACTATCTTAATCAGTAAAAAATAAAATTAGCCTAATTTATTAACTTTTGAAAACACTGATGAGTCTGATTGTTCCAAAAAATGTCAATTGGCCACTGCTAAATTACTATCCACATAATGTACCAACATACGAACACTCCTTTTTTGGCGCGAAAACTATTTTAGAAATGTCCGCTCTCTCTTCTCCATAGACCTCTAGGTCCGTTATATGCCCCGTTCCTCAGGGGGACGACCGTAAAGCACGGCAAAGGCAATAATAAAAGTTCAAGTACAAAATCGATATGAGAGGGCGAGGGCTTTCGTACTGCCGTACTGACGATTGCGAGGGGGTAAAAACGGGGGGGGGGGAGGGGCAAAACGCGCGGGGGAGGGGGTGGGTAGGAAAGGGAGAGTCGTTGTTTGCGAGTTTAGTTTTCTCCTAGTTCTGTACATTCCAAAAGGGCTCGGCCGCGTTTTCGAAATCAACGCGATTGTAGTATACTATGAGTTCTCTCGACGGCTGCTGTTAAGGCTCCCTTGAGGCTCTGGATTCTTTGGTTTTAAAAAAGGGTAAGTCAGTTAAAGTGTCGCCTTTTTTTTTGAGTCAGCTGTGCTGATTTATATGGATCCGTGGCGCTTAGCCCTCGTGGCCTATTTCCCTTCTTTTTTATACTTCTTATCTTCTTTTCACTTTCAATTTCTTTTTGGGTTTATTATTTTTTTAATTTTTATCTTTTTTACGTTTCGTAGGGGAGGGGTAGATTTTGTATAATGTTATAATTTTGGAGGGAATTGTGTTTGTTATGATTTTTTCTTCAGTTCTTATGAAATGTTTGTGAGAGTTTGTCTTATCATTAAAGTTGGATTCTATATGTTGATGGAGGAATATTGTTAAAAGGTTAAACTATTGATGATAGTATAAGGCTTAATAAGAATGTTTGTAGGATTAAGGTTAATCCAAGAGAAAGGGGGGTTTAATAAAATAAAATAAATATACATAAAGTTATAGTTAGAAATAGGTAAATAAATTGTAAAGTAAATAAATTAAATAACTTTGAATGCATTTCTTTCCTAATTTTTACTTTGTGGGTACTACTGTATATTTTACTGTAATCTTAACGTGGGATTAAAAATGTAAGCTAGATAATTTTAGAATGGAAAATTCAGTTCAAAATTGTGTTGTTTAAATTTTTAACCCGAAGATTAAGTTAACACTATACTAAAATAACAAACCTGCAGAGGCTGGGTAAGGAAGAATATTAATCGAAATGAAAAATAAGCGAAATAAATTTTTAATTGAAATTCTTTTTCATTTATTTCATTTTTATTTATATTTCTATACTTTCTCTGATGTTTTACACAGATATGTGAGTGCCCATTTCATTTACTAATTTAATATTGTAACTTAGTTAACCACTTTGATATTGGAGAAGGATAAGGGAATACCTCAATTGTAATTACTAAAAAATAAATACTATGGCCCAATCTAGACCTGAGGACTGATGAAGGATCCTCAACACTACTTGGGATGTTGTGCTCAGCAATATGCCCGGCATTTTAATATCTAGCTACGTTATTTACTAGTTATACTACACTATAGGAGGGCATGTAAAGCAGGCGGTCCCGGGTCTTCCTAGTTGAGTGTATAAGAGAGGGCTTTATATTCCTAACTCCGCTAGGTTGGCTTAGTAATAGAACAAAAAAGTCCTTATTTATTTACTATACCTGTGAATTAAAGCAGACTCCTAGCAATAACCGCCTGACAATTGAAATCCGCAGTAAACGAAGTTATCCCGTGCTTTGGGGTAGGGTAAATCACAGATGATGAGTTTTCAACCGGTACTGTAAGTTGTTTCTTATTATTCAGAAATTCCGTGTCTGTATGTAGTAGGTTATGCTTGGTAACAGGCCCACGTATTCATATTTTTACCAAAATAACATTCTGAGATCTTTTTTGCCACACGTGATTTTAATTATTTTTTTGTAAAATAACAGCACGGAGCTGAGCTGACGGAAGGTATTACATAATTGACTGCGTAACAATTGAACCAAAAATGTATGAACAAAGTACTTATGTGGGCACTATACAATAACTATTCATTGGATCGATGTACCCACATGCTCTACTTCGTATACAATCCGTTCATTGCCAATGAAAATAAAAGACGATATGTCTATATATCGTACATCTATAGCCTACTCTTTCCAGTGGCGTCCCCAACTTTTTATTTGAAGGACGTCATGGGCGAAATTGGCGCCCTTGGCTAACAAAGTTAGACCGGTTTACGGTAGCCTATTTTTATTACCTACATTTTTGTAAACGATTTATATTTATTTTTGTTAAATTTGTCCCATTTTGGCGCCCTTCCGGACGCTTTAAGGGGGGTCATGACCCCGTGACTCCCTCCGTGGATCCGCCACTGACTGATATATACCACGGCCTATCAGTCTGGATTCTACGTTATATAGAAAAAATTAAATTACTCGTACATTCGTGGTATTTCCTTTTAATAAACAAACAAAAACTTATAGTGTTTTATCCAAACTTGTTATAACAACTAGAATTAGTACAACCCAAATAGTCATTTAAAAATTAACTTTGTACGCAACTTGTTAGTGTTAGTACAAAACCATGAGCGCTTTCGGCAAGAAGAACTTCAATCTACAGAGGGGAAACCCACAAGCACAGTTACACCTTATCAGCGATTTGAGACTTGCTCAGTGCGAAGAGAAGATGCAAATGTTCAATGCGCACTTAGGGTTTTGTATAGCGTATTTCTTAGACAAGTTCATTTTTTAACGATTATTTGCTGTTTTACTAATTCTACTGTTATTTTAACAAGTTTTAAGAAAACAGTGTTTTTTGTTTGTTTATAAAATAAATAGATAAATCCATTACAAAGCCATCAAGGGCTGTATAAATCCTTCTCTTACACTAAGCTATTGGAAGGCCCGGGACCGCCTGCTTTACATGTCCTCTGAAGCATGGCCAGAAAATGTAGCAAGAGTGGGACTCGAACCAACAACCTTTCGGGTGAAAGTCGGAGTCTGTACCACTACTCTACATATCCTGACAATATGATGGGATTCGACGGTATCATCAAAAAATTTTAAATGTTAAAAGTACCAAGGCCAGATATATGTTTTAATACGTTGACGCAATCTTACATTAAATTCTAATCTAAATCACGAAGAAACCGGTGGGTTGTTACATATTATACCTAACCAATACAGCTTCGATAAATCATTGTCCAAGTTTAACATCATTTCGCGCAAAAAGTCTTAGCTAGAGGCCGCGTTTAAATGGAAGAGGTGCTGCGAAAATCTCGTAAATATTAATTAAAAATTGTCCTGTTTTTTATTATTCTTCAGCGGTGGACCACAGTTTAAGATAATTGGCTGCACGATTGGATTTGTGTTGTAATGTTTGGTTTCTTAGAGTTTTATTTGTGGGTACTTGTTTGCTGTGTTTCTTGATGGTTTATAGTGTATAGATTTGAGTGAGAATTTCTTTGATAGTAAAGCTAACAACTCCTCTGGGCGTTTTTTGTACAAAGTCGAATTTTACATGAAATATCTATTGAAGAGCAAAAAATTATCGCTACCTTAGAAGAAATGCTCCTTTACATTTTGATACATGGTATGTGGCCGTCACTAATACAGATTGGCCGCTGGTTTTGAGCTCCTTCCACCGGACGCACTCACCAATGGTTTATTGCACTACTCAAGTTCGAAAATTGTAGCCAATCGAAGGGACTGATGCAGCCCATTTGGGGCAATGGCGGATCCACAGGGGGGTCTGGGGGGTCATGACCCCCCCCCCCCCCCCGTAAATGAGTAAATTCATAAGATACCTAGTAAAAAAAGGGAATAAAACTCAACTTATCAACCAAAACAATTATCTTTTAAACTTACAAAAAACTTGTGACCCCCCCCCCCTAACTTTTCCACTGGTCCGCCCTTGATTTGGGGGGGGGGTGAAATTAAATTTATAATATAGCTAATTAATATGAGCAGCCTATACTGTGTATGCAAAAGGCGATTTGTCACAAAAAAATATTTTTCGAGTGGATGGTATCACAGGATTTGTCGCATTGACCACTTGCTTTAAGCTAGGACTATACGGACGCTGAAAACGCCGCGTTTTGAAGCGCTGTGTACGTCGCGCTGGAGGGGAATTGCGGGAATTTAAAAGGTCAGTTTTGAATTAAAACGCTATGGCCCAACGTGACGTTGAAATCGCCCGTATAGTCCTGTTCGGCGCTAGTTACGTCGCGTACGAGTTTACGCGTCCTCACGCGACGTTTTCAGCGCTCGTATAGTCTGCCGTATGGAAGTTCCACAGCCGCGGTCAACGAGCGTTGACGCGACGTTAGAATCGCGACGTTTTCAGCGCCCGTATAGTCCTAGCCTTATTTTAACGGCGCCTCCTCCCTCCCACGGGGTGGGTGGCACGGATCTTCATATTCCAGGCGATCCGGTCTTGGGTATCATCCGGCAAGAGACCGAGGGTCCCGAGAACTTCCCTTACTTTCGTTCCAAGGGTCAAAAAAAAATAAAAATAAAAACTCTAATGCGATCAGGGGCGTAAAATTGGGGTAGGGGGGGCACGGTCCAACTTGCCCCCCCCCTTTGCCCCCCAGCCTCGAGCATTGTAAGACGTAGTTCATACTTCATGGTCCCCTTTGCAGCAATATTAATGTTACCATTCCTGTTTTAGCGTTGTAAAATCTATAGCTATACTTTACAACTAAAAATGCGTAAAACCCTACTATTTTGCTCTTATATTTTCAATTTTTCCTTAAATCCTGCCTGATGACGTCATAAGGTCTACTTTTTTGCCCCCGCCATCATTCTAAAACTTTACGCCTCTGAATGCGATTCCTATATTATCAAAGAATATTATTATTATATTAATTAATTATTATTATATTAATATTATTATTATAATAAAAATAAGCGCTAGCTTGGGGATGCGGGATGGTATTATTATGTATTGTATGCTCCTTGTCCAGGGAATACTGGACAAGGAAAAGAAAGAAAGAAAGATTATTCGCATCCAAAAAATTCAATGAATGTATCCGAATTACCTCTTCAGTCGTCTCTGTAGGTAATACCTGTCGAGTTACGACAGGTCACCGATCGCATGTGTAGAGACTCGCACGAACAAGCTACCATTATGCCATCGAAGACCTTAATTTAAATGTTACATACCATAATAAATTATTGATACCTAAATGATTTTGGTGTGATTTTGGTTGCCAATTCCCTAAGGTCAGCTTCCTGTTCAATACAATTTAATTCGGACAAAAATCATAAAGACTCAATGTGACATGGTCGATCACACCCAAAAATTATAATAAGACTTTTAAATTAAAAAGCCCATCATATACAGAAAACAAAACACATGCACACAACACATGGCATACGGCCAAACTTCCAAATCCCATGCTAATGCATTGAATTAGCTATGACCCATACATAACGTCCGGTATAAGTACAGAAATATCATAAATCCGCCAGCCTACATGTCCCATAATTCTTAAAAACAATTCATAACCCCGAAACAAAGCACTTGACCCCTTTATACACGCAACTGTGAGCTTTTCTTACCGTATTAATAGCACAAATGTTATGCAAAGTAGTGGGGGCACAAAGGCGATAAGTGTATTGACCCATTATGTTGTTGACGCGTAGGAATTGGTAATATCATACGTACCGGGTTTTAGACTGTAAAGATGTCATTATTGATAGGCGATGTTGCATTCAAGGAGAGCTTCTCTCTGTTGCTGCTTTTGACTCTGTGGTTTTTGACTGAAAACAGTGCCGTAAGTAGGCTTTAAAGATTTAAACTCTTACGATTTACATCAGTGGTTCCCAACCAGTTATATACCCTTTATATACAGGGGTATACATATGTTTTTTTCAAGGTTAATCACGTGCAAACAATTAAATGAATGTATCCGATTGACCTCTTCAATCGCCTCTGTAGGTTAGTACCTGTGATGAGTTACGACACGTCTCCGATAGCATGGCGTGTAGAGACTCGCACAAGCACAAGCACGCTACCACCTTGCCATCAATGACGACCTTGTTAATAATAACGTCCTGAAGGAATTATGAACCTGCTTTGGATTTCGGACACAATTTACATTGTTTCCGAGAGAATTTTTGGTCATTGGAAAACTGTTTGTTTGTTTCTAACGCCTGCTTTCAGCATTTCTGCTTTTTAAGCAACCCTGTCAGCCTGGCGGGGGGAGTGAGTCTGTTTGTTAACTTGAGGCACCCTAAGGGCAGACTCTTTCACCTCGGGGAAAGGGGAGTTGACTGACAGGGTGGACCTCCTGATTATAGTTGATTCCGAACCACTTGGGAAACATGGTAAAGTCACACGATTAAATCGGAGGTGACCAGGACTCGACTTATACTGCCAAAGCGCGTAATCATGTCCCACCAGGTTCCCCTGCCAACGCTGTGCACACTACCAAGTTGCCGCAGTTTGAAACATTCTCTGCTCTAATGGAATCAACATGGTAAGGCCGTTGGCGGTCATTGGAAAACTGGTACAGATATGGTTTAAAAAAATATTTCCCAAAAATGGCTCGTACCATTAAAAAAAACCTAATCTAAAAACCTGTCTAATGCCAACAACCCCATGAATTTCGGACATAATTTACATTGTTTCCGAGAGAATTTTTGGTCATTGGAAAACTGTTATACGTCCCCGATGTCAACCCACACCGGCTACAAGACGTGGAGAAGCTAAGTCAAGCTTACCATTGACGCAATGTAACAGGCGAAAGCCTGACTTAACCAAGTACAGATACGAGTCAATTTATTACCTTACTTAACAAGATTCAAGAAACCAAAAAATATACAAAAAGTGATGTCAAAAGCAATAACACCCTACCGCATAGTACAATGCCACACCAGAAACTCATTTGCATTTTGGCTACCCCTGATTACTGTAACGTGGGGTGAGTGCAGCCTGCGGGGGAATTCAAGTTCGTCCAGTAAACCAAGAATAAGAGGCAATTGAAGGGGGAAATTCCTTATCGGTGTACAAAATCAAATTAAATTTATAAAACGGATACCGAGACACGTTGTAAGGATGTCTGAAGAACGCATGCCACGAAAAATGTACAAAGCAAGCATGACGGGAAGACGACTGCCAGGACGGCCAAGAAACCGCTGGAAGGACGAGTTAGAGAATGACCTTCGCGAGTTGGGAGTCTCCAGATGGTGGAGCGTTGTGCAAAACCGAGAAGAATGGAGGAGTGTTGTCGAGCAGGCCAAAGCCCACCAAGGGCTGTAGAGCCGGAAGAAGAAGAAGAAGAAGAAGATACCGAGACTGAAACCATGACTGAGAAATATCGGTCGGAGAGATAATAATGAGATGTCCCAAAGTAGAAGAAATGTTACGCCACATTTTGATGGACATTCCAGCCTGCGATAATATTTTTTGAATTTCTGGTGCCACCCTGAACATTTTTACAATGGCTGGAGGCGTAACGAGTGGCTTTAGAAATTCTAAATATACAGTATATATATATATATACATATATATAATTTTGGCGGGAGGCGAATGCCCCTTCTCTCCTATATAGAACCCATCTCCAGCTGTCACTAACACTATCTTTGGGCTATATGGGCTTAGGCGCATATTCCACCGACGTCAATAGTTCACTATTGACGTGTTTGACGTGGTAGCAGACATTAAAGACAGTGTAAAAATGTCTGCTACAAAGTCAATATCAGCAATATTTTGACTTACGCTCATCGCCGTCAGTGATGTATTGTCGGAAATTTATTTATTTTATCTTAAATGTACTTGTCAAATTTCTGGTCATTACACAATTATTATTATCAATTATTATTATTACACTGGTCGGTAGAGTTAGAGTTCTGCACAGGAGAGACGGAACATTGGCTTCCCGCCAATTTTTTTTTTAATTTCTGGTGCCACGTCTCCTATGGCGAGCCATTGCAGAAACGTTTCATGTGGCCCCAGGATTCAAATATTAAAAGTCCCATTTCTCATTATATAAATAATTCCAAGTACAGTTATTGAACTTAATTTCTACAATAAAAAAAACTGTGGCCAATTGGTGCTAATGACGGGCAAATATAGAAATATCAAAATAAATACAATATCGTGTATCACATCATATCAAAATGTAGAGGAGCATTTCTTCTACTTATGACAAGGCAGTACCAGACGTTGAACAAACAAAAACTTAGTGTTCTATTAAAATTTGTTAAAACAACTAAAAGTAGCAAAACCAAAATAATCGTTAAAAAATTAACTTTGTTTATGATACCCACTGGTGTAATAGTACAAAACTCTGAGCGCTTTCGGCAAGAACTGCCATCTACAATTTCACCTGGCCATTAGCACAGTTTCACCTTTTCAACGATTTGAGACTTAATATAATATACTATAATATTAATAATAAGTAATAAATAGTAATAAATAAGTCTTATATTTACGGGGCGAGAATTAACACTAGGAAGTCTTTTTCTGTCTAACCCACATAAAAAAACAATACAATTTCCAAACTACATAGTATTGTAGTATTGGGCTGCAAGAAAGCTGATGGCGGAAGCCTAATGCTATGGTGTAATTAAAAAATAAAAACTACATAGTCAACAAAACAACAAACGCTTAAATTAAATAATCTAATACTAAACGTAGACTATTTATAAAAAAACAACGCTACATTTTCTGACCATGCTTCGGAGGGCATGTAAAACAGGAGGTCCCGGGTCATCCTAGTTGAGTGTAACTCCGCTAGGTTGACTTAGTAATAGAACAACAAAAAGTCAAGATTTATTTATTTTATTTTATGTTTGCAGAAACTCGCGCAAGTACATGCGAGCTACAACCTTGCCATCAAAGTCAATTATTATTGCCTGAAAATCTGAGGCCCAAAAAAGCCATTAAGAGAAAGCTGGTGGTTATAGAGCCTATATACATTATAATAGTGCCCTCACAAAACTTTTAAATATTTAACTAATGTTATATTGTATATGCAGTGACACATGGGCGCTAACTTGTTCAAATTATTGGTACCAAGGGTGAATTGGGGGGGGGGGGGAGGGTATTGGTAAGCCCCAGTCATGCCAACTTTCAGATAGCCTTATATAAGTCGGTGCCCGTGAATAACAATTATCAATACAGTACAGCGAGGCGCGAAAGGGCAAAACTCCAGCTAAAGACCACCACACCGCCCCCGATCACACGCCAATGACCAATTACAAAACCCCCGAAAGATTCTTAGATGACGAATCTCCCCGTGATTGCGCCTATTGCATTGCAGTTCCTCTCATTGCACGAATATACGAACAAGAAGATCGACTCGAGTCGGCAATCGGCTCACCGCCTCAGTGTCCCATGCGCAGGCCTTCAATGCACATGTTTTTGAGAAAGCCTCGTACAACCCAACGGCTAAATACTAGTGTGTAGATAGTGGTCCCCTATTGGTGCGTGTTTCCATTTTGTTATTTTTGTTGTTGTTTATAATAATTTATTTACGCGCGAGTGGATTTGACTAAAGTTTCGCCGAGGACTTTGTCTTCAGGATTTAAATAACGTAAGTTTTTTTGAATGGTCAGATATAGAAATCTAGGCGCGGGGGTGGGGTTCGGGGGGGTTGGTCAGCACATTTACGGAGTCATATCGATCTTGGTCCGTTTCCTTTTACGTCGCTTTCATGCCCAATGTATTTTTTGGTTTTAGGTTTAATCTATAGGGTTGGTTCGTTTTTTTTGTGGGCTGGTTGCTATGTTATGGCTTTAGGGGTAATTTGGGGGTGGCTTTAAATGCTGAGTGGTATCCTGCTTAAGATTGAGTTAATAATTTTAAGCTGCCGGTAGGTCTACATAAATTTAAATTACATTTATAGGCTAGACTATAGCCCCTATGTATTTGGGTTCATTACTTCATTAGCCAGATTAGTTGGTTGGTTGTTATTTAGTTACAGTAGGTATTGTAGTATAATTACCACATACAGAATTGAGTATACAGTATCTATCTGTTATCTGTATCACTCAAGAATAGCTAGACATACTTTTATGAACTTTGATTTTTTTTATTTTTTTTATTTGTCTAGAATATCTACGCTTACCATATTTTTCAGATTTGAAACCGGGACAGAATGGAAAAAAAAATCAGTCTATCCAGTGTTAAAAAAAAAAAAAAATGGAGAAGGGTAGTGTAAAAAGCTAGGGTACATTTTTATTGGAAAATGCAGTTTCTTATAGAATTTTATGCGTTCAAATGGCTTCATGTCTAAATAAAAATCTTGTTTCAATATTCGAGTGTGTAATAGGGGGGATTAGCCTCAACCCATTGAAGGCATATTAAATTAATTTTAAAAGCCGGGACATAACCATGACAGGCCGGGACACCCGGGGCAAGGCTATTAAACCGGGACGTATGCTGATAAGCCTGAGAATAACAAAATAGTTGGAACTATGAACATTTTGGGAAGACGGTGAAACTCACAAACGTCCGGATCGATTTTGTGATCTTCCAGTTGTTGTTGTCTTCCTTCTGGAAATCAATCAATCAATCAATCTTTGTCCATGACCCACCAAGGTGGGATAGACGGCGTCCAAAAGAAAAAAAATCAAAAACAAAAAAATGTTCATGCGGAAGTATACGTTAGATGGGGGGGGGGGGGGGGGGTTAGTGGTTTAGCATCCCAGCTTAGTTCCCTGAACTCGTACTAAACTGAATACCTAGGTTATCAAGCCATTTAAAGAAATTAGATAGATCACTGAGTGTCAGGCAGAAGTACCGCAGCCCTATTATGGCGATTTGGGATTAACATAATACCGGGTTAATTTTGTAATACCGCATTAGTAAGGTGTCACGTGACTGTGTTAAAATGTGCACGGGAAATTCAAATCAATAAATTATTGGAATACAAGAGAATAGTTGCGTTGTTTTATAATTGAAGGAAATACTTGTAGTATAAACATTAAAATGTACAGGTTGAATTTTGAAACATTATAAGAATTTTAATTAATGTGTCTATTAAGTGTAATATGTAATTAATTAATGTGTCATCTAATAAGGGAGAAAAACTTGAGAACTCAAGAAAAATATTAATTTATCAATTTGAATTCCTCGCTCATTTTGCACTCACTTCTTTAAAACAATTGAATGGACCACGACATAATAATAATCCCTATAATCGCCATGATCGGGCTGCAGGAGTGCTTTGGTCAAAAGCTTGCGAATAGTTAATTGCACGGTTTTTGTGGTACCACTGAATTAACTTTACTGTGGTCGGTTGATTAACGGCAAGCATTAGCATCACATGCTACTATCAACAACAACAATAATAGAAGATTAAAAAAAAACATTCCTACATAATGCAATATGATATAATAAGTACGGTAACAGACTACAGCAGTCTATGCCTTCGCTTATAACGATTGACTTTGGCAATATTGTTTTATTTAAATTAAATCATTAAATGTGTAGGTAGTACTAGTTGTACTTTATATTGAACGCCGTCTATCTCACCTCGGTGGGTCACAGATGTAAGAAATAAACTAAACCGTAATTAACTTATCTTACTATCTAAGCTATCTACTTACATATATTGTACAAACCTACCATGATTATTATTATTTTATCTTTCTGCTTCTTATTAATATTTTTTTCTGTGATTTTTACATGATTTAAACATAAATAATTATAGTGTAACTAGTGTATTTAAATATTATTTGTGTTGCAAACTGTTTAGGGGCCCATCACGGGCCTAGCCTAACGGGCCCCATATGTTTATTAATGTATTACGAAGGAAAATTTACTTTACTTTTACTTTTTACTCAGTCATGGGCTTTGACTGCTACTATTATTTCAATTAGCTAGCACATTAGATCCTTTGAGCAGCGTATTGACATCAGTTTATTGAGTTTATTAATATAGCTCTATTACATCGGTCCATTTTGCCAGCAACCTTCGCGAATCGCACCTGAGCCTATTATAATTTTGAGAATACATTGAAACTCAAAAACGTTGGATGGTTTTTGGGATCTTTCATTATTTTGTTGTTGGCTTGTCTCCAGTGGCGGCGCTACGGGGGTGCCCGAGGGGGCGTTTCTCCGGCCCCTCCGGGGCCCCCCACTTTTGAGATATTTTACATGGTGTTAAATTGCAGAATTATTGAACGGTATATATACTCCCAATGAAAAATGTTTTGTGTTTTCATTGGCCCCCCAGGTAGAAGTCATGCCCCCTCATGCCCCCCCCCCGTCTTAAAATTTCTAGCGCCGCCACTGCTTGTCTCCCGGAAAAACTTAATATATAGGCTATAAAACTAATGAAAGAAGCTAAAACTGTCACCGAAGAACAGAAGTACCGAGCCGCCGCTAGTAAATAATTAACCAATTTCTAAGCATTCGATATATGCAATATGAAAAAAAAGTACGTAATTAACTAATTAATTTTACAGATAAAATTGAAGAAAGTATTTACTCAACAATATTCAACAGATGGACGAATTGTTATACATAATAATTATACAGTATATAGGTATCTATTATTCTTTATTTAGGTACAGTACCACGATACAGGACAGGCCAAAAACTACCGTATATAATTCAATCAATTATAATATATGCACATTACATTACAATAAAATTACTATCGCAGTCCGTACGTGATCAGGACCTGTTACATTTGTTGTTTCCTTTTTTAATCAAATAAAAAAAAATATTTTGCTAAAATATAAAATAAAAATTTAAAATTATTACATTTGTATTTATTAACTAACTACGTTAATTATGTGAATAGGCTATGCTCTGTATTCTACGTAAGATTTTGTTTTAACCATTCTTAAAGCTCAAGAAAACATATTATATTATTAATGAAAAGCGTTGTAGCGTGCAACCCTACCTTTTTATATGTGTATCCAGTTTACTGGATATACTAAATCTTAATATTACGATTACATATCTTCTTATTATTATTTATTAAATTTTTTCAATTTATTTATTTATTTGTAAATCCGCCATATTTGTTTTGTTCAATTAACCAACCTCCAAATATCACATTCGGTTTAAAATAAATTAATTTTCTATCTTTTATTATTATTCACAATTTAATTATCGCCGGATCTTTTAAAATCACAAAATCATAAAGTATCTATTATTATTTATTTCTATTTATTAATAAAAATACTTTTATTATTATTATTATTACTTTAAAAAAGTTTTTGACGAGAGGTTGGCGGCCGGTTGAATTTGCGGTGGCTTGTTAGAAAATGTTACGAAAAAGGATGGCCGAGAATTTCTTATAACCCGATTTGGATTTAAAAAAAAAGAAAAAAAGAAATGAGATTTTAAAGAAGGAAGAAGTCATAAGGATGATGGCTGGCAGGAGTTGTGGTGGCATGGATTTGATTTCGACGATGATGGGCTAAACCCCACCCGGAAGGGGGTGTTCGGACTCCGCTCCCTCCTCAGCCCAGACAATGTGACGATTTAGGATTGAGCCATGAGGTGATCGCTTACTTTTTATTTATTGGAGACGCTTATTGGCCACGCTACTACAGGTGCTCTATTTTTCTATATCTTAGGGTTTCATAATTCTATCAAGAATATAATTTCTGTTAATTAAATCTTGTTGTAATTATTTCACAACATTCATTCCTCGATCCTACAGCCTCTCCTAAAGAACCCTAAGCCGGGGAGAAAACGCAACAGCGTGTTATAAAATATATAAATATAAAATAAAGTAAAAGAAAGTAAGTAAACGTATATTGAAACATGAAACAAATACACAATAAGGTATCTAGTTAACTAATATCTAGGCCGCCCCGCGATACAAAAAGGCGGATGAAAATGCATATAAAGTGGCAGGCAAACGTGCCATTGGCGAAATAATTTTTATTTTAAGCATTATCACCATGTCTCTGACATGTTCCTTCCATAAAATTTGTCATATGCAATTTGCCAATGCAAAATTTCAGCATAAAATTGACTGTAAGTAAATAACCATTCGCCGACTTCTAATTATTTCAGCGGGCTTACATTCTACAATGCCCTTTGGTATTAATTAGCTTTTTCTTGGAGTTAAAAATTAAAAAAACAAAATCATTTTTAATATCCATTATAAAATAATCTTGTTCAGCTACTTTACAGTTAAAAAAAGCAATTTGCGGCCCGATCATGGCGATTATAATACCGGGGTTAATATAATACCCTGGTATTAAAAATGTAAACAAGATAATTTTACAATGGAAAGTGCTATTCAAAATTTGTTTGTTTACAGTTGTAACCCCAGGAGTAAGTTAATACAAATCACCATAATCGGCCCATTACTACACTGGTGTTTTTTTACAATTAAAAAGTATTAAAATAACAATGTTACGCCTATTTTCTTCTTATAAATATTTATTTTTTAATTTCAATATTTATTTCTAACAAAAACTAATCCTAGTCCTATTTCGCTTCTTATTTGTCCTGAAAATGGAGTAATCTTCATTGTAAATTGCCCGATCTCACAAGAAAATATGTTTCAAAGGATGTTATTCAACATTATTCAGTCTAATTGTAATTGGAAAACCCAGAAGAAATTATTATTTCGCAAAGATTTGAATTTGATTTGAAAGCATTCTTGCATTTCCATATCAATGCACAAGTTGAGTGGTCAACAGAATAGAACAAAACAGAACAACAAAGTAACAAGGGTTCGCGGGTTTCCACCGATTCCACCCTTAATCCGTATTTTCGATGGGTAGGACTTGTTTTTGGAATCGACTCAATCGACTGTATTGTGTTCTGAGCCGCAATGATCACACAAAAAGGCAATTTTTTTCAAATCCCGTCCCAGGTACTTTTGACCTACAAAAGATGCTCCAAAACCACTTCGAAATATTACTTTTCGCTGTTTCCCTCAGGATTTGGGTTAGTACGTGTATTCCGAATTCTTCTTCTTTTAAGGCCTCGAAAATTGGCGATCTTCATGGCAATTCTAGTGTGGTTGTCTGTTGCCTTCTGCATCCTTATGCCGTTGACTCTACAGAGAGTTCTTCTGCATTCGGGGCGGGTTTCACAACCCCAGGACAAAAGGCTGCCCTGTACAGAAAAGACGGTTCTTCACTTATCCCGGCTCAAACCAGGGACGATCCAGTCCATTTTTTAGATGTGGGGGGGGGATAGCTGTGGGTCAAAATAGGAAAACCTGTATATATTGTAGGACCGATTCAATCATAGCGTAATAAATTAACTTACAATAGATTTACCAAATTTTGGGAGGTGGGCAGCTACCCCCCTGCCCCCCCCCCCCCCTCCTGTATCTGTCCATGGCTCAAACTCGGTCCCCTATTTGTTCAGTCCATCTTCAACACGAGGATACTAAATTAGTCAGAAGCTTAGTTGTTTCGAGTTTTAAGATTTTATGTGATTATTATGACGGGAATACTGTGTGTCTAATTTAGGCGGTAAAATCGTAGACTATATCAGATAAATTGTGTTGTTTATTTGACAGAGATAGTACGGGGCATGGCCTCGTGCCCGAATATCATACACTACTGTCTTATTTATATAACTTTCCCATTACGCCAAATTGCGTATACATTTTTTTTAAACCAGGAATGACCCGGGCGAGGAATTCGTACTTAATTACTTAAATGTTACTTAAATAGGGAAAGCGTGCGGTATACAGATATGGTTGCTGTTGACTGTTAGAGGTTACTTTAAAGACTTTATGGACCCAGGCCTACCTATAGTGGCCCAAAGGTCCCTTGTCCAATGCCAACAACCCCATGAATTTTGGTCATTATTTGTATTGTTTCCGGATGAATTTTTGGTCATTGGAAAACTGGTACAGATATGTTTAAAAAAAATTATTTCCCAAAAACGGCTCGTACCATTAAAAAAGAACCGGTCCGAGTTTACTCGAACATGCTTTCCAATTTATCAATTAGAGATGGAGAAATTGAGTAATTTAATGGTAAATAATTTTCCTATGTTTAAATTTCGGATATCTCGGTGGGGGGGGGGGGGGGTTGTCCACCTGGCGTCACTGGAGGTGAGGTAAATTCTAGATAGGTAAATTCATTTTATCAAAACATTCTTTTTGCACAAAACCAAATAGTTTTTTGGTAAACCAACCTGTGCGGTTTCGTTACTTAATTTAACACCTAAAACATGCTTGAAGATAGAAATCATCGATTGAAAGGTTTCGAAGAAAAATTATTTTTTAGTCATTTTCAATTAAAATTTAGTTATTTTTATTTTTTACCCCCAGAAGCAAACTATCAAGGGGCAAGTGACCCCCCGCGTTTTGTTGTAAATATTAATAACGACTACAATATATGTGAATTTAAAAGAAATCGTTGGAGCCGTTTTTGAGAAATAATTTTTTTAGACGTTTTTTTTGGAGTTTTTTGAGAATAAAACCCCCCCAAATTCAGTTAGCAGGCAGAAAAAAAAAACCCCCCGAGGTATGATTTTCGTGAACCCATGCATAATTTCATCAAAATCGACCGAGTAATTTGCCCGGAAATCGATGAACAGACAGACAGAGCGACAGACAGACATTTCGTAAAAAACACTTTTTTGGGTTCCTGGAACCTCAAAACGTATAAATCCGTTGAAATCTGGGAATCGAAAATTTCGACCATCACAAAGCTTTCCTTATACTGCGTATAAATTGGAAAGCAAAAAATCACATTCGAGCATAATGTAGTCGTTATTAGTGTGATTGACTGTTTAGGGCTAACTCAATTCTGGGGGGGGGGGGGGTATTTCGATGTGCTTGCACAACCACCTTCTTCTACCGGACCCTTGAAGTATATGTGAGAGGGTTAGGTACATAACATATTCTTCCATATAATAACAGGGTATTTTTTTATATATTTATATACTTTATATAGTTATATACTATGGTTATTGATGTCTCTACCATATTATAACTTAATTTATAATAGATAAGATAAGATCTCCTTAAAACAAAAATCTCATCATTTTTTAATGCGCAAATGAAGAAAATATGACAAGTGGAATACACGCCTTAAGGGCATACCGGACTCGCCAATATTCCATTTCTGTGCAAACTTTAATTTCTCATGAAATATGGAACGCAGAACAATGAAAAAATGCTGAATGGAAGAAGAATTTTTTCTCCTAATTTTGATATATAGTATGCTGTAATCATCAATACCGATCGACTATAGTTAGTGAACTTGATACGCAAAAAATAACGGTCACTCAGGACTTTAAGCTGAAGGAGTTCATCAACTGTGGCGAATTGGGGTCAGTTAATGCCACATACTATACATCAAAATTAGGAGAAAAAAATTCTTCTTCCTTTCAGCATTTTTTCATTGCTCTGCGTTCCATATTTCATGAGAAATTGAAGTTTGAACAGAAAATGGAATATTGGCGACTCCGGTTTGCCCTTAATGAGAAATATACTGATAACCCCACTACTGGATGCGCCTGCAGAAACATGATTATGCTATCTGTCACATTCTTCGTCATGTCCATTCTTATATCTTTTCAATTGAATACTCGTTTATTATGTCGGTCACGATTACGCGTATACAATGTGACGCACTAGGTACCTACTAAGTGCTGTTTAGTATTGTTAGGTATGTACCTATCGTCATTTGCTACTTCCTGTACTGCAAGATCTTGAGAATGTTTAATCAACCTGACATATAAACCAATATTGGTGTCGGATGGAAATCAAAATTATTGGGGTTTCTGTTAGCAAAATGTTTTAGATGTGAAAACTACCTTAGATGCACTTTGGTGATAGAAGAACCTGTGTATAGAATACCGTAACGCTTCATAAAGCTCCATGTATTCAGGGAAAATCGGATGCCCCCATTTCGCCTTTTTTGTAGAAATATGAATTTCTTTGAAATATTGTTCATAAAGCTACAGAAGAGTGTAAATGAAGAAGAAATAAAGAAAGGATTTTAAAAATTTTAAGAAAGAAAATTGTCTTTATTTTCCGTATATGCGAATTTGGGCCTTACGGCCCACTCTTACTATTAACACATATGGTAAACTCGTATCTGTACTTGGTTAACTCATGCTTTGTCAATGACAAGCTTGTCTTATCTTGTCTATTACCCCTTGTTGGCGGTGTAGGTTGACATCGAGAATGTTTACCAGTTTGTCCATGGACAAAAATTCATACGGAAACAATAAAAAAAACAATGCCCGAAATCCATGTAGTCGTTGGCATTGGACGAGGGACCTATAGGCCAAGGTCCATAAAAAGTCTTAAAAAATTGCAAATTACAAAAATCCATATGGTAAACATTTCAAACCCAGATTTATTGAGACAAATTTGCTATTCAGATAAATAGTGTATATAATGTGAGTTGTATCAATTTCTTCTACCCTTTTTACTCTGATGTCTTCTCCAGGTTTATATAAATATATATATACTGTATATATATGTAAATTATTAATTATTATCACATTTATAATTTTTCATTATGCTTAGTTTATTCTATTATCCCATTATTATTATTATTATTATTATTATTATGAATTACAAAATGGTGTTATGCCTAAAGAGGTGTTGAAAATGTCTGTTATTCCATTCTTTTATAGGTGTGTAAAACATCTTTCTTCTTTTATCTTTTATTTGTCTGTAATGTATTGTAATTGTAATTATGTAACAATATATATATATGTATATTAATAAACATAATAGTCTCCGTAGTAACTTTGTAAAACTTGATGTCACTCATTGTTAAAATTAACTTTGTATAGTTTTACGAATAAAATTAAATTAAAAATTCACAGCCGGTTTCGGCTCACACCATCGTCAAGTGCGATTGAAAACAGATAAAACAAAAGGTATGCAAGCTAAAACAAAATAAAACTCATTGTCAGGATAACACACAGCATTGGTTCATGTTTAATTGTTCAATTTAAATTGTTTACTTTATGCGATGCTGTGTGTTATCCTGACAATGAGTTTTATTTTGTTTTAGCTTGCATACCTTTTGTTTTATCTGCTTTCAATCCCACTTGACGATGGCGTGAGCCGAAACCGGTTGTGAATTTTTAATTTAATTTTATTCGTAAAACTATACAAAGTTAATTTTAACAATGAGTGAGTATGTAGCTTATATATAACTTATATATAACTTAATATACATAGAAGTTTCAATGATGGGATCGGTGTCCCGGTAAATTATAAATTGTCTCATTACATGTACCCTATCTACCTATATAACGTATATAAAGTTACCAGGTTTTAACTTTCATGCCGCCACGGTTATGTATAACCTGGTATTTTAAGTTTTATATAAATTAGGCCTCAGACCGAGACCCTCATTATATTGCAGTATTATATGGTATATAAAACACTGACAACTTAACTTTGGTTGAAGAGGTTAAGAAGACGCCCCGAAGAGGCGGAGATCGTGGGTTCGAATCCCGCCAAGTCAGTTTTTTCTGTATTCCCTAATTTCGGTTTCCTCATTAGGTTGCCGTGCGACGATCTTTTTTTTTTAAATACACAGTATACTTGTAGTAGTCTACTATGTGTTCTGTGTTACATATTATGCAATGCTTCGCGCATTTACTATTAAGTATTGTATTGCCAGTAGTACCTGCTTCAGATAATACTTACTAATTAATTTAAATATGAATGGCAAGTATTAGATAAGTGGTTTGGTTGCAATATACGTTGCCGTTATCGTAAGTATGTTATGTGATGACATATTCTTATCTTTAGGGTTATCACCAAATTTTAAATACCTCCAATAATCCTGGCCCACTTCTTATCGGGTCCTGTTACCGATATTTCGGTAACGTTATCGGATTACAGCAATTTGTCGTCTCAGTAATTGAATGTAATTAGCTTTGTACTTTTAGTTCCCTATAAACGACTGCAGCTATAATTTTTTTTGTTACTTTTTTAGAAGCTTTATCGGATTGCAGAAATTTGTCGTCTCAGTAATTGTATGCAATTAACTTTGTACTTTTAGTTACCTAAAAGACTAGTGATAATTATTTTTGTAACTTTTTTGGTAACTTTATCGAATTACAGCAATTTGTAGTCCCAGTAAATTGTTTGCTGCAATTGATGTCCTACTTTTAGCTACCTAAAAGACTATTGCTATAATTTTTTATGGCGTGCCAATGAGAATTTGCGCATTATCAAATTTATTAAGTTTCAAAAGGTTTATTGCTATTGCTTTCCAACATTTTGGTAAAAATAACAAACGATACTTATAAACTCTCTTTATCTCTTTACCATCGCGTCGAAATAGAGTATACAGTTGGTCGAATTTTGACCCCTCGATTATGATTGCCCCCTAAAAATTTTCCATTTTTTAAATCAAAATAGTTCGAGCCTACACCTAACGGAGACATGTTTTTCATTTCGGATTTTTTCAAGTTGGCGGCCTATTTAATTTTTAAAAGTTGCACAGCCTCGTTAATACATTTTCATCGAAGAAATTTATGATGGTAAGGGAGCGTTGTATACCTATAATACTTCTTTGCAATTACTGTCGTTACTGTAAATTACTTCTAAATTGGAGAAAATAATTCAGAGCTGTTACTGTCCAATCGATAGTCTGAGACATTTAACTGTGTTGCCGTTTTGAAAGGTCTTAAAAGGTTACGTCCAGGGTGTCAAACCTGTAAAAATTGAAATTAAAAGTCTGAATCTAATAGCCTGAAACCTTAATTAACTTTTCACGACCTGCTAATTAGCAAAATTGCCTTTTTATACACTCATGGGCATTTATGGGGTCAGTACAGTATTATTAGTATACTTACAATATTTGTTATAATTTGTGTTCTTTCGAACTTCTGCATTCTCCGATGAGTTTTATTAATTTTATTGCTTACAAGTAGAAAAATCATGTAATTATGGCAATTTAATTGTGTGTAGGTACACTATACTCTAAATTTGCAGCTATGTAGCGAAAGCTACTGCAGATGGGTGTCGTGTTCGTAATACACGTATTTATTGTTATTACTATAGTTCTCAGACGTTAGGAAAAAGAAAAGTTGGCGATGAAAAGTAGAATAGATCTTATATTTAGCCAAAATCCTGATCTACAACCCCAGTTGAAAGAACTGAGATTTCAGTACTATCTGCGCTGAGAATATTATGAGAACATCATCGGCTGTCTAGCTCCACATACATACCCGATATCTTAGGAACGGTGGTCCTTAGAAAAAAAAGATAGTGACCTTTTTTATAGAAAATTTAAGGATCTACAACTTTGGTATAAAAAAGTTTTCGAGAAAAACAAAAAACAACTGAAATTTTGACTTTTGACCCCGAATAACTTTTTTAGCACATGGGATCGATGGAGCCGTTTGCCGTTTTATTTATAATGCTAAACCCAAGGTCTGTACCAAAATTTGGCTCTCCGGCAATTTTTTTTATTTCAAATGCTACCTGTATATTGACGTGGCTATAAGGCACCTCCTTAGTGTTCTACTTAAAACAGCCGTTTATTTCACCTTCTAATGTTCGTAGGCAGCCTTTGTAAGTGGCTTACCCTTATTCCCACTGGTTCTATATTCCTGCCCCTAGTACCATAGGTATGAGTGTCACCCAGCCTAGGCAAGGAAACAATATAAATTGTTATGTCATTTAGCCCGAAAAATTAGCTAAAAATGTTTTTTTTTAGCAATAATTTTAGTTGAGTCGTGTAAGAGTTCGTTGTACCAGCCTATACAATGTCTGTTTACGATAGAGCTTGGCTGGTCGGGTTATCAACGATCAGGCGCAATATCTGCCTCTAATTCTCATTAGAGTCGTCATGCGTGCGATTGAGTAATAACGAGTATAGCGTCAATTCTATGTTTATTCGTAAAATTCAATTGTTTTAACCAAATGAGTGCGAAATGCGCGGGAAATTCAAATTGATAACTTAATCCTTGGCTATATTTTTGGTGAGTTTTCAATTTTTTCTCCCTTAGATGTTGATACATTAATTTAATTAAAATTCTTATATTTCAAAATTCTACCTGTACATTTTAATACAATACAATACAACACAATAAATTTATATTTCCATAAAAGGTTACAGTAATCGTAATATGCTGCAGGGCTCAGCCCGTGTGCAGCTTAAATTTGAAAAAGCTTAATATACGTTCAGTAAGTAAGTCAGTAAGTAACTTGTTTAGTCTTCGTTTGTCGCGGTGTTAACTTATTGAGATTCGTTTCTAGATATTTTTGAAATACCCTCAATTGTTTAATGGTTATTAGTATACCATAATTGTTTAATGGTTATAAGTATTTCCTTCAATTACAAAAAAAATTCAATTCCCTTGAATTCCAATAATTTATTAATTTGAATTTCCCGCGTATATTTTAACACTCACGTGACACCTGACTAATGCGGCATTAAAAAATAAACCCCGGTATTATGTTATTCCCAAATCGCCATAATAGGGCTGCAGGTTTTCTATAAGCATTAACATGAAGCTGACCGTTGACAATGCCCACCCCGGGAAATATTAAATTTAATAATTTAATGTACACTTGTATTTGTATTATTATCTTACGACAGAAGAAACTTGTAACCTGTACCTACCCATAGTTATAAATAAATAAAGAATTTTCGATTCTGAGATTTCAACGGATTTACACGTTTTAAGGTAACAGGAACCAAAAAAAGTAGTTTTTACGATATGTCTATCTGTCGCTCTGTCTGTCTGTCTGTATGTCTGTCTGTATGTCTGTCTGTATGTCTGTATGTCTGTCTGTCTGTGCGTCGATTTCCGGGCAAACTACTCAGTCGATTTTGATGAAATTCGGCATGTAGGTTCACAAAAATCATACCTCGGGACCATTTTTTTTTTATTTGGGGCTAACTCAATTAAGGGGGGGGGTTTATACTAAAAAACTTCGAAAAAACTTCTGAAAAAATTATTTCTCAAAAACGGCTTCAACGATTTCTTTTAAATTGACATATATTGTAATTGTTATTAATGTTGATAAAATGCGGGGGGTCGCTTGCCCCTTGATGGTTTGCTTCTGGGGGTAAAAAAATAAAAATAGCTAAATTTCAACTAAAAATGACAAAAAAATATTTTTTCTGCGAAACCTTTCTATCGATGATTTCTACCTTCAGGTATGTTTTAGGTGTTAAATTGAGTAACGAAATCGGACAGGTTGCTTTCCCAGTAAAGTATTTGGTTTTGTACAAAAGAATGTTTTTTTGAAAAAATGATAGAAAATTCACGCTCAAACGCATTGCGTGCCCTGCCAGTATTGCTGTGTGTTAATGCGTTGGTCTGACCTATCTAGAATTTACCTCACCTCCAGTGACGTCAGGGGGACAACCCCCCCCCCCCCCGAGATATCGGAAATTTAACCACAGGAAAATTATTTATCGTGAAATTACTCATTTTCTCTATCTACTAATTTTGATAAATTGGAAAGCATGTTCGAGTAAACTCGGACCGGTTCTTTATACATGTTAATATATTTATTTATGTTTTATAAATGTTCGTGTAATTATATATTTTTGTATGTTCATGCATGCTTTTTCAAAATTGTTAATATATATATATAATAGGTTGACGTGCTCTCCCACGCTTATTCATCGAGGTAAAAGAGTATGCCCATAGGGTGCCTCAAGTTAACAAACAGACTCACTCCCCCCGCCAGGCTGACAGGGTTCCTTAAAGCAGAAATGCTGAAAGCAGGCGTTAGAAACAACAGAAACAACACCCTCCCACGCTTCGGCTAGAGGGGGCACAGTTGGAATTTTATGTTCACCTATTTCATTGATAAATGCACAGATTTTCTTTCTATCTGTCTATCTTTATTCTTAAGTTATAACGATTGGGTCTGTTCAATTGGCAGAAGTCGTTATTAGTGTGATTAAAGGCTCTAGGTAAATTTCCCTTTGCTGTGAAATAACTTAAAATGTCTAACTGTTCAAAAATTAAAAAACCATCTAAGATATTACTTCATAACTTTCTACATTTTCTGGCCATGCTTCGGAGGGCATGTAAAGCAGGCGGTCCCGGGCCTTCCCAGTTGAGTGTAAGAGAGGGCTTTATAGCCCTAACTCCACTAGGTTGGCTTAGTAATAGAACAAAAAAGTCCATATTTATTTATTTATTTCTAAATAATGTATTTTACACCATTGACGAAGTAGAAATTAATTTGAAGTTCATTGTACTAAAATTCGAGTAGAAAGCTGTTGTTCCGTATTGTAATTACATATTTGGTTGTGCATAGGCCTATAGTTGTATCGTAATTTGTAAGGCGACAATGTTTTTTACTGTTTTGTTCTGTTTCTTATGACGCAATTTTACATAAGGTGTTAGTGTACTCTCACCTTATGTCTTAATAAAGGAATATTTATTTATTTTATTATTTATCTATTATAGTTTGGTTCTTGGACAAAAAATAAAATTATCTAAAACAATGTTTTCTGCTAACTCAATTTTGGGGGCTTTATTTCCATGTACAACCACCTTCATCTACCCGACCCTTCAAGTATAATTATGTGCGATAGGTTGGCGTATATAACACCTTCTTCCATAATAAAATCCGGGATTTAGAAAATGCGACGCCATCTCCAATTGATTAGTGTATCAGAAGTAGTTAGTCCCAAGCACACCGAATTATCAAATTAATGGAAAAAATTACTTCAATTTCTCCTCGCTTTCATCCCCACGAGGGGATAGCGATATGGCAGGTCTTTTCCACTCCTTGCGATTCTGTGCTTCAACTGATGTTACTCCTACAATTCTGAGGTCTTGGCAAACTTTCGCTTCTACCGTTAGCCTGGGCCGTCCTGTCCTCGTCTTCTTCTTCCCTCAGCCTTGATATGTTTTATCCGCCTCATCAGGCCTTCTTTCGACGCAGCCCCACCATGACAGTCATCGATCACGGGCTTTATCGACTATACTCTCTGTAATATCTGTTAATAGCTGTAAATCCACTGAAATATCCAAATCGAAAATTTCGACCATCACAAACCTTTCCTCGTAGTAACGTATAAATAGGAAAGAAATAAAAAAACTAACAGATTTCGGGGTGATGCTGGGGTGACCAATATTTACGTTCAGCTTTTACCTGCTCTTAGACATTCATTTAAAACTTTAGAGACTCCTTAAAAGTTTAATGAGGCTATGATAAAATAGCATAACATTTTTTTAACTCTCCTACGACAGCAACGCTTTTGAGAACCAAAAATATACAAAGTTGTCCAATTTTTACGATTTATTAGAGGTCCAAGTCATGAATTTCTTATTTTAATGAGCAATCAATGTGAAAAAACTGCCATTTTTATTAAGCTTGTAAATGTCCACCTAGAAGTGTCCCCTTTTTAACAGTTTTATTTATGACTAATTTACCGCAGCTTTTATCGCAAGCTCGTGAGCTTAATTTTGATTTTTTTTTTCACTAATAATGCTCGAAAATGAAATTCAGTGTAAGCGTAAGCAATTCTGGTAATCAGTATTAATCATTGGAAATTACAACCCAGTGGTGAGAAGATAATGGGTATAAGCATGTGGTCATTTCATCGATGAGATTGCCCTTGTTGCACGCACAAGGGAGAATAAACCTTTGCCCTCTGTTTACGCATTTCAATAAGTCTTGGTCTGTGGAATCTAGGCGCTGTTAAAATGGGCAAACCACCCCCATTTTTTAAAACTATTTCCCCGAGGGGGGACCCCCTGTTTGTAATTATGAATATGAACCTTGAAATTCGATAAGAGTGTAACCGAAATTAGAGGATCTAAAACAAATTGGACTTAGCGGGATTCGAACCCACGATCTATGTTTAACCAGGGAGTCCAGTTTTTTTCTATATATCCACTAATTTCGGTTATAACGAAGAAATTAACTCTTCAATCAAAGTTAATTTAATGTCAGTGTTATACATGGCCGTGCCCAGGAGGGTGATCCAAGGGGCCGGACCCCGAAATAATTTTTTAAAAATGTAAACCTGTATTGTTTAAGAATTGGAATAAATTTATTTGAGTTTGTACACTTTCATTAATAAATTACGTACACATTTTTTTGGATCCAGCCCCCCCCCCCCGAAATCAAAACCTGGGCACAGACTTGGTGTTATATATACCAATATTATGAAACTGCAATGTAAAGTTAGAAGTGTCCCGAAGGAAATTGGCACCTTAAATCTAATACTACTTTTGATTTTTACATTGACGTAAATAGGGGGGTCCTGAGGGGGGGGGTGCTTCAGGTCCACTCGTAGCCCCCCCCCCCCCACAAGGATTTCTGGTGACAAAGACGTTATGGAGGCTAAAGGCATAATATCCACAATAATGAAAGGGAAATTAATTCTTAGTATGCTTATTTTACATGAAAAAATCAACATTTTGACCAAGTACTTTCACAAAAATTATATTACTCAAAATGCTTAAAATCCTAATACTTCAGAGCTATTTTTGCCAAATTTTTCTCCCGGGGGGGGGGGCGTCAAAGGTATAGGTATATTCGTCGTTATAATATCTCAATTGTAATGCTTGCAAACATTGACGTAAATAGGGGGTTCTGCCCCCCCTCCCCGCCTCCAGGACTTCTGGTGACAATGACGTTATGGAGGCGAAAGGCATGGTATCGACAATAACGAAAGAGGTATTAATTCTTGGTATGCTTATTTCACATGAAAGACATAATGAAAAAAAAAATCAACACATTGACCAAGTACTTCCCCAAAAATATATTACTCAAAATACTTAAAACCCCAATATTTCAGACCTATTTTTTGAAACATTTTCTTCGGGGGATACCCCCGGGCCCCACTCAGTGGTAGGTTTATTCGTCTGTAAAATCTCAACTGTACTGCTTGCAAAATGCGTAAAACCTCCCTAATTTGGGCTTATTCATCAATTTGTTTTCTACGGGGGAGACCCCCGGGCCCCCTTTCTCCGGGATAGAATATCCGTAAAACCTCACTAATTTGGGCCCAATTATCAATTCCCCCCCCCCCCAGAAATTTTGGGAATTTACGCCAATGGATTTTTATTTAATTAACTAAGCTACTTATTAAAGTATTGGTTCATTTAAGTTGTAGAAAATTACTTTATGCATCATATTATTATTAATTTTTGTTTTTTTTAGCGTTTTCATGGTTTCTAGGCATATTTTACGTAAAATTTTAGCCCTCAATCATTTTATGAAAAAGCTACGTTACCAAAAATTAAAAATACCCTATTATACTACTCGTAGTATGATGCTTATAGTCTTCTACAACGAGAATGAGCCAAATCTTTAATATCTTGCTTTGTTAATTATAGAAAAAAATAAGAAGTCTATAACAAAAACTGATTTTGGGGGAACCTATTTCCTACGGGACGTACACTTTTAACGCTGTTAAAACGGGTAAACTATCACAATTTTTTCAAATCATTTCCCCGGGAGGAGACCCCCCGTTTATAATTATGAATCTGAATCTTGAAAAATGCGTCTCCAATATCCTGTTCAACTTACTGGGCCTTGTACCAACTTTTCGAAACCCTACTTAGATGTAAAAGCCAAAAACCCACCCACGAAGTGAAATCTCGCATCCATGCGTCATTGAGAGGCATTTTCGAAGAAAAACTGTATACTTCAGCTCTTTGGAGACCCCCTATTTAAGTAGGGCACCATCCGGTTTGAAACGGGACAGATAGTCACGGTTTCTTCGGACCTTGAAGCGACAATGAAAGGCTTTGAATAAAACTGCAGGATCTCGCTCTAGGCACAATATTTGCAATTCGTAGTCTCTAAGGGATAGGTATTTCTAACACTTGACTGTACTAGTAAGGTCGAAGTGAGCTATTTTAACTATTTATTTTACATGTTTTTTCATTGCTGTATGCTCCGTAACAAATGAGTCCATAATGGTTTCCGCCAGTACCCTTCCTTAGACGTCTTTTGGTGCGTTCTAATGATTCTTTGCCCCACTGGGTTATATCATTACTTACAGCCATACGCGAGCGAATTTTCCCAACGTGACATTCCATGATATTATATGGGTACCCACTTGGGTATTTTGTGTAGGCTGTTGTTACGAGTTTGTTGATAAAGTTAATTTGTAAAACACCGCTGTGGGGGTTGGCATGCGAAATCGTCTGCATACCATGCAATGGACAATAGCTATTTATGGGAGTAACGGTTGGCGAGGTCAGTGCCGGGTTTTGGCCTTGTGGAGGCCCCTGGGCCGAAATTGTGTGCAGGCCCATTCTCGAGCAGAAAGGTCTTATACCCTTATACGAATATGTCACTATCATTTATGAAATAGATACTCAGGATGCAAAATTGAATATTATATAGTAATGTTAATGTCATGGCACGTTCCGATTCCCCACCAAATATTTCGACAAGTATATTTATTAGCTTTACTTATTTTAATATCTTTTTTCTTTCTTTCCTTTTCTTGCCCGGTATTCCCTGGACCCATAGCCAAACCCGGCATTGTGCGAGGCGATTCCCACCCGATGTGTGCATTATAATTTATAGACCAATTTAGCTGAGAAACTCTACAAAATACTTTGTTTTCATAGAAAATGATTTGTTTCCGAACCTGGTTACGTACAGTTCATACTTCCCCAGAAAAGTTCGCAAATGCACCATAGAATATCCCGTAATGCTTTCCCAAGTCCCTCCTCTCCATGTAAATTCCCTATGCTGCATTTTCAAATGAGATAGAACTACTTTGCATGTGTATGTATACACAAAACTTATGGGGGTTCCATTCCAAATTTAATGCATTAAGGTCACAAGTGGACATTGCTTATTTTTTTTTTAGCTAAAATTGTCGATCTGTTGCGCTTTTCACGAATTCACGACTCCAATGTCAAAATTAAAATTAAAATTTTCTGAATGTTAGTTAATTGTCTTCAACTACTGTAGCAACGTTAGTGGAACGATTTTAGGATCATCATAGAACAAAATGAAAGCAGTATTTATTGTTATAAATATTATTTGTGCGTTTCTTGAATTTGAGAAATTTATAAAATTTTCTTCTTACCATACTGTGTTATAAAATGGATCAACTTGAAAGTAGAAAGTTAACTTAAGAGCGTTCAGGCCACAGAAAAGAGTTTCTGTGTATCACACCAATAAGGGTCTCGTCAAGGTATACAATGCGCTTTCCTTCAGACCTAGCGTTCCGGATTCCTTGTATACCTATAACGCCAAGAAAGCGTGCGTGGCGACTCGACCAAGACGTTGTATTTTGTCAAACATCTAAGGCGGGGTTTCCACCGACCTCTCATTGCAGAATGCACATACGTTGACGTGGTAGCAGACATTCAAGACTTAGGCGGGGTTTCCACCGACCTCTCATTGCAGAATGCAAATGACATTGACGGAAATTTGAATTTTTCTTTTTATAGAAATCTATTAAAATGTTTGTACATAACATATCCCATGACGCTATTTTTTAATTTTAGTTAGTTTGTTTGTCATTTTACTCTATGATCATTGATCAATTTTAACTATGGCATAGAGTAAAACAAAAATCTCCGTCAATGTCATTTGCATTCTGCAATGAGAGGTCGGTGGAAACCCCGTTTTTATTAATGATATCTGCTACCACGTCAACGTATGTGCATTCTGCAATGAGAGGTCGGTGGAAACCCCACCTTAAATCTGCACAGCATTGAAATTGTGACTTTTTTGTTTCTGCTGCACTTCTGATGCGTGTATACATAACAGTCTCCTCAACCGACTGGTTGTGTTTTTATATTTTATTACGTAAAACTTAACCAAGAAAAACATTTTCACAATGAGTTCTGTACGAGCACTAATTGATTACATTGATTTCCTAATATTATGGAGAAGTCTTTAGAAATATTGTATCTATCAGACCAAAATACTAATACTAGCAAATTGAAATTAATTTCACTCGGAACTACTTTTCATATATTATGGTAACTACAGAGCACAGATTGTTAAATTACCTATAGTGAAGACGCCTAGTGGTAAATACGCGGAGGCTCTCCTTGAGCATTTGGTAACGACCATCAAGCTCTAATATTTCTTGTCGCAGGGTGTCCAAGCTTAACAGTCAGCAATCATCCTAGGATGAATATACATAACTATGGGGTTCCTTATCATACTTGCATCACATTCGTCGAGATCGCGTAGTATTATTGACGTCTTTTTTCCTTTATATTTTTGTTGATTTTATACCTCGACGGACTCCTAGACTCTGTTATATCAGAATTGACGCATATCTGACAATAAATCACTGATATAACTTTCAACTTTCTTAAATAGTTTGCAAAGGTTTAAGATCATCATTCATGTCTGCTAGTGAATTTGCTTGCCTTACCAAACGGTTTATGCGGAAATGTTGCTTCAGTTTCACTGCTTTGGCCTTCCATCTTCCTCTTACTAGGCCTGCTTCCTTTGGTAAGACTTACCACTCTTTTCTGTGGTCTGAATGCCCTTAACTTCGAAATTAACTGTCTACTTTCAAATTGATCCATTTTTTAATACAGTATAGTAAGAAGAAAATTTATTTATAAAGTTCTCAAATTCAAGAAACGCACCAATAATATAACAATAAATATTGCTTTCATTTTGTTCTATGATGACCCTAAGACCGTTCCACTAACGTTGCTACAGGAGTTGAAGACAATTAACTAACATTCACAAAATTTTAATTTTAATTTTGACATTGGAGTCGTGAATTCGTAAAAAGTGCAACAGATCGACAATTTTAGCTAAAAAAAATAAGCAATGTCCACTTGTGACCTTAAATTTGGAATGAAACCCCCATAAGTTTTGTGTATACAAACACATGCAAAGTAGTTCTATCTGATTAAATTTGAAAATGCAGCATAGGGAATTTACATGGAGATGCGGGACTTAGGAAGGCATTACGGGATATTCTATGGTGCATTCGCAAACTTTTTTGGGCGAACAGTACATATTACACGCTCTCATTTCTCAATGTTGAATGGACCATAAAGTAGGTACCTATAAGAAGGTACTGATAATGCTTTTGAAAATTAACTTTTAACAGTAGCTATGGCGCAATATATAAATAAAATAAGTTTTTGGCATGCCCGATATGAGGCCCTCATATGAAACAATTTTCTCCACTTTTCTCAAAAGCGGGACATTTTCGGGATTTTCAAACATTTCTGGGGACTCCGGAATGCGGAACTGTCCGTACTGAATCCGGACATCTGCAGTCTGATCGAGGCGTTTATAATACCGGGGTTAAATAAATACCCTAGGATTATAACTGTAAACAAACAAATTTTGAATAGCACTTTCCATTATAAAATTATCTTGTTTACCAGTGGATTAAATAAATACCGGTATTATAAACGCTCCGATCAGGCTGCTGGTAACTTAAGTTTCCAACCATAGGCTCATAATTTACTGACAACTTTTTTTTGTTGGAAACCCTCTAATTTCGGTTAGTTAGTTAAGTACTGCCCTCGGAAGCGTGGGACTCGAACCGGCAACTTTCAGGTGAAAGTCAGACTCCGTGCCACTACTCTACACGCCTTGGCTACAGTAAACTATAATACGATCAGAAGAAATGTGAGTAGATTAATAACGCGGTTACTCGTCCCTTCTTGTGCCAAATTGGTTTTGGCTCGTGGCATTGTGCGTTTATTCTTTGAGTGATTTTGTGTGGGATTTAACTAGATCCCGCAGTATTTTCGTGCGTAGCAGTGGTGACCAAAAAATTGGCCCTATTATTTAAGACCTAGGACCGGTCCCAATAATTATTTCGCCAACGGCCTTACCATGTTGAATCCATGAGAGCAGAGCATGTTTCAAACTGCGGCCTGCGCCAAACTTGGTAGTGTGCACAGCGTTGGCAGCGGAACATACTATACCAGTCATTCTACGTGCGTGTCGAGTCCTGGTCACCTCCGATTTAATCGTGTGACTTTACCATGTTCCCCAAGTGGTTCGGAATTCACTATAATCAGGAGGTCCACCCAGTCAGCCAACTGCCCCTCCCCCGAGGTGAAAGAGTCTGCCCTTAGGGTGCCTCAAGTTAACAAACACACTCACTTCCCCCGCCAGGCTGACATGGTTGCTTAAAAGCAGAAATGCTGAAAACAGGCGTTGGAAACAACCATAATTATTAATTGTTTGGTTAGTTGAAATAGTGCGCCGAAAGGCCCAATATCAAGCCCTGTCCTATAAATGGGCAGTTTGGGCATTTGCCCAGGGAGCCAAGCTTGCGGGGGCGCCAGTCGAAATGAAAATATACCTCATTCGAAATTCATGACAGGTTGTCAAAAATATATTCGTGCTGTTAATCCTGATCTATCTTTGAGGTAAACACCTTATACTTTGGTCGTATTTATTACAATTTCATTTCGCAACATTTTGTTTTAATATAGGAGGGGGTGCTGGAAGACTTGTTGCCCAGGGTGGTGAAATGCCAAGGTCAGGGCCTCAACATATAGAAAATAAAGACAATTTTCCTTTTTTTCTTCTTAATTGAAGAATAATGCCTTTTTCACCTCTGGTTCCAAATTTTGGGATTACTAACTCTAAGTCATTAGTTACCGGCGGCATAAGTCTTTTATATGTATCCACTTTTCGCTAACTGAGTAGTGGGTTAATTCCGTAAGAGAAAATAAATAAATAAATAAATAAGGACTTTATTGTTCTATTACTAAGCGAACCTAGCGGAGTTGGGGCTATAAAGCCCTCTCTTACACTCAAATAGGAATGCCCGGGACCGCCTGCTTTACATGCCCTCCGAAGTATGGCCAGAAAATGTAGGAAGTGTAGGACTCGAAGCAACAACCTTTCGGGTGAAAGTCAGAGTCCGTACCACTACTCTACATGTCCCGACCGAATGGCCCAAAATTCGCCCATATGGAAAATAAAGACAATTTTCTTTCTTTCTTTCTGTCTTTATAGTCAGTTGATTTTTCATTTTTGAATTTTTATTTTGATTACTTTGTAAGCGAAAAGAGAGATACCGCTTATTCAGGCAACTGGGGGGGGGGGGGGGGGTAACTGATCCGTCCATACGCTTATTGAGTTACTATACGCGGACAGGACCAACAGGTAAGTTTTAAAAGCGGTGGTCTGATCCTTGATAAGATCCGTCAAAAGTGGGAGAAAGGCATAGGCAAACTGTTTTAGACGGTCCCTGGGCAACCTAGTTGTCCAGCGCTCATGATACCAGTTTTGTCTCACCAAATCGGACTTCTTTTTCTTCTTCGAAGACCTCTTTTATCGAAGATTAGCGATCAACATGGCAATAGTTGATACGTACTTGATTTGGACTCCCCGAATGGAAGTCAAGTTCTATGTATCGAATGTACATGATGACTGTTCTAGGGAATTGTAATGCAGTGGTTTCCTGTTGCCTTCTGCATCCTTATGCCATTGACTCTTCATTGAGTTCCTCCGCCTTCGGGGCCCAACCCCATGGCAAAAGAGTGTCCTAGTAGTGGTTACTTATTTAGTGGCGGTAACTATTCGCCCCGTCACATAGTCGTCCTCGGGCTACTGTGGCTTTTTCTAGACAAGCCTGCACCACCAGACTTGCCACCACACCCTCCGATTATGCCACTGCTTGGTCGGGAAGCCCCCATGGCCTTTTCGCTATCCGCCACCTGCCACGTCGCTAGTAGCCTGCAGCCCAGCCCAAACAAATCGGACTAATTAAGAGTAATTAATAAAAATGGAAATGATTGTATATATATATATAAATACACATAAGAAAAGTAAAATCAGTAACTACTATAGCAAGGCCGTAGCCAGGATTTTTTTTCGAGGGGGGGGGGGTTCAGAAATTCAATTGGATATTACATATACTAGTTATAATAGTAGTTTTTATTTTTTCTCTCAACCCACATGAACCCCCCCCCCCCCACTGGCTACGGCCTTGATAGTAAACGAACTGTGCGATTCGTAAGCTATTCCAATGCTCTTTCAACTGTATTCACTATTCAAGTTTCTGTGACCCAATCAACGACAAAGATCGTGTTGCAATTGAGCGTAATAAAGCCATACGCAGTGTGTGTACGTGTACGTATATCGTATGTGCCATTTGCGCACAGCTGGCGTTTTTCGTGTCTAATTACATGGGCTGTAAGATAACAGATTGTCTGACTTCGTATTCCACTAGGCCTATTTACACTATTACAACTGGCAATTTGGATACTCAAGGCCGTACGAATGGCAATACTAGATATTATAAGGGGTATTCAGAATGTGTACCGTGGAAATGTGGTTCTGTTTCGAATTATTTTTTAGAAGATTAATCTATTAATTGTTTATGAAAGTATCCGAGTAACTTCTTCAGTCGCCTCACTAAGTAACTAAAAAAATCCTGTAAAACCTTACTACTGACTATAGTAATGCCAAATTTTTTGAATATAAACCAAAAATAATAGCACTAAAATCCATTAAATTGTGTTTTGTGTTAATTTATTATATTATTATATGATGTAAGGAATGTAAGCAGGGTTTCTTTCCGTAGACTTTCCCCTACGCAAGACGAATATACACCCCGCAGAGGCAAAGACCGTTTTCAAGCGCTCTAATTTTTATAGCCCAGTTTCTTATAGCGAGGGATGATATGTAAATCATTCTTAATCCCTGGTCTGAGCAGAGGGTGATTTTGACACTCGCAATTGAACACAATATGAATATGTGAATGGGGTACAAAACTAAACCAGTTTTGTTCGCGCGCTTTGATGTGCTTCATTATCAAAGAACTCCAACAGCTAGACAACTCAATCCTCTTTGAGCCATTGAGTGCAGTGACTTGTCAGAAAACAATCCATTGCACACCCCTTTTGCTACGATCAGTGAGCTCGATAATGGTGTATATTTTAGCTTCGATAACCAAGACCCTGTCTGATCCTGCCAAAACTTGCTTGGACTGCACCCGAGGGTTGGTTTTTGAGTAGCTGCTAAAACTTTTTCTTTTTCTTTTTCTTCTTCTTCCTCTTCCCTCTTAGCGCCGCGTACGTGAGGGGCTGCCCCGGACCCATTTCTTGTACACGACCCGGTTGGACGCTAGTACGTCTTGACCTCGGCCATTGGTTTTCCTATTGCCTATTGGTCCGGCGAGTTGTTCGATTCTTTCCTCGAGGGTTGTCCTCGGTCTGCCGATGGGTTTTCTACCTCTTTTTAATTTTTTTTTTTTAGTTTTTTGGCCAGGACTTATGTTGTGTGCCGATTATACCTCTAGCCCTGCACACTTAAAGGGGTTGAATTCCCGCAGCTCTTCATTAAGGAAAAAGAGATTCATGAATATGTAGTTATAATATTCAGCCAAGAGGCTTAAGTATGTAAAAACGTACGTGAAAATAGCAATAAAAAAATAAATACCTCAAGCATTAAGAAGTGTATCTACAGGCAGGCTACATATACTCTAAAAAGAGTTTTTTTTTTAGCAATCCTGGCTTAACGAGTTCTAGATATTTAATATCTGTGGTCATAGCCTAGGTTGATAGGTACCGTTGTTTAGGCGGAATTGTCGTTGGAACCTTAAAAAAGGGGAGGGCGAGGTATGTAATTAGTCCAGCATCGAAGGCTCACCGCTCCGGTGAGGTGACTAACTGATAAATGATACCTTCGACCTTATACGTCCAAGCAGTGGCGTCGGCCCAAACTTATACGCAGTAATTTTATTTTCTGTGTCTGCCAGCTATTTACTAAGGGTCTTCACAATGTCGGTGTTATCAAGTTATCCCTAATTAAGTGTGTTATGTCAAAGACTCGTGGAACCCGATAACCAAGCTAACCAGCATGTCATAGAAACATACATCTGAGTTGGTTAGACCGTGTTATATAGGTAGCACTACGATCGACAGTTGTTTGACCGCCGCCATATTTGCTTAGTATGTCGGTTGATTTGAAACACATTAGAATTTTGTGACATTTAAATTTATTTGAATGGTCGCCCCATGTGCGTACTACCACCTTCTTCTGTTTCTTCTAATATATTTGGAGCATATCACCTTTTTTCATGGCAAAAAGGGGGGGGGGGGTCTAAAGGGGGGAGTGTCTTAACGACTTCTTCCTCCAGACCACTAAAATCGTAATCCAGTTTGAGGGGCCAGATAATGACATGATAAGTCAAGTGGCCAAAGTTTGCACTTTGTAGCACCTAAAGTACTTTACGCTGATACAAATGTAATAATGTACTGTACATTTCATAAGGCAAGGTCAATTAAATTATCATTCACCGCAAATCCCAGCCACTGCAAGTCATACTCTGATAACGAATCGAGAGTACTACAGTATACGACACCGCTACTAGTTTTTTGCGGTTTTTCAAGATGTTTATTGTATTATATGACTTTATGTTTAAAATTACGTTTTACATTTCGCATCTTCTTTATATTTATTTTCTAGTGGGTCCGGCGAACTCAGTGGCTTAAATAACTTCTGCTGCGCCCCGCCCCCCCCCCCTCCTCGCAAGACCATTGGTGCGCCCTACCCAGTGACGTAACGATAGATTTTAGAAGGGAGGGGGGTGGTGTGTAGTTTGGCGCCCCCCCCCATTTTCATAAAAGTTTACAAAATAGAGAAAGCCGTTCTCATGGACGTACGCAGCTTTTAAATGCATGACCTTAGTGTCCTTTACACAGGAGTCCGAAGTTTCCGGAGCCCTGAAGGGGGGGGGGGCTGGGGGTCTCTTACGGTGGAGATGTTTAGGAAATATAGGTTTGAAAAAGTGGGATTTTACGCATTATGGTAGCAGTCTCATCTTTTAGAATTTACAGGGGATTAATACAATCAATTGCGAAAGGGGGGCCCGGGAGTCTCTACCATGTGATTTTTTTCTTGTTAAATAGGCCTGAAATTGTGGGGTTTTACGCATTTTGAGAACTGTATCAAGGATAAGGCTGAAATACTGGGATGATTTAATTTCACATATACGTTTTTTAGCACAAACCTGGAACTGGGAGTCGAAATGCGCCCCCCCCCCCCCAGTAAAGCTGCTGCGCCCACCCGCACCGCGGGGGTTGCGGGGGTATTATTTACGCCACTGCGAACTTTGTATCGCCTAACAGTCAATGTCAATTTTTAACCCGTTCGCCGTTGCCTCCACATTTGACATTGGGTACACATGCACACAAAACAAACAAATCAAAGATTTTTATATTTTGCAAATATATATTTTTAATAATTTTTAGGTATAGTTAGGCTGGTATAAATTAGTTCGTAGTCCGTAGTTAGTAAGCTAAGTAATTTTAAGTGTACTAATGTAATGTCTGACCTATCTAGAATTTAATTCACTTCCAGTGACGTCAGGTGGACACCCCCCCCCCCCCCCCGCGAGATGTCCGAAATTTAACTACAGGAATATTATTTACCATGAAAGTACTCATTTTCTCTATATACTAATTGATAAATTTTTTATTTTGGACTAACTCAATTTGGGGGAGTTTTATTCTCAAAAACTCCAACAAAAACGTCTAAAAAAATTATTTCTCAAAAGCGGCTCCAACGATTTCTTTTCAATGCACATATATTGTAGTCGTCATTAATGTTGACAAAATGCGGGGGATCGCTTGCCCCTTGATAGTTCGCTTCTGGGGGTAAAAAAATAAAAATAACCATTTTTTCATGAAAAATGACTAAAAAGTAATTTTTCTGCGGATCCTTCCTATCGATGATTTCTAGCTTCAGGCATGTTTTAGGTGATAAATTGAGTAACGAAACCGGACAGGTTGCTTTCCCAAAAATTATTTGGTTTTGTGGATTTTTTTGTTGAAAAAAGAAAATTTACGCTCAAATGCATTGCATGCCCTGTCATAATTACTGTGTGTTAATGTGTTGATCTGACCTATCTATAATTTACCTCACCCGCAGTGACGTCAGGTGGACACACCCCCCCCCCCGCGAGATATCCGAAATTTAACCATAGGAAAAAAATTTAACCATGAAATTACTCATTTTCTCCAATTGATAAATTGGAAAGCATGTTCGAGTAAACTCGGACCGGTTCTTATTATTAATGAATGAATTATGTATTTCCAAATCAAGATATATATTGTATAGGCATGCCTGCTTATTCCCGAACAGATGAAGGGTAGGCTTTTTTTTCTAAAAAAAAAAAAAAAAAAAAAAAAAAAAAAAAAAAAAAAAAAAACGTTAGTCGCATGCAAACAATTTGATGAATGTATCCGATTGACCTCTTGAGTCACCTCTGTAGGTTAGAACCCGTGTTGAGTTACGACACATCTCCGATCGCATGGCATGTAGAGACTCGCACAAGTACAAACGCGCTACCTTCTTAAGTCAATTCAATTTCAGTTTGTTCTTTAATTTATTTTCATATCTTTATTTATTATTTTTCCAGGATTTTCACAGATATTCTGCTATTCAGGGTGGAGATAGATCCATAGATTCCGTTATTGTGACTGAGATAATGGCATTTCAACATATCTTTTTAACATTATCACAGAAAAACTAAGAAATTTGTCCGCCACTGGCATTTTAACATATCTTTTTAACATTATCTCAGAAAAACTAAGAAATTTGACCGCCACTGATTCCAAATTTATTAGTTTATTGGTAGTGCGAGAAAGAGAGATAGCGTTGTAACAAGTTGAGTGGAATTTTACTGCGATAATAATAACTGGGTCTAATGGAGCGGCCCGGTAACCTATCATTGGCATATCTCTCCGCTAATGTCCCGAAAAAATGCTACCTTGTTTACTTTTACTATAACATTACTCGGGCTTCGCGTGTTTTTATAACAAATTTTTATTAATAACTTTACTATGCTACGAGTTTTAATAATAAATGTTCTTTTTACTAAAAATGTCCACTGATACGCATACGTAAATAAATTTTTAATTTGCCTCTAAACGGCACCTGGTTTTAAGAAAGAAAGAAAATTGTCTTTATTTCCTTTATTTTAGGCCTTTCGGCCCTCTCTTACAACTAACCCATAGTGTTAAATAAAATCTAATTAAAACTAAAAAGCTAAAACTAAAAAGCTAAAACTAAAAAATATCATTTACCCACCATTTATAGGTACACCATATATACCCATAAAATAGTCGCGACAAGCCCACTTTAACTTCTTTAAACTTTTTTTTAATTTCTGATGGTTTTAGGCATGGCCGTGTCCAGGGGGGTGGTTCAAGGGGTCCGGTCCATACCCCCCGAAATAATTTTTCCTTTCATGCCAGATTTTTGCCGTGATTCCTAACAGCCCAACCTAGCATAAGCGAGATGAGTCAAAGATCCTATATATAACTCTTTTTGTGAAACTAACAGCGTCTCTTCTCCTTTTTCCGCAGAGGTTCAGCAACGGGAGACGCCGCGAGCGATGACGTCGCGGCGACTCGTGCTCTAGTCCGAACGGCGCTATCGGCATCAGCACGGCTCCACTGGGGACAGAGGCGGGAGGCGAGGAGGGCCCAGCCAGGACTGTGGATCTTCGAGGGCGAGGCTGCGGCGATGCGGGCGCCGGGCCGGAGGCGGCTCACTCGCCCGGCGACCCCATCCTACGCAATGGCGACCCCCCGCAGCAGTACAGTCTTCGATGGAACGACTTCCAGTCGAGCATGCTCTCCTCATTCAGACATCTCCGCGAGCAGGAAGACTTTGTCGACGTGACATTGGCTTGCGACGGGCGATCCTTCACTGCGCACAAGGTTGGTTCCACTTTTTCTAAGCCTTTCTAGGCCCTACTCTTTTTCCCATTTTTTCTCATGTTTTCTTTGAATAATCTCCCCTCATTAGAAGCTTGCTTCCTCTTGAGAAGTGGTCTTTCAATTTGCACAGGTTTGGGCCCCTTTTCTGACTCAAGAGACACTTCCTGCTGTGGGGCGACTTCCACTCTCGAGCGTCGTGCGCTCTTCTGGACTTGTGAGGTTACAGCGAGGGGGTAGTCCTGCAGTAGAGTCACATAGCTTAATTATCGACAATAATGGATCATATTGTACTCAAGAAACTAACGTGCTTACTCCTTGGTGCTACGGCCTGTGAAGGGCCAGCTCTGCCACATCGCGCCAGCTTGCGAGGTCCTGTGCGCTCCTTCGCCAGTCATTGACGCCAAGGGTCACCATATCCACCTCGACGTCGTCCTGTCATTGCATCCATGGTCGCCCCACTCGCCTTCACCCTTGGGGCACCTTGTGTAAGCCTGTTGTTGCCCTATTGTCCGGCATTCGTTTCACGTGTCCTAGCCACCTAATGCGGGCTCTCTTGATTTCGGCTACTATAGCAGGTTCTTGGCATATGGCGTATTGCTCATCATGTCTACAGATACGCCACTCTCGCTTTTTAGTCTCAAATGATGGCACCAAAACGAAAAAAATCCTCCTAGTACTATGACTGAAACAGTCCTCCGCTAATTGAACAGACTAAACCGTTATAAAATTTCATAAAACGTCTAAGATGGCGTGAAGTGAAGTAAGAATGTTCGACGACCGCATGCCAAACAAGGTCTACGAAGCAAGCATGGCAGGAAGACGACTGGCTGGACGTCCTCGAAAACGCTGGAAGGATGAGTTGGAAACAGGCCTTCCCTAGTTGGGAGTCCATAGATTGAGGAGTGTTGTCGAACTCATCAAGAGCTAGAGAGCCAGAAGAAGAAGAAGAAGAAGAAACCGTTATAATTTAAGCATTAAATATTCAATCAAAAATAAATAAACCAACCTATCTTGGAGTAATATAGGGGTGGCCAATGATCAAAAAGAAATATCCGGTTTAATAAATTCAGGAGTTTTCATAATCGTTATTTTTCAATTGTTTAAGCCTAAGCCTTGCCTGATCAGGCTGCTGGCTTCGTTGTTGCATAACGCCTGCAACTCTGTTAATTAATATAGCATCATCTCAAGGTTGAAAAATTGCATTTCGCAAGAGAATGCATTGAACTCTCATTTTGATAACCTCCGCACTATTACATACTCATTGCAGACTATTTCGTTTATTCGTCAGCTATTTAAATTATCACTGAGCTTTAAATTAAATTATAGATTAGACCTTGACTGTAATCACTGAATGAAAATAATTGTTTTGAGGATTATTATTATTTTTATCTAACATCTAACATCTACAGTGCTTTAGTCCAATCAATTTTCCAATATAGCACATTAGCCTGGGGTGGTGCTGATCCTTCCCATATATGCTCCCTAGTAACTGTTGTAAGAATAGCCATCAGGGTAGCTTTAGGAAAGCCTCGCCGCTACCCTTCAAATCTTCTTTTTACGGAATTCAATGTCCTCCCATTGCCCTTGCTATGTGCAAAACAACTTCTACTTTTCCGATTAAAAAGGGCAAAAACTATTCTTGGGCAAGGTGATTTCGTCCATCATAACATTAATACCAGACTGGACGCAACCTAAAAACTTTAAAACGGTTGAATTTGTACTAATTTTCACTTTTACTTTTTAAAGGGGGGCCCTGCATGGGACTTGTCCTCTGGGCCCCCTTCTATTTTTAATATTGTAAATGTTGTTTAATTCGATTTAATAAATTTGATATGATTTGAACTGCGCCAGCAAAACTTAGGGGGGGGGGGAGGGGGTACAAGTTTTTTGAAAGTTTAAAAGATAATTTTTTTGTTGAAAAGTTGAGTTTTATTTTCTTTTTTATTTATTTTACTAGGTATCTTACGAATTTACTCATTTAGGGGAGTCATGACCCCCTCCCCCCCGTGGATCCGCCATTGTGTGCGAGCCCCCGACAGGTTTATTAACTTGGGGACCCACAGAATATTTTGTACTACTACACTAGTAGTATAGTTAATGTGGTTTGGCAAGAGTACGACTTCCTTTTCATAGCAGCAGTCTCCAAGGTCCAAATTGCCATGATGATTGCCAATCTTAGATAGAATAATCATTTAAAGAAGAAGAAGAAGAGCAGCTGACAGCAACTCCCCACTGCAGTTCCGGATTAACCCATGGGCACTTGGGAAACAGGCCCACGGCCTAAATGCCTAAAATTCCGGCCCCCACGAACGATACTTTCTTTTTAATGAAATAAATTGATGGTTGAAAACAATTTCCAAACAAAGTTTTGAAATAGGCAGGAGATTAAACGATTTTTTTTTTTTGCTGCAATGTTAGTAGAGTGTTCACCCACGGCGCCCATAGGGGTTAATCTGGCAATGACTCCCCATTATTTTAAAACAGTTTCCAGATGGAGCCTCTGCCTTTTCACAGACTTAAACCCTATATTTTTCTTATGACTTCATACAATTTATCTAGTCTACCTATTGCGTTTTAAGTGCAATAGCTATCTTCACATGATTGCCACCTAATGAGTAATTGCAGCATTGCCCTAGTGATAGCTTAATTACTCCTTAAGGCTGATTAGGTACCACCCTGTCCCTTGGATGGCTGGGTTAACCAGTCATACCTAATTTATTTAGATTAGGCTCACAGCACAACAACGTTATAAGTACTCAATACTGATTAAGAGGCAAGTGAGGAAACTGAAGGAGAAAACAATTAAGTGTGTAAAAGATCATAATATCGATTCGTCTTTAAATGTCTCTTCTATCGAAGATTGGTGACCATGGCAATTGATGTCACGATCATTATACTAGGAAATTGTAACTCAGTGACGAATGAATGATTGAATCTTTGCAAAAACAATATACAATGTAAAAAACAGTTTTGTCTTATGGGCTAGGCCCGTTTTAGAGGGAAGCATTGGTTTCCCTTCCTACTACATCCTTATGGCGTTGACTCTTCATTGAATTCCTCCGCGTTCAGAGCCAGTTTCCCGATCCCCGGACAAAAGAGTGCCCTGCACAGAGAAGAATGTTTTTTTCGCTGAATCCGGCTCAAACGCGATCCCTTATCTGTTCTGTCGCTATTACGCGCTTCTATCATCACCACGAGGAGGTTAGGGATTTTCGCGTCTTCGTCTCTGCGACCCTACGGCATTACTCAGAAGCTCTCAGCTACTTTGAAGACAAATATCAATCGTAGAGGCTTCAATGAGACGTTATAAAGTCGAGGAAATGTTCCTCTTGACAGTGCACCCAGCAGGTTCTTAACCGGTGTCCATTCGTTGTTGCAGGTCGTCCTGTCGGCATGCAGCCCCTACTTCCGTCACCTGCTCAAGGCTAACCCCTGCCAGCACCCTATCATCATCCTCCGGGACATCGCTCAGAGCGAGATGGAGGCCCTCCTCAGGTTCATGTACCACGGCGAGGTACACGTCGCGCGGGAGCAGCTCGCCGAGTTCATCAAAACTGCACAGACTCTGCAAGTCCGGGGACTGGCGGACGTCATCACCAAAGACACCCAAAAAACTATTCCTGTAAGTAGTGTTCTTTTTATGAGCAAATTGGAGACGTTTTTTGTACAAAGTCGATTTACACAGAAATATTGATCATAGAGCAGTGGGTTAGTTGAAAGAGTGGGCCTTTCCCAAATTCGCCCATATGGAAAATAAAGGCAATTTTCTGTCTTTCTTTTCTTTAAAAAAATAACTGTTAAATTAGCAGAGATACTCCTCTATATACCTGTATTTCGGCATATATGACATGCTAACTAACATCAAGGGCGAGGGCCATCGTAAGTGTGAGGTGAAATATTTACATGACACCCCCCCCCCCCTTTCAAAAGCATCCTGATGTTACAGACCATAACCGTATCGAAATAGCCCGCATCAGGTAATGGTATTCTACACATTTTTTTGACTGAGAAAAAAACAACAACAACGAAATAATGGGGACTTACGTTTGTAACAGTAGCTAAGTTTTACAGACCAATCCTTATTAAAATTACTCTAAGGGGGGGGGGGGTCCGGGTGCCTCCTCCGCTGATTTTTTAAAAGTATAGGTACGAAATAGTGGAATTGTACGCATTTTTACTGAAAAAAAAAAAAAACAATTAATTATTGAACTTTCACAGACAAATAAGTAAAAAGTGGAAACAGGGGGGGGGGGGGGGTAAATCGGCTGAATTCTCGGAATCGACACGACAATTTTTTCCATCCATATATTACTGTACGTATAAATAGGAAAGCAAAAATCATAGCCTAGTAACATAAATCTACAATAAAATAAAAACAACCCTACTGAATTTTGCCGCATCAAGCATAGGAAAGCCAAAATCTAGATACTATTGTATGTTCTCTTAGGCGGGTATTCCACATACTTCAATCGTCAATGAAAAATTGAAAAATGACGTTTTAGCAGACATTAAAGACATACTAAAAATTCTGCTACCACGTCAATTTACGTCATTTTTCAATTTTTCATTGACGATTGACGTATGTGGAATACCCGCCTTAAAGTTTGTAAATAAATATAACTGACATCACACAAGAGCCCAGCTGACAAGCACGCAGGGCAAGCAGAGATATTCGATTGCGGGTCTAAATTTGTCATGAGATATTTTAGTTTAGGCCATAGATATTTCGCAGGAGGGGGAAGTGTTCCGACGATGGGAAATAGTACTCGATTTTATCTGTAATGAAGTCTCCGGTTTCTGCGTTGCCATGACGACCAAACTAGCCCTCGCACTATCTCCGCCCTCCCCGCTGTCCCCTCCCCTCTCCTATCAAGCCCCCCTGCCCCCCACTTTATAGACCAGTTCTGCGAGCCCTACTTCATCTATGATGGATTTAATTCTACTGTTTTATATGAAATCTGCGCCCCGGGGAAAATCGCTCGAGCCCCTAGACATTGTCCCTTATACAGGATTGATTTCTGAAGGGGGTTGCTCGCTTAAGAGTAGGAAATTGGCAGCCCGAAATTTAATACTTTTTATTTTTTATTTGATTAACTAAGCATGTTATTAAAGATTTGGCTCATCAAAGATGTAGAAGACTACTTCATGCATCATATTATAAGATATTTTAAATTTTCGAAATTGTAGTTTTTTCAGAAACATGCAAATATTTTATAAATAATAACTTTTCACTTATTATCGATTTTATAAAAAAACTACAATTTCGAAAACTAAAAATACCTTACCATAGGATGCATCTACAACTTTGATGAGCCAAATCTTTAATAACATGCTTAGTCCGTTTTAAAAATAAAAAATAAAACTTTTTAAATTTCGGGCTGCCACTTTCCTACGGGCTGTACACTCTTAAGGTTGGGAGCGTTAGGTTGAAGATTTAATTTTTATTTATTTATTAGTTTGGTACCTAATTCTTCTTCTAATTCTATAAATGCCTCCACTATCGATGATTGATCATCGTAGACACGTAGATACCGTACTTCGGACTCCCCAACAAAAGGAAGTCAAGTATGTAGAGTATCGAAAGTACTTAGTCATGATGACTGTACTAGCAAGGCCGTAGCCAGGATTTTTTTGGAGGGGGGGTTCAGAAATTTCATTTGTTAGTACTTAGTAGTTTTTATTTTTCCTCTCCAAATCCGATTCTATCTAGTGTGAAGCCATTTCATTTCGGGGGGGGGGGGGGGGGGTTGAACCTCCATGATAGAATCGGATTTGGAGAGGAAAAATAGAAACTACTAAGTACTAACAAATGAAATTTCTGAACCCCCCCTCCAAAAATTGATATGATATGATATGATATGATTGATCATCGTAGACACGTAGATACCGTACTTCGGACTCCCCAAAAGGAAGTCAAGAATGTAGAGTATCGAAAGTACTTAGTCATGATGACTGTACTAGCAAGGCCGTAGCCAGGATTTTTTTTTCGGAGGGGGGTTCAGAAATTTCATTTGTTACTACATAGTAATTTTTATTTTTCCTCTCCACATCCGATTCTATCTAGTATGAAGCCATTTCATTTCGGGGGGGGGGGGGGGGTTGAACCTCCATGAACCCCCCTCTGGCTACGGCCTTGCTTACTAGGGAATTGTAATGCCGTGTTTCCCCGTTGCCTTCTGCATCCTTATGCCGTTGACTCTTCATTGAGTTCGTCCGCCTTCGGGGCCAGTTTCCCAACCCCAGGAGAAAAGAGTGCCGTAGTAGTGGTTGCTTATTTAGTGGCGGCAACTATTCGCCCCGTCACATAGTCATCCCCCGGCTACTGTGGCTTTTTCTAGAAAAGCCTGCACCACCAGACTGCGGCCACCACACCCTCCGATTATACCGCTGCTTGGTCAGGGACTGCTTATTACTTTCCAATTTATACGTAGTATAAGGAAGGCTTTGTGATGGTCGAAATTTTCGATTCCGAGATTTCAACGGATTTACACGTTTTCAGGTCCCAGGAACCCAAAAAAGTGGTTTTTACGAAATGTCTGTCTGTCTGTCTGTCTGTGCATCGATTTCCGGGCAAACTACTCGGTCGATTTTGATGAAATTCGGCATGTCTGTTCACAAAAATCATACCTCGAGACCATTTTTTTTATTTGGGGCTAACTCAATTTGGGGTTTCATTCTCAAAAAACTCCAAAAAAACGTCAAAAAAAATTATTTCTCAAAAACGGCTCCAACGATTTCTTTTAAATACACATATATTCTAGTCGTTCTTAATGTTGATAAAATGCGGGGGGTCGCTTACCCCTTGATAGTTTGCTTCTGGGGGTAAAAAAATAAAAATAACTTAATTTTAATGAAAAATGACTAAAAAATAATATTTCTGCGAAACTTTTCTATCGATGATTTCTACCTTCAGGCATGTTTTAGGTGTTAAGTTGAGTAACGAAACCGGACAGTTGGCTTTCCAAAAAACCTATTTGCTTTTGCGCAAATTTTTTTTTTTTTTTTAAATGATAGAAACTTCACGCTGAAATGCATTGCCTGCCCTGCCATTATTACTGTGTTGTAATGTGTTTTAAATATATTGTGGTTACCTCACCTCCAGTGACGTCAGGTGGACACCCCCCCCCCCCGAGATATCCGTAATTTAACCGTAGGAAAATTATTTACCATGAAATTATTCATTTTCTCTCCCTACTAATTGATAAATTGGAAAGCATGTTCGAGTAAACTCGGACCGGTTCTTCGTTATATTCGCAGCTAGCCACCATATCTGTTGTTCTTTTCGCTATCCGCCTAGTAGCCTAGTAGGTCAGGCCTAGCAATTGCTAGTTAAAATGAGGGACGTCGCTGGGGGAGGGGATACATTAATATCTAGGACAATCGGACAATCATTACGTGTTTTTTTAACTTTTTTGTACAAGTTTAAAATCTGGATCGTTTCGTAGTAGAATACTGCATAAGTGAGTAAGAAACATGCTACAAACTTGGTAGAAATAGTGAATAATTAATAAAAATTCTCACCATTAAACACGGATTGACCTGTATAGAATTTGAGGGTCACGCTGTTTATAAGACCGTTTATCGAATCGGGCACTTGTTAATATGTTATGGGGAAGAGCATTCATTGGCTATTGGATACATAAAGTTATTAATAACAATGTTATAGGTACAATAGTGCGGTATATTATAGAATCCGCCCTTAGTGTAAGAGGCCTACCATCTGGTTCAAAGGGTCCCCAGACTTCGATGGCCAGGTGGTAACGTGCTTGCACTTATGTGAGTCTTTACACCCCATGCGATCGGAGACGTGTCGTAGCTCAACACAGGTACTAACCTACAGAGGCGACTGAAGAGGTCAATCGGATACATTCATTAAATTGCTTGTATGCGATTAATCTTAAATCTCTTAAAAATTCGGGTATTTATTTTTAGCGAAATAAGACGTCACGCTTTTATGATTTTCATTTAAGAGGAACGTACATATTACCCCCAACATAAGCCAGTGTTTACTTTGTAGTTAATTTATTTTCATGTCTCGAAATCACCGCAGAATACGTAATTCGACTGTATTACGTCTAAATACAGGTACATTGATCTTATACTACAGACATGTGTCAGGCATTGACTCTGAGTCTCTACAAAGTCAGTCAATTAACACTTGACTGCCAAGTATAGTTACAGCAGGTACACATGCAGTACCTGAGTACCTAATACAGGTTAGGTAACCTCCGGTTTGTGTCCTTTTGCATTTGCAGTAGTTTTACTGAGAGGCTTTTTAGCAGGAAAGTAAGAAAATTGTCCATATGGGCTAATATTGGGCCTTTCGGCCCACTTTTGCAATTAATCCATATGCTGGGCTCGAAGGGCTACTTTCAGTGGCCATTGAGCCTCATTGATTTTTTGCAGTTGATATTATTGGTATTGCTTTAGTTTAAATTTTGTTGTGCACGTTATTGCCGTCAAGCTACAAGCGACCATGGACAAGATGGGGCATGCTTGCTATTGACACAGTGTAACAGGCGTCAGTATAATATGGTCAGGACATGTAGCGTAGTGGTACGGACTCTGACTTTCACCCGAAAGGTTGTTGGTTCGAGTCCCACACTGGCTACATTTGCTGGCCATCCTTCGGAGGGCATGTCCCGGGCCTTCCTAGTTGAGTGTAAGAGAGGGCTTTATAGCCCTAACTCCGCTAGGTTGGCTTAGTAATACAAACTGCAAAAAGTCCGCATTTATTTATTTATAATAATTTAAACGCGTCCGAGTACGAGTCCTGTACATGTGTAGCCTGCTCGATTGGTTGTAGGCCTACTCAAAGGCCAGTGTAAAAGGTGTATAAGGTGTAAAAGTTGGACCAGATTGGCTAAATGTTTTCGGTAGGAGCGGGTCCAACTGACGTCACCGGCAGTGAGGTTACCTCAATATATTTAAAACTACATTCTATCTAGTGTATGCTGCAAATATTTTTTTTTGGGGGGGGGGGGGGGGGGTTTCGGACCCCCTGGGCCCCTTCTGGCTACGTCCTTGCGTCTGAAGATCCTCTCTCTTGACCACTCTATCCTGAGGGTGTAGTGTTCAGCAACACGCCCGGCAGCCGCTTTTCACCTACATATGAAGAAAATGTACCCGTTAGGGTTGGGTGCACCCCGGGGCCAGGCGGAAATTTTCTGTCTTATATGTCGAGCCGTGAACCTGGATTTTCATGGACTTGTTCTATATGAAGTGGGTTACTTCTTTTCTCCTGGTCCCCTTACTAAATGAAATAATTTAATTATATTATTGCCCATCGTTTAATTGCAGACCTCAAATTCACACTCATGGCCTGAAACCTCAGAGCGGGAAAGTCAGTTGAACGACGTGGTCACGCCGCCGCCTGCGAAACGGCCGCGTTCGGACAGCCAATACTCGCCGTCGCCGGCACCAACGTTGCCGCCAGTCAATGGTGGCCACGATCTCAGGGACTCGCTGTTGGGACAGGCGCTGGAAGGCGGGCCGACGATCCACGCCGGCACACCTCACACGCAGGTAAGCTTAGTATGAGTGGAGCTCGCATGCCGCTATTCGGGCTCGATCTCAAGGACGTGGTCACGCTGTCTCGTCTGAAACGGTGGCGTTTGGTGGGCCAATACTCACCGTTCCGGCACCAACGTCATCGCCAGTCAATGGTGGCCACGATCTCAGGGACTCACTGTTGGGACAAGTGGTGAACCGTAGAGCGACAATCCACTAGTGTTTCTCATACGATCCCAATAGAAAACTTGCCGTGTTTGACATGTTGATATCAGGGACTTGAGCTGGTAGGTGGTGCGGCGATCCACGCCGGCACACCTTACACACAGGTAAGCTAAGTATGAGTGGGGCTCGCAAGCCGCCAGTTGGCCACGGTCTCTGGGCTGTTAGGACAAGCGCTGGAAGGTAGAGCGACGATCCACATTGGCATACCGTACACACAGGTAAGCTAAACACTAGTGTTTCTCATACGACTTGCCGTGATCGACATTATGACTTGCGCTGGAAGGTGGTGCGCCGGCACACCTCACACGCAGGTAAGTTAAACATGATTAGAGTTGGCATTATAGCAAATGCCATATAGGTTGCCACCTGTCAGTGGCGGCCATGATCTCAGGGACTCGCTGTTGAGAAAAGCGCTGGGTACCAGTAGGCTAACCATGGGTTCGCCAGTACTCTTGGTGAGTGCTGACCTTCATCGAGTGGCAGCAACAGCAAGGCTATGACTGGCTTTCTCCACTGGAAGCTATAGGCACCTTAGAAGAAGGTCAATAGCTCCATAATTGTCTATTCTTTTGCAGAAAGGGAATTCAGAATCTTCACTGGCAGCGCATTCTACCGGGGAGGAGAGCAACTCAAGTGACACTAACCTTTCGGACAGGGGGCAGATGCCCGAGATGGGCCACCTCAAGTCAGAACCTTCGGACTTTAGTCCGACTGATGGGAATAACCACCTAGACTCCAGAACACCGTCCTTTCCTGCTGCCTTGTTGGGCCTTCAAGGTAAATTACATGCCCACCCAATAAATTACCTGCTTATTGGTATATATAGACCCATCTGCGTGAAGCACATATTCAATTTCTCCGACGTAAACTTATACTTTAAAAATAGTCAACCAGCGTAAGGGCAGGACTCCTCTTGCTAAAAAGCAATCCCCTTCAGACTACAAGAGAGGAGGACGTATCCAGAAAGTTGACACCTAGGACGGGTCCTACCCCGAAATTTTTAAAATACTATAAATAGGCTGGAATGATGCTTAGACTATATATACAGTATTTTCTTTTTGTGAAGAGTTTTTTTGTGAAGAGTCGCGTTCTTAAAAAGTGCAAAAAAGCGGAATATTCCTAGTCTAGAAAAAAAATGACAGTAGCTGGTTAAAACCCAACCACTCGGCAAGAGAATATTTAAAGGTTGCTTAAGGCACCGAAAAGAAAAACAGTCCTACTCTGTTGTAGGCTACAATAATGGTTTTGCGTAGGTTATGGGCGTCGCCAGCTATGGGTAAATGTTATTTAGAAAATCATCTTACCATAGTTAGTTAGTTTAGTTTTTCGTCTCCGAGGTAGAGACTCCTAGTTTCTGGACCCAGTATTCTGCCAACCTGACGCCATGGTGGGCACACACCCAAAGGCCATTGAAGCCTTAGGTCCCTTCTCGGTGGTGAAAGGATTAGCCGCTGGATGTTTCCCGATCTTCGGGAAGGCTCCTTTCCTGTACCCCACTATAGTATAGATCACTAGCGGATCCAGCTATGAGCTAATGGGGCTAAAGCCCCCCCCCCACTTCTCTTACCCAACTTACACTGGATAAAACGCACTTCCAATTTTTTTCACACATACATTAATAATCCTGACTATAGGCTTTCCATCCACTGGTTCAGCCCCTCTAAAAATGTCTAGATCCGCTAGTGGTATAGATATGCGATAGCTAATTTCCCGTTATAATAGCTCTCATATTTTTTTAGTCGAAAGTGCTACCCCAAATTAAATCCTGGACACAAGCCTGCTACAAAATGTGTTCGTGCCCATGTCAAAAGTTTACAATATCGCTGAGAGAGCAGTAAAAATCATATACCTTGCCATCTTTATTAGAAAGTGAGGGAACTTGAGAAGATACAAACTGTTTCGCGAATGATCTAATAGAGAACGGCTGCTAGTTCGTCCATATTTAATGCGATGCTCTGCTCAGCGAGCCTACTTAAAAATTCTATTCGGGGGAAATACGAGAATTGCTCCAATGTTACAATTATTTTACATTTTCTCCCTTATAGGCCGGTAATACATTTGTTTTACAATAGTATACTATCTGCTTTGATTGCTGCCTTACCTACCGAGTCCTGGGATGGAGGGGGGCTGAAGGGGGGCCCAGGGGTCTCCCCCGGGGAAGGTTGTTGAAAAAAATAGGCATGAAATCGTGGAGTTTGACACATTTTGATGGATATACGTCTTGTAACCTATTCTAATAATGTTTAGGTTTTACAGCCGAATAATAGTAGACTTACTACAAGAAAGGTGGGCCCGGGGGTCTCCCGCGGGGGAATTATTTTGAAAAAGAATAGGCCCAAAATAGTGGAATTTACGCACTTTGAAAGCAGTTATGCTCATATTTTACACATGAAGAATATTATAGCTAACAAGGAAGGCCCGGGGGCTATCGTGGGGAACGTTTTTTAAAAGATAGGCCTGAAATAAATTTAGTTTGTCGGCAAAAACATTTCGATTTTGCAGACGATAACATAATTAACAAAACTGGAAACAGGGGGACCGGGGGCTCCCCGGGGATTTTTTTTGAATAAATATCTGAAAATTTTTTGTTTTGCTAAATTTAATTTGGGGGGGTCCGGACCCTGCTGATCCCCCCCCCCCTTGGCAACGCCACTGCCAGGCGCTGAGGCCGCACCTGTCGCGAAGTAAATGAAAATAAAGAGGAAAATAAACTTGAAATAATATTTTCACCAGGTGGGGGTCAAAACTGTACCTTGCGCCTGTGGAAATTCGACCTTGGGCCGCCCCTGGATAGTACCCCCTTCAAGAGACCTCTTTTTTTAAAAAAATAACAATATTATTCGCATACAAACAGTTCAATGAATTTATCCGAAGAACCTCTTCAATCGCCTTTGTAGGTAATACCTATGTTGAGTTGCGACAAGTGACCGATCGCTTGATGTGAAGAGACTCGCACAAGTACGAACAAGCTCTGCCACTATGCCATCGAAGTCCTTAATTCATGCATCACAATCTCTATCGTTTATACGATTTTTGATTTCCCCTCAGTGGGCCCCGCCTTAGCATTATTAGCATATTGTAAATTAATTCTTCTTCTTCTGTAGTTGTAGTCTAGCGATTGGTTTGCAGCAAATCTTTCCACCTCTTTCTCCACTCCTCCCTGTCTTGGGCCGTTCTTTTGAGTTCCAAGTAGGTTCCGCATCTCATATCTTTCTTGAGGTCTTCTGCGTACGCCTTCCTTGGTCGCCCTCTTGCATTAATTATTATATAATTTATTATATATATATATATATATTATATTATATAAAATAAATACATTAATTATTTAAATTTAAATTCCAGGCCTTCCCGGACTTCTGCCAGGGCCATCTGGTATGCATGCGGCCAACCAGGACCAGAATTACGGCGAATGTAAGTTAATGTTTTACTTTTTTGGGCGGGTTAATGGTATTATAACCTAACAAAGGTATTACAGCTTGCATGCGCATTCATGACGTGGGTCAACGATATTCATAGAGTGGATAGGTCGCCTCATAAGTTAAACACCTGAAAATTGAATGCCTCTTTCTGTATTTGTTAACCTCTGGAAAGGGGAATACCACATTGCAATGGATTTCCTCTAGTAACATAATATAATAGTAATAGTGTAATTCCCAAAATTAATTCAGTTACATAAATTTAGATAATACTTTTTTCTTCTTTGGGTCCCTTGCCATTGTGCAGCCATTTTGCACGTGGAGGCAAGGTGCCGATAACAATATAACAACTAAAAAGTTAAAGTAGTAGTAGGTATAAGTACAGATGCATTAGGTATACAGATGGTATGAGGTATGTTGAGAGGTATGTTATTAGAAATTCCAAAGTGCTGGGTCTTTTTGTAGTATTGCTTGTTTCACCTTGTTTTGAAATATTTTGCGTGTAGGAGCTCCACGAAGTTCTGGAGAAAGTTTATTGTATTCAAGTGGCCCTTTATAAAAAAAACGTTTTTTTTTTAAAAATTCCGTATTGGGCGTAGGTGGCCTTTGATTCGCTTTGATTGGTGGGGCCCATCCTCATACTTAAAGTGAGGGAGCATCGTCATGGCAACATGTCACTTATTGTTTATGAACCAACTGGCTGGTGGGGCGTAATTGCTAATATCTGGCCAATAGGCAATCGACTTCGATGGCAAGGTGGTAGCGTGGTTGTACTTGTGCGAGTCTCTGCACGTCATGCGATCGGAGACGTGTCGTAACAGAGGCGGCTGAATTGGTCAATTGGATATATTCATTAAATTGTTTGTATGCGATAAACTTTTCTTTTTAAAGGGTAAGTTTGCATACGGGTAGGTAGTGTTTTCACATTAGGCCTGAAAGAGAACACAGAAGTGAAAGTTATACAGTACAGATTTATTTGTCTGTGATGTCCATGAAACCCTTGCAGTGAGAGTCTGGTCTTCACCTAATAAAAAAAATAGTTTTCCGTATTTATAAACAGGGTCCATACAGTCAACTTAAACGTATATAACTCCCTCTTTGTGAATTTTAAGGTGTTCGTGTTCTGTTGTGTGTTTACACCCCATCTAGTCTATGAATGTCGTTGAATGAACTAAAGCTGCGTGGCACTAACAGTTTGATTATTGTAGGCCTAGTCTACAACATTGCAATGGTTGTAATTTGTATTATAAATGTCGTCATTGGCTGTACTAGTACATCCAGAAAATTCACAATTTAGTCTACTTTTATGATTACATTAATTAACTGCAGTACTATATACGGGAAATAAGTATATAAGTAAATAATAAAATATTCTTTGTTAACTGGCCACTCCATTATTAACTTAGAAAATAACATTTAGCTTGATTATTTCGCCAATTTTCTCTGCAAGGAGAATTGTTCTGACATGAAATGTTGCAATAGCTAGGTTAGGTTAGGTTCCTATACATCCTATCCATTTTTCATTATTATTATTTTTGGTTAAATAAATAAATAACCATTTATTTGGAAACAGACATGGCTCTTGTGTCTCTAAACCAGCAATGGCGGATTAAGGCGAATATTCCACGTACGTCAATAGTCAATAGTAAATGTGATATTGACGTGGTAGCAGACATTTTTGGACTGTCTTTAATGTCTTCTACCACGTCAATACCACATTTACTATTGACTATTGACGTAGGTGGAATATGCGCCTTACAACAAGGCAGACCAAGCACGTGCTTGTGACTGCGCGCGAGCCGAGATGCTTGAGGTATATTTTTGTGGTGATTTTCAAAACGTGTTTGCTTATTTTTAAAAAAATTGTATTTTATGCTCTGTTCCCATTTAAATAATTTAAAAAAGAAGTCACCGGAAGTAACTAACTACGTTCTGCTGCCACGAATTTTTGCATTGTTACGCGCCATTTAAATAAATAAATATAATAGGTAAATTAATATTATTCAGATACAGGTAATAATAAATAAATAAGCTATTACAACTCCGAAGGTCGACAATGGGACTTTAGCCTAAATATCCGCAAATTTCTTATGCTTGTTTCCGCGCAAACCCTAATTCCGCCAATGTAAACCAGTAGCCTGCCTGTATGACTTCCTTATTCTTGACATTAACAATACTTAGGGTCTTGACCTGACCCTCCTATGTTCCATAATGGGACAAACAAAGTGCTGGTTGATTAGAATTCTGGTGAGGGCATTGCCCCATTGTGTACACATGGAGACTTATTGACTTGGTGTCCCGACCTTGACCTATTGGGGGGCCACCAATGCTCAATTGTTTGATATGTTTATTGAGATGTTTAGCCGGGATTCAATTTAATTTGCTGGACAGTCAATTTTGTCAATTAAAGTTGTTTAGTTTCATATGGACCGGACTAAGAGCTATGTTACGTCTCAATATGCTAAGCCGCGGCCGAAATTCCTCTGATAACTGGCCACGGACCCTTCCCGAGCTCACCTGTCAAAGCTCGGTATAGCGGTAGACTCCACAAACTGCAGATTTTGCGAAGAAGCCGTCGAAAACGGGTGGCACGTCCTCACAGAATGCCCGGCGATCTGGAGGGCAAGACTTGACACTCTGAAATTCGCCATTCTCGGGGACCATGAACTCAGATGCCCAAGGCCGGGTGACCTAGTACAGTTTGCCACCAGAATCGGTATAGTCTAGAGAGCGAGGAAAGTCGGGGTCGCTCTATGGGCCCTCACAAGCGACCTTAGTCGATAAAGCCCCGGCGAAGAATAACAAGAAGAGCTATGTTGACGTGGGCTCGAACCCCGACAGGGATTTTTATATAGCCACCGGGTGTACCCTACCCTAACTGTAGGCTAGGCAGGGACGGATCCAGCCAATGGGGGGGGGGATAATTGAGTAGTGAGTCAAAATAGATCAAACATGTGTAGTATCGATTTTAAATTAGAGGGTAATACATTAACTTACACTTATAACAGATTTACAAATTTACTAACACCCCCCCCCCCCCCCGTGTCCGTCCATGGAGCTAGGTACCTTCTTAAGTGACGGCAGTGTTGCACTATAACTCAATAAAGGTTCAGGTCATAGGTAGAGGATCCTCCCTTTTGATAACTTTATTACTTCGGCCGCGGTGTTAAGGTGGTAGCGAGCTTGTACTTGTGCGAGTATTTACGCACCATGCGATCGGAGACGTATCGTAACTCAAAATTAATTTACTCATCGAGGCGACTGAAGAGATCATTCGGATACTTTCGCTGACTATGCAAAATCTCGTTACTTTTCTCTACTTTTGCAGGAGACAGGAAACCCTATTGCGTAGGTATTCAATTGTGCCTTTTGATACGTCTGTTGTGTACATTTTTTTGTTTTGTTTTGTTTAGCTTAGCTTATAAGACGATCTTGACTTTAGAAAATCAATGTATTAACCTCAATTTTGAAAAATATCCCTTCGCAGTTTTGCATAGTCAGCGACGACACATCCATTGAATTGCTTGTATGTGAATAACCATAATATAAATTAATAATAAATAAATATTGACTTTTTGTTCTAATCCTAAGCCAACCTAGTGGAGTTAGGGTTATTAAGCCCTCTCTTGCACTCAACTAGGAAAGCCCGGGATGTTATGGCCTTCAACATACGCGGTGGCCGCCCTTTTCCCCTAATGGTGAAGGCTAAGGAATGTAAATGTATTAATTTCAAAAGCCGTATGAAATAAGTTTTCACAATTTCCTGCAGTTTTGTAATTATGCAACTGTGCAAAACTCAATTTTGAAAATAAATATGTAATTAACATAAGATAGGCTACGATAAACCGGTCTAACTTAATTAACAAAAGGAGCCAATTGCGGCCATGACCCTCTTCAAATAAAAGCTGGTTTCGCCCTGTTACACATATGGTGGCCTACCGAACTATCGAGCTTTGTTTTGTTTTTGCAACCCCTTTTAAAAAACCCGGTTTGGTGTTGTTACTCTATTTAAGAGCTAAAGCATATCTGACTTTCTTTTTCTGTAAATGCCTCTTCTATCGAAGAAGGATGTTCTTTTGCCGGGAGTCCAAATATCACTGTCTTCCCTTGGACTATTAAACATGGTCAGGACATGTAGATTAGTGGAACGAACTCTGACTTTCACCTGAAAGGTTGTTGGTTCGAGCCCTACACTAGTTACATATTCTGGCCATGCTTCGGAGGGTATGCAAAGCAGGCGGTCCCGGGTCATCCTAGTTGTGTGTAAGAGAGGGCTTTATAGCCCTAGCTCCACTAGGTTGGCTTAGTAATAGAACAAAAAAGTCATTATTTATTAATTTATTAAAATATAGAATGCGATACTTTTCGTTCCTCATGACATTAGAAAGCATTGATAAAAAGTTTCAACAGAAAAATAGAAAGCATTCCTAAACATTTTCCCTATTGTTCATACCTTGAACTAAAAAAAATCCGTTCGAATTCAACGTTCATATTTGCCCCAATCGGACCTCAAAATTGAGGTAATTTAGCAGTAGAAACCGATTTTTTTGAGGAGAGTATCAACGTCCGTCCGATGCGAACTAATCCTGTAATTTTGGCGAACGGTTGACGGGCGTTCAGAGCTCCGAACGTGATTTGTTTTACTCACTACCTCATCGATCTTACGTGTACATTTCTCTTGGCTCCCTCTTTATCTAACATATCTATCTCTCTTTGTCTACTTCACGTCTTTCCTGCCCCCCCCCCCTCCCGAACTCCTGTCGCACTCGACATGTCTAATTTTACCTTTAGGCAGCGTATTGAATGTGGTGTACTGGTGTGGACTTTGACTTTCACCTGAAAGGTTGTCGGTTTCATGCTTTTTCTGATCATGTTTCGGGAGGCATGTAAAGCAGGTGGCCCCCGGCCCATCAATCACCGTAGTTACAAGAAAGGTCTTTATAGCCCTAACTACGCTAGATATTCTCAAAAGTAGACTAAATCTGTGTTATAGTAGTTTTATTTACGTATTATGTGGTTATTTCAATACTATTTAAATTTTATATTATATACATTTTAATGCCAACGGCCTTACCATGTTGATACCATTAGCGCAGAGCATGTCTCAAATTGCGGGCAACTTGGTAATGTGCACAGCGTTGGCAGGGGAACATGGTGAGACATGATAACGTGTTGAAACTATACCAGTCAGTCTACGTGCGTGTCGAGACCTGGCCACTTCCGATTTAATCGTGTGTATTTACCATGTTCTCCAACACCCAAGTGGTTCGGAATCCACTATAATCAGGAGGTCCACCCTGTCAGTCAACTCCCCTTTCCCCGAGGTGAAGGAGTCTGCCCTTAGGGTGCCTCAAGTTAACAAACAGACTCACTCCCCCCTCCAGGCTGACAGGGTTGCTTAAAAGCAGAATGCCGAAAGCAGGCGTTAGAAATAACAACAACAATACCCATGTTGCAAATGCCAAATAGGGCAGGGCTAATGCTGAATCCCCCTACTGTTTTGCCTCTTAAACTTTCAACCTTTAAACCCATAAGATAATCATCTGATAAGTACATTAAGGGCATTTAGCAGTCGAATACTCCAGGTATCCAGGTATACAATATAATAACACACCTCACTAAAGTCTTTCAGTTGATTTAAAATCGCACCCAAAACAAAGTGGAATACCATAAATACTCGAAAAAAAGAGATCCTACACGCATTAGAGACTTCGAAATCATTGACCGGACCATGGAGTTTACAAAGCAAAGTAGGGGGGGGGGGAGGTATTATGAGTTTAGGGAGGGGGTGGGGAAAGGGGTGGGGGAGTACAAAGGGAAGCCAAGCTCCTGTGATCAATCATATCTTTCGCCCTCTCTAATGTAACAATATAGAATCACAATAATAGAAAGAATTACGTTATGAGGGACTGCTTCGAGAGGGGTGGTGCTGAGGCAGTGGCGCAACCGGCTGAGGGGTACTATATCGGATGACTGACTGAATGACTGACTGACTGACTGAATGACTGTATGACTGACTGACACCATTATTATGCTGCCCAAGAATTTTTTTCCAATGCCTGCTTTTAAGGAACCCTGTCAGCCTGGTGGGGAGTGAGTCCGTTTATTATCTTGAGGCACACTAAGGGTTCTTACAGAGTGGAGCCGGGATGTAAGCTGGTAGCTGGAATGGTAGCTTACTCGCTTAGTCGATGAGTACCTGGCCGGAATGAGGGGTGTTCGTGTTGGCACTGTTTTAATCGCCGGTTCCTTCCTTGCAGTTCTGTTTTGTAGTTCAAGATGGATGGATTATTAGATGAAACAATATTGATTGATAGTGCTGCTACTAAGTGGTGATCAGGATGCGCCTGATTCCATATAGGGATCCTATTAAATACTTCGGAAATGAGTTTTTCTATGTCCATTGTGAATATCCAAAAACTATTTGAAATCGTAAAACAGTAAGTGTATAAACACTGACAGACCGGGATTGTTGATTGTAGTAATAGCAGCAGTCACTTCGACATTGGAGGAGGAGGAGGAGGCCAACTGGGCATACGCACGCCGCTCGACCAGCGCTTACAAGCTATGTAACAATCTGGGTAGCAATTATAATTCCTTCCATCTAGGCTCCCTGCGCCCATCCTGGTAACCTGCTAGGCTCCGTTGTGAACGGGTACACTGCCTGCTGAGGCAACATTGTTACATAGCGGTAAGCGAGTAAGCTACCATCCCGGCTACCAGCGTACATCCCGGCTCCACTCTGTAAGAACCCTAAGGGCCGACTCCTCCACCTCAGGGAGAAGGGGAGATAACGTGTCTTACCGCTTGTATGGGAGGATTTAGAAAAAAGTAAACTTGGCGGGATTTGAACCCACGATCTACGCATAACCGCTGGACCACAAGCTCGACAAGTACAGTTTCTGCTAAATCCTCTTCTTATATAATCTTTGACTAGATACTACATTCGTATTTCTAGACTATTTATTATGTTTGCGATGGGTATAGTTTTTGTTTCCCAGCGGCTGTTTTTAATCTCTCCACTACATTTTTCATTGGTGATATAATACTTCTCTGTCCCCCTATAAATTTTTCCTGTTCCGTCCACTACGTTTTTCATTGGGTTTACAAGCTTTCCCGTTCCTCGGTACTTCATCATCATTATTAATAAATAATAATAAACAGCCGTCGACCTCATACTTATGAAAATGCTGAGAAATACTGATTCTTTCCACAATTTGCAACCTCTACACCCTACAGTCTATATTTTCGATGAGTTTCGACTTTATGCAACAATAAAAAATTACAATTTGAGGAGGAAAGTGCAGGAAATTATTTAATAATTCAATGACTGGTCATAGGCGACGTTACATGTTGCCCCAGAAATTCAAAGATATCTAAGCGAAAACATCTCTGCTATATAGAATATAATGAATGAAATAGAATGGATTGAATAGAATGTTCATTTGCAAATTCTACAGTCTACACCGTCGCGAGTTAGTACTATAAAGCCCTCTCTTACGCTCAACTATGGATCCCCGAGACCACCTGCTTTATATGCCCTCCGAACTGTAGCCAGAAAATGTAGCAAGTGTGGGACTCGAACCAACAACCTTTCGGGTGAAAGTCAGAGTCCGTTCCACTACTCTACATTATTATTATTATTGATTATTATTATATTGATACCAACAACAAAACAATTACAATTTATGACATAGTTGACTAAGGCGTCCATTCCACCGACCGGCTAGGGCTATTTACAAAAACGGTGACGTGTTAGCAGAAATTCAAGACTTAGGTGGCGTTTCCACCGACCTCGCATTGTAGAATGCAAAGACATTAGAATTTTTCTTTTTATAGAAATCTATTAAAATGTTTATACTTAACATATCCCATGACGCCATTTTTTAATTTTAGTTTGTTTGTTTGTGATTTTACTGTATGATCATTGATCAATTTTAACTATGGCATAGAGGAAAATAAACATTTCCGTCAATTCTGCAATGCGAGGTCGGTGGAAACCCCGCCTAAGTCTTGAATGTCTGCTACCACGTCACCGTTTTTGTAAATAGCCCTAGCCGGTCGCTGGAATGGGCGCCATACCATAAGGCACTAGCCTAGCAAGGCACATGTCCTGACTACATGTGTAGTTTGGAGCCCGCAGGACATTATTTTCTGTTTTATGAAAGAAAAAAATCCTCTTAAGCCATACCGGTATGAAACATCTGTCCTACGCCACTGCTAAGGGCAAAAACTGGGGGGGGGGAGTGCGGGTGTAGCATATACCGATAAATGAGGGAGTGGCTAAGTGGGGGGAACTAAAAAGGTTGAAAGGGTCGACTGCGGGGGGAGGGGGGGGGGGGTGGGTGAAAGTCAGTCAGACGACTGAGGTGGAATGAGACAATGTGCCCTTACGGGGTAAAAGCACTGGCATATTGATTTTTGTTTAACTTAATAAGCTAAAATCAAGATGGCCGTGAGTATCAATCATAATCAGGAAATGGGACTGAGAGCTTTTTACCTGTTTACAAATCGTAAATCATTTCCCGAGCGTATATTACTATATACTGTATATACTGTACGCGTCCCCTCGTATTTCTCATGAAAGAGCTCTTTGAATGATGCACGCCTGGTGTGGAAGTTAGTAATAAAAAAAAAAATCAACGTGGTCTATTCTTCTTCTCCTTGTGAGAGTTTCCTTGGTGACTTCGTGGAACTTCGAGAACATCATGAGTCGAGGAAGAAGAACGCAATGATCCACAGTAAAATACTTTAATAGTGACCGGTTTCGGATAAAATCCATCATCAGACTAACAACACATGAAAAAACGCCAGCTTATATACTCCTCCTCCCACTCCCTTCCCGTAGTATATGAGCTGGCGTTTTTTCATGTGTTGTTAGTCTGATGATGGATTTTATCCGAAACCGGTCACTATTAAAGTATTTTACTGTGGATCATTGCGTTCTTCTTCCTCGACTCATGATATTCTTCTTCTTCTTTTAATGCCTCTTCTATCGAAGGTTGACGATCATCCTGGCAATTGTAGTCATGATGATTATACTAGGGTATTGTAATGCAGTGGCTTCCCGTTGCCTTCTGCATCTTTAAACCGTTGACTCTTCATTGAGTTCCTCCGCCTTTGGGACCAGTTTCCCAACCCCAGGACAAAAATCAGGACATGTAGAGCTGTGGTACAGACTCCGACTTTCACCCAAAAGGTTGTTGGTTCGAGTCCCACACTTGTTAAATTTTCTGGCCATGCTTCGGAGGGCATGTAAAGTAATGGCCTTCCTAGTTGAGTGTAAGAGAGGGCTTTATAGCCCTAACTCCGCTAGTAATACAGTAAAAGTCAATATTTATTTATTTATTTATTTATGTAAATGAGTGCCCTGCACAGAAAAGACTACTCAATCGCGGTTCCCTGTCTGTTCAGTCGCTGTTACGCGCTTCCGTCTTCACCACGAGGTGGTGCAGATTGGGGATTAGGCCTCAGGGAGACCATACGGCATTACTCTGAAGCTCAGCTACTTTGAAGACAATAATAATAAAAATGTGTATTAAGAACACGGCATCAGCAGTAGCTTTCGCTACATAGCCGTAAATTCATACTATAAATACACAATTAAATGGGCATAATTACATGATTTTCCTACTTGCAAGCAATAAAACTAATTTAGTTCAATTAAAATAGAATATAAAAATATAAGAACCCTCAGCAAACTCCTGACCTATACCTCCTCGCGGTGTGGGGCGGGCAACGTCAACATTCAATGACGGCTAACACAGGCAGGTACCGAGTGGGGTTCGGTCAAAAACCCCCCGCCTAACTCCGTAGCGTTAGGGCATGGACACCCTCTTGTCCATGGGAGACGAAAAGCTCCCTAAAGGCGGACGAACTGGATCCTGGCAGCAGGTGAAGGTCAACGGCATAGGATGCGGAAGGCAAGGGGAAACCACCGCATTATAGGCTCAAGTGGCATCCCAAGAACCAGCGACCATGTATAATTCGAGGCATCGAAGTCACATGTTGCTGCTAACCAGCCATCCGGCTGTGACTTTAAGAAGAAGAACTGTAAAAAAGATAAACCTATTAGAGAAACATAAACGTTTTCTTCTTCATATTTCAACTATATCAATAAGGGATCAACTGATTACTGACTCCATCGTACTCAGCCAAGCAAATACTTCCTTGGTCCAATATCGCCTATGTAAATAGTAAATAAATGAATAACAGAAATATTAAAGCGATGTCACTTTGACAAGGTTAAAATGGAGTAAATGTTCGAATCCCGTTCTAGTGCAATTTTTCACGTTATCCTATCTCCAACTTGCCGAAAATGTATAATTCGAGTAATTTCTTCGTTTCCCTTTTTTGAACCCCTTTTCGTCTCCCCCAGCGCGAAGGGGAGTCTTCTAACCCACTTTTAAAACTCTTTCTTTCATTGACTCGATTGTACAATACTTACTACTTTTTCTGTCTGCAATTCTACTATTCTCCATTTTTCCTTTTATATAGGTAGAAGCAGTGTCCTTAGCAGGAGTAAATTCGACGGTCTATGCTCTTTAGACATTACATATATAATAATCTATATAAATAAATAAATAAATATATATTTCTGTTAAATTATACAATACAAGTAATCAACAAGAAAGTATAAAGTAAAATCGTCAAAATATCGTCAAAATCAGGTAGTTCTGTCAATGTCATTGTGCTAGTGTCTCAGTGGCAGTGCAGAAAGCTTTCTCTAAGAGATTGTTTCTTAGCAATTTAGGGAAGTTAGAAGCATTTCTCGCCGCTCTCAGTTCAATCGGGAGTTTTCTACAGCTGGCCATTCACTAGGGCTCCAAACGGACTCGCGCCAAGCCAAATAACGCGTCCTGTGCCATTTGGCGTTAGCGCCATTTAGAGGGGGTTATCACGACTACGCTGAACCAGTCACTCCAAATCTTTCAAATTGTACCGTGTGACGATATGGAAGAGGTACTTTTACACTGTACAATTTGAAAGATTTGGAGCGACTGGTTCAGCGTAGTCGTGATGACCCCTCTAAATGGCGCTATCGCCAAATGGAACAGGACGCGCCATTTGGCTTGGCGCGAGTCCGTTTGGAGTCCTCGTGAATGGCCAGTAGTAGGTAGGCGAAACCTTGTAGTATAGGATCCAGTCGCTCACATTTGGCTGTGCGTGGCGCTGGCCTTACAAAGTCTCCCCTCGTTGCCTCGTGTTGTAGGTGTGAGTGTCCCCGTTTTGTTTAAATGTCCCCCACACCTCAGGCTTTAAGATATGTGAAATGCATCTAAATATAAATAATTTAGAATTTTATACAATTGATCTACTGCATAATTTACTCGGGCTTAGTCCAGTTCAAAGATATAAAATAGACTAGAAAAATATATGGACTTCACCATAAGCTAAGTATAGCTGATGCAACGTAAGGGGGAATGCGTGATGGAAATGTCAAGAGCTTAAAAGGGTTGTTGCAACGTAAAAAAAAAAGAAATTGCGGCAAGTAAAAAAATAAATGTACAATTTCTGCGCACTCGACTTGGCAATGTTAATAGCTTCATTATTATGACTATGATTAGCTTATGGCGAGAACTCCCAAGCTTACACTCAGACACAACTTTTTGTTTGTTTGTTTGTTTCAATTATTAGACTTCTATCCAAACTCGGTGAAGTCATGTTAGCACCTGTTATATTGTGTCAATGGTAAGCTTATCTCAGCTTGTCCATTGTCAGCACTTGTAGATGGCGTGGGTTGACATTGAGGACATGTACCAGTTACCTAATGCCAAAAATCCATACGGAGACAATACCAATACTGTCCGAAAATCCATGGGGTCGTTGGCATAGGCCTGTGTTTTTCAATCTTTACAATCTTTGCCCAGCATAGACATTACAAAATAAAGACAGGAAAAAGCTGAAAAATAAGAAAATTTAATTTTTATTGTACTTTGAAGCTTAAACAGTGTAGCCTACACATATAGCTTTAAAATAGTATATTGTGCGAAAATATTTATTGACAGCTGAGGGAAAACCTCTCAGCAAATGAGGAGGGGGTTAAATTCAATGACAGGGTTAGACGAAAGGTTTTTCGGGTGACAGCTTCGGCTGGAAGGCAAATTACATTTTAGGGGTAAATGTTACCCGGCAAGAACAAATTTAATAATATTGGGAGAAATTGACGTATGCTGTGGTTCACTTTCACGCATGGGCTACGTTGCCAGGGGGCTGATGAGATTTATAAATATATTTTATATATGATATTATAAATATTTCGTTTGCCTTAAATATTTTGGTTGGGGCCCTTGACTTTATATCGTATTGATTTTGGGAATAATACGAAAGTACCTTGTATACAAAATATTTTGAAATCTCTCCGTTACAAGTAGAAAAAATTTCTCGTGACTTCGTGGTTTTTCATTTTCATAAACAATCATAAACTTAGTGTTTTATCAAAGCTTGTTATAACAACTACAACTAGAATTAGTAAACCCCAATAATCGTCAAAAAAATTAACTTTGTCTACGAAACCCTAATGGACATTTGCATCTTGTCCTTGCGTTGAGCAAGTGTCAAATCGCTGATAAGGTGTAACTATGCTAGTGGGTTTCCCTCTGTAGATGGCAGTTCTTGCCGAAAGCGCTCAGGGTATTATCTACGAACAACAGTGGGTTTCGTAGACAAAGTTAAAAAATTCCTTCAGACCATAAATTATCATTATTATTATACCGAACTGTTGCAACATTTCCTCTTATTTGTAGTCCTTGCCATTGTTAAAAAAAATGGAGTGGTCATATTTCTTCTTTGAACACATCAGGTCAGTTTCCTAGGGAGGGTCGTCTATGCCCTCCCTAGAAGCTTAGGCTAATACGTTGTGCCGCAGTCTGTCTTACAGTGTGAGCCGACCCTGATCATGGATGGTCGCTTCCAGGGAGTCCCGCCGGAGCCGCTGGAAGCCGCTTCGCGCTGGAGGCACCTGGAGCCAGCTGGAGTCGGCCGTGGGACCACGCGAGATCACCGCAGGACAACAAGCCAGTATGTCCCGAGTGCGGCAAGGCGTACAGTAACAACAGTAACCTGAAACAGCACCTGGCCAATGTCCACGCGTCTCCAGCAACCATGGAAACATGCCACGTGTGTTCCAAACAGTTCAAAACACGACAGTATTTGCACGTGCATCTTCTAGCTAGCCACGGGATCAGGCAGCGGAAGAGCCCCGCTCCTCTTCCATACCCGCCTTGGGATCCCCACCATCAGACTAATTCGTAACATGACGTAATGCCCGCCATGTTTGTTTTCCCTTGATCTCTCTCGGTTTAGACCCGGTGGACAAAGACAGATTCGGCAGCAACAGATACGCAGCAGCCCAGCTCTGGGCACTGCGTGGAAAACGTGTCGGTTTACATGTTGAAATGTATATTTTTGTGACTGCGGAAGGATTAAAACGTTTTCTACGCATTTTCCACTCAATTTCGGGGCCATGCTGCTTGGGCAGGTACGGAGCAGATCTGTCGAGATTCATTGCAGCAAATGAGGTAGTGCACAAGGGCAGATTCTACTGCTGCAGAGTTTTCTCGGCTGAGCAACATCTCCCAGCCGATCTGCTGCAGATCTGTTGGCGTAGAATCTGTCTTTGTTCAACGGGCCTTAGTGAGTTTCACCTCATAGTAGCAACAGCAACTTCAAACATCACCTGGCCAATTTCCACGTGCCCCCCTCCCCTTACCATGGAACCATGCCACGTGTGCTCTTATTACTTCAAAACTCGCTAGTATATTTACACGTGCATCTTCTAACTAGCCACGTGATTGCCTCCCCCCTCCAGACGTAACGTGATGTAGCCTAACGACCGTCATAATAATTTTTTGGAACTTTCCATTGAGCTCTCTATGAAGTTAAGTTACTGATTTCCATCACCTACAGCATCGATGACTACCCGAAGCAGAATCTTGCCGACGTAATCGAGTCTCCCACAAGCCTATTACCTACTGTCTTCTTCTGGAGTTTCATTCTATCGATTGGTTTGCAGTGAATGTTTCAATCTCCTTCTTCACTCTTCTATCTTGTGCGGTTCTTTTTAGTGCAAGGTAGGTGTCGTATCGTATGTCCTTCTTGATGCCATCCAGGTACTCCTTCCTCCTTTTACTTTACCTCTACAGTATTATAGTCGGCTTATGTGTTCTGCTGGTTATTTATTACAAACAATTAAAAATGCCCGTGTTGCTTACACATGGAGAATAGAATACGCTTTTCCCACACTTAATGTAATATAGTAACAAGATCCACCCTAACTACAAAGGACCCAGGCCAAGGGCGGATAGGGGGGGGGGGCTACCACCCTGCATACTACATAAGATTATTCTATTTTGACCCGCAACTACCCCCCCCCCCCCAAATGGGTTGGATCCCTGACCCAGGCGTACATATCTTCTAAGAGAAACACAGAAAAACCGTGCGCTTGGTAGCCCCATCTAGTAGTGAGGGGTCAATTAGTAATGTGTCTCCCTAGCTTTGCTCCTGGGGAAGCTGTTCCTTGAATTCAAAGAGCATAAATGCATGTAGTGTAAGAAAGACCCTACTTCTAATAGTGACTTCGTTGCGAATGAATAATATAGTCTAATTTAGTTTAAAATAAAAAAAAAAATACATTTGACCACAACGCATAGTAAAGGGGCGCCATAAGTTAAGGGGCGCCATAGTAAAGGGGCGTGTTTTAGAGAGAAAAAGAGTTTATGCATTGACCTCTCACTACTAGATAGGGCTTCCAGCCACACACTCTTTCTAAGTTTCTCTTAAAAGACAGATGCGTGTTTGCCCTTTGTGGCCAGGGTGAATCTTGTTACATATTTCATGAAGTATGGGGTAAAACCAGATGGGCAAAGTGGCCACTCGCAACGCATGCAATGATGCAGCTAAAAGGTGTGACCGAGATTAACTTTGGAGGTTCTCGCCATAAGCTAAAGCAAATCAAATATATTTTTTGCTGAAGAAAACAGACAAGATAAACATTAACATTTACAATTTGGATCCGTCATCCGCAAGGCTGTATCCTTGATGTGAAAAGAAAATACATAAATTACATTAAAAAATTGCGACCAATGAAGAACGAATGCCAATAAAATCCGACGAAGTAAGTTGACTTGCAATCTAAGTTACTTTATTGTGACTGTAATTAGCTTATGAAGGGAGAGGACCTCCACGCTTTATCTCGTGACACAACTTTTGGCTGCTTCATTGTTTACGCTGCGAATGCTCATCTTAACCGCCTGGTGGAAACCCTATAAACACATTTCTATTGACTACCTCACTATTTCCTTTGACTATATTGCAGTTTTCTATGGTATATATAACACTGACTTTAAACTAGTTTTGGTTGAAGAGGTAACTTTCTTGTTGTAACCGAAATTAGAGGTGATGAGCTTGTGGTCCAGCGGATAATACGACACCCCAGATAGACGTTGATCGTGGGTTCGAAACCTGCCAAGTCTAGGTTTTTATATCCTATAATTTCGGTTAGTTCCCCCTACGTTTCACTGTTATCGGCCTCACTTAGTTTATCTTCCCCTACATCAAATGCCCCTTCTATCGAGGATTGCCGATTTCATCATGGAAATTGTAGTCATGATGATTATACTAGGGAATTGTAAGGCAGTGGTTTCCCGTTGCCTTCTGCATCCTTATGCCGTTGAATCTTCATGGAGTTTCCCAACCCCAGGGCAAAAGATTGCCTGCTCGGAAAAGACTACTTGGTCCCCATCTGTTCAGTTGCCATTACACGCTTCCATCTTCACCACGCGGGATATTTGCGTCTTTTTGAGCCAATAAAAAATAAATAAATAAGCGTTTATTTGCAAACAGACAAAGTCCAATAATATGCAAATTAAATACGGCATTACTCACTACTTTGAAGACTACTTTGTTAGGCACAATCTATTCTGTAATCCACTCTATTCTCAACGTGCCTGCAAAACGGGTTGCACACGGGTCTTAGCTTGAAATGACCGCGGAATATGTGAAGCAACTATAATATTTTTCTATTAAGTTTCTGCCCATTGTTGCCACTTAGAAGCTGCCTTTTATGCAAGGTTCAACTCTCAATGCAATGAAATAATTAGCCCAACCTTCAGCGGGGCTACTATGGCAATTATTTTTAAGCTTAGCCTGGGATTAAACATAAATAAATAAATAAATAAATAAATAAGGACTTTTTATTGTTTCTATTACTAAGCCAACCTAGCGGAGTTAGGGCTATAATGCCCTCTCTTACACTCAACTAGGATGACCCGGGACCGCCTGCTTTACATGCCCTCCGAAGCATGGCCAGAAAATGTAGCCAGTGTGAGACTCGAACCAACAACCTTTCGGGTGAAGTCAGAGTCCGTACCACTACGCTACATGTAAACAAGATACTTTTACAATGGAAAGTGCTATTGAAAATTGTTTTGTTTACATTTTAACCACAGGAATAAGTTAATACTAAACGTCATAGTAGGCCCGCAGCACTATAGTTTTCATTAGGTAATACAATCTCCCCTTTCTATTTTCCTACCATTATCAAATTTTCAGATCAACACAGATCATACATACATTTCACATTAGGCCATGAAGTATGCTGTCAAGCAAGGTAAGGTGTTATTAAAATAAGAAATCTATTGCTTTGTTCTATTGTAAAGAAAGAAAGACAATTGTCTTTATTTTCCATTTGGGCTAATTTTGGGCCTTTCGGCTGAATCATACAATTTACCTTAAATTACCCTAAATTACTGTATTTAAAAAGGTAAGAAATTGTATTTGTGCCATTGTGCGAGCTGCTACACAACAAAATTACTTTAAGAAATAAAAAAAGACTATTGGGGTAAAATATTCCCTGCTTGCAATAAATAGCATTTGAAGCGCATCCCTTAAATTAATTATAAAAAATAGCCCCCCCCCCTTGTAAATCAGCCAGGTTGACGAGGTCAATAGGTGTAAAGTTCAGATTTTTAAACAGCTGTTGTGTCAGCTGAATCCGTGTTTTTATTTATTTTTTATGTAGGCCTAGGTAGAATGGGTTTTTCTGGTACCATATGGCATAGCAACAACAGCAGATTCTCTGTATCTATCTGCATGTCGAATTTATTTTATGATATATTTTTATAATTTTGAGGGAGGGATTTCAAAATAACTTGGTAAAGAAAAATTGACCGTGGATTTTGACAAAATTTTATAGTTCCACAGCTTCGAAGTTATGAAAGGGGTCAGATAATTCATAAAGAAATGCAAAGTTTCGAATGACATTTACATTTTTTTTTCTGAAATATTATTTCTGAAACCCCTGATTAACATTAACCGATTTTATAGGTAAATCAGTCAAGAAATAAACTGCTTCTTGAGAAAGCTTGATTTTTTTATGAATTTCTCTTCTGTCTATTTTCATATCTTGTCATCCTTGTCAACAAAATATTTTGAAATCTGTCCCATAAGCCGCTATGTTGAATTAGAAATCTGTATTATAACGCCTGATGACCTTTGGGAAAAATTACTGCGCTTTCTGCTTACTCTGAAAAGTAATTTAATCCTCTTTTACTTCTCCATTTTTATTCCTAAGGACTGATGTTATTAATGGCAATTCAGAAAATAAGGTAGAGTACACAATAATAGCTTAATATATAGTAAAATTTTACTGAGTTTTGCCATACATCACAGCAAAAATAAAATCACAGTAAGCTAACTGAGGCGTACTGTGCAAGTGTTCACACTCATCTGACAATTAATGATGTATACGAAAGCTCGCATCGCATATATCATTTGTAAGATGACTGTTGCTCGCGTAACACTTGCACAGTATGCCTCAGTCAACTTACCTGGACTTTCTGCTGTGACGTATGGCTCAACTCAGCTTAGTTATACAGTAAATTTGACGTTTGTTTAGGCTACTATTCGCGGCTAGCCTACTATAGGTTGGTGCAGTTAATAATTATTTTATCAGTGTGACCAAGTTTAAAATGTCTTAGTTGCAGATTGAGAATCCTACGTTTTTTAATATTAAGCAGTAAATATGTGTGCTGTAGCGCAGGGGCCAAGTTCCCAGAGGTTCTGCCCAAACAATGAACGTGGTGCTTGAAGGTTAACGTTTGTCAGTGATTTAATTGTTATTATTTTAATATTTTCAAAGTAGTAAGAAAGTAATTTGCCTATTACGTTCAGCAGCGCTATCATGACTTTTTAGGATTAATAAAATACTGGGGTTTATTCAATTGTTTAAAACAAATGACTAGAAAATTGGAAAATGGAAAATTCAAATTGATAAATTAATCCTCGGCTATATTTTCGGTGTGTTTTCAATGTTTTCTCCCTTAGATGTAGATACATTAATTAAAATTCTTATTATATTACAAAATTCTAAATGTACATTTAATGTTTATTAGTATTTCCTTCTATTATCAAACAATGCAACCATTTTCTTGTATTGGAATTCCAATAATATATTAATTTGAATTTCCCGCCCATATTTTAACTTACCCTTACCTTACTAATGCAGTATTAAAAAATAAACCCCGGTATTATGTTAATCCCAAACCGCCATAATAGGGCTAATCCAAAAGCATTAAAAACGAAATTATAAGATGACTAGAGTTCGGTAAACAATATCCAACGCATTGACCACAATTTGGACACATTCTCATTATATTACTACAATATATTCATATGATATTGTATATCATCAAAATTTTCCCTCGTATCTGAAACTACAAAAACATCAATCAATTTTGTGTTTGTAATTTTGTGTAAATTTCGTAATTTTCGATACAAAAACCGTTTTTTTTTTGCTCGTGGAGACAGTTTTAGTCTTGCTTCTTTTTTTATCTTCTTCATCGTCTTCTATTTCTTCTTCTTATTCTTCTTTTTCTGCTACTTCATCGTCTTTTCCTTTGCACTCCAGCTTTAAGTGAGATTTGGCCCCTCACTCCACCACTCGTCAGGCATCGCGGCCCTTGGTCATCCCCTGCCGAACCACCGTTGACAGCTTTCGCAGCAGGTCACTTTCCCCCTCGTTTCTCCATCTGTTCCGTAGCCTGCCTTGCCGCTTTTGGCCCCCTATTCTCGCTCTATATACAGAGTTTGGGGATCAATGTTGATCCATTCGCTCCAAGTGCCCAATCCGTCGAGCGATGTCTTCTTTTTCCAAGATCTCTTCTACATCGACGTTTGTTCTCCTTCTACCGCCCTCCCCCCTTCGTTCATCTCTCCGTACATGCCTCTTTCGATGGTTCTTTCGTAGACCGAACACAGTGTTAGCCCTGTATCCTCCAGTTACCCAGAAGAATAAGTAATAAATAAATGTACTTTTTCCTTCTTAAAAGACAAAAAAAATATATATATATATATCATACCCTACCCCTAATTTTCCCAAGGGATGGTACTAGGAAAGAGAGCATCCCATACTACTTGCAGTTACAATACTATCGTCTACTGCTGGAACAAATGGAACAAATAAATAAGAACTTTTTGTTCTATTACTAAGCCAACCTAGCGGAGTTAGGGCTATAAATCCCTCTCTTACACTCAACTAGGAAGGCGGACAATTTTGAGGTCCGATTGGGGCAAATATGAACGTTGAATTCGAACGGATTTTTTTTAGGTCAAGGTATGAACAATAGGGAAAATGTTTAGGAATGCTTTCTCTTTTTCTGTTGAAACTTTTTATCAATGCTTTCTAATGCCATGAGGAACGAAAAGTATCGCATTCTATATTTAATAAATAAATAAATAATGACTTTTTGTTCTATTACTAAGCCAACCAAGTGGAGTTAGGGCTATAAAGCCCTCTCTTACACACAACTAGGAAAGCCCGGGACCGCCTGCTTTACATGCCTTCTGAAGCATGGCCAGAAAATGTAGGAAGTGTAGGACTCGAACCAAGAACCTTTCAGGTGAATGTCAGAGTCCGTACCACTACTCTACATGTCTTGACAAATAATCAATTGAGACTATATAGTGTAACGTGTAATTAAATAAATAAGAATTTGCATATGTCCCAGTCACACCTCCAAGCGCTAACGTTTCTGTTGTCATACGTGGTATGTCATTTTGGACGTATGGTATATAGAGCTAATTTATGGCCAGGATGTGTTATTTTATTAATTTTTCATTCACTGTGAAAAAAATGAAAAATAGCTTAACTGATAAGTTACAAGGATAGATGTATTGTAGAAATAAATTGACTTCCAGTTTGTCTAACCACGATTTACCTTTTATTTAACTTAAGACGTGCTATATGCGCCTAACTTTAAAAATAAAAATTCCCACCGTATACCTCATTTATAGCTTACTATAGTTTAAAGTTACATGCAGCCCTATTTGTAGAATAAATGTGCTGACGCGACCTCAATATTTCCTTTTTCATTGTAAGGCCAGTTCATTGACGCGAGTAACTAGTTTAAATAGTAATTCGCACCGTTTTAAGCCCGTTTATACAAGCGATTTTTCGAACGACAAAAACCTAAGTAACCTAGTAATAGGCCTGTAAATTTGTTGTTACGAGTTTAATAACAGATAACAGAATAAGACATTTCTCAATAGTCTGTTAGCATTCTCTTAAAAAGATACTTCACCCCATGTAAATAAATAAACAGCAAGCTTATTTTATGTTTTTGTCGCTCGAAAAATCGCTTAGTATAAAATTGGTCTCTAATATCATACATAGCTATATTTCGAGCCATAAAAACATAATATAAACTGGTTGTTCTGCGTTTACATAATAGAGGAGAATTCTCTTTTTAATAATTTGTGTTTGAATTCACATAAAAAGACATTTCACCCTATATACATGATGAAACAGCACGCTTATTTTATGTTTGCGTCACTCGAAAAATCACTTTGGATAAAATGGGCTCTGAAATGAAAAGTTTATTCCTCCAATAATTCTACAAAGGTGAATGGTCTCTTATACATAGCGAATTTTCGAGCATCAAAAACAAACAAACAATTTTTGAATAGCACTTTCCATTGGAAAATTATCTTGTTTAAGTACATTTTTAATACCAGGGTATTATATTAAACCCGGTATAATCGCCATAATCGGGCCGCAGATGTAAACGTATTTCTGTCGCTCGAAAACTAGCTTTGTATAGAAATGGGCCCATATGCAGCAAAAGTTTAGCCCACTTTTGCTGCATTTTGCGAAATTGACCAAAAAATCAAACAAATTTTCCCAACAGCAAATTCTTTCTGGCAGCTTGACCTTGAAATCACAGCTCAGTTCAAGAAGGGACCATCTCGTAAGTCTGGCGCACGAAGGCAGCGAGGATCATTGTTGCGAGGTAAGTAAGATAATTTATTAAATTTTTATTTACTTCGCAACTTCGGTCCTCGTGCGAGATGAAGATGGTTTTAAGTAAAAGTCTCTGAGGTTAACTAAAATTAATTATATATAATTTAATAATTCTACTCAGTAGTTCCTTACTATGTTATCCCCGTGCTCTCAAGCCTACATTTTCGCTTGCAGTCATTTTTGGAGTTCCATATAAAATTTAAAAATTATCTATTATGCCTTTATCAATTATATCTTCATATTTTTCGATTATCAAGCTGCTATAAAGTAATACGCTGGCATAGGTATTCATATTTGCAATAACCTCTCAAACGACTTGTTGGAACCGATTTTGCCCCCTGAACTTGGCGTAATTGGTTTTTAAGGGTAGCGAGCCTGGTGGATGGTTCGATGGACGCAACAGGGGGTTGAAACCTTTTTCCGCCTCTGTCATGCTGCCCCGAGCCTGGAGGATCTGGCCGAACCTTTTTTGTTGGGACACCCTCTATTTATTTCCTGCCTATATAGTAGCACTAGTAACAGCAAAAACAATGCGCGTCAAAAAAAGGTTTGCTCGGGTTAGTCTGGCAGGGTTGGAAAAGGTTTCGAACACCGAATCTTTCACCTTTAAAAACTACAATATTTTTCCAAGTTGGCTCCAACAGAACATGCGCGTTACATGAGCTGAGCCATTATTTATGCATATCTTTAGCGAGTATTTTAGAAACGATAATAACGATAATGAGTCTATTGCTAGCGAAGTAATGTTTATGTATAAAGTATAAAAATTCAGCAAGGCTATGCCAGGAAAATTAATAGTCTTTCATTGTTGAATATTGTGAATTTTCTGGATGAATGGCCAATATGCCCTTTTTAAGATCTCCGCAGTTTTTACTGCCCTTTATTTATCCAGCTTTAAATGTCTGCTAATTGTAACGTAGAAGTTATGACTGCTTAAGAACGTTCCCAATAACTTTTTTTTCTCTCAGGAGTTGTATAATTATCGCTGTACAATGTACTGTAGATATATTTTCTGCATAACTTATTTGTAGCCTAGTCTACTAACCTAAGAGTTAACAATATGCCACAATGCATAACGTAACTTATTGTATGTATAAGCATAATAATGAATATATAGACTAGCTAAAGCATGAGAAAATGGCATTATCTAATTTGGGATGGTTATGGATCCTACGAGACTTATTCCATCAGGTAGGCTATACATAGTTTAACGCGTATTGAAGCCGAAGGATATAACTGAGACTTTTTTTTAGATAACTGCACTATATAACTTGAAATGGCGAAAACGCTGATCGCATTTTAGAGGTCCATCCGTTTAAAGGTAGCTTGCACAGCTCCTGAATAAAAGGCATATGAAAATCCGTGTACATCAATGAAAAAAGAACAACCTTCATAACTTTAAGTGCATTTATCTCAAGATGAGTTTGACCGGAGTTATATACTTTGGCTTCTACTAGTATATACGCTTCATTTTTGTAATTATTCTTAACTTAGGGTGTGTTTGAATTTCGGAAGAGAAGGTGCATGTTAGACTAACTGACAATTGCGTAATTAACGTCATTAATTGGCTATTTTAGTAATGAGTTCCAAGTCTACCATATACACTTTAGTGATGTGTAACTCCGGGTGTAGTCGACTCACTAGTCAGTGAAGTCAATTGCGTGAATAACGTCATTAATTGGCTATTGCATTTTAGTAATGATTTGCAAACCTAACGTCCATATACACTTTAGTGATGTGTAACTCCGGTTGAAGTCGACTCACAAGGTCTAACTCCGATGGATATAGTCAGTGGAGATAACTCCACGACGACTATAAATAAGTCCGACCTACGGTCTCATTCCATACACACTGAGCTTGGAATAGGGCACCAGTGGACTTAACGCTGCTGATAGGTCACGTATACACTGTACTTACTATTCATCCCATAGTACGATGAACACCGCGTGCCTTTTAAACTGCAACAGTTGACAGTTTTTCTTAGATTAATGAATGCACTACACACTGAACTATTGTCACAATGAGTTGTTCATAAAAAAGTATGCACCAGTGTTCTGCATCGGCTTACTCACTCAACGTTGGCACGATGGTTCAAAAAGTCGCTCGGCTGACTCCACTCTACAAGGCGGACGTAGCATACTGTCGGGTATGAACAATCGTAATCGGATTGATAATTCAATTTTACAAGTGAGGCTGATGTTAGTCCCAGTCAGTCCGTTGGAGTCAGTCCTCAGCTGGTAGGAACAGTCCGGACATAAGTCCAGGAAATGTGCGGAGTTACACATCACGAATACATTTTAACGCACGGACTTGGAATTAAATCTTAGTGACTAAAATTTGATACCTAGCCCCTTCATTAGCATTGGCTACAACGTCGTTACTATCAATGGTAAATGCCATAGGTACTTTAGTGGTCTCTCCTTCAAAAATAAGGAAACTACCAAACTTAGTATGGAGTGAAACAATCCGCTTCTGTTTTTACTGTCGATAAATAATTTAACAGTCTGCCCTCTTCTCTGAACGCCTGAGCTGACGATTACATACTTTGCCACTGTGGAAACAATGTACTGCGAAAATTGCCTTAGTGTAGGATAATAAAAGTCTTACTGTAAATCCCTTGCTACATTTCACCATCAGTTCCTGATACAATATGTTTTGAAGGAAAATTTTATTCCTTTCAGTGGCGAGACGGGGATTGGATATGCTTCGTGTGCGAGCGACAGACCCCCGGCCCTGCCCGAAATGTGGAAAAATCTACAGGTCAGCCCATACTCTTCGGACGCATCTAGAAGACAAACACACCATCTGTCCCGGGTACCGCTGTGTTCTGTGTGGTACAGTTGCCAAGTCGCGAAATTCTCTTCACTCGCACATGTCGAGACAGCACCGAGGAATAAGCACGAAAGATTTACCAGTGGTCCCTATGCCTGCGCCTTTTGATCCAGATTTAGCCAGCCGCCTTCTTGCAAAAGCGGGTGTCTCAGTCTCCGCGTCTGAGCTTCGAGCACGAGCGTCTCCCACCGGTCCTCGACGCTCCGATGTTCGTTTAGAAGCCCGTCTGAATGGCCCCATAAGCGATCGCTACGGAGACAGCATAGGCGGCCATTACGATGATCCAGAAGACCTCTCAGTGCCCAATTCCAGGTTTAATTTGTCTCCCCCGCAAATTGTGAGCCATCATTTAGGAGGTGCTGTAATAACTAAAGTGCCGCCCAAGGCTATGCGCTCTTCCCAACAATCTGTAGAATCTATTGCGCACAACCTTGTTGCGCGGGACGCGCCTCCGACAGGGACGCCTCCAGCGTCCACTGGCAGTGCTATACTTGATACTTACCTACAGCTTATTGCTGAAAGCACAGGTGGCATGCTAACCATCAACACGGAGCAAGCAGCTGCCGCGGCAGCACATGCTGCTGCTGCTGCTGCACATCACGCTAAATTGGCAGCGTATGGGGAAATGGCTGGGCTAAATCACTTAAAAGATCACGACCCGGATGAGAGAGAATCGTCAGATGCAGAGGCGGATTACAGTGAAGATGAGAGGGAAGCAGTGAAAGCAGAATAAACTGTACACGACAAACCGCCTTCAATATATTAGAGTACAAAATAATTTATGTATATATCTGGGATAACATGCCATAGTTTTATTCCATCGGACTACCTCAGTAAAATTAGAATGAAAGTCTCTTTAACAGGCCAAACCTACCTCAATTTTATAACGGCTCAGGATTTTCTATATGCCAGGTACGCGGTTATTATCACAGATCAATGCAATAACACTTCCAAGGCTAAATAATGAGATTTATGTTGGTAAAATCATAGTACTTGTGGAATATACTGAGATTCAAGTTATACGATGAAGAAGTTTCAGAAAAAAGAAACTGTTATGAAGAGTATTTTAAACGATTTCATTTACATTTATATGTTGAAGGTTTTAAAGGATGGGGAAGTAACCTACAGTGTTGTATATGCAGACTTTGTTTAACTGTTAATGCATTGAACTGGATTTATACAGAACTGACTATAGCATTTCTCTAGATAGTAAGATGTTGTTGCATTTTGTTGAAAAATCATGTTTTTAAATGTATTGTTTTCTGAGCGATAAAACTATATTTGGCAATAGGCAATCCGTAGCCGTTTATAAAGATGAAACACTCTCCTCAACTTAGTTCCTGTTGTCATCTCTTCCAAGTTCACAAAACTGATGTTGTTATATTTTACTCAAATGCATTAATTTATAATCAGAATACTTGTAATAATATTAAAGTAGTGTTTAAGGATGGCGACTTATTGTTTTCGTATAAAATGATGATTAACTCTGATAACTAATGTACAAACACCACAGAGCCTTGCACATTGATTCAGACAGTAACTAATATTTTTGTATATGATATTTACTGTACAATTTTTGGAGAAACGTGGAACTGTAGAAAGTTTTATATGTTGATGATACAGTTCTCTCGTTTAACTTGTTTTATTTTCAATATCAACATGATGTTGGCTCCTTTTTGGGTTTCTACATTTGTAAAACCGTTATATGTGAATTACTGTGTTTTCTCATGTCACCAAATAAGAGTCCATTGATACAAGCGAATATTCGAGTGATAAAAACATAAGATAAGCTTGATGATTATTTATTTGCATAGGGAGTACACAGAGCAACAACTTTATATTATATTTTTGTCGCTCGAAAAACCATTGGTCTCTAACGCAGCAGTTGATAAAGTGCCATAAAATATTCAACCACTGTCTTATACATGTTTCGTAATACTTACTTACTTTTATCATCACATTTTCTGGTGACCATTTCAGTGGGTATTTATACCCGATTGCGTTTAAGCTGAGACATTGCATTTGAACGGTCGGGGATAATCGAAGAAGGCAGCACCTGTTCAATTCAGCTGTAAGTGATGTTAACAATACACAGAATAATAACGACAGCGCATAAAACAGGAAGCTTAAAATTTGTTAGAAGTTGTCGATATCTACAGCTGAATTATTATTGTGCGCCTGCAATTTAAAGCATAATATGACACACGACTAATAAGTAAATTTTGAAATATAATCAAAAACTTTGGCTGGATTAATATTCGACATTGATAAAAATGGCACCGCAACAGCAACTGGAGTGACGATCCTGTAGCATTCCAATTTCACATCGGCTGCTGTAGTAACTCTTTTTTTTTCTCTTAATAATGTATTTCCAATCTCTACAGGACAGTATACAGTACAAAAAAGAACAGTTTTAGCTAGGCCCGTTTTAGGGGGAAAATTTTAAATTAGACAAGATTAACTGATTTAAAGCAACTTTAACCTCTGTTAGTAGAGCAACCGACGCGAAATCAGAAGGTTGCAGAATTCTTCCCACCAGTTATGTTGCAAGATTATTATCGACTTTTCCATGCCCCAGTGTTCTTTTTCAAATGCGTTTGTCCTTGCTTCTTCCCTTCTTCAATAGGTGACTTATTTTACTTAAACTTCGACACTTATAAATAAATATTATGTGCCTCTCTTTCTTTTCCACATCTTAATAATACAGATAGGTGCTTGAACGGAATTATGAATGTTAATATAGTACCTAACAGATGAAAAAGTACAAAACACAGTAGTAGTCCAACCCGTAACATCATAAAAATCCAATTATATATGGTAAATTTACTCCTGAATGGTACAAGTTTTTGGTAAAGAGTTGACATATATTATTATCTAAATAGCCTACTCATTGTTAGTTCTTGTTTGATTTTTCAAGTTGATTTCTTTAAACTCAGGTTATAATGTAATGCATAGTCTCAGGATGGCAATATAAACGAACAAATACATTTAATAGTTCTAGGTTAGTTAGTCATAGATTAATAATAACATAGTTTTTACTTTGTTGTAACTCGATGGATATATCGGTTATGATAACGTAAAAAGTTATAGCTTCAATCCAAGATTCAGGTCTATTATTAACACAAATAGCAGAGCCAGTTTATTGTACATGATAAATTACATTTATAATTGAATCGCCTTAATATCCTGTACATTATAAAATACTGTTCTACTAAGTAGCATCTACAAACTTTATTAATTTTTAGAAAAGTAGGTATTGTACTAACTGAAATAATAGTTCACAGAGCTAGTTTTTGTTATTTAGGCGATAAAGTGTCGTACCTTAATAATGACTAACATGGGTCGTTAGATTATACAAACGGGTTTCTTTCATAATTAGTGGTAAATTTTGTTATATAATGATTACAATAATTATTTGTGTTAGTTTTGCTGGTATATCTTGTTAATACTGTACATTTATTTCTTTGTTAAATGCCCTAAGTTAATTGAAGAGTTTATTTGCGTTAGCAATGATTCTTATATCAAAATCCCCCCTATTACAAACTCGAACATTGTTCGAATATTTGATCCAATGAAGCTACATATGTAACCTGCCTATATAATGTTTTAATTTAGCTACGTTAGCAATGATTTTTTTATTTCAAAATCCCCCTATTACAAACTCGAATATTGAATATTCGATCCAATAAATATTGGTCTAAGACAAATTGGAAAGTGTAATACCTACATTCAGACTCAAATCGTATAGTCAACATATACATTCCAAACATTTGTTCGATCGAATAAATATTTGAGTATGTAATTCCTGTATTTTATACAGCTACTCATTTAACCTGCCTATATAAATGCATGCAATGTTCATCTTTTGTTATTCTTGTATCAATTTAAATAATCAACTACCAAAAACTTTCCTTTAACTTAGGGTATTTAACAACTTCGAAGTCTGATTTGCCTATTTGTTTGAACATTTGCAGTAGCCTACCGTAATATTTTTCGCCTGTTTCATCCTATACAACACAGCAATCCTTTTACCCTGAATTTTCACTACTTACAATGCAAGAAAGAAGGTCTGGATTATTTTTATTTTTGTAGCAGCATTTTTAACCATTTTTTTCCTACTTTTATTTGGCCGTCATTTGTATCAACTATAAGTTAATTAATTTTACTCGTAAATCAGGCTAGTATGGTGCTTAAATTTTTATTGAACTAATAAGTACATGATGTCCGTTTTAAACCTTAATACAATGCCTATTCTGAGAACAAAAACATAAATCAGCACTTTATTCACGCTAGTGTATGTATGGGTTAAACAGTTGAAGTAATCCATTCCGGAGACTATTACAATATTATGGTCTTTTCTTTACCTTGTTACCTATAACTTTGAAATCTAGGAAGTCATCAATGTATTTAATGTTCATTCTCATTGAATATTGCTCACGAAACTTCTGTTATAATTTTTATTTGAAGTTTTAAACTCTTATCTGCATGCATTGTTAATCGTTTCATTTTGTTTGGTTTGTAATGGATTGGATTGTGAAGTAGTCCTTTTCAGTGTTTCATCGACCTGCATACAACAGTTTTGAATCATGACTACAATAATGTTGAAGCATTAAAATATACTTTTGTAAAGTACTTTTACTTGCTTAATCCAAAACTTAATATACATGTACGATAAGCAAGAAATGAAATATCATGTTTGTTCATCAGTGTCGATGGACCTAAAGAAGGCTGCTTCTACAATAGATGGTTTGGATATCTAACCTTTTTTACTGTTCAAAGTCTAATTTACTTACTCAAACTGGAATCTATTCTCTGTACGATCAAAAATCGCCACACTTCCAACTAACACATATACTTTACCATTAATAAATTTCGAAATTTCACAACCTACCCATGCAGCCATGCTTACTTTTTGCAAAATGTGTCTTTAACATCAGGTGTACCATTTAAAAATTAGATTTTAGCGCGAAGTCAACAATAAACGGTGTTATTGTTAAAACAGCAATTGCAGAAGGCGAAATACTGAGTTTATTCCAATTCAATCGTCTATATACACGTCTTCTTCTTCATTCGTAATCTATCGATTGGTTTATAGCAAATCTTTTCATCTTCTTCTCCATTCATCTTTGTTTTGGACCGTTCTCATGAGTTCCAATGGGTTTCACACCTCATATCTTCTGCGTACGTCTTTCTTTGTGAATTCTATTATGGTGTTAATGTGTGATCAGGTGCCACATCCTCTTGGCTCTTCTCGTGGGTACAGTCGTAATTACAGAGCTTTCTTTGTTTATCCTTTGGAGTATCTCTTCTATACGCAGGCTCACTCCTATATAAGAATGATCACAACATTTCGTTAATACTTCTATTGCTGTTGTAACGGTGCACTTATTTACATTTAATGCCATGATTTAAGCTCCTTATAAGCTTATTATAGGTAATATACTATATTAATTGATAAACTCAATCACAACTCACAAGCCTTAGTTTCTGCACTAAAATAGTGTTAAGAATGCAGCTTCGTAGCTTCCATAAGGTAGACTGTCACTTCCAGTACCAATACTCACGTATATCAATCTGTTGTACTCTTCCACTCAATAACGTCAAAGTTGGCCTCATTGTCGCTTTTAGACAATGTGTTTACATTAACATAATGATGATTTAACATTTATTAAAGAGGGTTTGCCGAGCCAAAGCACGTGCGATGAAGATTTTATGATCGGTTTGACCATATACGAGGCTGAACCAAATAAATGAACTTATAATTAATGCATATATAACATAATACACTTACCCTCATCACATCGCTGCTGTCTCTCGTCTCAATCGTCTGTAGTCGACTCAGACATGTCTGGGAAGTGCCCTCTAAGTCGCCGTTACAAGTCTGTTATCACTGCAGGGAGCCTACTCATCAGTAGTCTAAAAGACATTTAACTAGCGCTCTGATTGGCTAATAGTAGTAGTATGGTTGGACACAGTCCCAGGCCACGGTGTGGGCCCATAGGATAGTGGGCCTCCTGATTATAGTGGATTCCGAACCATTTGGGAAACACAGTGAAGCCACACGATTAGTTCGGAGGTGACCAGGACAAGTCCTACCATGTTTCTCTACCGGCACTGTGCACACGACCAAGTTATCTGCAGCTTTGAACCTGCTATGGTCCGCTGGATTCAACTTGGTATGGCGGCCGGTTAGATTGGCTAATAATGACGCTCAATTATGACAGCAGGCCATAGGTACACTGTCACACGCGTGTACCTTTAGCCCTAGCTGTCAAGAGTTCATAATTATTATTTTGCAATTGGGGACAATTGTCAGCACAACAGAGATATTTCTTAATAACATCTTTGTTAATTCAAATTTTACGTAGGAACAGCGCACAATCAGTGTTGTCGGAAAGTTTATCTTAACTGTTGTTACAGTTACTTGAAAATGATGAAAATGTGAAAATTATAATGTAAGCAACAGTAAATTAAAGCGAAACATACTATAAATTTATTAAGAATCTATACTATTTTTCCCATTACGTCTCATTACAAAACCACCTTTTACTTCCCCCGAAGCAAAACCTTCTTTTCCTGCAGCATTGTTCCAGATTTGTGATGTAGAAGGCTTTACTTCTTTTGCTGAAGATCACAAATCTATATTTATACAATATTTCTGCTTTGTCTTGGCTCCCTTTTTTGGCGATGATGATATTGGCTTTCGTAGTTTTACGAGGTTATTGCTTTGCCAGAAATGATTTAACATTGACTGGGGCTAATAATGGAGCAGGTATAGCTTGCATTTGCAGCATGATTACAAGCAGCATCAAAAGTTGTTGAAAAGTTTTAAAAACGAGAGTATTTGAGTCGTCTAGTATCAAAGTTGCTAATGTAACCAGTGACTAATTTTTCAGAATCCACAAAACTTTGTGATGTCTTTATTTCATATATATTTCTATATATTATATATTTTATTTAATTTATATATCTATCATTTTTATCTATTTTTTAAAGTAGTAAATCAGGCCTTCTTTCCGCCACGTAGGTACTTTTAATGTCCGTCAATTATTTACTGAGAAAATGAAAAAGTAATTATGCACATTGGCGATTATGATTCGGAAATTGTAACTCAAAATCACCAAAAGTGGAGTTTTAGTGACTATGATAATAGACGACTTATTTAATAGTACAATAGCACAATCAAGTGATGAGTTAAACTTTAAAACAGATCCTTTATTATCAGTAAACTGTAGAAATTACTATAATTTTCTCATGAGCTCTTGTAGGCCTATGTAACATTACAATCTGCATGCATAATTCATGCTGTCAGAAGAAAGTTCATTTAATTATTTACAGCTTAATATGTTGAATCATCTCTCATAAGAAATAAAATTAATGCCATGCCTTGTGAAACATTACAATAACTCATTGTGAGTTTTTATACAAATAATTCCACATTTATAATGTCATCACATTTGTTTTCAGTACGGTACGGTAATTTACTACTTTACCCACGAGAAACATACAGCATATAATAGGATACTACAATAAATGGTGCAAAATATACATGTGAATATAGTTCGAATGCAGGTGCTTTTATATAAGACGCAAATAAATTTGCTTCGGTATTGAAGCTAAACCCTGTCTGAGCCTTTGTTAAAATACCAATAATAGTAAAAGCGTTTTTGAAAAAAAATAAAATAAAAATATTAGATGAAAAAAAACACTAGTTTAAAAATAGCGCATTGTTTGGTCGATTCGGGGTATAGGATAAAAATAAGCTATGTAGATGAAAAATTTGTATTAGTTTTAAGAACACTGCATAATAGTTGCCCGTCCCTACTGGATTTGTAATGAAACTTTTTAAAAATAAGTAAGCTTTGTAACACTTAAGTTGTTGACTGCAGTCTATAGTGGGAAATTATATTTTGCTTCAGTTTTTTTGCTTTTTTGAAAGGAAGCTAAACGTAAACATTGGCGACCCCTGGATCAACCCAAAATCTGTTAGCTTATATTTTTAGCTTAACTTAATACGTAAGATTTGTCCGCTTTCGATTTATTGTATATGAAAAGTGACATGTCAGTCTGTTGCCGGATCTTTTAATTTTCGTGGTCTCCTTAGCCAGTCTCGTAGTAAATGACTATTTCATACTTAGCATAGCACTGGAATTATTTAATTTTGGTGCAGTAATTTTTCTGTTAAACTAATATAGCCTAGGCTTAGGTTTGAAATTTACCGAATTATCAAATTCGCGGAAAAAATTGTAACACCAATTTTTATTTTATTTTTTCCGCGGAAGTGGAGAATTTGCTAACTGTCTGAACTGACACCAAAAATGAAAAATACCTTATAATATGGTGTATGAAATAGTCCCCTACCGGAATTAGTACTTGGATAGACCGCAAATATTTATAACTAAATTAATTAATATATTATAATAATTAAAACTAAATAAAATTATATAAAATAACAGATTTTGAGGTGATTTAAGGGGCAATATATCTCAGCTTCCTCCTAATGAAATGTTCTACCTCAAAATAGGTACTTCATTACCTAATTTTTTACTTTTTACAATAGTGGTTTTTGTAATAAGTTTTATATTATTTCTTAATGTATTACTTAACCGTTTTAGCTGTGAATACAAGCAGTGGCGGATCGGGGTCATAGCCCCCTTTAAGCCTAAATGAGACAAAAAGACGAAAGTTAAAGTAAATATTATGTAATTAAAAAAAAAATGTAATAAAAAATAGGCTACTGTAAACCCGTCTTACATGTTAGAAAAGGGCGCCAATTTCGGCCATGACCCCTTCAAATAAAAAGCTGGATCCGCGACTGCATGTACTAGGGGTATTCATGATCCTCATTCTAGTTTTTTTTATTTTTTAAATAGGTACTTATTGGCATACACATAAACCACGTTGGGTGCATTCAAATTACGTGCGATAAAGTATGTAATTGGCAATTTATTAATTACAATAACCAATCCTTTCTGACGGTAGTACGCATTCTTCAGCGGCCTCATTTCAATTATTTTCAGGGGGGGGGAGATGACAAATAGGTACATTTTTAAAACATAGTTGTAACGATTTCCTCGTTAAGCAGAGTCAATATCTTATTTTTCCAACAGCAGGGGGAGGGGGTCTATGGACCCACCCTAGGACCCTGCTATTCTTGTCACTCAATGTTCGTCGCTATTTGTTAACTGGCAGTTAGACTAACGTACACTTTCTCCTACCCTTAAACGCCTGAATTTGTGTTCTGCGATATAATTAAACAGGTTTTATAACGGTAAATCGTGAATACCTCTATTTCTCGTTTGTTTCGCATCTCAGAACTTGTGCTAGCCATTTTATTGACGATTAACTTAATTGAAAATATTTCGAAAAATCATTTGGAATTAGGAATGAAATATTGTACTAAAAAATGAATTGCGTAGTAAAGGCGTTATATACTTTATTGGATATAACATGTTTGAATGTGTACAATTCATGTTCGCGAGCTTAAAAATTAAAGAAAAAAAAAAGATAGATTGTACTCGGTAGAAATGCAGTGCCATGGTGTGGGGGTCTCAAAGAGTCATTTTTTTTGTTGGCCATTATATATTTCGCTCCTTGATTTGCCAACTGTTTTAACTGCAAAATGCCAATTTTTCAGGAGAGCAATTCAAAAGTTTTTCCGGTGTTTTTAATCTATGTATCTCCTGCACTTCAGCCAAGAAATTTTCAGTTTCTTCACAGGCTTGCAGATACGGCGATTGGACATAAAAAAGAGGGAAAAAATGAAATATTTTGATGTATTAAAAAAATGAATTTTTGCTGTTAAAACAATAGGAAAATCAAGGAGTTGTATTTAAATTTAATGGAGTGTAAGCTCTAAATGTTACCAGACTACAATTCAGAATTTTTTCACCAGACTGCGGAACGAGAAAAAAATACTTTTTTGAAAATAGCTCAACCTCCCGTTTTGTTACTAAAAACCTGGAAAGCTCTGGATAAGTGCAAAAATATACCGTACATAAATAAATATGTACCTGCATCCGTTATTCGTACAAAATTATACGGCGACAACAGTTCAGGGGTGGGACCAGAATTTTAGTCATTGGGCGCAAAATAATTTTTTTGGATTTTTTTTTTGCGGCTGGTACTCCCCTGTACCGAAGCAATATAATTATAAAAAATATACTGTATATCGGTACAGCAGGGAGTTCGCAGAGTAACGCTGTATAGATGATGCAACATACATCAGTAGGTCTGTCTATTTTATTCTCTGTCTCCCTCTTTTGCGCGCCCAGTATTCCCCTGACAGGAGCATATACTAACAATACAATATATAATAATAAAATCCGTTTAAATAATATTGTCCTCATCCCCAAGCTTGCGCTTAATTGGGAAAAAGGACGTAAATACAGTTCTGCTGAAATAAGGCATTATCATGCAATTTTTAATAAAAATAATAATAAATTGCAGTTAAACGTATTATCCAAGGAGAAACGTTTTAAAAGGCAAGTGAACAAGGATGGTTTTCACGAATATTCCATGAATTTGAGCAGTACATGGCCATGCTTCGGAGGGCATGTAAAGCAGGCGGTTCCGAGTCTTCCTAGTTGAGTGTAAGAGAGGACTTTATAGCCCTAACTTCGCTAGGTTGGCTTAGTAATAGAACAAAAAAGGTCAACCTTTATTTATTTACGTATATACAACAAAAAATTCTATACCTTATGAACATTTAATTTAGCCAAATTGTTTCGAAAAGCGATACAAAAAATTATTAACTTATCTTAATTCCTTGCGACCACCCACACCCGCTATCACGTGTCACAATAGTATAGACATTGGTCACAGTTCCTATATCTATAGTTAATCAGGAAAACATACCTACTTTATACGCATATGTACAATAATATTTTAATAACAAATAGGATAATAATTTGATTTCATATGCATATATATTTTCAATGTCACCACATTCCGTTCCATTGATTTTTTACAATTTTTTGATAAGCCTATGTATCCATCACTATTGATTTTAACGCAGATCCGAATGAAAAGCGTAGGTATATTAAGTCCATATTATACATAATTATATGTATCGGAATGTTCTATGTATCAGTGGCCATTAATTGTGAAGAAATAAAAATAAATTAAAAAAGTTTGTTTTCAAAATTGGGCAAATTTTCCTTGCAGTAGTACCAGATTGCAGACTACTTTTATGTGACCCTAGCTAGGCCTACCTGGATATAATAAACATCATTTTACGTCGGTCTTTTATGTTGACTTCCTGCTTAATTGTATATACTGTATATAGGCCTAGTCCAATTTGGTCTGGGCTCGTAAATGGAAAAGGGCAATTGCATAAAAAAGTCAGAAAAATGTCTTTATCCTCCATTTTGGCAAATTTTGGGCCTTTCGGCCCACTCTTACAATTAACCCATAGCATATGAGACTGAAATCACCACTGAGTAAGCGATCCGACTATATATATTTTTTCAATTCCATAGACTTGACTTAAAGTTGTTAATGCTACATAGAACACTACCGATACAATTAATTAACTATTTATGCCTAATAAATGCTATTTTTATTAATTAACCTCACTATGTTTGCTGCAACAATTGGTTTATGCAACATCAGGTTTAACAGCAACATAAAATAAAACTTTACACGAGGATTATTATTTATCCCACGGTACGGTACCTAACTAATCAACATGTGCGTAATTATAAAGCAGAAGCAATTTAATTGTTGGACCTAGAGTTCTATAAAGGAAAAATATGGTTTTGACTTTTTGATCAGCTAGTAAAAATAACGTTGCCGGTGCCACCAGAAATTCAAAAAATGTTTTTAGCGGGAATGAATGTGCCATCTCTCCTATATAGAACTCTAGTCTCTAGTTGGGTCCAAAAGCTTAAAAAGATTTTCGCCTACGTCTTGCAAATGCAACAATGAACACCAATTTGTCACTATTGAAAAGCAATTTTGTAATTTTCATTTGCGGCCAACGAATCATATCCAATCAAAACCATGAGGTTTGACGCCATTTCTGTATGGCGTGCATCCATGGATAGCCGGAATTTTGGATTTTTTTTTAAAGAACAAGGATCATTTGCTAAGAAAGAAAGAACATTGTCTTTATTTTCCATATGGGCGAATTTTGGCCACTCTTACAATTAACCCATTAAGAGAGTAGAGAGCATAAACCAATTATTGCAGAGGGGACTCGGGGATAATTCAACTTTTTTTTATATTAAAACTATCATTTTTTGTTTTCAGAACTTTGATTGCCTATACCGTACACCTTGTTTTTTTTTTAATTAATTAATTTGATGCTTCGTTGTTTGTGTTAAAAATTGGACATTGTTGTAAACATTGTTTTTTGTAATAGTTATTATTATAGGTAAACTACGCTGAGTTGAGGCATACGTCACAGAGAAAATATCACGGTAAGTTGACTAAGGTATAATATGCAAGTGTTACGCGAGCAACCGTCATCTTACCAATGAATCAGTTTTATATAATACCAACTATAGGAGTATCCATTTTTCTAAATTGTTGGAAAAGAAAAAATCTTGGTTTCGAGTTATTTCTTACCCAAAGAAAATTATCGACTCCCTATTGTGTCAAAGCTAACTTTACATAGTTTTATAATTTACATAGTTTTTCAACCAAACGATGCGCCTTCCTTTAAAGACGCAAAAACCTGAAAATTAAAAACAAAATGGATTGGGGTGGGTTTACAAATGACCGATTCATATGATATATATGCGATGCGAGCTATATATCATTTGTAAGATGACTGTTCGTGTTACACTTGCGCTTAGTATGCCTCAGTCAACTTACCGTGATTTTTCTGCTATGGCGTATGGTTCAACGTAACGTAGTTTTACAATATGTGCTAGCGAGAGAAGCAAAACTAGTTATCGGCCGTACGTCTAGTTCAAAATAAAATTGACAAGATAAGAAAATCATGGCTTTTTCATTTTTCCTTTTGTTTACATCGTAGCTTACCCCCTTCTCCAACAGTGAAGGATACCGAGACGTGCATCCTCTTAAAGCTAATAGATTGCTTATGAAATCAATCAATCAATCAATATAATATAATCATACAATGTACATTTGAGAGACAAAAATACCTGCTGTCCTCATTTGCAGAAACGGGAGATGGGTTGTCCGCTTTCGATTTATCGTAAAAAAAGAGACTAGTCCCGTGACCGATCTTTCAATTTTGGTAATCTCAACCAGGTAATAAATAACCTGTGAAAATAAAACTTATCGGATTTTGGGGGTGTATGTACCTACGAGGTGTGGCTATTAAATAACGGGACTGACGTTGTAAAATTTTCTTTTTTTCATTTGAAACATAATTACTTATTATCACTTTCAATATACACCCCTTCTCTATCCATGCAACGCTCTATGCGAATTTCCCATTGTTGGAAACAGTGCTGGAAGTCATCTTCTGTCAACTCTTTCAGGACTCTTGCCTCGTATATTTTAGGTAGGTACCATATTTTCATAAGGGTGGAAAAACTTTCTAGTCTTTCTAGTAGTCAGAATGACGTAGAGGTAACGACTCTGACTATCATCCAGAAGGTGACTGGTTCGAGTCCCACCCGAATGCCAAAATTTTCTAGTGGTACAATTATTTATCTTCTGACTACCATGCTTCGGAGGGCATGTAAAGCCGGCAGTCTTCCCTGACTGTCGATAGGTTAAACAGGAGGCTGTTGATGCAACCTGAAAACTCCTGTACCACGGGTAGTACCACCCCGACACGAATTTACTTTTTTTTACTTTCTAGAAAGAATATTGTTTCTATGGACGAAACAGCTGGTGCAGCTGGTTTAATACATCACAAATACAAACATACACATTTTACAGTACGACTAGCCGGTAATCCTTTTAGGTATACAACGAAAATGTTGTATTACTATTTTTGAAGAACCTTTTATGGTCCTTAGAACCTAGCCATATGCCTACGACCCCACTAAGTTTCGGGTGATTATTGGTATTGTGCTTTGTTCTGGACATTCTTTAGCTTTACACTGGCATTCCGCCGCTCCAGAACTCTCATCCGTGTCTCCACCCGTCAAAATTTTAAGCTCAGCACTCGAGGGAAAACTAAACGAAAGCCTCAGCAACCCTTGCTTTATTATCAGACACTTTTCCTCAGCTATTGCTGAAGAATCGTTAGCTTTTACTCTGTGGGTCGAAGAAACGCTTCTACTCCGTCTGCCCAGAGCGACCGACGGCAGAGATTGATTCACTGATGGCGCCACTTCTATCATAGGACATCTCATGGAAGGTTTAATGTCAAAATCCGAATGAGGTTTCGCAATCAGAGAACTACTTCTTTGGCGAGACAGTCGGGATCGGGGTGGCGTCCATGGAACACGAACTTCGGGAATATCTGCGGGTGGAACAGGCTTTGGAGTGCATGCGGAACACCCCTTGTTCCTTTTGAATCGTTCCGGTGTGGCTTGTCTGGACTCTGTCAACTCCTGGAACGGTGTGGGACTTCTGGTGCGATGGTATATGCCGACTCTGTGCAGAAATGATGGCAGAGGTGTTTCCCAGTGATTTTCCAGTCGGTTTTTTCGCATTATGTCCCCCATTCGTTGGAGTAATTTGAAATTGTCTTGTTCAATTTTGTGCCTACGTTCGCCTTCCCGTTGGAGTTTTTTTAGTTTGCACGTGACGTGGTGTCGTTCAGCGGGAGGTCCGAAGTCTATGGCTGGCAGAGCAGTTAAAACCTGAAACATGCGGATTTTTATAGATTTTATAGAGACATTATTGAAAGTTGAAAAAGCTTATAAAATTAAAAACCGGCAGTTCCTGCATAAAGAAAATTAGGCAATTATGTAACAGAGAGACATTTGCAGGAGGAACATTGAATTAAATAGCTGTTATATAGAGACAATTAGAAGATGAAAAGGCTTATAAACCTAATTAAAAACCTGCAGTTCCTGCAGAAAGAAAATTGGGGAATTATGTAACAGAGAGACAGGACAGACAGGAGGAACATTGAATGAAATAGCTTTAAGGGACAATAATTGGAAGATGAAAAGGCTTATAAATCAAATTAAAAACTCGCAGTTCCTGCAGAAAGAAAATTAGGCAATTATGTAACAGAGAGACACTTGCAGGAGGAACATTGAATTAAATAGCTTTAACAGACAATGTTTGAAGATGAAAAGGCTTATAAGCCTAATTAAAAACCTGCAGTTCCTGCAGAAACTAAATTAGGCAATTATGTATTAGATACATTCGCAGGAGGAACATTGAATTAAATAGCTTTTATAGAGATAATCGGAAGGGAAAAAGCCTGACAAGGGTATAAATCAAATATCTCATGATACGGTATATAAATAGCAGAATTGTTAAAAATATCAGGACAAACAGAAGAAAAGCAAGAAGCACTGTGCCACATGCTATACAGATGGCATAATTTAATTACCGCATAGCAATAATAATAATAATTATCAGACCTAATCACAAAATGAAGCAATAGAATCCGGGATGATAGGTCTTAGTCGTTCTGAAAGCGTGCTTCCAAACGTTGCTGATGAGCCTGAGAGATACAATCTTAGAAGTCTCCGAAATTCCACTTAAGATGTTGACCGCAGATGTTGACGAAACGTTTGGAAATGCGCTTTTAGAATGATCACAGTCAATCATCCCGGATTCTACGGCTTCATTACGTAACTCCAGCCATGAGAGACTTTGTAATTATATAAATCACGAAAATTGAAAAACAAAATTGGAAGAGACGTTTGACTAACTAATGTATATTACGCTAATAAAGAACCGGTCCAAGTTTACTCGAACATGCTTTCCAATTTATCAAGTAGTAGCTAGAGAAAATTAGTAATTTAATGGTAAATAATTTTCCTATAATTAAATTTCAGGCATCTCGAGCTCGGGGGGGGGGGGGGGGGGGGGGGGTCGTCCACCTGACGTCGCTGGAGGTGAGATAAATTCTAGATAGGTCAGACCAACACATTACCACACAACAATAATGGCAGGGCACGCAACGTATTTTACCGTGAATTTTCATTTCATTTTTTTTTGCACGAAACCAAACAGTTTTTTGGGAAAGCAACCTGTCCGGTTTCGTTACTAAATTTAACATGCCTGAAGGTAGAAATCATCAATGGAAAGGTTTCACAGAAAAATTATTTTTTAATCATTTTTCATTAAAATTTTTATTTTTTTACCCCCAGAAGTATACTATCAAGGGGCAAGCGACCCCCCGCATTTTGTCAGCATTAATAACGACTATAACATATGTGAATTTAAAAGAAATCGTTGGAGCCGTTTTGGAAATGAAACCCCCCCCAAATTGAGTTAGCCCAAAATAAAAAAAAATGGTCCCGAGGTATGATTTTTGTGAACCTACATGCCGAATTTAATCAAAATCGACCGAGTAGTTTGCCCGGAAATCGACGCACAGGCAGACAGACATACAGACAGACAGAGCGACAGACAGACATTTCGTAAAAACCACTTTTTTATGTTCCTGGGACCTCAAAACGTGTAAATCCGTTGCAATCTCGGAATCGAAAATTTCTACCATCACAAAGCTTTCCTTATATACTACGTATCAATTGGAAAGCAATAATTTTTAAAACAATTAAAATGTGTACGAACCTTTTTGCGATGATTGTTGTACCTTCGGAGCTGCCACGGCCTATTTAACAATTTATCTCTTCTTGTTAACATTACTGTAGGCGTAAGTGAAACGACTTTGAAGTGCAGAGGTGCATAGGTAATCAATGCAGAGTCAATAAGTCCAGTTGCTATGCGATAGAGATGCACAACCATAGTAAAAAGGGCGTTTCTTAAAACCTTCAAAACACAATACAAATACAGTATCGATGCTTTGTCATTTTGATCGTATCCGGGTTGTCAATATTCTTCAGTCATTTATGCATCAATAATAAGTCTCTACCATATTATAATTTAGTTTATAATAGATACCTAAGCTAAGTATCTACATAATAGTATCCTTAAAACAAGAATCTCATCAATTTTTGATGTACAAATGACGGAATATTGACAAGGGGAATAGCCGCCTTTAGTCCAGTGATACTTATATTTTTTTTCATGTTGTATTGCACTGTATGGAACAAGATAAATGATAAATTGAATTAGCTGGGGCATTCCGTTCAAATCGATTCCAGACACGAGTCATTTATTTCGACCGGACCGGACCCCCCCCCCCCCGGGCTAGGCCATGTAGTACAGTACCATGATCAGGCCTGGATCTATACAATTGTTTTGACTAGGTCAAGGGACGTTGTTGCGTCCCTCTCCCATAGGCCTACATAAATTTCTCATTTGATTACACTAGTAGGTAATTTTTAGCCTAAATTAGCAAGTGAACGTGAACATCCAATACTCAGTGGTTTTTAGCAAATGCAAATTTTTTAATAATTGACTAATAATTGTCAAATATTCAATATATTGTAATATATTGTAAATAATACGAATTTTTTTATTTTACATTTTCCTAAGGCCGTAGCCAGACAATTTTTTTTCGAGAGGGGTCCATCTGACGTCACATGAGGTGAGGTAACCTCAATATATTTAAAACTCCATTCTATCTAGTGTACACTGCAAATACTTCGGGAGGGGTCCAAATTCAGTGGCGGCCCTAGAAATTTAAAGGTGGTGGGGCCAAGGGGGGCATGACTTCTATCTGGGGGGGGGGGGGGCAATGAAAAAACAAAACATTTTTCATTGGGGGTAGGTATAACGTTCAATAATTCTGCAATTGAACAACATGTACAATATCTCCAAAGTGGGGGGGCCATGGAGGGGCCGGAGAAACTGTTGGGGGGGCCAGGCCCCCTCGGGCACCCCCGTAGCGCCGCCACTGGGTCCAAACCCCCTGGACCCCCCCTCTGGCTAAGGCTTTGCATTTAAAATTGCACCCTCTTGGAAACGGTCTTGACCTAGTTTGTCATTATGAGATATCACTGCTCTGATTACCTTTGGGTTGGTGCTAAGTGCTGCTGACTTATGAACTTACATTCTATAAAGGAAGGGACTAAAAGTATTCACAAGACAAAAAGAAAATTCAATAATTTTACTTTATTATAAATCATAATTCAGGTAATGCGAAAATAAGACTAAATTTTGTTAAAGTTCATATCAGTAGGCTATAGCTTATCACGCAGTCTTCCATAAAAATCACCACAAAATCAATCAAAAAAATCGCATCGAAAAAAAATTCTCACTCTTTCCAAGCTTTCTAAACAACGCGCGACAGTTAACTATTAAATATCTTATTTTACTCAACATTTTGGGTAACCTTTGTGGAGGGAAAATAGCTGTCAAGTTCGCTCAAAAGGTGGCGGATGGCGCTGCGGAATAGTTGCACATTATTTTCCACAACGCCCCGCAAGGCCATAGAGTGGAACAGTGGGACTCAAGCCAATGCTGATTTCTCCCCTAAGACCGAAAAAATGTTAAATATGAACGCCCTGAAGTTATTAGAATTGTTGCTAAGTAATGTGGAACGTCATGTTTTTTTTAGAACTAGGCGGATATCTTCCCTTAGAATGGCTACAACTGTAGGTTACAGTCTTTGGCTTTCCATACTAAAGGTTCACTCGCCTATTTTTAGGAAGATTCATCTACCTATTGAGACGGCGACCAATGTTTGACTTCCGGAAAATTCCTTCACAACTTTTCATTTCATGACCCACTGAGTCTAAAACCACCCCCCGTTCAAAATGTTATACAATATATACAATATATGTATGTATGTACATATCGATTTTAGGAAACACTCTAACTTCCGTAACTATTAGGCGCCCATTCCACATAAGTACATCGTCAATGAAAATTATGAAATTGAAGGACATTTCAATTTTACTCTATGCCATTGTTGAAATTGATCAATTATCAATTGATCATAGAGTAAAATATTAGAATATTAGAAGTTCTTTGGTAAAATCACAAACAAACTAAAATTAAAAAATGGCGTCATGAGATATGACAAGTACAACTATTTTAATTGATTTCTTTAAAAAGAACGCATTTCTGTATAAAAATTATAATAAGGATTAAATAATAAGGCGACGAAGAAAACAAATGCAATTTCAAGAAACAAATGCAAACAAAGTTCAAAAATTTGGCGCATACGCTTCAATTGAAAATTGTCAATTATTGAAAAAACATATGGAATGGCCCCCATCAATGAGAAATTGAAATGTCCTTCAATTTCATAATTTTCATTGACGTTGTACCCGCCTTAGGCGCCCATTCCACATACGTACAACGTCAATGAAAATTATGAAATTGAAGGACATTTCAATTTCTCATTGATGGGGGCCATTCCATATGTTTTTCAAAAATTGACAATTTTCAATTGAAGCGTATGCGCCAAATTTTTGAAATTTGTTTCTTGAAATTGTATTTGTTTTCTTCGTCGCCTTATTATTTAATCCTTATTATAATTTTTATACAGAAATGCTTTCTTTTTAGAGAAATCAATTAAAATAGTTGTACTTGCCATATCACATGACGCCATTTTTTAATTTTAGATGGTTTGTTTCATTGTTTGTGATTTTACTCTATTATCAATTGATCATTGATCAATTTTAACAATGGCATAGAGTAAAATTGAAATGCCCTTCAATTTCATAATTTTCATTGACGTTGTACGTATGTGGAATACCCGCCTAATCAGATCTTGATGAAACTTGGCACAAAAATTAATCATACAAATTTCGTGATCGAGTTCGTTAACCAGCATGATACGCCATTTGGTTCCAAGATGGCGCCCGATCAAATTATTATTATAATTCATATCAATCATATCTCAGTTATTATTGGTCGCGGAGCCTGTATATTATCTACGATAATGGTATTTTCACGACAAATCTACGACTTCAAGATATACTGTTCTGAATCTTTCTATAGTTAGGTCGCATGAGTGACATTCACCAAAGACTGTAGCCTGCTGCAATCAGCAAGAAACGGCGCAACTTTCAATAAAATAACATTTTATAAAGTAAAACATACACAGTAGTATAGCATTAAAGCTTATTTAACTGCTGATATGATCATGATCCAATCACACCAATAACAAAGTAACAGAATTCGTGATTCATTCAACACAGCATAGATTATTTACTACAATATACTAATATGTAATATTAGCCTAATTAATAACTGCAAGGTTTAATGGAATATCAAAAGCTCCCTCTTTCGATCAAAATACTGTACAACTCCAATTATCCGAATATCAGAACTGTCAATTATCTAAATTACCTATTTATACGAATTGCTGTTTGTCCTAATCGATTTTACACACAGAAAATTCAGCAACTTTAATGCCAGAAAACGGGGAATGCACTTAAACAGCTAACTTTGAACATGATTTTTAGTAATCTTTGACTTTCTTTCAGCGGGCCTACTATGGCGATTATTTTTAATATTAAGCTGGGATTCCATGTAAACAAGATCTCCAATTTTACAATGGAAAGTCCTATTAGAAAATTGTTTTGCTTATATATTTTTTAACCCCATTAACAATTTAATATAAACGGCATAACAGGCCTGCTAGTGCGCTACTGAACTACTACTCATTTAATTTAAAAAAAATCATACAGTAGGTAAAATCACTTTTGACGTAATTAAGACTTACGCCTTTTTTAAACGCTTGATTTTTTTTAAACATACAAACAATTTAATGACTGTATCCGATTGACCTTTTCAGTTGCCTCTGTAAGGTAGTAGATACCCGTGTTAAGGCGCCCATTCCATTGACCGGCTAGGGCTATTTCCAACAACGGTGACGTGGTAGCAGACATTCAAGACTTAGGTAGCGTTTCCAACGACCTCGCATTGCAGATTGCAAATGACATTGACGGAAATGTTTGTTTTTCTTTTTATAGAAATCTATTAAAATGTATGTAATTAACATATCCCATGAAGCCATTTTTTAATTTTAGTTTGTTTGTTTGTGATTTTACTGTATGATCATTGATCAATTTTAACTATGGCATAGAGGAAAATAAACATTTCCGTCAATTCTGCAATGCGAGGTCGGTGGAGACGCCACCTATGTCTTGAATGTCTGCTACCACGTCACCGTTTTTAGAAATAGCCCTAGCCGGTCAATGGAATGGGCACCTAAGTTATGACACGTCTCCGTCAGATGGTGTGTAGAGACTCGCACAAGTACAAGCACGCTACCACCTTGCCATCAAGACTCGTATCTGTACTTGGTTAAGCCGTGCTTTCGCTGTTTCATTGCATCAATGGTAAGCTTGTCCATTATCGCTTATAGCATGTGTAGGTTGACATCAAGAACGCTTATACCAGTTTGCCAATAGCCAAAAATTCATACGGAAACTATACAAATAATTTCCGAAATCCATGAGGTCGTTGGCATTGGACAAGGGACCTATGGGCCACATTATAAGTAGGCCTAAAAAAAGGCCTTCAAAAAATTACCAAATACCTTGCCATCGAAGTCGATTATCCGAATATTTGATTATCCGAATAGGGTTCGGTCCCAATTAATCCGGATATTTGGAGTTCTACTGTTTAAAATTGGGCAGGCGAGTGCATTTACAGTGCACTACCTATAAGCCGGGGAAAAGCACATTTTTTTTTTGTGATCCATGGGATGCTATTATCAATGCGGTAAAAATAGCTATAGTCTAAGTAAGATATTAGGAGGAATGGCAGCTTTGTTAGCTTCACTAGAATTGTGTTTATTTTAGGGTACTTAGGACGCGTTCGTGATACGGCCGATAATTTTACTTAGAAGTTAAACGTATACCTTACATGTAGATGGGGATATTTTATTTTTAACCTCTGCTGTACTGTACTGTTGAGATTACCCCCTTTTGTAACTCTACCCACTTCTTTTGTACATAAGTTCTTCCTAATATATATTTCAGATACTAACTATCAGATATAAACAAATCGATGTCTTAGTTCCCACATAAATCCAAAATTGCAACTTTTCAGGAGAGAAAAATATGACTTAAAAAATTATTGAATTACTATTTTCTAGATTTTCTATATCGACTATAACTACAGAAATACATTTGTTCTTGATATAAGTGTTTTGCCAGTTGAAAGGGAATTTTTTTCCGAACACGTGGATATCAATATAGGATCTCATTTTCGCCAATTTTGTATTTATGTCATTATGTGGTTTGCAAATTAAGGTATCGAAATTAAATATAATTACTAAGACTATCACGGCCGGAGTTACGAGATGAAGCAGTATACCACGGCCTATCATCCCGGATTCAACTGCTTCATTACAAAAAAATTAAAATGCATTCCACTATTTAATCAGCTGCCTATCGTGCACGTTATGTTAGCTATATTTTGCATCAAAGACACATGACCAGGTTAGATAAGATACAATATAATGTCCGCATTTGTATGTCATTAGTAGTATTGCCAGGCAATCCTTGCCATTGTTACGCATAATGTAAAATTATTAGGCTTATCGCCAATGCGCCCTTAATAGATCGTAGGCTTATATATACAGTATATAGTCAAGGCAGCCATCCGGTCCGGCTTATAGACAGGCTATTTCTTCTTATTTGTTATATAGACATTACAGAATCTTGTATAATAATTTGGAGGTAACTAATTGCAATAAATAGAATTTTAAAGTATACTTATATGGCCATATAGTAGATTGCTCACTTCGTGAAATGCTACGTACTACGTAGGAACAAAAACCGACTACTCAAAAGCATAATGAACCGCAAGAAAGGAAGAAGACCACGGGGGAGGCCGAAAGTAACACTGAGAAGAAAGATCGCCGGAGATATGAGATGTTTGGGGCTCTCAACCGAGGACGCACAGAATAGGACTGTGTGGAAACGCTGCTGTCGTGCCGCCGACCTTCCATGAGGATAAGGCGCCGTAACAGTAATGTAAGTATGAAATGGTTGTATTTCATGAAATGGTCGCATTTCATTTGATTTCATTTTATTTCATACGATTCGGCCAAATGTACAATAGATGACAAAATCGTGAAATGTTGATGATCTAATGATCTGGTCAATTAAGTTGCCCGCTTCATGAAATGTTCGCATTTCAATTCTCGAGCATTCCACAGATTGAGCAAATCTACATTATATGCACGTTATATAGTACACAGTATACATATATACGAGGAGGAGCATGTATATGCAAAGGCGTCACAAACAAAAAGAACCGGTCCGAGTTTACTCGAACATGCTTTCCAATTTATCAATTAGTAGATAAAGAAAATGTGACGTCACTAGAGGTGAGGTAAATTCTAGATAGGTCAGACCAATACATTACCACTCAGTAATAATGGCAGGGCACGCAATGCATTTGAGCGTGAATTTTCTAGCATTTTTTCAAAAAATTTTTTTTGCACAAAACCAAATACTTTTCTGGGAAAGCAACCTGTCCGGTTTCGTTACTCAATTTAACACCCGTTTTGGAGAAATAATGTTTTTAGGCGTTTTTTGGTGTTTTTTGAGAATGCCCCCCCCCCCCCAATTGAGTTAGCCCCAAATAAAAACAATGGTCTCAAGGTATGATTTTTGTGAACCTAGATGCTAAATTTCATCAAAATCGACCGAGTAGTTTGCCCGGAAATCGATGAACAGACAGAGCGACATATACACATACACACATACAGACAGGCAGACAGACATTTCGTAAAAGCCACTTTTTTGGGTTCCTGGGACCTCAAAACGTGTAAATCTGTTGAAATCTCGGAATCGAAAATTTCAACCATCACAAAGCTTATAAGGTATAAATTGGAAAGCAATAATTTTTAAGTTAGTGGTATCAATGGAATCGTCGCATTGACTTTGACAATTACCAATTAAAATATTGCAATCATAATGTTTGACTTTGGATTTTAGAAGATTTTTTGGTCTCTCCTGCATTTACAGTTTCAAATGGCTAATCGCCTTTGGCATACATGCTCCTCATCTAGTATACTGTGCATATATTTTACCGGAGTAACCGGACTATGTTGTGTAACCAATGTTTGGAACAACGCAGCAGGAGTTTCTAATTCGACACACCGAACTTTCTTAGTATGTGTTGATTAAGGCCAAACCGGGGGGTCACGTGACTGGCCTGGAAATGTCTTTGCAGACATGCTTACACTATTGACTAAACCAAAAATTACAATTACATTAGGTCTAAAATTTGTGCATGAAGCAATTAAAAACATACCTTTTAGAACATTTTTACGTGCCCCACAGGGAAGAAAAACCTCCAACTTTTGTAATTAAATGCACTTTAGTCAGAAACTCAACACTTAATTTGACAGTAAAGCGCCAGAAATAGGTAAAACTGCAATTATTTGAAATAATACAAGTCAAATACGGAACAGGTACGAGACGCGGGGCTTTGTTTATAAAATTGATATTCAACCATCTCTCATCTCATGGCTGGAGACCGTTATCAATATGGCTGCTAGTGTAGCCTGCACAAGATAAGTACGCAATTCGGCGGGGAAATAGCCTGCACAAGCTAACTAATAAACTACACAGTTTTTGATCGAGTCCAGGTATCCGCTTTGCTATGCTGCAATGTGTAAGACTTTGATATTTTTTGCGTTGGTTTATGGTTAACGGGTGCCTCGTAAGGCATATTATGACTCCCACCGCTCTAGTTCTATTATATTTCTATATATTCAACGCTCAACGGTCAAGGCCACAACCCTCCGGTTTGGCCTTAACTTTTTTTCTCTAAGATAGCCTACACTATTGTGTTGTAAGCACTGTTTTTTAATGTACTTCAAATATCAGTCATGCGCTCTTTCACAAATAAAGGCTCGTATTAATTTTCTGTTTTGTTAAAAATTAGCCACAGCTACAGTGAAATATTGTGGAAGGATAGTTTAGTTTAGTTTAGTTTATTTCTTACATCTGTGACCCACCGAGGTGGGATAGACGGCGTTCAATAAAAAGTACAACTATAGTAAAATAATATAAATAAATAAGGACTTTTATTGTTTCTATTACTAAGCCAACCTAGCGGAGTTAGGGCTATAAAGCCCTCTCTTATACTCAACTAGGAAGGCCCGGGACCGCCTGCTTTACATGCCCTCCGAAGCATGGCCCGAAAATGTAGCCAGTGTGGGACTCGAACCAACAACCTTTCGGGTGAAAGTCAGAGTCCGTACCACTACGCTACATGTCCTGACATAGTACTACCTATACATTGAATAATTCAATTATAAGCGAAGTACTGTAGACATATATATATATTATTTCTGTTTTTGCATTTAGTTATCTCCTTGATAAGGGTACCAATATTGATGACAATGTTAGACTAGAACTGGGTTGTGCTGGCCATAAGGGCTGGGGCACTCATTCTCCTGCGCCCTTACTCAAAAAACATAATAATTCATAGGACAGACGTTTTCGAAGAAAAAAAATTTCCAAACGGCGGAAGAACAGAAAAACGTCCAAAAAAAATTAGGCAGGAAAAATCAAGATGCAGCCAGCTGCCGCCGTCTGCTGCCACTTTGAAGAAAACTTATAAATCACATTATATTTCGCTAAGGCGCCCAATCCACATACGTCAATCGTCAATGAAAAATTGAAAAATGACGTCAAAATGACGTAAATTGACGTGGTAGCAGAATTTTTGGTATGTCTTTAATGACTGCTAAAACGTCATTTTTCAATTTTTCATTTACGATTGACGTATGTGGAATGGGCACCTTATTATAAAACTAGCATTGAGAACCTAAGTGGCGCCCCTTCGGTACTCTGTCCCGCGCCCCCTATGGTACCCAGCACGACCCTGGACTAGGGTAGAAATGAGGCTGCTGGACAGGTCCACTGGAACATATTAACAGTAACTCGTAAAGGTTAATGGCAATGACGTAATACTATTTAACAAAGGGTTAGTTGGACTTACATTGCCCATTGTGGTAATAGTCATTAGAGGCATGGGCCTCACAGTCATCGAACGATTATTCTTCTACTTAAGGTTACAATCCTAGCAATTGGTTGGCAGCAACTCCCTGCATATCGTCCTCCAGTTTACTCGGTCCTCGATCTTCCTCTTAAGTTCTTGATATGATATTGCTCCTGCGCCTTCTTTTACTTGATCCATGAATTCCTTCTTCGGCCATCCTCTTCGGTTATTTCCCTCTACTGTGCCCTCGATAATAGTGTGTACCAGATTTTCGTGCCTTAACAAATGCCCCATCCATTTCGCTCTCCTGATTCATATCTGGGCTACTAACTGTCTTTCTTCCCCGATAGCGATATCGAACGATTAGGGCGCCCATTGTCAGGGGAAGGCGAGGGCCGTGGTCGAGTGGTTAGAGAGCTTCAATCGGGAGAACGGTAGTACGGTAGTTCGAATCCTCAAGGGGTTCGGATTTACTTAATAATTCAGAGTAGAAGAGCGATGGGTCAATCGACAAAAAACCATCAGCCCTTCTCAGGATAAGCCTGATGATGGGAGTAGCACCCACACCCGAAACGCCGCCCCCTTCCCTTGACAATGGGCTCCGCCCTAATCGTTCGATGACTGTTAGGCCCATGCCTCTAACGACTATTAACACAATAGGCAATGTACGTCCAACTAACCCTTTGTTAACTAGTATTATACATGTATATTAACATTGATTGCTATTACCTATCACTTCCTAATAAGACCTGGTAAGAAACCTCCTTTCTTCCCTACTTGTATAAGTAATAAAAAGGTTTTTAGCATAGGCAGCACCGTTCGACCTTTTTAGGAGTTTGAATGATCAGATAATTTGAACTGCAAGGGTTAATACATTTGAATGAACACAGTAACAGGCAAATCGGTAACTTCTTGTAATAATTTAATACCACCCTCGAATAACGTTCAATCACTAATTTTCTTAAATGTGCAGCAGCCCTATTATGGCGATTTGGGATTAACATAACCCGGGGTTCATTCAATTGTTTTAAGCAAATGAGGGCAAAATGCGTGGGAAATCCAAAGTGCTAAATAAATATTTTTGATGAGGTATAAATTTTTTCTCCCTTAGATGTAGGCAATTTTTTTCTCCCTTAGATGTAGACGTAGACACATTAATTAAAATTCTTAGTAAGTCATATATTTCAAAATTCTACCTGTACGATACCTATACATTTTAATGTTTATTAGTACGTCTTTCAAATACTGAACAATGCAGCCATTCTCTTCTATTTTAATAATTTGAATTTCCCGCGCATATTTTAACACCGTTACGTGACACTTTTTTGCGTACCGTACATATTCTTGCTACTGCGGTATTAGAAAATAAACCCCGCTATTATATAAACTCCGGTGGTATAATAATCCCAAATCGCTATGATCGTGCTGCAGGAATGGTTAACAAAGTCAGGCTATTATGTTTTTACGAGCACACCTATTTTGCAGAGAGGATAAAGCTACCATCTGGCGGAATATTCAACAACTAAAAATACTGGCTGTCGGGAAATTTTCTGTAGATCATTGTTCTACGTTTAACTTGGATCAATTCGACAATTGGCGTACTTCCTATAAATAACCAATATATATTGACCTCATCTCAATCGAACAGTTCTGCAACCCAGGGAATACATAGGTGCTGGTACGCTCCCACCATTGCTTGAAACGTCTCAGTAGTGAATACTGCATCATTGATAGATGGCGGTGCCGCCAAGCATTCCTTACGTATAAATTTCAAGCGATGGTGGGACCATAGAAATATGTATTTGCAATTTTCCAACCAAGAAGAATTACTGACAATTAATATTTTGTCAGTGTACAAATCGTGCAAGTGGGAATACAGAAAATTTAGAAAATATTTCTATTGTGTGCTCAGAGGACTCTACCGATTATCTATACTAGAGAGCATAGCCACTATTTACGTGTATACTGTATGTACTACCTGACCCTTGAGTATGCATATTTTTTTTGTAATACACTCCCACTTTAAAATGAATTATTGCATAATACACAATTCATTGGAAACGCAGTCATATTTAGACCGATCATGACCATTGCTGTCTTCCCCTTTGCCTATTTTTAGCAGAACCAATCGTAAAATAGCTTAGGTACCCTCAAAGATTGATTTGTACAATTGTATAACGGAATCAAAGTTGCCAATAGCAGCCTGTGACTCCCTTTGGCTGAGCCTCCTAGTAGTAGCTATACTCTCGACAGGAATGCACCGAAGGGTAATTGTAAGAAAACCTCGCCACTGGTAACTACAATAGGTATACAATGGCCATTTTAATTTATGTGCCGAACCTTGTACTATAGGACCGTACATTGTTGTCACTATGGTGCTGGTTGGTAACCATTTACGTACCTTCTTATAATTCATCTTCGCTGCATTTTCCGGCCTGTTGTACACGTTAGTTGTCATCTATCAAAAGGTATGGTCAAGGTAAAAGCAATTCTTCTTATAAGTCAATTATTCCTATAAAACACAGTGGCTCGTTGCAAATGCATACATAAGTAACAAAGCCGAGTATTCGCCTTTTTTGTTCCTACATGAGAGTGGCAATGTATAATTTATTAGATGACTACTGCCTTGGTAATAATTTAGCTTGTTAGCGAACACAACTTATAATATAGTGGAATGTCCCGTAAGTTGAAAGCGCTTCACAGGTTGATGCTTAGCAGTGCAATTATCAACTTTTAATGTATCGCATTGGCAATGTATAATTAGTAGATGACTACTACAATGGTAATCATTAGCAAGTTAGCGAATCCAACTTACAAGTCCATAAGTGTATAGTCGATTGTTCCGTAAGTTGAAAGCGCTTCACAGGTTAATATTTAGCAATGCAATTATCATTTTATAATGCATCACATTGGCAACGTTATAAATAGTAGATGACTACTGCAATGGTAATCATTTAGCTAGTTAGCGAATCCAACTTACAGGTTAATAACTGTAGTCGATTGTCACGTAAGTTGAAAGCGCTTCACAGTTTAATACTTAGCAGTGCAATTATCATCCTATAATGCATTGTAACTCGCAAGTAAGAGGGTAAGGGAGAATAGTCACAAAGGTAGAAAGCACTTGAGCGATGAGGAGGGCACAGCGGGCCATAGGCTACGTGTCCATAAATATGAGAGCCGTCGGTTTGGGCTCCAGGTTCGATTTTTTGGCTTGCACTATTAGGAACTCGATTTCAGGTCGGTCACGACTGGCATACGCGTCAGCTATAACTTGAGCCACCCCCATGTGAGGCAGACCTGAAACAGGCGAAACGGCAAAATAAATATTGGGACTCAATATACTGATGTAGCGTTTAGCTGAACCATTTTGCTGTATTGCTGATTCCAGTGTGTATAATAAGCTACAATTCGCCACTTGAGTTGCCTATTAGCAAAAGCAATCCTGTCCATCCAGGCCGATTTTTCAGAAACTGCAAACTGCAAATTTGCTTTTGCGTCTCAATATCTGATTCATCGGATAGAGTATTGAAAAATAAAAAAAAAAGGCGCGAATATCTCAAAACTGAAAAAAATGGAGAGGATTGCTTTTGCTAATAGGCAACTTTGAAAGCCAAAATGTTATATCTGCAAAAAATAGATTCTTTTTGATTGAATCGATTAAAAAAAAATATGTTGTTGAAGTTGTATTTTTGTATTGTTGTTGTTGTATTTGTATTCTTAAAAATAAAGTTTTTTTAAAATCTTTATCTTTATTTTCAGGACCTGTAGAGTAGTGGTACAGACTCTGACTTTCACCCGAAAGGTTGTTGGTTCGAGTCCCACGCTGGCTACATTTTCTGGCCATGCTTCGGAGGAAATGTAAAGCAGGCGGTCCCGGGTCATCCTAGTTGAGTGTAAGAGAGGGCTTTATAGCCCTAACTCCGCTAGGTTGGCTTAGTAATAGAACAACAAAAAGTCAAGATTTATTTATTTATTTTCAAGAATACAACTAGGGGGAACTGCAACGTTTAGCTTTTAGTGTGAAAAAATGCAATCGCAAAAACTGTTAAGAGGATATGTACGTAGAAAATTGGCAACCAAAATTAAATACTTTTAATTTTTTATTTAATTAACTAAGCAAGTTATTAAAAATTTGGCTCATTGAAGTTGTAGAAGACTACTTAGTTTATCATGAAATCGGATATTTTTACTATTCGGGGTTGTAGGTTTGCAAAAAATTATATTTCACGTTAAATTTTAGTCCCCAATAATTTTTATGAAAGAACCAAGGCACCAAAAATTTAATATTTCCTATTATATGATGCATGATGTAGTCTTCTACATCTTAAATAAGCCAAATCTTTAATAACTTGCTTAGTTAATTAAATAAAAAATAAGAAGTATATTAAATTTCGGAACGTGCACTCTAAACTTATTAATGTAAAATTATTTTAAAATGATTGAAAGGTAGGTACTACCTTCTAGGGGTTGACCGTCTACTTCCAAAATTAATTGCCCAACTTCCATGACTCCCGAAGCAAAAGCAGCTCCTTCTTCCTGCAGTCAAATTAATGAAAAAGATTAGATCTGAATCAAAAGTTAAACGATATGCCTACACATCGTAAGATACTGGTCGGAACTACAAGTAAAATAGACTTCTTATCTTCTTCTAAAAATGTCTTAGTTTTGTGGCATCCAATCTATGAGACCCATATTAAGTTAATTGTTTATAGGCTCGTATCTTCTTCTTCTTAAAGTTACAGTCGACTGGCTGGTTGGCAGCCACAAGTGGCATCGATGCCTCCACTCCCCTCGATTCTGGCACGCACTCTTCACAGCTCCCCGTACGTACTGGTCCGTACATCCTCCATCACTTGCTGCAGATATAACACAGCGTGATTTGTCGCTTAACATTTCACCTCAAACTATTGCATCTTAGGATGCATCAATAGGAAAGCACTCGTACTACTACCTGTTCTAAGATTTAGATTTCATTGGCTAATTTTAATTACTAAATCATTTACATGTAGAATATTTTATGCTCAAAACTGTAAAATGGGAAAATCCGTGTATTTTGATAAAGAAAGAAGGGAATAAATAAATAAATAAATAAATAAAGCTTGTATTGCTTTGCCATCGGACACAGTCCAAATAAGACATCACTTACAATTTAAAACATAAACAGAAAGAAACAATCAGTAGGAGAAAAAAAAATTAAATAAAAATAGCATCTTATCGATTTGTCAAACAGATAGGACCTATGTACGTAAAACATACAATTGTTCAATATGAAATGTCACAACATCGTCATTCGTTTAAATCCATTTCAGCTTAGCGCAGATGGATCCAGTTTTGACTCTTCAATATGTTTCAAGATCCTTTCAAACGGTGCTTTCGAAAGGCCGCTATGGGTAAATAACACTTTAGATCTCGTGTGGCCTATATTAATCCTAAAAGGAACCCTCTCAAGAATAGAAGGGCAGTCTATGAGAGGTAAGAAAGCCTGGGCTAATTGACTTAAAAATTCTGAACTTCCATCATTATACCCGTATGTAACACCCCATTTCAAACGCTTCTAGTCTCTTCAGTTCCTTTTGTGCTATAGTCCAGATTTCGCATCATATAAGAAAACACTCCATACGCAGGTTTTAAGGAACTGTCTCTAGATGCTTAGTCCCGTGTTGACAGATTTCAAGATGTTAGATTTTGATGGAAGGCCACTTTCGCTTGCTGAATGCGGCTGTACCCGCTAATAGAGCGTACTACATTTTTTTGAGCTTACATGAACGTTTATAATGCGCGCTAAGGGATGCTTTGTGTCAGCTCCACCCTCCAGAGCCACCCCCAGCTTCTTTTCAGTCTTCCTCACCGTTATCCGAATAACGCCTTCAGACTCCGGAACTACAATCGGTCTCTGCAATTACATAAAAAAAACATATTTTAGTTGTATTTATTTATTTATACTAACATAACCAACGAGGAGGGAGTGACAGAGAGAGTGGCGTATCCGTAGAAATGAGGAGCTGTACGCGGTATACCGAAAACCTCCGATAGTAGCCGAAATCAAGAGAGCCCGCATCAGGTGGCTAGGGCACGTGGAACGAATGCCAGAAAATAGGGCTACAAGAGCAGCCTTACACAAGGTGACCCTTGGCGTCGATGACTGGCGAAGGAGAGCGCAGGACCGCGCCTAAGTCATAAGAAGAGCGAAATTGATGGGGATCTGATATGACTTGAAGAACTCCTTAACACCATATTGATGACACCAATGTCGGGGATCCGCCAAGGAACGCGTACGCAGAAGACCTCAAGTAAGATATAGGATGCGAAACATATAAATGGAACTAGTATAGTGAATGGCCCGGGACAGAGATGAATGGAGAAGGAGGTGGAAAGGTTTAGCTGTGTCACACTCCGAATAGCAGTAATTGGGGACCTTCCATAGATTAGCCTATTCTGAGTGGACATCTGTGAGGAAATTATATAAACTTGTAAGACGTTACAAATAACTTACGATGAACATTGGTAACTAAAGGGGGAACGTAATAACTTAGGGACAACATAACCCCTTAGGGGACAACATAATAGCTAACTTACTTACTCCTTGGCGCTACGAACCGAGCCACATCGCGCCAGCCTGTGCGGTCCTGCGCTCTCCTTCGCCAGTCATCGACGCCAAGGGTCGCCAGATCCACTTCGACGTCGACCAGCCATCGCAGCCACCCGTGGTCGTCCCACTCGTCTTCTCCCTTGGGGCACCTTGTGTAAGGCTGCTCTTGTAGCCTTATTGTCTGGCATTTGTTCCGTGTGCTTCAGCCACCTGATACGGTCTCTCTTGATTTCCTGGTATATCGCGTAGAGCTCATGATTACTCTCTCTGTCCCTCCCTCTTTCCCTGATTTTGCACTGATCCATACACCTTTCGGAGGATCTTACGCTCCCACCTTTCAAGCAGCTCCTCGCTCTCCAATCACTCTCGCACACCTTTTTAAATTACACATGCTTACCATTAAGCCATCATCGTCAGCAAGGGGGTCACCAGGATCCGGTTGCCTTCGTCCACTACTGACTCCAATATCGGTCATCCGATCTTGGTCGTCCTTCATATCAAAACTTCTGCTCAATTTCGATGCGAATTCCTGCAGAAGAAAATTATTAATTAGGGTAATTATCTATGTGCAAATTTAGAACGATTTTTTATTTTTTTAAATGTATAGAATTGTTTGAATTGAGGATTGAGCCGGCAGACTGATGTGTGAAAAAATTATAATTAGGTGAGGGGGTTGGGTGCGGGGGGCCTCGAAATTTTTTAGACTTTACACTAGATATAATCCTGGTTACGGGCCTGATTAGGCATATTATATATTAGTATAGTATAAATTTGAAAATAAGAAAGTAGGCTAAAAGAACGTGGTCGATCTGAATGTGAACTTCTACAGGCACGTTTTGTCAATAGTTGCAGCTGACATCTGTGGTGGCACTACTATATTTAGTTAGTACAATATATTGGCCTGTCTCGCTCCAATCTGGGTGGCCGTGAATAGAGGCTATTTTATTGCAAATTAAAATTATTTAATTTGTTGTAGTGTCTACCGGGGATGAGGCAATATTGCTATTATGGGCTAAAACGGTATCAAAGTTCACCTTAGGCGGGGATTCCACCGACCGGCTAGGGCTAAATACAAAAACGGTGACGTGGTAGCAGACATTCAAGACTTAGACGTGGTTTCCACCTACCTCGCATTGCAGAATGCAAATGACATTGACGGAAATTAAAATTTTTCTTTTTATAGAAATCTATTAAAATGTTTGTACTTAACATATCCCATGACGCCATTTTTTAATTTTAGTTTGTTTGTTTGTGATTTTACTGGGTGATCAATTTTAACTATGGAATAGAGGAAAACAAACATTTCCGTCAATGTCATTTGCATTCTGCAATGTGAGGTCGGTGGAAACCCCGCCTAAGTCTTGAATGTCTGCTACCACGTCACCGTTTTGTATTTAGCCCTAGTCGGTCGGTGGAATCCCCGCCTTAATTCCGATAAAATGGAATATAAAATAATAATATAATTTAGTTAAGTTAAGCGTCTAGAGGGCAATCTTAGGATATCCTTTAATTAAATTAAAAATAGGCAGAGTAAATAAAATTGCGTCACTTACACCAATATCGGACTCTTTATAATAAAAGCATTCGCTAGCAAAACTCACCACGGCTACCTTCCAGAAGCAACTAAATAGCCTTTGAGAGCTTCGTAACAACTTAAGCATGCTGCAGTAAGCTGCGGGGTGCAGTAATGAAAGCATGGAAACGTAAAGTTTTGCTGTCGTTATTGCTGCAGCACGACTGTTGTTAAGTCGATAGGGTTGTCATGCTGTTGGACTTCTAAATTGGGACCAACATTAAAAGGAACAGAATTACTTTACTTTACTTTAAGTTCGTGTCTTCTGACATGTTTGCTGGGGGGAAATATTCGGCTGCAGCGTTAGTATGAACATAAAAAGTATCCTTTTATGTCTTTACGTCTTTTTATTAACACGTTTAGAATAAGATGTATATATAAATGTACAGTATATAATAAGCGTTTTCTGCTTTGTTGACTATCACTATGTATTTTGGAAATAGTATTGTTTTTAGACTCGGGTGAAACATAAAAAGACTTTCTAGTCTTAAGTCTCACTCCGTAAATATAAGACGTTTATTATTATTATTATTATTATATATTTATAATCATATTTATCATGTATATTATATAATTAAAGGTTTTTGGACTTGAAAAATTGAACTGAAACGCAGAGGTAAAAACTGAGAATAGGAGCTAGACAAGGAGAGAAATTGAACTGTACTGCAATTTTTTGTTAAATATATGCACCCATGTCGTGGTTAGGTACGAAAAAAATTATTGGGTGCGTCCCTAGAATGGAAATTTCTGCGACCAGCTTTAAGTCTTTTGATAAATTTGCTGTCCTCAATGATGAGCTAAAAAGCTGCAGTCAGCAGAGGTAAAAACTGAGAACAGAATCCTGACAAGGAGAGAAATGGCTCGTACTTTTCAAAGAACCCGTCAGCGACGCCGAAACCGTCTCAAGCCTTAATCGCCTACTAAATCATTTTCGTAGGTACCACTCACTTGTGTGTCAACAGTAATGTAACCTGTAGCTCTTCCACTTTTTTTTTGAGTTTCGGATTATAAATTTTGATCAATTTAACTTCTTGCATTTCCACCAAACATGTTCTTTTTGCATCATGACTGTCTCCTCCCGCAGTTGTAGAATAATAACATGTAAAAGGTTAATTGTTCTGCGTACCGCTTCCTGAACTTCATTACCTTGCACTGTACTTCGTGGCAGGGACGGATCCAGCCCATTGGGGGGGGGGGGCAGTTGTGGGTCAAAGTATTACAAACATATACATAGTATCGATTAAATTTTTAAATTTTGGGGGTTGGCTACTCCCCTGCCCTCCCTCTGTATCCGTCCATGCTTACTGGTTGGTCTAGAACCTGGATAGTTGCTGAAAATTAAAACAGCGCTTTACCCTATGGGCCCTAGGACACCTATTCTTGCCCAAATAAACGCCAAAAGTCGGTTGTAATACGTTATAGCCTAATAGCTTGGTACACAGCATAGTATGATAGTAAAGTACTAAACACCACAATTTATATACTTTACTAGATATACTGTACGGTATAGTAAGATATATGAAATAACATTTTCCCTACGTTAAGAGAAAATTGGACACCCCACACTCTGTCTTTTGCCGAAAGTCAAATTTTACAGGATATATTTACCATAGATCCTTGAACCAAGGCCGTAGCCAGAGGGGGTCCAGGGGGTTCGGACCCCCCTCCGAAATATTTGCAGCGTACACTAGATAGAATGGAGTTTTAAATATATAGAGGTTATCTCACCTCCGGTGACGTCAGATGGATCCCCCTCCCCCCGAAAAATATTTCTGGCTACGGCCTTGCCTTCAACGAGATAAAATAAATTATTATAAATGTTTCTCTACATTTTGATACTTAGTATGTGGCTATCTCTAACAACATTTGGTTACATTAAGTTATGAAAGGCGTGTAAATATTAGAGATCTCACACCTAGGCCTACTAATGTACTAAACAATCAGTTCATAAAAAAGCATTTACTTCAATTGTAAAAGGTAAAGATATGAGCATGTGCTCTTTTTTATATCCACAACCAATTATTTTCACTTATGAGCGGTTGCTTCCGGACAACGAGAAAAGGTAAAAAAACGTAGGTGTGAAGTTCATCGCGGCGCAAGGAAATACCTGGAATTATGAATAGAATCTGCTGATTGGATTCGCCTGCAAAAACGTGATTATACTATCAGTGTTCCCTTCTTTCGCAAGTTCATTCCATCATTCTTGTACCTTATCTGCTAGTTTATTTTTTTTTATTTAAAAAAAATGACAGTGAGGCGCCCGGGTTTCTCTTAAACCAACTGTAAGTTCAATACCGTAACTATACCCATAAAATATCAATTTGAGCCTATTGTGCGATTATTGAGTACCGATTGTCCAGCAGTAGGCCAAGTAATAAGCTTTATATTGTGTTGTAGAGAATAAAAATTAAGGCAGAAATTTCAACAGCAAAAAAAGTCGAAGCCTATGACAACCTAGTCTTTTTGACGAAATTAATTAATAATAATTCCTCGCTATGCAGCCACAAAAATATTAATATATTCAGATGAAAAATTCATAAAAGTTTGACCTGTTTGCCGATAAGATACAATGTAAAAAAAGTGTGACTATTGCATTGCAGGTACTTTTAAATTAATCATCAATCACTTTTGAATAGCTAGCAACCACGGACAATGAGAAAGAAAGAAAGTGAGAAAAGCGTATTGTCTCACTCTTCTCCGATACCCGAAGGAAAGCGAGACTATAGACACCTGACGGACAAACGCAACACTAAGATATATATTATTATTATATATATATATATTAGCTTTTTGTCTGGGAAAAAGGTTACGGATGAGAATTTTAAAACCTTCCCATGAGATATTTCACTTCAAAAAATACAAATGTAAATTTATATTTTCTGAATATTCTTACTATGAAGAAAAGCACGATAAAATACTTTATACTGACTTAATAATATTAATTCAATTGAGGGACCACTCATAAGTCTCCGTTTTGAGAAAGATTGTACTTTGAACTTGTCATCTGATGAAGCAATAGAATCTGAGATGCTAGGCCGTGGTCAATCTCAAAGCGTACTTCCAAACGTTCCGTCAACACCTACGGTTGACATCTTCAGTGGCACAGCGTAGACTTCTAAGGTTGTTTCTCGGAGGCAGTCTGTCCATCTGCCGCAGATGTTGAAGAAAGGTTTGGAAGTACGCTTTCAAATCGACCACGGCCCATCACCCCGGATTCTACTGCTTCATTAAATAGTTCCGGCCGTCAAAGTTATTGCAATTATAAAAATTCTCGTCGGCCCATTTTTGTTATCTTTACGCCTACAGCAGAAATTGATTAATTTCATTGAAAAGACTCGGCCGTTATTTATTTACAAAATTTGAAATCTCTGCCTTAATCTTAAATAAAAATTACATTAAAAACATTTAGAGTCATGAAAAGGACTACTACAGAACATGCGAAAATCTAAAAAAATGTGCTCTAATTTCTAAAACGTTCTGTGCAATCTACAAAAGTTAAACCTTCCTCTACTTGACTTCAGTTTGTATGGTTCGGTTACTAGAGACCTTCTCTCTTGTAGCCGAGTTCTACTGTATATGAAAGCGTTGGAGCAATGGTGGTAGATTGGTGTCAAGAAGAGATGAAGGTGAGGTGGCTACAGTGCTAGGACATTAACATTTAGAATTGAAAACGATCACATAGAAGAAAACATAAGGAAAATTGCATTAGCGGCACTGTAATAATATTGCACAGAAGGTGGGTTCAAACTTTCACGTTCAACTTTCGCGTCCAACATTCGGGTGGGTAACCAATGCACAACAAGAATTGTTGCTGACTTGTTGAGTCTCTTTTGGCCATTTGCTTTGGTTCCCCGCGAGTTGAAAGTTAGAGATACAACAGCTTATTGGTTCCTATTAAATGCGCAAAATAATTTTTTTTTCAGTGCCGGTACCTAAAGCGAAAAGACGTACGTACTGCATTGTATAGTGCACAGCAAGGATATAACAGAAAAATAAACTCTTCAATTAAAATGAGCGTAGCTTTGCTTTGCATCACTTGCATCCCATCCAGGGAGGGGGGGGGGGGGGCAGGTGCAAAGGTTTTCGCAGGTTTATTTGAATTTTTTTAAAAATATAAATAATCAAATCTTATTTATTATATCTAGTTTAAATTCCCCGCACTTTTTCAAAATATAAATAAAATTCATCTAGTGTTACCTAGGCAAATCTTTATGGGGGACACGCTCCCCCCCCCCCCTTGCACCTCTCCGGCTACGTCAATGAGCACACGTGAAATTTCTGTAAATAAACCTAGCGGAGTTAGGGCTGTTAGCTCTCTCTTACAATACGCTAGGAAGACAAGGAACCGCTTGCTTCACATGCCCTCAGAAAATGTAACAAGTGCAGGACCCGACCTAACAACCTTTCGAGTGAAAGTCAGAGTTCGTACCACAGCTCTACGTGTATAATTTCCATGATTTTCATTTTATAGGACGTCAGATGTCCTAACCTTAGGGGGAAGATCCCAAAATTACTAAAAAAAAATCCCACCCCTAACCTCCTTAGGCCTACAGAACTCCAATAATTTTAGTACAGTTGCGTTATCATACGGTATAATGAGTATTATGCAGTTTGATGAAATTACCAAAAAAATAATGTAGTTTATTCCAGAAAACGTCAATAATCTCATTTGTCTCTCATTGTAGCTAGCCTCTACTATAAGATCTAAGTTAAGTAACTTACAATACTTTTCAGTAAGGGGGGTATTCCGTATACGTACAACGTCAACGAAAAATTGAAAAATGACGTTTTAGCAGACATTAAAGACATACTAAAAATTCTGCTACCACGTCAATTTACGTCATTTTGACGTCATTTTTCAATTTTTCATTGACGATTGACGTATGTGGAATGGGCACCTAAGGGAATTTCAAAATTCTGTTACTTTACGTACAATATAACACCAGTAGGCCTACTATGGCAATTGGTATTAGCTTACTCCTGGTGTTAAAAATGTGAACACACAAAAGTCTCATCTGCAGCTCACTTAACATTACGAACCTTATACTATAGGGCCTACTTATCATTTTGATCAAATTTAAAATAAATAAATTTACAGTGCCGATACATACAATGCATACATTTTCGATTAGATACATTCCGCTATGGCGTGATTCCTTAGTTTTCTTCATATTGAGGTTAAGGAAAAAGTGGGGTGAAATACTAAAGGAGATGGTGATAACTAAAGAGTTATGGTAGGAACTTACTAGGGGCCTGCCCCAATACCAAGACTTGACTCGCTGGGTCCAGCCCCCGAGGTGAGACTTCAGTCCGTCCAGGTAGCCACTCTGAAAACCAGGTAGCCTACTCAAAATCTACTGTATAACTCTATCTAGGGGTACTATGGTTCTATGATTGCTGAAGAGTAGGAAAGTTGTGAGGATACTGCACCACAACCCTCATTTCTACACTACTACTCCACTTCTTTGCAACCAGGTAGCCTACTCAACATCTACTATATGACTCAACCTAGGGGAAGGCACTATGGTTCTATGATTCTTGAAGAGAGGAAAGGCTGGAGCTTACTGTTTAGCTCTGTATGTGGAAACATTGATTGTTGTAAAGTAGGTAAGATATGGGGGTACTGCGCCAGAACCCTCATTTCATCACCCTGCATGGGGGAACGTACTATGTTTACAACAGTATTATTGTTGCTGAGCAGGGAAGATATGGGGGTAGTGCGCCAGAACCCTGACTTCTATACTACTACTATTCAGTACAGCCACCGAGGTGACTGCGGAAAAGTAGGAGAGATATGAGGGTACTACGCCAGAATCCTCATTTCCACACTACTGGCCGTAACGGACGTAACTATGCGTAACCTTTTGCGGCTTGAAGGTTCTGCAGTCTATGATACCACCCAGGAGCGTTGTTTATATTAGGAACAGAATAACGATTCTGACACATTTAAAATGAATTTGAAATAATTATTCATATGTATAGGGAATGATATTTAGAACTTTTCATTTTCATTTAGCTTATATTCAATGCGCGATATAGGCCTAGCTACTGCAAACCAATAGAAATATCGCTGAAATTATAACAATACATACATTAAATATATTTTAACTTTGAAGCAAAAATCATGCATGTTTTTTAAACATATAGGCTACAATCCACTTCCATTTATGCAAGTACTACAATTTAATTACTGTTAAAAAAATTAGCAACATAGCCTAGGTTACAATATGCCCTAAACAAGGTTAGTAGGCAGCTAAAATATTGCAACAAGCTTAAGAAGCGTTAATTAAAAATTTGGCTCAAAACTTTTATAAATCTCCCCATTAGTAGAAAACCCGATTTATTTAATCTTTTTGTTCTAAATAAAGAATTAACGAAGCTTCTCATACTACCTGTAATAGGCTATGTACAAATTTTAATTTCAGATATTGCTTGTAAAAACATTATTGAAGTCACATATCGTATCTTGTCTTAGAAGAAATGTTCCTCTACATTTTGATAAACAGAATGTGTCTGTTTTTATTGATTAGCCAAGACAATAGAAGGAGTGGAAATTTGTAGCATTTCCCACGCCTTCCAATACTGTAGACTGAGTTGAACGATAGCAAAAAAATCCCAATAGTTGATGGAGGCATACTGTAGAAGTGCTACGCGAACAACCGTCATCTTACGAAATGATATATGCGCTTTCGTATTGTTTGGGTTTTATTGTAGATCATAACGAACTTTGACGTATATGGTTCCACTTAGTCAGTGATCCGCCCCCCCCCCCCCGAGAAAAATCATTGAAGATAAAATGCACTTCTGGTTTGGGTCCACCCTTGCATTTACAGTAGTGTAATCTATTGGTAAAGTTTAATGGCAATGGTGCAAAATGATATAGACGCTTATTCCACCTACGTCAATAGTCAATAGTAAATGTGGAATTGACGCGGTAGCAGACATTAAAGACAGTCTAAAAATGTCTGCTACCACGTCAATACCACTTTTACTATTGACTATTGACATAGGTGGAATAAGCGCCTTAATAAAGGAACGGTTGGAATTTATGTACGTAGCTGAACATGCTTTGGGGTAAACGAGTCAATTTGAGGATTCCATAGTGAGAAGAAGGGAGAACAAGCAGCTGCAATGTTCGGCCACGTCCAAAGGATGAACGAGAATATAGGACCACCCGGAGGTTGGCAAGACCACAAGGTAGAAGACCCATCGGCAGACCGAGGACAACCCTCGAAGAAAGAGTCGAACAACTCGCAAGAGAAAAAACATTGGACGAGCTCATGACGATAGCCTACGATCGGGTCGACTATAAGAAATGGGTCGGGGGTGAGTGGGGTGACCCACTCACGCTGCGCCCGCGGGACTAGAGGGAAAAGGAAGAAGAAAAAGAAGAAGAGTCAATTTGACTTCATAATAAAAATTAAAAAACTCCCTGGAAGACAATAGAAGGAGTGGGGAGGTGAATGAAGACCTCCTGAACCTGAGGAGGGGCTATGTAAATGTGGTTGATCCAGGTACGTCAGTGGGTGTTCGGATCTCGTACAGGCAGTTAGGCTGCGGCCAGTATTGTAGTTTACGGCATCTACACAGCATCGTACTTTGGTAAGCACGTTTTAAGTATTTCAGTTATATCTTCCACATTCACTTTGAAATCAAATCAAATACAATTTATTCTATTCTTAATGACAATACAGGCCCTACATAAAATGTATCGCTAAATACAAAATTAAAGTAAAAATAATTAAATTTTATTAATTTAGATTCAAAATTTATGAGGAATTAACCAGCCCAACTGAGTTCCTACGCACTAGGGCCGGTGCAGTGTTTCTTGTAATATGGACCAGGGGTGTAAAGTTGGGGGGGGGGGGGGGCAACGCCCCCCAGCCTCGAGCATTGTAAGACGTGGTTCATGGAGACCCCCTGGCCCCTTTGCAGCAAATATATAATATAAACATTCGTTTATTAGCTTTGTAAAATCTACAGCTATAATTTACTACTATTAAAATGCATAAAACCCTACTATTCTGCTATTATATTTTCAATTTTTCCTTATCCTGCCTGATAACGTCATACGGTCTAATTAGTTTTGCCCCCGCCATCATTCTAAAACTTTACGCCTCTGATAAGAACACCGTTTTTGGATTTCCCATAATATCATGAAAACAAAATGGGGGTCCAACCAGTAACGTATCAAGTCCCCCCATATGGGAAAATGTAAGAAGAAATTAAATAATGTAAGTAAAGCATAATTTGCTAAGATCTAATAAGCGACTTCGGTGGCCATGTGGTAGCGTGCTTGTTTTTGTGCGAGTCTCAACACACCTTGCGATCGGAGGCGTGTCGTAACTTGACCTATAAGGTTACTTAGTGAGGCGATTGAACAGGTTAATCGGATAAGTTCATTTAATTCTTTTTATTAAATTTTTAAACCTTTATATAAAAAATGAAGAATACACAAAAATAAAAAATGTTCAGTCAATAGTGAGCGGTAAGCAGTTTGGGTGGCTGAATTCAACGCCGTCTCGGGCTTCTTCCCGTGGTAAGAAGTTGATATTTTGATAGCCAGAAACGATCTGGTCTCCCCCCCCCCCCCCCGAAAATATTGTATGTGACGCCACTTTCCCACCATTATGTAACTGCTTTAGGCCTGCTCTGAAGAACGATAGCCTTGCTTAACATTTAAGTAACGCACTTATCTTGTTATTATTTTTATTATTATTATTATTGAATCGGTTGACATAATTACCTGTACATCAGCCGATTCTTTTTCTTCTTCTTCTTCGGCCGGTACTTCCTTTGAGCCGAAGGAATATATTTATAAATATTTTTTTTTTCCCAGCCGGTACCCCCAGCACTGGGAGCATTTAATAAAAAGAATACAATACAACATTAAAGAAAATAATCGTTTTTACCGGAATACTGCAATAATAATAATAATAATAATAATAATCCTTCTTCTTCTTCTTTTCCCTGTCCAGTATCCCCTGGACAAGGAGCATATATTTACAAAATACAATAACTTACATAATAATACCATAATATTATAATAATTACTTACATAATAATAACATCCCGCATCCCCAAGCTAGCGCTTGTTTGGGACATAAGACTCATACAGTGCTGCTAAACAAGGCTTAATCATTTATTTTTGTTACTTATTTATAATGTTTATTTATTTATTTATTTTTTACTTGTTATTTTAATGTTAATATAGCCTAGTCAGTTTTTTTTTATTATTACCTCCCATTGACCAACCATCTTTTTATACCCGCTTTTAACTCACCCATCTGTTTATAATAATAATAATAGTAATAATAAAAATAATAACCATCATCATCATCACTTTACTTCACTTTTCACTTTTTTCCTTGTCCGGTGACAATGTGCAATATATTGAAAACAAATTAATACATTTGTGGGGACCACTTAGTCCCACAGGTGTAATAACCAGTCTGCTTCCAGCTTCACCTTTTTCCCGGTAGATGGCGCTGTTCACATTCAGATAATTCAATATTCCTCAATCTTCCTTTTACGTATTTATTTCTCTTATTCAATAATATCTTTAATCTACCCTCTGTGTCTCATCAGCTCCTTTAGCTGTGGACACAGAGTTGGTTTTTCTATATGGAAGCAGGCTGGATCAAATTCAATATTAATTGTAAGCTACACATTAATGAAATTATCACGCTCAAGCTTCTGTTTGTCGACCGATGGCACCACAAAATGTAATTTTAATTAATAATTAAAAATAATAAACCACTAAATAGAGTACCCACTCTAGCCACCGGGCAAATGAATGAGATCCCTGAGTAGCATTTAATATAATTTCTAATTAGTATACAATATATTTGAAATTCAGTCCTATTTTTTATTTCTTTTTTATTTTCCCTATTTTATTCAATTTTTTTAAATGGCATATTTTTTTGGCAAAACTGACTCATTAAGGCGTAAGCCATATTTGGTCATGCGTTATAGAAATACATAATTGTCTCTTAGTAGTTAGCATTAGCATAGTAACACCCATCTTCCCTTACATTGGCAAGTTTCTACGAGGAAGTGCTTGACTTATTCCCTGGTAAAACCTCGAGAGAACACCTTCCTCGTTATACAAGCACAAGATGCTGTACATCTAAAGGTAACAGAAGATGTATTGCCACATCAATGTTAGCATAAGAACTTGTCTAAAATGTAGGCACCACAATTACCTAATAACTCTACGAATAGCACAGTCTAATTATAAATGTCTGAATTTACAACTCCATAACTCAATGACCTGAGGTACGTACAATACAATACAATAAATTTATATTTCCATAAAAAGTTAAGTTATACAGTAAACGTAATGTATGCTGCAGGGCTCAGCCCGTGTGCAGCTTAAATTTGGAAAAAATTTTAATCTACGTTAAGTCAGTAAGTTAGTCTGTCTTCGTTTGTCGGTGTTAACTCGTTGAGATTTGTTTTTAGATATTTTCGAAATACGTTCAATTGTTTAATAGTTTTTACGTAAGTCTATGTAGGAGAGATGCGACATTCGCTTCCCGCCAAAAGTAATATATTTTAATCCGCAATGTTTCCTATCACCATCCATAGCAGCAGCCCTATTATGGCGGTTTGGGATTAACGTAACGCCGGGGTTAATTCAATTGTTTTAAGCAAGTGAGTGAAAAATGCGCGGGAAATTTTAATTGATAAATTAATCCTCGGCTATATTTTTGGTGAGCTTTCAATGTTTTCTCCCTTAGATGCAGACGCAATAATTAAAATTATTATTATATTTCAAAATTTTAATATTTATTAGCATTTCCTTCCAATATAAAACAATGCAACCTTGAATTCCAATAGTTTATGAATTTGAATTTCACGCGCATGTTTTAGAACCTCCACGTGACACCTTACCAATGCGGTATTAAAATTATTTTTGTTTGTTTTCCAACGTCTGCTTTCAGCATTTTTACTTGAAGCAACCCTGTCAGTCTGGTAGGGGGAGTGAGTCTGTTTATTAACTTGAGGCACCCTAAGAGCAGACCCTTCACCTCGGGGATAGAGGAATTGACTGACAGGGAGGACCTCCTGATTATAGTGGAATCCGAATCACTAGGGGAATATAGTAAAGTCACACGATTAATTCGAAGGGGACCAGGACTTTACACGCACTTAGACTGACTGGTAGTCTCAATACGTTATCATGTCCCACCATGGTCCCCTGCCAACGTTTACCGCAGTTTGGAACAAGCTCTGTTTCCATGGATTCAACTTGGTACGGCCGTTGGCCGGTATTAAAAAATAAACCCCAGTATTACATAAACCCCGGTGTTACATTAATCCCAAATCGCCGTAATAGGGCTGCTTGGGGCCCCCACGATTCTAATTTCTTTTGGCGGGTTTCAATGTCCCATCTCTTCTATACCTATAGAGAACTCTAGGGAAAGGGACAAGTGGGACAACAGCCAGGGAAGAACGTTGAATGGAAGAAAGACATAAAGTTTGAATTTACTATTATACGAATATACCTAGCCTCCATAACCTATAGCTTAACTTTCTCTGGAAGAGACAAACTTTATAATTATTATACTTATTCCGTTCTTGTATATTATTACTGACACGTTAAGTAGTAAAATCTGGTTACTGTAAATAAAGAGTAATTTAAAGTTTTCCTTAAAGTTTTCACGTACTTCAACTACAATGGCTGTGTCTAAATATGTATAAATATGTCTGAAAACTCAATGACAGCTCTCAAAGGACTGAATATCTTAAGAAGCGGTAGGGAGAGATTAAAAATTGTTAAGTACCATCAGTATCAAAGGGTTTTTAAGTAGGTACGAAGTACCACCATGCCTATCTGTAAAGTGCCCTTAACATGTCTTTTTAAGACAGTATACCCTCAAAGCTTTACTGAAACCTTCAAGTAGCAAGAATGCAGATCAAAGGATTATTAAAGATCGGTACATTGCTGAGTAGTGACTGCTGTACCTTTAGGTACATTCGTTTTGTCTTTCACACACGCAGATTCTTCTTAATTTAATGCCTCTTCTATCGAAGATCGGAGATCATAATGGCAATTTGGACCTTGCAGACTGCTGATTTTAAAAGGGAAGTCGTGCTCTTGCCAAACTACTGCCTCAGGTTTTTCAACCAGGATGTTCATCGTCTGTCGGGAGCCTTCTTCCCTTGGGTTATTACATTCAGAAGGCGATACTTTTCGTGGCCGTATGTTAGTTCCCGTTTCTTAACCGTCAGCAGCATGTGCAGATTATAAATAAATGAAACAATCCCTATACGTCTTTAGAGCAAATCCGTGTACCCCCTTTTTTGTATAAATCTGATTTTCACAGGAATTATCGATCGCTTTCCCACGCCTACTTTCAGCGTTCTGTTTTATTTAAACAACCCACTCAGCCTGGCGGGGGGAGTTGACTGAAAGGTTGATTATTGTGGATTCCGAAACACTTGGGGAACATAATAAAGTGACACGTCACTTTAGCGTTATACGTACTGTATGTACTGTATATGGGCATCCAGCCAAGGCCGTAGCCAAGGAGGGGGGGTTCATGGGGGTTCAACCCCCCCCCCCCCCCAAATGAAATGGCTTGATACTAGATAGAATCGGATTTTGAGAGGAGAAATAAAAACCACTATGTAATATGCAATGCAATTCCTGAACCCCCCCCCCCCCGAAAAACAATCCTGGCTACGGCCTTGCACCCAGAAATTAAAAAAAAATCCTTTAAGTCGAGCCTCAAACCTGTACATGCTGGTTCCTATTCCAGTTCTCTGCCATTTTACCAGGCCACCCGTTGATGGTACTCTAATTAGGCTTATCTTCGAATACTAGTACGGTACAGCCATTGAGAAGGCAGGTGTCAGAAGCCAATAGCAGGATGGTGACTGTACGTACTGTATAATACCGCAGACCTGTGAGGAGTTCAGGGTCATAAGATAATTGGCCTCAAGTCTTGGTGTACCTACAGGTACAACGTATTAAAGGAGCCCGTGTGTCTTACGCCAGGTGTGAAACCATGCAAAGAAGCTACATAATGTGCGACAGTCTTTAAATGGCTTCTCTTGCCTGGGGTTAGTTCTAAATTCACGGGTACTAATTAGCCAATAAATCTATATATATATAAATATATAAGCCCAACTATACTGTCAATTTATAATCTTTTGACGCCGATATCTCTAGGTCAGCGGATCTTAAACTGGGGGTCGCGGGAGCTAGGTTAAAGAAGTGTAAAAAACTATGAAATTATGCTAAAGAAGTATAATTTTGAGTTAAAAGTATAAACATTATGAAAAGGATCAAATTAGTGAGATGGATGGCCTTTTTTCTTTTAATAAGTTCATGAATTCGATGACTTATGTTAAATAAATAAATATAATAATTATATTAGAAATTATTATTAAATTATCATTTATATGCAAATAGACCAAATGTCCAATAAAATGCAAATCTATGGTGCAACTGAGAGAGATAGTTACTTACTTAATTAAGTACTGAAAGATACGTTGATACAGATACAGAATCGAACTCGGCCTAATATCGTATTAAATAAATAAGGACTTTTTGTTGTTTCTATTACTAAGCCAACCTAGCGGAGTTAGGGCTTACACTCAACTAGGAAGGCCCGGGACCGCCTGCTTTACATGCCCTCCGAAGCATGGCCAGAAAATGTAGCCAGCGTGGGAGTCGAACCAACAACCTTTCGGGTGAAAGTCAGCGTATTAAGCAGCTCATTCATGAGACATAATAATGTTATGTTATGTGTTATATTAAACATATTATGTTATACGCCTTAATGATAGAACTGTTTATGGGGTTAGTTGTAAGAGTAGGCCGAAAGGCCCAATAGCACATTCATTAAGAAGAGCAGAGCGTTTCCTGGTGTCCTTTCCTGTGGTGGAAAACTTTCGGAAATCTTCGAACTATTTGGTTCCGAGGTTGCTAAACGCTCTGCCCTTCTTTTTTGACCCTGACATGAAGCCCAGAACTTTCGCCAGTCAACTTGGGGTCTGGCTGTGTGCAGTAGAAAACGTGGAGTTCCTCCTGTCCTCATAAATCCTTTATTTATTTATTTATTTAATGAAAAATATGTAATTCAATTAATTTATTATGTGATGCTGTGTTTTATTTATTTCTATTTTAATTTTTAGTTTTTGAGTGATAATGCACGTTGATTCTCTTTCAGCTATGCAGCTGATGTGGCTACTGCTGATCTGTGTAATGTGAAATTGTTTTCAATACACATATATTATTATTCTCCCACATGGAAAATAAAGGCAATTTTCTTTCTTTCCCATCTATTAGAATTATCCACTATTTTAAACATATTTATATATGTCTGCGATTCATTCTAAAATTCGCGTTAAAGTGAGATATTTTGACACCAAGAAATGTTTACTAATAAAATCATGGCGGAATTGGTAAAATTTGCCTATGTTTTAGCTTTACGCAGATTTGAACATGAACAAACAGCAGTCTAATAAACAATTTCAGGAGTGCTGTGGTATAATTTCCAGCTTATTTCACCCACAAACTGAGTTATTAAGTGAGTTTGTCAGCTATTACATAGCGTCTTGTACGTGTTTACACTATGTAAATCAGTCACTTGAACGCTTAACACGTAATACCAATTACTCTCTCCCTGACCTTTCTTTCTCTAACGAGTGACTACTTTGGGAACGCCCTCCACTCGTATCGATCAATCGATTTTATCGACATTACGCATTATACAACAGACAACAGGCTGACGAAGTAGCATCTAATAGGCCCGTACCCGCAGAAAGGTTTTCATTTGGGCAAATGAGATATATACAAAAATATAACACCAGAAATAAAATGAATCTTACTGTAAATAGCCAAAGAACAACTTTTTATTCGAAGGCTCCTATCAATGTAGTAGTGGTACAGACATCGACTTTCACCCGAAAGGTTGTTGGTTCGTGTCCCGCACTTGCTACATTTTCTGGCTTCGGAGGGCATGTAAAGCAGGTGACCCCGGGATTTCCCGGTTGAGTGTAAGCTTTATAGCCTTAACTCCTGTTGGCTTAGTAATAACTTAGAACAAAAAAGTCAATATTTATTTTAAATATCAAATCAAATCAAATGTATTTATAATTTCTATCAAAGTACAGGATACATATCGTCAATTCCCTACCCCAAATGTTCCTAAGAATGTACTGGGGAGGGAACATTCCATTCTACACTAAATTCAATGACATGTATGCCTCAAATGGATAGCTATACTATTGCAAAGAAGAGTATATATTAATAGAAAGAGATAAATAAACTGCTGTTGCTGTTTCTAACGCCTGCTTTCAGCATTTTTTCTTTAAGCAACCCTGTCAGCCTGGTGGGGGAGTGAGTCTGTTTGTTAAGTTGAGGCACCCTAAGGGCAGACTCTTTCACCTCGGGGAACGGGGAGTTGACTGACAGGGTGGACCTCCTGATTATAGTGGATTCCGAACCACTGTAAATAAGCGGTTACGGTAGTTAAAAAGATTTCATGATATTTGCTAATATTTCGATTTGAGTGATTTCTTTAGCATCGGAAGAGGAACATTGGTTATACTCGCATAGGTACAAGCATGCTACCACCTTCCCATTATTTACCGCTAAATGTCAACTAATCGCTTGCGAATATTGACACTTTAAGAAGGATTTAGTCTAATTAATTAAATCTGAAGTATGCAAATATAACATACGTATTGTATGTTTCGTTTAAAAATATCTAGGGTTTTAAGAAAAGTGTAAATTCTCCAGTTCAAGTACTTAGGCAGTGTCATAGGGCAAAACGGGGGCTGTTAAGAAGATGTAAAAAGTCGGATAAAAGCCGGCTGGGCGAAGTTTCGAGACACATCCTGGATACTCACAGACCGAAAAATGCAACAATAAAAAAAACTGAAAGGACGCATATGTAAGCAAGTTGTTCGCCTGTGTATGCTGTGCACGAGGCTGGGCTTTACGAAAGTGTGAGGAAAATATGATTCACGCACAGGAAATTCGAATGCTAAGAAGAACCTTTGGTGCAACACTGAGAAACCAATGTATAAATTAAGATATAAGGCATGAGATGAGAAGCCGTGACGTACAAGAGAAAAGAAGGTGAACGGGTGGGGACTCGTACTACGTAAAGACGAAAACCTAGTCAAAAGAGTAATGAACCGGGAGATACAAGGAAGGAGACCAACAGGGAGGCCGAAAGTTACACTGAGAAGAAAGATCGTCGGAGATATGAGATGTTTGGGGCTCTCCAATGAGGACGCACAGAACAGAACTGTGTGGAAACGCTGCTGTCGTGCCGCCGACCTTCAATGAGGGTAAGGCACGGTAAAAGTAATATATAAGTATTCTAGGTATATGCGTAGTTTGAAGTATACAGAGCTTTATTTTCAGTTCTAAACCACCCAGAGGCCTTAGTGGAGTACTTTAGAGATGAGGATGGTTAAAAGGCTACATCTAGGTAAAAAAAATGAATTACCGTTATTTTTCATGTGCTTTTTTGCATACAGTAGGTCATATATGTCCGTGAAATGAATGGATGGATCACACTAACAATTATTCAATATGCCAACGTGTGTGAGAAGTACTGAATGAAGACAATAGAAAGCGTATAAATCTCCAATTCATGGTTTCCCATGGGAGAAATGCGCTATTAAATACTACTAAACTTGGGAAACTGTACAAAACTACAATTCGGCGGAAGACTATATGGTAATCAAAGTATTCAAGGTAGACTATCTATTGTAATGCATCGGAAATAGTTTATTCCTAGAAGATAATCAACCCAGTGTCAGTGTGAAGGAAATTGCTGCGTACCGTATATTTACCTACCTACAGGATGTAATTATTTGCAAAATAATTTTAATATCCTCTACAAATTTCAAAAGGCTAATTGGAATAAAGCTAGACGGTGATTTCGGTGTTGCCAAATTTGATTTGGCTTGGAATGCGGTACCATATATTTTATTTTATAATTGGGGGGGGGGAGAAGCCTTGTAAGTGTAAAAATCAAATCTTATGATATAACAATCATAGAGTAGATCTAAATATCAGGCAAACCGAAGATCCTTTTTTGATTAATTTGATATAAGTGATCTGTACCCAAATTGACCAAAATTAACTTGATTAGTACAAAATTACACACTCAAATATTGTTCCAATATTCGATCATATAAATGGGTCTAAGAAAAATTGGAAAGTGTAACACCTAAATTCAGATTCAAATCGTTTACCGTATATCGTGGGCTCGAATCCCACCAAGTCCAGTTTTTTCTATATCCTCTAATTAGCTTCCAAAATTAAAATGATTAAAAAAAAATGAAATAATATAAAGGAAGTCTAAATGTTGGTACCCCATGGATCGGACGACGAAGACGTTAGTGGTAGTGAGACAAGCCATAGAATTATCATAACAAACACTCATTCATAAACAAAAACAACTTTATAGAAAGAAGATAACAGCCTGTAGGTAACGTGAGAAAGATCGGGTTTGGATGAGGCGAGATGAACTCGTCTGGGGTCGAGGAGTGCGGGTAGCGGTCGGACGGTGTATATAGGGGACCGCCGAAGAAGTGCCCGGGGCACCAGGAACGAGCGGTCAAAACCCTGCGAACAGACCACACACGCATGCAAGCTCTCCTGAATTTTCCCTGCTTAGCGGTTGCTATTGGTTTGTAGGTTCTCCTCCTAGGCGTAGGCTTGAAGACGGATAGATGATCCTTTAATTCAGCTGTTGCGGGAAGTTGTCCCGTTGTGTCTAACCGCTAAAAAAGTGCTTGGGGCACCAGCAACGACCGAACAGACCACACATGCATGCATGAATTTTCCCCGGTATGTTCTGGTTTTTGCATGTACCCAGCACCGAGAGTCTGAGGAATGATAGAAGGTGTCAGAGTGACTATATACAGGTACATGTTATAATGCAAGGTTCCCGACAGAAGAAGAGCATCTCGGTTGAAAAACCTGAGGCAATGGTTTGACAAGAGCCCAGTCTCCCAAGACCCAAATTGTCATGACTATCGCGAACCTTCGCTAGAACAGGCATATAAGGAAGTGACTATAGGGGATCGCAGAAAAAGTACGTGGAACACAATATTATTTTGAAAGAGCCATTTTACAGTGGATATACGGAAGGGCGAACAAATTTATCGTATGTCTTGAGAAGGAGAACTAACTGTCAAGATAGATGACATTTTGGAAAAGGAAGATATTGTTCTAATCTACAACTGAACGAGAATTCAGGGGAAAAGGCAGCAAGGCAGGCCACGGAATCGATGGAGAGACGAGACAGAAAGTGACCTGTCATCAATGATGACATTGGCGGCTTGGCAGAGGAAGACCAGGAGGGGGTTGTCTGCAGAGAGGTGCGCGAGTGGCGAAAGCACACCCCGAGCTGTAGCTCTGAGGAAGATGAAGAAGAAGATATACATTGCCCATGAGAGTTGTGTAGACATGAACGCAGATCCATAACGGTGGGGGTGGAGGCTGCAACGCCCCTCCGAAAGTCGAATTTTTTGACTTTACACTAGATTATAGAACAGAACTTTCCAGACGTGCGACATTTCACTACAAGATCGCAGTCCTCCCCGAAATAAAATCCTGGTTACGGACCTGTACGAGCGTATGGGTATTGTATAATTAAAAAGGCGGTGTAATATACAGTAGGGTCGTGACAAAAGTTGTCTTAATAGCCTATACGAGGATGGACTAACAAGTTCTGCTGTAATGCGATTTACCCCACGGGCTAGACGTTGGGTAACATAATAATTGAACGTCCATCGTATACATGTAGATTGGCTTGCCACAAAGTAATTAGATGTTTACTAGGGAAAAAATATCTATTTTAAACGGTTCACAGATGACTAACTCTCGCTTTTTTAAATTGAAACCCATATAAGGAATAAATACAATACAATCAATAATTATTAAACAAAATAGTTTATTCTGGGTTCTAGTATTGTCACGTATAATCACGTCAGATTCCACTTTTCGTAGATTTCAATTTTTAGGGAGGTTCCCACCATCGTTAGAAAAGTCCTGATAAGGATGTTACCCAAAAAAACACCTGCACAATGTTTGTGTGCACTTACATGCCGAATTTCAACAAATTTTTATCGAGCAGTTTGGCCCCAAATGGAGTTACAGACCTACAGACAGACAGACAAAAATTTCGTAATCCTCCTTTTTGGTTTCCTGGGATCTCGAAATCGATAATTTCGACCATCACAAAGCTTTCCTTATGCGAACGTATAAATAGGAAAGAAATTAAGTGAACCCTAGTGTTCTACCTATAGATTATTCATTAAAGTATAGTCCACGCAAAATGAGAAAAGGATGGACATGGAATGTTTTGATACTGTGCAACACTGTAAAAATATTCTTTGCCCAATTTTTGTTATGCCTTGCATCCAATGCAACAAGGTAACACCAAATGGTGCAAAGAATATTTTTACAGTGTTGCACAGGATCAAAACATTCCATGTCCATACTTTTCTCATTTTGCGTGGACTATAACACTTTCCTTTCTTTGTTTTCAGGTGTGGTGCAGCTCTGTTTGAGCTTCAACGAAATTATTATCAGAAAAAGGCATAATTACTATACTGTAAGTATAAATACAAAAAATAAATGATACATACTGTATGACTGTCAATGATCCACTAGTAGGAGATCGAGACATAACAATGATCGTACAGGAATACCATGCTATCATACTTTAATAAGGACCTGAAGACCATGATTGGCTGGCTTGTAGCCTACAATAGGTTCATGTCGGTACTCCAAAAGACATAACGGGCTGTATCATTGTGGTATTGATTCTCGTTAGAGATATGATCGTCGTTCTTTCGATCATGACTGGCCGCAATCATACTGGACTCGGTTCATTATAGAGTTATTTCTGGCAAACTTATTGGATACACATTTTGAGGAGTTGCTAGAGAATAGTCTAGTTGTAGCTGCCCGAAATTTAGTACTTTTTATTTTTTATTTGATTAACAAGGCAAGTTGATAAAGATTTTACTAATTTAACTAATTTAAGTTGTAGAAGACTACTTCATACATCATATCATATGGTATTTTTAATTTTCGAAATTGTAGTGTTTTCATATACAGGATAGTAATTTATAAACAAAGACTTTTCACGTAGAATATAGATACTATGAAAAAACTATAATTTTGAAAATTAAAAATACCTTATATGATGCATGAAGTGGTCTTCTACAAATGAAATTGGCCAAATCTTTAATAACTTGCTTAGTTAATTAAATTATTAAATTTCGGGCTGCCAATTCCCCACGGTATGTACACTTTTAAGGGGTATCTCAATTTTACCGGTTGGAAAAAAGCACAACAGCTGGGCATGTTGCAGACCAAAATATCCAGAATTGGGCTGTGTCAAGGGGCAGAATCCTTTAATCGTTCTCAAGCCTGGACCCTATTGGGTCAGGACATTTGGAGTAGTAGTAGTAAAGTCGATTTAAGTGAGGGATGGCCATATGTATCGAAATGTAGAGGAACATTTCTTCTTTTACTAAATATTAAATTATTGCTCTATAGTCGATATTTTTTATGAGTTTTGATTTTAAGGTTTTTCCCATCGGATTGTTTCGGACGATATTTGGGCGATGTTACTTTATACTTTCTTGTTGATTACTTGCTGGACTTGTTGATTAATTGATTGTATAATTTAACAGAAACATTTATTTATTTATTGTTTCCTCATACCTGTGCATATTCATGCCTATGATTTATGAACAGTATGAAATAGTGGTAACCTAAATGGAAATATTTAAGTGCGCCATATTAGCAACTTCCCGAACATATTACGTTATATATTTACCAAGGAAGTAAAATATTTTGCACCTGTCATCGTGATGATAACATTTTTTTCCCTAAACGTGCCAAACATAATTGCTCCCCTCAGGGTCTAATTTTTAACACTCATTGAACATAGTCACGAAAGTAAGTAAAATAACGTCAAACACCGTTACGAATTGATCGAAAGACCGCTTATTTTGCACGACCCTGAAAATCGCAAGGTTTTGATGATAGGACTAGCTATAATGTAGGATTTGGGTATGAAGAATTTGCAAGAACATTTCTTCAAACTTATGATACCACAATTAATTTTACTTTACCTCTAATAATATTTTATGGAGGTTTTATATACACATAGGACAGTACTGGCTTATTTTTGTACAAATTAGGGGATCAATGGTCTTGGGGGAAAGGGGGAGGGTGTATTAACTAATTGAATCTATGGCCTATCCTAAGCCCCCCCTCCCCTCAGAAACTATTTTTTTTTTTTTTTTAAATCTTACAGGGTTGCTTCCCCTTCTACGTAATTTAAAAGATATTTGAACAGTCCCGTTTTTCGAATTAAATCCAATTTCACAGGAAATATCGGTAGCACATATATAAAATATATAAAATGTCAGATCCATTAGAAAAAATGTGCCTGAACATTTTCTTATACAGTATGCGGCCATAACTAACCCCCATTGGCACACAGTTTCTGAGCTCCTTCGGGCTGATATTCTCAGTGTTTGTTATTTTTTAACCAATAAAGTTGAATAATCCGATCGATGGTAGTGGCAGCCACATGTTTCACATCAAAATGCAGAGGAATATTTCTTCTCAGGGATGCGTTATTTGATGTTGCTCTATTGTTTAGTCATTTTTCATGAAAATTGAACCTTAATAATTTTTTTTGCCCCAAAATCAAACTATCAAGGTATCTTCACATAAATAAGTACTGCAATAAATGTGAATAAAAAAATAAATCGACCGAGCCGTTTTGGGGAATCAACTTCTCTAGTCGCTCTTTAAGGTTTTTGAGGGCTAAAAACCCCCAAAATGAAGTTATCCAAAAGAGGAGAAAACACCCTGGGCAATATTTTTGTGAGTCTACATACCGAATTTCATTAAATTCTATAAAGTAGCGTGGCCCCAAATTTAGATACAGACAAACGGGCAGACTGACCGATTGACAGACAGACATTTCATAAAAACAGTTCTTTGGTTCTCAGGATCTCAAAACGTCCACTGAAATCTTGAAAACGAGTTTTTCAACCATCGCGAAGCTTTTCTTATACTAACGTATTTAAATACAAAAGGAAAACTACGCTGTAAAACCCAGGCCCGTAACCGGGGGGACTAGGGGGCTGCAGCCCCCTCTGAAATTTTTGACTTTACACTAGATAGAATTGAACTGACGCGTAAAATTTTGAAAACTACATACTATAGTATCAGTATAAGATCGCAGCCCTCCCCGAAATAAAATCCTGGTTACGGGCCTGATAAGACTCAAGTTTTTTTAGAGGTCAGGGTCAGAGGGACATCTATAGGCTGGAACACTTCCTACAATAACGCCGGCCTATCTTCATTGACCCTGGAAACCTAGGTACTGTAGTCATGGGAACGGATTACATTAGTCAGCCCATTGTAATTTGATATATTATATGGGCAGCCTGGCTAGGAGGTCTGCGGCCACGGAGGTTTCTACGCCAGACTTTGATTTGTGGCTGCGCGGTGGGAGGACGACGCGACGTCACGTCTTCCATCAAATCAGACTAATAAAGCAATGTGCTGTACATGTATGCTGTATGTACTGTACAGTTTGATTTATGAGACCCTGGGTCAGTGGCAGATCCAGGAGAAAGGGGGTTTCTACGCCAGACTTTGATTTGTGACCCCATCGGGTTTCGGATATTATTGATTTTGTTTCCGAATGAATTTCTAGTCTTTGGCAAACTGGTTAACTCCTTGATGTCAACCCGCACCGACTACAAGTGCCAATGGGCAAGCTCAGACATGCTTACCATTGATATTATAACAGATGTTAGCTGAATTTAACCAAGTATGGGAAAGAGTCGACTCGTATCTGTAGTTGATTAAGTCATGCATTCGCCTGTTTCATTGCGTCAATGGTAGGTTTGTCTCAGCTTGTCCATTATCGCTAGTTTACATCGAGGACGTATACCAGTTTGCCAATGGCCAATAATTCTTTCGGAAAAATAAAACTATTATCACAAATCCATGTCATAGAAGTCTTTCGGGATATTATTATGTATGGGAACTAGTCGTGCCAACTACCTACTATGTATTAAAATGTAGGGGAGCATTTTTCCTACTGCTCTTACTACTCATTTCTGGCTTTATGATCGATATGAGAAATTCGAAATGGTTAAATAAAACCTGCAATAGGGGGTGTCCGACTTCCTCTTAATCCCAAACATAAATCATAGCATATATGACGCTAATAAAAAAAACAGCCCATCTTTTTGTGGCCTCTTAAAGTGCCTACTAGATGTTTATGTACTTTCACTCTATAGGACCTCGTAAGATGTTAGTTTTAAGTGGCTTATGATGGGCGCCAGTTGTTTAACAGAGCACTTTCTTCAGATGTCAAGGACTCGCGTTGTCATTTTATTAAACTTCCGCTAAAAAACCTTTCTTTTTACTTCGTAATTACTTTTCCTGTGGCTAATGCATTTTAAGGCCAAGCTAATCACGCGTTAATGCCTTCCTGAACTATTGTAAGTTTAGGTATCTGCAGCCCTATTATGGCGATTTGGGAATAACGTAAGGCCGGGGTTTATTCAATTATGTTAAACAAATTTATAAATTAATCCTTGGTTATATTTTTATAGAGTTTTCAATTTTTTTCCCCTTGGATGTAAGCACGTTAATTAAAATTCTTAGTATGTTCCATAATTAATTCTACCAGTACATTTTAATGTTTCTTACAATTTCCTCGAATTATAAAACAATACAACCATTCTCTTGTATTCCAATAATTATTAATTTGAATTTCCACCGTATTTTGCATCCTTTTGTTTAAAACAATTTTGTCAATAGCTAACACCTTGTGATTTATTTTTACAGCTTTCTAATGCGGTATTAAAACAAAAACCCCGGTGTCACGTTAATCCCAAATCGGCGTAATAGGACTGCAGGGCCACCAACGCTAGGAAAAAATAGTTAGGGTCATTGGAGGGCACTGCAATGTATTGGAAAATGGGGGTGCCGCCTTACTCCACAACCATGGATGCTGAATTCTCTTCTGAGCAGAAATATATATATTTATTGCTTTCCAATTTAGTATAAGGAAAGCTTTGGGTGGTCGAAATGTTCGATTCCATGCTTTCAGCGGATTTACACGTTTTGAGGTACCAGGAACCAAAAAAAGTGGTTTTTACGAAATGACTGTCTGTCTGTCTGTTCATCACTTTCCGGGCAAACTACTCGATCGATTTTGATGTAATTTAGCATGTAGGTTAAAAAAAATCATACCTCGGGATTGTTTTTTTTTTCTGCTAACTGAATATAAATATATATATCACTGAATTTTTTTATTCTCAAAAAACTCCAAAAAAACGTCTAAAAAAATTATTTCTCCAAAACGGCTCCAACGATTTCTTTTAAATTCACATATATTGTAGTCGTTATTAATATTGACAAAATGCGGGGAGTCACTTGCAACTTGATAGTTTGCTTCTGGGGGTAAAAAAATAACTAAATTTTAATGAAAAATTACTAAAAAATAATTTTTCTGCGAAACCTTTCTATCGATGATTTTTAACCCTCAGGCATGTTTTAGGTGTTAAATTGAGTAACGAAACCGGACAGGTTGCTTTCCAAAAAAAACAATTTGGGTTTGTGCAAAAAAATATTTTTTGAAAAAATGAAAGCAAATTCACGCTCAAATGCATTGCGTGCCCTGTCATTATTGCTGTGTGGTAATGTGTTGGTTTGACCCATAGAGAATTTACCTCACCTCCAGTGACGTCACGTGGACGACCCTACCCTAACCGACGAAAATTATTTAACATGAAAATAATAATTTTCTCTCTCAAACTAATTGATAAATTAGAAAGAGTAAACTCGGACCGGTTCTTTGTATCGCTGACAGCACGATCCTAAATATAGGAGTGGTCTACAGAGAGGACCATCTACCAGTCTGCAGACTTCTCCTACATTAAACTCTAGGCTTACTATATTGTGGCACAAATTAACGTTACGAGTGTTTATTAACGAGCCCATAGTTCTGTGTATTACATTCCAATATGTGACTAACGGAATCTCGTCATATAAGGCGGTATTGTACCTAACACATGGCCAGGTATAAAGAAAGCGAACCTAGTATACCTACACAGTAGGTATGATAGCCAGATGTGAGTAAAGATGTGCACCTGCTATCCAATCAATATGAATACCATACAAATTAGGCAACATGCGGAAATTGTTTAAGTAAATTCATATCAGTGGCGTATACATAAAATATTTTCGGGGAGGGGGCCAAAACCAGATCTAGCCATCAACTTCTTGCCACGGTCCGAGGTCCGAGAGGACGTTGAACTCTACCAACCATACTGCTTACCCCAGACCTTACATCATTGTGATTTGTACTGTATTTTATTGGACTTTTAAATATAGGAAACTGGTACAAGATATTCATGCACAGAGGCGTAAAGTTTTAGAATGATGGCGGGGCAAAACTAAGTAGACCTTATGACGTCATCAGGCAGGATTTAAGGAAAAATTGAAAATATAACAGCAAAATAGTAGGGTTTTACGCATTTTAATAGTTGTAAAGTATAGCTGTAGGTTTTACAAAGGTAAAAGAGGAATGCTAACATTAATATTGCTGCAAAGGGGACCATAAAGTATGAACCACGTCTTACAATGCTCGAGGCTGGGGGGGGGGGGCAAGTTGGACCGTGCCCCCCCCCCCCAACTTTATGCCCCTGTTCATGCACACATATTACGTATTGTCTTTTATGAAATGTCTTTCTGTATATAATGTATGAAGCCATATGAAACTGTGAATAATTATTTTTTCGATAGATTCAAAAATCTCTTTCTTACCTTAACAGACTCATCATCTGATTGTGCGCTGATAGTGCATTTGATTGAAATGTAGATATACACTACAGTATGTACAGTAGCGAATATATGCGACTGCTGAGCAGATCCTAGAGAGACCCTGACCCTAAAGCTGAGATCATGAGGCGAATGGATATACAGTAACCGAGTTGCTGCCAACGGTTAAGAAACAGAAACTAACACACTTGGGCAATGTGATCAGGAACGAAAAAGTTTTGTCCTCTGCATGCAATAATCCAGGGGAAGACCTGAGGTCTCCCGGCAGAAGAAGCATATCCTGATGAGAAAATCTGAGGCAGTGGTTCAATAAATAAATATATATATATATATATATATATATATATATATATTTCTGTTAAATTATACAATCAAGTAATCAACAAGTAATTGACAAGAAATTATAAAGTAAAATCAGCAAGAGCTCGATTTTCAGAGCAGCAGCCCCCGAGGTCCGAATTGCCATGATGGTCGCCAATCTTCGGTAGAAGAGACATTAAAATAATAACTATAACCAGACGAAGCACTTACCCCGCGGGTGACTCGTATCTGTACTTGCTAAGTCATGCTTGCACCTGTTTGAATGGTAAGCATGTCTCAGCTTGGCCATTATCGTTTGTAGCCGGTGTAGGTTGACATGGCTCGGAGTAATGTAATATCCAAAGACGTAGGTATTGATGAAATCCAAGATCTTTGACGTCATAAGTGAAATAAAGCTTTTTCAATTTCCTTCTAATCTTGGCGACTCCAATACGCCTGCATAAATACAGAGATTGCACAGTAGGTATTGATTTGGCGGCATTTCTAATTTTGGCGGGTAAACAAGAAGCCTTTGATGCTGGTTTCATCAGTGCAGTGCTTTACGGATTTTCGTTCAAACGTGCAGTTTTCTTAGGTGAACCATTAGCGGTGTCTTTGCTGAAGGGAAACTATTTACGAGTCTCAATATGTTTTGAAACCAGAAGAAAAGGTCCGTTAAATATTAATATAGTTGAATTTACGAAAACGCTGGAAAGATGAGTTGGAAACTAACCTTCGCGAGGTTTTTTTTTTTTTTTTTTTTTTTTTTTTTTTTTTTTTTTAAATTGGGGTACAGGTGTTACCTGTGTGCACTTAAGCCTATTTGGCCTATTGTGCCCCTACAACAAAGTATCTACATCACTTCTACATCTCTTCCTCGAGAACTATCTCCCTCAGGAGAACCAAGATCTTGAGGGGATTTAGAAGTTGTAGGTCTTTTACATGTAACTGCAAGCTTCCCGAGCATGCTGCTTTTCTTCGTGCGATTGTATCGCAATGAAGGAGAATGTGCTTGAGGTCCTCCACTCCTTCATTGCAAAATCTGCAAGACTGTAGTTGTATCCCCAAGAGACTTCAGATATATAACCCTAAGACCAAAGACGCCAAGGCCTGTTCTTGGTTTTTATGTCCCAGCTTAGAGCCATCAGTAAACCACTTGATTGTGTGACTATTGAGAATTCCTGCTGATTCGCAGTATTCTTTCCTTGTCCCTAATATAGTTTCGAATTCCCACCTAAAACAGTATTTTGGATGGATTCTATCGCTTGGCATATCCAGGCAGTGGTCAGACGTAGTCAGAGAGGCTGAGTCTCTCTTAACTGCCCTTCCACTCCTTTTTAACCCGCTCCTATTAATGCCCTTTCGGCTGAAGTTTCCACTGCAACATGGAGGGGTGGGAAGTCCAGTACTATCTCCATTGCTGCAGTGGGACAGGATTTCATAGCCCCTGTAAAGCATCATGTTAGAGAATACGGGCTTCTGAATTTAGCCATAATTTGGATACCTAATTCAGAGAAAAATGCTCATGTGGTTTGATTTTGCCGTGTCCATGAAGCCATGACCAATGGTATGGTTACAGCAGGAAAAGACAGGCTGGAACCTTCGCGAGTTAGGAGTCCGTAGATGGTGGACAGTTGTACAAAACCGACATGACTGGAGGAGTGTGGTCGATCAGGCCAAAACTCATCATGGGCTGTAGAGCCAGAAGAAGAGGAAGAAGAAGATAGTCGCTTTACGTATTCTGCGGTCAGTTCATGATATGAAAATGACGGTGTTGCAAACGGAGTATAAAAGGGAACAAGATTTTCCCTGTACTCAATGAAATTTAATGCAAGCGCAGATCCCGCTTCACGGGACAGTGGTTTACGTAAAACATGAATTTCCACGAGTTGGCTGGTGTCTTCAGTACTAAGAAAATTAAGGTTGATTTTTTCAAAAGAAATAATAGATTATGTAAAAATAATCATAAAACTATCTTGGATGCATCTCGAAAATAAAGTTGATCGTTGGAGATGTGCTAAAAAGATTGTCGCGAGGATAAAAATTTGATCAAAGGATCAAAATTACCCTTCAGAATCTATGTGGGAAGATTCAAAAAATTAATGGGATGATGAAAATTCTGTACTAAGTTAGATTAGTTTGGTAAGACTGCTTATGCAAAAATTAAGTCAACAACCTTCCCCATTTGTCCGTCACCTTGAACTAGACAAGAAACAATCTCCATAATATGATGGCTTGGCACAGAATATCACCGAGAATGTCTACTTAAAGCATGACCCGCTACGGATATGTAGACAAACAAGTAACATCAGCGAGAATGTCTTAAAGCATGACCTGCTACGGGAATATAGAGAAACAAGTAATATCTCCAACTTTCAGAATCTTCAATATCTTACTCAGAAATTTCTGGTTTTATGATACATTGCCATTTTTGCGAAAATCCTGTTCATTTAACCTATAGTCGTGTGCGACACATGGGGGACAGATCTGGAAACATTGTGCATCCAATATACTGCTATGTTCGATAGCCACGATGACCGTGTACATGATTGTATTATTAAATTGGTCTGCACATTTTCGCTTTCCTATTTATGCATATTGTAGGAAAGCTTTGTAATGGTCGAAATTTTCAATTTCGGGATTTCAGTAGATTTACACGTTTTGAGGTACCAGGAACCAAAAAAGTGTTTTTACGATTATGTCTGTCTGTTCATCGATTTGTGGGCAAACTACCCGGTGGAGTTTGATGAAATTCAGCATGTAGGTTTGCAATAATCACACCCCGGAACCATGTTTTTAATATTTTGGGCTAATTCAATTAATTCAATTAATTTCTCAAAAATGGCTCCAACTATTCTTTTTAAATTCACATACAGTATATTGAAGTCGTTATTAATTTCAACAAAACTCAATAGGTCACTTGCCCCATAATAGTTTGTTCATGGGGGGAAAAAAATACACTCAATTTTCATGAAAAATGACTAAAATTAATTTTTCTGCGGCACCTTTCTAGCGATGCTTTCTTACTTCAGGTATGTTTAAGGTGTTAAATAGAGTAACAAAACCGAACAGGTTGTTTTTCCAAACAAATATTTGGTTTTGAACAAACAATTATTTTTTGGATAAATAATAAGATAATTCATGCCCCAGTGCATAGCGTAGCATACACTGCCATTATTACTGTTTTGTACCGTATTATATTAGTTTGCCAATTCAATACTGTGTAATCGTCCCAAAGAACAATTCAATGCTAGAGATAGGGAAACTCGAAATTTAAACCTAAACCGAAATTTACCCCAAGGACAATTATTAACCACGGAACTGCTACTGTACCTATACCAATTGACAAACAGGAAAGCATGTGTGGGTTCGCTTTCTTACTATTAATTAGTGGAAAAAAAATTTCCGCTACCTTTGGGGCAGAAGGTTATTTTCAAATTGTCTGGTTAGTCAACTGAAATGACTCGTTCCCGTACTTGGTTAAGTCGAGCTAAAACCAGTTACAATGTCAATGGTAACCTTGTCTCAGCTTGTCCATTGTCTATTGTATCCGGTGTAGGTTGACATCGGGGAGTGAACCAGTTTACCAACGGCTAAAAATTCATTCGGAAACAATGCCAATATTGTCTGAAGAACCGATGGGGTCGTTGGCAGGGTAAAATTTAACGTAGGCCTACGTTCATAAAAAACCAATAAATAACTAATAATAATCTTCTTTAATAACCTCCATTCATTTAATATCCATCATCGGAATAGCATAAGAATAGACCACAAACGTAATAAGTATGTCAGTGCCATACAGGCCTATTTGATGACTAGGCGTTATTACCTGCTCCTAATTCGACTGATTTGTTGAACTGTTTTGGGTTTAACTTGACCTCGGGGTAAAATTAGCCTACAGACTGTTTTGTATTATGCAGTAACTAATGTGAAACATGTGTTAAATTAGGTACTGTATTCTCTTCTTGTTCAGTTCTGTTTGAACCATCACTTGAAGTGGATTAAAAAATCGATTACACTGTAAGTGTCTTTATCTATTGTAGTTTTTAAGTTACAGTAGGCATTGGGTTTGTTACAAGTCATGAACCTGGAAGCTCGGCGCTTTGCACCTGGCTTATGTGAAACATGTGTTAAATTAGGTACTGTATTCTCTTCTTGTTCAGTTCTGTTTGAACCATCACTTGAAGTGGATTAAAAAATCTATTACACTGTAAGTGTCTTTATCTAGTTATTAAGTTACAGTACGTATTGGGTTTGTTCAAGTCATGAACCTGGAAGCTCGGCGCTTTGCACCTGGCTTATGTGAAACATGTGTTAAATTAGGTACTGTATTCTCTTCTTGTTCAGTTCTGTTTGAACCATCAGTTGAAGTGGATTAAAAAATCTATTACACTGTAAGTGTATTTATCTATTGTAGTTATTAAGTTACAGTAGGTATTGGGTTTGTACAGGCCGTGAACCTGGAAGCTCGGCGCTTTGCACGTGGCTAATGTAAAACATGTGTTAAATTAGGAACTATATTCGTTTCTTGTTCAGTTCTGTTTGAACCATCAGTTGAAGTGGATTAAAATTCTTATGCACTGTAAGTTATTTATCTAGCCATTAAGTAACAGTACGTATTGCGCTTGTTCAAGTTTGTTCAACTAGGAAATTCGCACCTGGCTTTACACAAGAAGGCTTCTGAATAGATTAAGAACAATAATACTTTCCTATTTATACTACTATAAGGAAAGCTGACGGTCGAAATTTTCGATTCCGAGATTTCAACGGATTCACATGTTTTGAGGACCCAGAAACCCAAAAAACTGGTTTTAATGAAATGTCTGCCTGTTGGTCTGTCTGTCTGTTCGTTTATTTTTGAGAAAACTACTCGCTGGATTTTGATGAAATTTTGCGTGGTTCACAAAAATCAAATCTCGGGACCATTTTTTTCTTTTGTGCCAACCTCACACAACTATTTGACTTTCTGTCTTTAAAGGAAATTTATTTTTTGAAGACGTTATAGATAATTCATCCCCCATTGCATACTTTGCCGCTATTACTGTGTTTTAATACATCGGTCTGCCCATTCTAGACTATGCAATCGTCCCATTGATCAATTCAGACATGTAGGATGTAGCGTACTCTGACTCTGACTTTCACCCGAAAGATTGTTGATTGGAGTCCCACACTAGCTAAATTTCCTAGCCATGCTTCGGAGGGCATGTAAAGCAGGCGGTCCCGAGCCTTCCTAGTTTAGTGTAGGAGAGGGCTTTATAGCTCTAACTCCGGTAGGTTGGCTTAGTAATAGAAACAACAAAAAGTCCTTATTTTTTTTTTAAAGAAAAAGATTAATAGCATACAAACAATTTAATGAATGTATCCGATTGACCTTTTCAGTCGCCTCTGTAGGTTATTACCCGTGATGAGTACGACACGTCTCCGATTGCATGGCGTGTAAAGACTCGCACAAGCGCAAGCACGTTACCATCTGGCCATCAAAGTCGATTTATTCAGTGCTTTGGGGTTAGGGAAAGTCAAGGCAACCGAAATTTAACACTAGGACAATTATATACTGTACCATGGAACTACTCACATTAAATTATTATTTATCCCGGTGCCTGTACTAATTGATAATTAGGAAAGCATGTACGGGTTCACTTGTACCGTTTCCTTTTCATTTAGAAGATATGGACCGCAAACAAAGGCACCCAAAAATTTGATTATCTGGTTATTATAATTATTATATTCATACCAACAGCAATTACAATTAAAAATTATGGTAATACATAAAACCGCAAGGCAATGGCCCAAGTGCGGTTTGACGGGTTGGTTACCTATCTAAAAAAATAAAAACATATAAAATGCGTCCAGTATCAAATGTTAAAATGCTAAAATAAAAACAAAAACACATAATGTATACAAGAACTTTTAAATCGGAGCGGGGGGGGGGGGGGGGTCGTAGGGGGAATTGAAACTTATAAGAGAGAATGTAGTAAGTGGTTGTTAGCAATGTGGGTATTATAATGTCAGTGTATCTTTAACTGCTGACACAGCTTAAATTACTCTGAAATAACTCTTGATTTTGGACCGTGGGAAGCCTAAAACGAAATAGCAGTCTTGCAATAGAGTTTTTTATAACAGGTAACCCCGTCTAGTGCTTTAGTTTGCTTCTGGGGGCAAAAAAATAAAAATAACTAAATTTTTAAAAATGACTAAAAAATAATTTTTCTGTGAAACCTTTCCATCGATGATTTCTGCCTTCAGGCATGTATTAGGTGTTAAATTGAGTAACGAAACGGGACAGATTGCTTTACCAGAAAAGTTTTTGGTTTTGTAGAAAAATGTTTTTTTGAAAAAATGATAGAAAATTCACGTTGAAATGCATTGCACGCCCTGCCAGTATTGCTGAGTGGTAATGTGTTGGTCTGACCCATCTAGAATTTACCTCACCTCTAGTGACATCAGGTGGACAACACCACACCCCCCCCCCCCCCCCGAGATATCGGAAATTTAACCATAGGAAAATTATTTACCATGAAATTACTCATTTTCTCTATCTACTAATTTTGATAAATTGGAAAGCTTGTTCGAGTAAACTCGGACCGGTTCTTATTATATTGATCCAATACATTATATTGATCCAATACATTCTACTGCTTAGGGTAGGTAGGCGTAAAATAACAGGCTGACCCTGGTTATGCCACCCTTCTTAAGGTAATAAGGTATTTTTTGTCAAAAAGTATCAAAGGCATAAAGCCGATTTTGAACCCCTACTGATAAGGCTTTAATAGTATAAAAACCTCTTAGAGTCATAAGCTGTTATCAATGAAAGCCAACGGCGGCTTTATTTTATCTACTGAAAGGATTTGAGCAGCTTTGTACGATTGATAGTCCCTTTAAAATGTTTACTCCTGTTCCACTTTCCAAAAAGTTTTCAATTTTTTTCAAATTCTACTTTTTTGCGCCCTAGGCTTGCTTCACTCATAAAAGAACTTCAACTAAATGTGAGTAATGCATGACTCTCGTCTTGACCACTTCTAGGGATGTTGTGTTTTAAAGTTAGTGCCGTTTGCGAGAATATTTTATTTGTTTCATTTTTTGAGTTTTTGGACTGTAACCCCCCAAAATTAAGTTAACCAAATAAACAGTGAATCAACATAAATGCCAAATTTAATCAAAATCCACCGAGTAGTTTGCCCACAAATTGACGAACAGACAGACCGACAAACAGACTTTTCGTAAAAACCCCTTTTGTGTTCCTGGGACATCAAAACGGGTAAATCGACTGAAATCTCGAAATTGAAAATTGCAACCAAACTTTCCTTATACTAACGTGTAAATAAAATAAATATTCCTAACGGTCTGATGTATTATTCTAAATGAAGCAAGCAGTCACATCTGTCAGCCGCTTGACCACAAAATTGGTTTTTGAGCATCCCTAGCTTGTTACCGGTCAACCCACGTCAAATGTTGTGGTGACCCTGCACTAATTTTGCATCTATTTAAGGCCAAGGAGCCTCGTGGGTTGTTTTGCCTCGTGCTCCTAAATTGTTCACTTGTTTATTTACATAATGATGCACAATGATTCCTCGAGGTGTTAGGATGGCTACCTAATAATAATAGTACGATGGTCATGATCTTGAAAGAAGGTTAAGGAGTGAGGTTACCGAAAACGATACAATACTGCAGAACGCCTTTACAAGTACAGAGTTTGCAGACAGGTTAACTTGACTTTTTAACGAAATGAGATTTTTATATCATTGAATTCGTCGTCATTGAAGAGATTTATAAGAACATAAAGGGCACCGCTGCTACTCATTTTTTTCTTTCCTATTTATACGTTAGTATAAGGCATTAAAAATAAATAAATAAATAAAATAAGAACCGGTCCGAGTTTACTCGAACATGCTTTCCAATTTATCAAAATTAGTAGATAGAGAAAATGAGTAATTTATGGTAAATAATTTTCCTATAGCTACATTTCCGATATCTAGGGGGGGGGGGGGGGGGGGGGGTTGCCCACCTGACGTCACTAGAGGTGAGGTAAATTCACACATTACCACACAGCAATACTGGCAGGGCACGCAACGCATTTGAGCGTGAATCATTTTTTCAAAAAAACATTTTTTTGAACAAAACCAAATACTTTTCTGGGAAAGCAACCTATCCGGTTTCGTTACTCAATTTAACACCTAAAACATGCCTGAAAGTAGAAATCATCGATAGAAAGGTTTCGCAGAAAAATTATTATTTAGTCATTTTTCATTAAAATTTAGTTATTTTTATTTTTTTACCCCCAAAAGCAAACTATCAAGGGGCAAGCGACCCCCCACATTTTATCAACATTAATAACAACTACAATATATGTGAATTTAAATGAAATCGTTGGTGCCGTTTTTGGGAAATAATTTTTTAGACGTTTTTTTGGAATTTTTTGCCCCCAAAATTGAGTTGGCCCAAAATAAAAAAAATCGTCCCGAGGTATGATTTTTGTGAACCTACATGCCGAATTTCATCAAAATCGGCCGAGTAGTTTGCCCGGAAATCGACGCACAGACAAACAGACATACAGACAGACAGACAGAGCGACAGGCAGACATTTCGTAAAAACCACTTTTTTCGGTTCCTGGGACCTCAAAACATTAAAGTCCGTTGAAATCTCGGAATCGAAAATTTTGACCATCACAAAGCTTTCCTTATACTACGTATAAATTGGAAAGAAAAATAAAATAAAAGGTTGTGCTTGCTTTCCTTTTAAATCCTGTAATTTGAATAATCCGGTCTCAGCAGACGACATTAATTTTGTTGTTATGGTATATCCATACCGCAAAGAAAAATGTTATGCATAAGTTGGGCTGATGAAAATATGAATTTCTGCTGACAAAATAATCTGTAATATTAATTTATTCCCTTTAACACTCGTAAGTGATGAATTTATTGGGGCTAATTATTGCTTTTCCATTTATACATTAGTATAAGGAAAGCCCTGTGATGGTTAAAATGATCGACTTTGAGATTCCAACAGATTTACACTTTTGGAGGTGCCAGGAACGCCCCAAAAAATGTTATTTACGAAATGTCTGGTATGTGTGCGAAAACTACCCAATGGATTTTGATGAAATTTGGCATATAGGTTCAAAAAATTCTTAACCTGGGGTTGTTTTTTAAATTTTAGGCTTAGTCAATTTGAGGGCGTTACCCCCCCCCCCCCCCAAAAAAAAAAAAAAACTGATAGAAATAGTTTTCTCAAAAACGACTCCAACGATTTAGTTTTTAAATTGTAGTCGTTATTAATATAAACGAACCCAAACTCAAACGCGGCATACATCACCATCCGAAACAGAGCAGTGGGCAACAGAGAAGGCCCCCACCAAAACTCTCAATGGCTAGACCTGTCATTATTTTGTTAACAAAACTAAGACTTTCTTTTCTCACGAAAATAACAGAGTCCATCGCCATAGCAGTTTCAAAACTTTGCAGAATCCTTATTAGCGTACTGATTACCTCAACTCAACCTGAAATAAAATTTCAGTACCCTACAAACTTTATATTCCCAGAGTTTAATTATGTTTTTCTTTCACCTTCAACTCTCTGGAATCCATTTAACTAGCACAATTTCCAACTTTTCCTAGAATTACTTATTTAAAATTCCATTCATTCCGGCCGATCACCTGTACTGCAAGTTGATTTTTTAGGGAAGAATACTTTTTAACTTAGAGGTTTAAGTTGAGTAACTAATTTTGAATTTGGAACTTTGCTAGAGAGAATTACAATAAAACCAGTGGCGGGTCGCTATTGAAGGCAAATTTTCAAATTGAAGAGAGATTAAAGAAGTTTGTGTTCTGAATATACATCAATAATTATTGTAGATTAACCAAATAATAAAAAATTCTAGAAGAAAGCTTTAAAAATACCGAAACAAATAGCAATGAATAAAGCTTTTATCACAACTTCGGTACTTAGACAGCTTTCATAATCGTTAAGCCAAAAAATACTTTTTGATTTTGCTTACGTCTACCCATAGTTGGTAAGAAACAGTAGTAGTACGTAGTACTAGTAGTAGTAGAAGTAAATAGGAAGCCGCAATTACTTTTCCCATTCCAATGCATAGCTTCCCAATGCCACTTTCCGCAATTTTATCAACGGTGGTGGAATTCTGATTTTTAATTTTTCTCATTGATATGATTTAGATGAAACAATTGCATATTATAAAGTAGGTATTTTTATCTGTAGGGAAACTATTCCAACATTATTTCCGTTATCATGTTGCTCCAAATTTGCAATTACAGTAGATAATTAGATTATCTGATAATATTGTAAATGCATTACTGCACTTAAAGTATTGCGATAACAAGATACTCAGTTTAACCGTGTTTGTCTTTGAAGGTTTTTATAAAGAAAGCTTATTGTTTCTTAAAACCGAGGTAAGAAACAAACTCCGCTCAGCCAAAAATAAAGTCTTTATTTATTTATTGTTATTTCATTTGCTACGACATGGGTTAGGGATAATTTACGATGATTACTGTACTTATCTGAAGTTCCCAAGAATAATAATGTTCTAAAGGAGTTTTTAAGAACGTAGGCCTACTTAAAACGGCCCATTGGTCCTTGTCCAATGCCAACGACCCAATGGATTTCGGACATTATTTAAATTGTTTCCGTTTACAATTTTGGCCATTGGCAAACTGGTATACTTCCTCGATGTCAACCTACACCGGCTACAAACGATAATGGACAAGCTGTGACAAGCTTACCATTGGTGCAATGTAACAGGTGGAAGCATGACTTAACCAAGTACAGATACGATTTATTCGAACCGCCCCATGCTTGTGTGTGTGAGTGAGTGAGTGTTTTAGTCTTAGAGAATTTTTGAATTATTGTAACCTTGTACTGCAAATGTACTGTTTTCGGTGCTGACCCCTAGTTGAGTGTAAGAGAGGGCCTTATCCTCCGCTAGGGTGGTCTTAGCTATATTAAAGTCATTCTTTATTTATTTATTTATTATTTATTTAGATACGAGTCAAGCTCCTAAGAAACCGAGACAGATAATATGAGTAGTCTCATGGTAAATAATTGTCCTTGGGTTAAATTTCGTTTGCCACAGATTATCCCTATCCCAAAGTATTGAATTATTGATACATGTCACGATTGCATCTAGTCTAGAACGGGCAAACCAATATTATAACACACTAATAATAGCAGGGTGTACAATATATTGAGTACCTGCATTGTAGTAGGGGTCTTCACAGTGTTCGTGTTATCGAGTTATACCTAGTTAAGTGTGTTATATCAAGCTAAGTTAACACACCGATAACCCGATAACCAGCTAACCAGCGTGCTATCCTAAACCCACTTCCAAGTTGGTTAACGTGTTAAATTTACCTTGCCATATTGGTTTTTGTCAATTGATTTGAAACACGCGTTTAAAATTTTGTAGTATTTAAATTTATTTGTATAATCTATTATCACAAACGATTACCGTAAATACTTAAAATTATAATAACGAAAATGAACAAAAAATATAAACAAATGTGGCACAAGAATAGAGTTCTGCCACTTTCTTTAAACCCGTGCCACGAACGTCTGACTACTACCGCGTTGTTTACTCTGTCGATATAGCATGATAACTCACTCCCGAGGTCCACTCACGATTGTGTGTTAACTTGGATACATCTAACTTGATAACTCGATAACACGAACACTGTGAAGACCCCTATTATATGGTATATATAACACTGACATTAAATTAACTTTGGTTGAAGAGGTAACCTCCTCGTTATAACCGAAATTAGAGGATATGGAAAAAACTGGGCTTAGCGGGATTCGAACCCACGATCTACGTCTATCCAGGGAGCCGTCTTAACCGCTGGACCACAAGCCCAACAAGTCCAGTAATCGCCAAATCCTCTACTTATGCTCAAATTGACATCATTCATGTTGCTAGACAGGTTAGCACAACTACACAACTATCTAACCGAACAGGTCTGTGAGCTTACTTAATTGCATAAAGGTAATGCTTTATTCAATACATTGGAATATTATATGGTATATATAACACTGACATTAAACTAACTTTGGTTGAAGAGGTAACCTCCTCGTTATAACCGAAATTAGAGGATATGGAAAAAACTGGGCTTGGCGGGATTCGAACCCACGATCTACACCTGTATGTATGTAAGTATGTATTGAGGCCTGAATTATCCTTGCCAAACCACTACCTCAGGTGTTTCTACCAGGATGTTCTTCTTCTGCCAAGAGCCCTCAGTCCCTCGATCATCCCTTGGATTATTACATGCAGAAGGCGATACTTTTTGTACCTCAACACATGGCCGAAGTATCTTAGTTTCCGTTTCTTAACCGTCAGCGGTAACTTCTCTATGCCTTTGTCTTAGGATCTCAGCCTAATAGCAGTTTCTTTTATTTCTAGAGCGAAATGGAGTCGTGGTTGCTGGATGTCAAACGCGTGCGTATTCCCCGCCCCAAGTTCGCGGGCAGGTACCCGGCAGAACCCCCGAAAGACTACACAGTCGACGATTTCTCCAGGGACAAAGAAAAGAGAGCTGCCGCTTCCATACTAACGGCCAGAAATATCGTAAAAGCCACAGAAGACTTACGGAGAGAACTTCAGGATAAGTTATGAAAGACTGTAAGCGACGAAGTGAGTTCAAAATGAGTGCCTGAATGCTGAAACTATGTGTTATCATGTTATGTTTTTTAGTTTAAGTAGCACTTAGGCCTACATCTCCGTACACACAGCCCGAAATAAGTGAAATCCACAGAAAACTTCCGGATTAAATTTTGGAAAAGCGTAAGAGATGAAGTGAGTTCGAATGAGTGCCTAAACGCTGAAACTATATGTTATGTTTTTTTTAGTTAAAGTAACACTTGCATGTTCCGTTTATACAGCCTGAAATAAATAAAATCCACAGTGGGTTTCCGGATTAAATTTTGAAAAATTGTAAGCGACGAAGTGGGTTAAAAATACAGTGTGCCTGAATGCTGAAACTACATAGTTATGTTATGCTGTTATGTTATTTAGTTTAAGTAACGTAACAGTTCCATGTCCCATAATCGCTTCTGGAAATAGGCCTATCGTACAATGTACTTGATAATTTTGAAAACCTGTAAGTGACGAGTTCGAAGTGCGTTGTGCCTGAATGCTGAAACAACCTAGTTACGTTATGATTTTATGTTATTTAGTTTAAGTAACGTAACAGTTCAATGTTACGTACTCACTTCCGGAGATATCGTAAAAGTCACAATGGACTTGATAAGGTTTGAAAAATCGTAAGCGACGAATGGAGTTCGAAATGAGTGCCTGAATGCTGAAACTAAGTTATGATGTTACGTTTTCTAGTTTAAGTTGGAGTTCAATGAAAGAATAGGTCGATTCAATATGCATTATATAGGTCTACTTATGGCAATATATAATAAAGAGACAACAGACCATATTTGAATTAATTTAAAAGTGACAACCTCTCACCATCGTTGGTGAAGCTACTGAAAGTGGAATGCGAAGGGAAGTTTTTGCGTATACATGGCGACTTCCTTCAGATTCCACTTTACATAGCATTAAAAAGCAAGGAGAATGAATGAATGAAATGAATTGAGTGAATTGAATGAATGAAATGAATCGGAGAGAGCTACCATATGACGTGAGAGTAGCCTAGAAGTGGGAGTCAGATATCCCACTATCCGCTTCTTAAAGTCAAATTTCAGAGGAAATATTAATCATAAAGCCCACAATGAGATTTTTTAAGCTAGAAGAAATGTTCCTCTACCTTTTGATGCAGATATAAACATTTCTGAAAGTTGAAGTAAAGTAAAAAATAATTTTTGATTTCTATAAAAATAATATAATAAAACTTTCGAATCTCTGGCCGCAGTTACGGAAATTTTAAAATTACTGAAAATATTCGTACTATGACAGTGTCCGAACGGTATTAGTGACAATCAAATGTAGAGGAACATTTATTCTAATTTATGATTTTTATTATAATTTTTGTATTTGTTGACTGAATGTATGAATTAATGAATGTATCTTTGTTATATCTATGCTCTGTTGGCATTTGGCATTTTGATTTGCAGATATTTAAAAATATCGATCGTATTAGATGAATTTTGTAAACGGACCATAACTTAAGATAGATTTCAATTTAAATTATATAATTTTGCAGTAAATTAATGAAGTACAATCTATTGTATTAACCGGCATACTGTATATAGGGAGTAGGTCCAAAATATTAAGCCAGCCACCATACGACCAAAGTAAAGGAATAACTCATCCGAGACTTAGGCTAACTACGCTACTTAAGTTATTAGTTACGTTATTCAATAGCCGGCCGCCTTACCAAGTTGAATCCAGCGGACCAGAGCAGGTTCAAAGATGCAGATAACTTGGTAGTGTGCACAGTGCCGGTAGGGAAACATGGTAGGACTTGTCCTGGTCACCTCCGAACTAATCGTGTGACTTCACTGTGTTTCCCAATAGTTGGGAATCCACTATAATCAGGAGGTCCACTGTCCCATGGGCCCACACCGTGGCCTGGGACTGTGTCCAACCATACTACTACTACTACTACTACGTTATTCAATAATCATAATAGTAATAATAATAATAACAAGATAAGTGTCAGTTAAATTTTATGTATCAGTTGTCGGAAGCTAAATGAAGGGGCCACATACGTTTGAACCGTGCCCTGCCGACGACCCCATTCCAATCGGACACTATTGGTATTTTAAGTTTTTAAGTTTTTTATACGTGTCTTTTCTTAATATTTTTACATAGGTGGATAGAAGCTGAAGTGCCCTCTCATGCAGGGACGGATCCAGCCCATTTTGGGGGGGGGGGGTAGCTGAGGGTCAAAATAGGAAAACGTATGTAGGATCGACTAAATTAGAGCGTAATAACTTAATTTACAATAGATTTACCAAATTTTTTGGGGGGGGGCAGCTACCCCCCTACCCCCCCCCCTGTATCCGTCCTTGCCCTCATGCCAGCGGCGTGCGAGGGTAAAGCCCGAATACCAATACTTAACACTTAAAATTACTTCTCTTACTAGCTAAAAATAAAATAATTAAAAATGTACCTATATATTATGTAAAATATAAAATTTAAAATATAAAACTGGCACCACAAGCTACTATTGTACATTCTAAATCTGTGGAGCTGAATAGTCTTGCAAATGCTAATTCAATTTGTGAAGTTCATTCTTGGTCCAAAATCTTATAATTATATGTTGCTGTTCTTGTATTACTGTCAGTGTTGTCTCCGTAGTAGTAATATTGTTTCCGAATGAATTTCTTAGCCGTTGGTGTTCACTCCTCGATGTCAACCCACACCGACTACAACAGTTAATGGACCAGCTCAGACATGCTTATCACTGACATTGTAGGGGGTGTTAGAATAACTTAACCAAGTACGGGAACGAGCCATGGTGTACCTAACACGGAAACAATCTCGCGTAGATAGAATATAATACTATAGCAGATTCTACTACTATGTCCTGTCCAGTATTTTCTATCGGTAAATTGCGCGGCATGTAATTACCAATATGTGACAACCAGAACTATAGTGAAAGAGACAGTGCTGAACGTGATATTATCTCAACACAATGGAGGAAACTGCGTTAATGGCCATACATGGCGAATGAAAGTGAAATTTAATAACAATTCTTGAAATGCGGAGAACAATATTACACCGGGACCCGGGACTCGGGCCCAGCCTAAGTCCCGCAAATAATAATAATTATGAAGTCTTTAATTTAAAAAAAAAAGAAAAAAAAAGTACGTAGATAGGCTACCGCGAGATTAGGGTCTCTTACACCTAACTGTACCATATCGGGGATAGTTTAATTGAATTGACAACGACTTTATTGAATAAAAACAGACCAAAAGGCGAACAATAAGACTATAAAGTCTTCTTTTCATGCTAACCTTAAAAACAAACATATTGATGAAACATATAGATGCTTAAAATTAAATAGAGAAGAAACAAGAGAAGAAGGGGGGGGAAGGGGATCCATTGTCGTCACCGTTATAAGACCAGAGAGAGTCTCAAGCGTTATCTATATCTATATATATTATATATTATATATATATGGTATGTAATAAACTACATTAACACCGAATGTCAGTCATAGGTACCATCTATACACGATAACAGTCACACCAATTCAATTTCGCTACCGTCCACATTCATTTTACTCACACAGTGGTTTACTGACTAAGGAGAAACTTACGTCACGGGTGTCATCACCCCTACCCCATAAATAAGTAAATAGTAAAAAATTATTTACTGTACCTTAATTATTATTTTTAAAAATGATTTCTCGGGAGGGAGGGTATAGGCTGCACGCCTACACACACACATACAAGTTGTGACCCCTCCCCTAAATTTTTCGCCTCATCCGCTTTAGTATCCTATAAACCCCAAACCTACGAAATTAAGACACTCACAATATTGAATTAAAACCTGTAAACACCACGTTGTTGAGCTATACCTGAGCTCAGTCACGAAAATCGTGACCTACAGATTCATTCAGGTAAAGGTACCTTTCCGCCTCTGTTTTATAACACTTAGCGCATCTCTATCCGGCTCTTAGGTTACGGGTAGAGACAGAGTTCAGGAAGAAGATTCGGTATAGAGGGGAAGTAGGACATTGCGTGACAATAAAAAAAGGATCTAGGCAGGAGGAATGGTAGACATTCCTCTCTCTCTCTCTGTTGACTACTGCACTGTTCTATTTATGGTGTCGTGGTCAGTAACAAACCCGTAGCCGCGTTTTCACCTACCGGCAAAGGTTTTTATTCCCTATGTTTCGCTTTTGCAGTTTCGCAAGAGCCAATATACATAAGTCTTAACTTCAAAAAAACGCAGTGGCACAACAATGCCCAATGAGGATTTAGGCCGGGGGACTGGTAAAAAGCACTCTCTCTCCCACACACTCTTGATTACGACACTATTCTATTTATGGTGTTGTGGTCAGCAATAAACCCGCAGCCGCGTTTTCCCCTACCGACGAATGCTTCTATTTCTTATCTAAGGCTCTTGCAGTTTCGCACGAGCCAATACAAGTCTTAACTTTTAAAAAACGCAATGGCACAACAACGTCCAATGAGGATTTAGGCCGGAGGACTGGTTGAAAGTCCTCTCTCTCTCTCTCTTTCTTGCTTACTGCACTGTTCTATTATTTATGGTGTTGTGGTCAGCAACAAAGGTGACCAGGACTCGACACCCACTTAGACTGACTGGTATAGTCTCAGCGCGTTATCATGTCCCACCATGTTCCCCTGCCAACGCTGTGCACACTACCAAGCTTGCCGCAGTTTTGAACCGGCTCTGTTTCGGTGGATTCTACTTGGTATGACCGTTGGCAGGTATCAGGTGTCAGGACCTTTTCCCCGCTGTTTTATAACACTTAGTGCATCAATTATTCTGTCCGTCTCAGGTGAGGTAGAGGAAGAACATTCAGTACTGAGAAGAAGTGGGCCATTGCGTGACAACAACAGGTGAGTTGCAAACGAAATAGCCTAAGGTATACATAGTCGGCTGGCTTGCACTTGCAGGGCGCAGCATCGATGGTATCTAGTCACTTTTATGTCAGTGAAATAGCCAGTGCCCGATTAACCCATGGACACTTGGGGCACAGGCCCCCGGCCCCTCCAGAAATTCCTAAAATTCCGGCCCCCCCCCAGAATGAGATATTTTAAGATTAAAATATGAAAAAATTTAAATTTAAAAGTTTTGAAATTGGCGGGAAGTAGTGTTATTATTATTATTGTTTTCCTGCAATGCTGGTAGGTAGATTTATGAATTTTAGAGGAGGCTGCAACTTGCACCAGAGGCTGACGAAGCGACCTGCCATCGCCCCCTCCCCCCTTTGGAAGGCAGTTATATTCTTTGCCTCTAAAATCTAAGTGTTACAGCACTCAAAATGCGCAAAACCTCACTATTTCAGACCTATTTTTCAAAACGTTTCTCCCGGGGGAGACCACCGGACCTCCCTTGTCCACAATTATATTTATTAATTTTAATATATAAGCCTTTTTGCTCTCAACATGCGTATTACCTCACCATTTCAGCCCTATTTAAAAAAAAAAAAATCTGCAGGGGGAGACCCCCGCGCCCCCCTTGTCCATAATTATATTGATTCTTTGTAATATGTAGGTAAGCTTTCTTGCTCTCAAAATGTGGAAAACCCCAATATTTCAGTCCTCTGTCTCCTGAGCAACTTTTATGATAATGGGTGCAGAGGCACCAAATTGTACCACACCTTCAAAAACCTATCGTTACGCCACTGACACGTGCCTCCCCCTTTTATGAGGTCTCGGACCGCCTCTGTCTGGGGCCCCCTCGTCCGCCTCTGGTTTGCACCCACGCCCCCCCCCCCTATCTTGTACCCCCGGCCCCCCAGCGGTTAATCCGGCACTGCAAATAGCCTAAGCCATAATTCTTAGCTTATGGAAACCAGGGACGGATCCAGCCCATTTGGTGGGGAGGGTAGTTGTGGGTCGAAATAGGAAAAACATTTGTCGATTAAATCAGAGCGTAATAAATTAACTTACAATAGATTTAATAAATTCCCCCCCTCCCTACCACCCCTGTATCCCTGTATGTTTACTAAATTGCACAAATTAAATCGTGCGCACGACTCAGATTGTGTTATGTATCTATTGAGAGTCCTTTGACACCCTCAAGGGATAAGTGGATGAATGAGATAAATGAGAATAAAAAAAGCGTAAGGTATTATTTTATACTCCCTTGATACTCGGTGTACCAGAATTCGTTCTTTTCATTAAAGTAGAATGTGACAGTTAACATAAAGTGAAGAAAACAATGTTCCTCTACATTTTGATATGCTCTGGCAATGAACTGAAGCCGTACTATGCCGTTATCAGATTGTGTGATTTAAAAAATAAATAATAAAACTGATATTTTAATTTTTAAATAAATAAATATTGACTTCTTTATTTATTTATTACTAAGCCAACCTAGAAGAGTTAGGGCTATAAAGGCCCCTCTTACACTCATCTAGGAAGGCCCGAGACCGCCTGCTTTACATGCCCTCTGAAGCATGGCCAGAAAATGTAGTGTGGAACTCGAACCAACCGTCTTTAGGGTGAAAGCTGGCATCTGTACCACTACTTTACATGTCCTGTTCTGACATTTTTATGTTGGTAATTGTCGCATTGGAGACGAAGTAGCAAATAGACTAAAGTTCGGGGTGCCAATATTAGCGGAGGGTACCTGTGGCAACAACCCGCAACAATGTTTACCTTGTATAATGCAAGGCATCCACGGACAGACTCTACAACGGCCGGTTGGTAAGGTAAGGGAAGGTAAATAAGAAGGATCCTCTACCAGCCCTTAGTCCCTGAATACAAGAGTAAAGTGCTCTAAAAAATTTGAATCACGTTCATGATTACTGGAAAAAATTAGATAGTTCGAGGCGGGCTGGATGGACATCTGCCACTCCATCAATAAACGACTCCGCGGTAGTTTCCTCGGCTAAGCGGGTGGCTTCCGCCATAAGCCTAACACCGTCAAAAAAACGTTGCTTAGATTACGAGTCAAGTGCGCAGAACGTACTGCGCCAGCACCCTGCCTGCTGTCCATTTGTTTTTTGCCACCATCTTTTTTTATGTTGGAACCCTACGTTATAGGCAGTACTTGGCTTATGATTAGGCACCATCTATTATATTTTATTATCGTTGGATAGAGTTCAAATGAAAATTTCTGCTATAAGTTACTGCACAACAAATATATATGAGGTGAAAAGATGAATTGGAAATCGTTAAGTGAACCTGAAACATTCATTGCCATTTTAAGAGAGCGGAAAAGAATCGCAAAGGGTTGAAATTTCCCGCTATCACTGCCCAATGACCCGGAAAATGTACTGATATAAATCGGGAATGGCGTCCATTGTGCGGTTCTGGCAGGGCAAAATTTCATCAAAATTGCTACTTGAGCGTTTTTTTGGAAGCAACAGCCAGTGGTGTGTTCGGCAATGGGTTTTTTAGCTGCTTTCAATTTCAGTATATTCGCATTCTTTTTCTTCAGACGGTACCGAGGGCTCCGGGCAGAAGAAGAACATCCTGGCTGTAAAACCTGAGGTAGTGGTTTGGCAAGAGGACCTAGAGAGTAGAAGTCTCCAAGGCACAAATTGCCATAAATGTCGATCTTCGATAGAAGAGGCAGTAAAGAAGAAGAAGAAGCACCTATAATAGTTGATTTATGATAACCTGCAATATAACGGAACCTAGTTAAGTAGAACTCAATAGACTTGCCCAGACAGAGATGAATAGAGGAGTAGTTGGAAACGTTTTCCGCAACCCTATATCGATGGATTGCTATTAAAGAAAAAAAAAAAAGAAGAAACAAATTGGCGTACAATTATTAGTATTAAATGTAGCAAAGTCCCAGGCTACGGTGAGGGCCCTCAGGACCCAAATGTATTACAGTTACAAGTTTAAGCTTGAGGACGCATTGTACAATAGTATAACACACCATTTCAACCTTACAAATTAGTGGGTTTAAACAACATGAAACGAGCATATTTGTTGCGTGTGGTTAAACAGTAAACACTTCTTATGTGTTATATCCATCCTTTACAACGCACGATGCTCTATTATGACCTATATAATCATATACTGTATTCCCGGTGTTTTGAATGCATTATTTAGAGGGTGGTTCTTTGGTATTTGTTTGTAAGCCAGGTCACGGACCCCAAGACCTCGTTCCCCCGGAGAAAAAAAAAATCGATAAATGGACCCAAATTAGTGAGGTTTTACGCATATTATACCCTGGAGAAAGGGGAGCCCGGGGGTTACTCCTGGAGAAAAAGAAAATGATTTTTGGACCCAAATTAGTGAGGTTTTACAAATTTTCCAACCTGGAGAAAGGGGGGCCCGGGGGTCTCCCCCGGAGAAAAAAATTGATGAGTACGCCCAAATTAGGGAGGTTTTACGCATTTTACAAGCAGTATACAGTTGCGATTTTACAGACAAATAAACCTACCACTGAGGGGGGCCCGGGGGTCTCCCCCGAAGAAAAATTTTGAATAAATAGGTCTGAAAGATTGGGGTTTTAAGCATTTTGAGTAATATATTTTTGTGAAAGTACTGATTTTTTTCATGATGTCTTTCATGTGAAATAAGTATACTAAGAATTAATTTCCCTTTTGTTATTTGTTATAGGACCCCCCTATTTACGCCAATGTTTGTTGCAGAATAATTTGGAAAAAATAGCTCTGAAGTATTTGGGTTTTAAGCATTTTGAGTAATATATCTTTTGTGAAATTACTTGGTCAATATGTTGATTTTTTTCATGTAAAATAAGCATACTAAGAATTAATTTCCTTTCATTATTGAGGATACTATGCCTTTAGCCTCCATAACGTCTTTGTCACTAAAAATCCTGGGGGGGGGGGCTACGGGTGGACCTGGGGGGGCTAAGCCCCCCCAGGACCCCCCTATTTACGCCAATTCCCTCGTCAGCAGTTTTATTACTAAGTCTGTAAAATGTGTACTATTTTACTTTCAATGTGGGTATAATTGTCCCTCAATTATACAATGATGATTCACCCTGTACAGCTCGGTCTAAAGGTAATACACGTGCGTTCCATTGTACCTATGGCCTGCTATCACAATAGTGCGCCATTATATTAGGCAATCAGAACGCTAGTTACATGTCTTATAGACTACTCACTACTGATGGGTAGGATAACTAATTTATAAGAAAATCAATTAATATTCTCAGATAAACACGATTTAGTTATTGGCCAATCCATTTAATTAACTGTATTAATAGCATTCGAAAAATCAGTTCCTCTAATTTTTCGATTCTTTGAAGCCGCTTTAATTGGAAACTGAGCTAAAAAAATGAAAATAATCATGTTAATAAATAAAATTTGTTGTTTTTATTGAATTTTATTTTTTAATTAATTAACAAAGCAAGTTATAAACGATTTTAGCTCATTTAAGTTTTAGAATACTACTTCATACATCATATTGTAGGAAATATTAAATTTTTGGTACCTTAGTTCTTCGTCTCCTTTGTAACTTTGTAATATTTTGAACACATTATAATATCGTCATCGTGACGATATTTTTATGGTTTTTTATTTGATATTTTACAAAGTTAACTCTCATTATAATTGTAGGAAATATTAAATGTTGGTACCTTAGTTCTTCCATAAAAACCAGAGTGGACTAAAATTTCGCGTAGTCTGGGAGTTTTGGAAAAATTACAAAACCGAAAAGTAAAAATACCCGATTATATGATGCACGAAGTAGTCTTCTACAACTTAAATGAGCTACATTTTTAATAACTTGTTGAGTTAATGAAATAAATAATGAAAAGTATTTAATTTTAGGGTGCAAATTTTCTACGTAGTATATATCCTATTAGTAATAAATTCTTTTTCTCCCATAGATGTACAATGAACCCAAATATGAACAAAATGCAGCACCTAACATTTTTTTCATTGTCCACACGTGAAATGTCCCAGTAGTTACCTATTCCTATAAATGTAGTCTGTCTATAGAATATAAAACAGCTGACCCCATTATAATTCAATTTCAATATCTACAATAAAATTCGGCGAATAAAGCGAAATAGGTTATGTATTGCTTTCGAAAGGGTTTGGCAATACTGCTAAGCGATTCGAAGCGAAGGGGGTTCCCCCATTTCAAAAGCACATACCAGCATATTGCTTGAACATATGCTTACATTCGATTCCAAATCGATAGCCTTTTACAGCCATTTATCTTGTGTATTTACATATAAAATGCAAGGGGTATTTTATGTAATTTGAGTTACTTTAGCTGAGGATATGCCCGATAAAAAGCTACGCGATTATAATTATATTCTGTAATTTATGTTTTTTTCTTCCTAATTAATTTTGCAGCGCATGATGGTCACCAATTTTCAATAGGAGAGGCGTTTAAAGAATAAGAATAAGAAGAAGAACCCGTGATTGTCCTATTAGTTATTTTACGACGCGTTCTCAATACTCCTGATACCCACACCCTCAGATTTTTATAAGTTGAGTTTGAGTTGCTTACGAAAACATGCCCGATAAACATTTAGTTTACGCCAAATTATATTTTCTGATATTTTTGTTTTTTCTTGCTAATTCTTGCAATTTTGCAGAGCATATGCAGATAAATTATGAGAGCTATTTAGCGTTTAAATAAAAATAATTAATTGAATAATCTAAGCTACAATAGTATTAATAATGATCTACGCTAATTTTAATAAAACACAGACCACAGTTACAAAAAATTTCTAGGGAGAGAAAAGTTTTAGAATACGATTTATGTCTATAGGTCATTATGTGTTTTTATAAATACGTTTAGAGAAAGATTATTTAAGTTACAGGTTTTTTGTTTTGTACAAGTTTTATACAGAAAAATGTCAGGACATGTCGAGTAGTGGTACGGACTCTGCCTTTCACCCGAAAGGCTGTTGGTTCGAGTCCCACTCTGGCTACATTTTCTGGCCATGCTTCGGAGGACATCCCGGGCTTTCCTAGTTGAGTGTAAGAGAGGGCTTGAGGGCTTTATATAGCCCTAACTCCGCTAGGTTGGCTTGGTAAAGGAACAAAATAAGTTTTAATAATTAAACACTTTATTATTAAATTAAAAATACTTTCTAGCCTTAACAGTGTACGTCCCGTAGGAAATGTAGGTAGGCCTACCTACCCTAAAATCCATTTGTAGACTTCTTATTTTTTATTTAATTAACAAAGCAAGAAATTAAAGATTTGGGTCATTTCAGTTGTAGATACTACAATACTACACACATCATTGTAGATATATCGGTTATTTGCAATTTTAGGAACCGTCTGCATACAAATAATTGAGGTCTAAAATTTCACGTTAAATAGATACAATAAAAAAAACTACAAAACCAACAATTATTAATAATACCCTATTATATGATGCATGGTAAATATATAAGACGTTTATTTTTATTAATATTATTATTATTATTAGACAGACGAGAAATAGAAAACATGTTACATCATCTATAGCGCTTACTGTTTGAGCCCCGACAAGTTTATTAACTTGGGGATCCACAGCAATTCGGTATTAAAATGTTATTGATGAAATTAAATTAAATTAAATTAAAAACGACTTTATTGAAAATAAACAAAAGGCGAACAATAAGACTATGAAGTCTTGTTTTCATGCTAACCCTAAAAAACTAAACAAAAACATTGTATTATTGATGCATGGTTGAAATTAAATAGAGAAGAAAAAAAAAGAGAGGAAGAGTGAGAAAAAAAGGATAAAATATATACGGCGGGGGGGGGGGGATCCATTGATAACTCTTTTATAAATATATTCCTTCGGCGCAGGGGAGTATCGGCCGAAGAAGAAGATATATGTATTATTATAACATTGCAGAAGGCAATTTCAGCAATTATGGTAAGTAGATTCACAGGTGTGTTATGGGTTTAAGGGAATGATAAGGGAGGCTTTTAAACCAATAAATTATTCCGCTATACAGTATTAATGGCAGCATTATCGTTATGTGGCCTCTAAATGAAGGAGATGGGAAGTTTAAATTTACAGCGAGACACAATACAATAGACTGCTCACTTAAGTTTCAGTGTTATTAAGTGTGAATGTTACAGCTTGTTGTGTCATTGGGTAAAGAACCCCCACTTTCCATGCCCAATTCACACCTGCAGCCCTACCACGGAACTAAAAGAATAAATTATCCGGGAATAAGATTAAATTATTCCAAAGAACCGGTGGGAGTGATCCCCAACATACCTTCCTATTTATCAATTAGTATAGGTACCGAAATAGTTTGTAAACAGACCATAACAAGTTCCATGGTAATTTTTTTTTCTTTGTTAAAAAGTCAGTCGCCTCTGTGGGTACCTGTGTTGACATGTCACAGATCGCATCGCCAGGGACGGATCCTTGGGGGGGGGGGCGGTCGCCCCCCCCCCCCCGAGAAAAATAGCTTTATACTAGATAGAATGGACTTTTGAAGGAAATGAAGAGAAATTGTTACTCAAGTAAGGGAAACGCGATATTTTTCAGGTCACCGCCCCCCCCCCCCCCGAAAACTTTTTCTGAAACCGTCCCTGCCGATCGCATGATATGTAGAGAGACTCGTACAAGTACGAGCAAGCTACCACTAGGCCATCGAAGTCCTTAATAATTGACTAGAGGCTAAATATGGGCTACCTATTAGATATTTTTTACTGATGGGACAATTGGATAGTATACAATGCCAGGACATGTAGAGTAGTGGTACGGTCTCTGACTTTCACCCGAAAGGTTGTTGGTTCGAGTCCTGCACTTAATAAATTTTCTGGCCATGCTTCGGAGGGCATGTAAAGCAGGCGGTCCCGGGCCTTCCTAGTTGAGTGTAAGAGAGGGCTTTATAAACCTAACTCCGCTAGGTTGGCTTAGTAATAGAACAAAAAGTCCTTATTTATTTATTTATTTAATGCTGGGCAGGCCAATAATATAATACTATACTACACAATACTAATGGTATGGTATCCAATGCATTGGGACGCGGATTATCCATATCTTCGAAAATTAATCGTTTCTTCAAAACCAAAACCTTGCTTTGGAAAGTACCCTGTTCCGTTTTTGTAACTCTGTTTTGCACCTTAACATACCTGAAGTTAAAAAGCACCAATAATATGGTGCTTGAAGTTAAGAAAGATCAAGAGAAAAACTTTTAGTAATTTTTCATGAAAATGTATTTGGATATTATCAGGTTTGGTCCTGAAAAGGACTGAAGGTAAATCCTCCCAAAACCATCAGTCCTCACCAGGACTAAGCCATCAGTCCTCACCAGGACTAAACCATCAGTCCTCACCAGGACAAAGCCATCAATCCTCACCAGGACTAAACCATCAGTCCTCACCAGGACTAAGACGGATGATACCTACTCCTGAATCGTCTCCCCTGCTCCTGGTAATGGGCTCCGCCCTAATTGTTCGATGACTGTGAGGCCCCTGCCATTAATGACTATTAACATAGCAGGTAATGCAAATCCAACTAACCCTTTTTTAAATAATATTACACCATTGTCTTTACCAATAGAACCATCACTATTTCTATTAAGAGCAACTCCCACTATGTGTTGGAAATTCGAACCCGAAGAACACACAATGAGGAAAACTGCAGTATCCATCAGATTTTACTTTTTGTAAGTTAACCGAAAAATGATGAGAGTCAGCCATAAAAGACAACTTGAGCTAGAAAGTTAGTACGGATGTACAAATTCAAATTTCACTGTTAATATCGATCGTAGAGGCATAAATAAATAAATAAATAATGACTTTTTTGTTCTATTACTAAGCCTACCTAGCGGAGCGGGCTATAAAGCCTTCTCTTACAGTCAACTGCCTGATTTACATGCCCTCCGAAGCATGGGTAGAAAATGTAGCAAGTGTGGGACTCGAACCAAAAGCCCTTCGGGTGAAAGTCAGAGTCATGTCCTGACTTCGTGCTACTACTCTACATGTACTGACATAAATGAGATGTTACAAAGTAAAAAAAAATATGGACGTCACCAAAGTTACTTTTGATTATTACAATTTTAAGGTATTGAGGTTGTCAGATAGAAGGAGTTCTAAACGGTTGTTAGTGACAGCCCAATACTATATAACATAATTTATAAATTATGATGAATTGTTCTTCTAAAGAAGAAATAAAGGTTCTTCTATAGAAGAATCTACTAGCATCTGCTACCATTTATGGCTCTACGATCGATATATGTCGTGAGAAAACAAATTTGATTAAAAAAAGTGCGGGGGCGCCCAATTATCTTTTAGTAAGACCCATGGCAACAAATATTTTACCAGCGTTCACCAAAATAATATAAACCTACCGAATTGCTACAAAAAAACAGCAACAAATAAAAAACTTAAAGCTGCGTCAAATTCTACAGCAACATAATCTCCGCTTCATTCTATCTTGGAAGCAACAATAAGTTATAAAAAGATCACAACAGTGTTATTAGGTGCTCCTGGCACCTGAATGTGGGCACCGAATTTTAATATGTACCGTAATTGTTGGGGCATTCTGTATCTGTCACACATATATTGTCCCTACGCCCTGTATGTCAATGATGGTTTTCTATGGTCTGTGCAGCTGTGTTAGAATAGTGCTGATGGCGGAAGTACAATCGCGCCTTTCAAGGCTCGCTGGTTATTCTGTTGTGCTGACAAAATTTTGTCCTCAATTACATAATAATGACTCACTGTGGACAGCTAGGTCTATAAGGTAATACAAATGTGTACCAGTGTACTTATCGACTTCGATGGCCAGGTGGTGCTTGTACTTGTGCGAGTCTCTACACGCCATGCGATCGGAGACGTGTCGTTACTCGACACAAGTACCTATTAGGTAACTTAGTGAGGCGACTGAAGAGGTCAATTGCATACATACATTGAATTGTTTGTAAGCGATTAACCTTTAAAAAAAAAAATATAGCCTGCTGTCATAAATTGCACATCATTATTAGCCAATCAGAGCGCTAGTTGCATGTCTTTTAGAGTACTGATGGGTAGGCTCCCTGCAGTGATAAAAGACTTGTAACGGCTACTTAGAGGGCAATACTCAGGCAATTCCCAGAAGACTTCAGACTATTATAATGTGATAGTGAGAGCTGCGCCATCTAAATAGGGTAAGTATACATTTTATATTGTAGACTATTATATTGCATCGTATACCTATATAAAAATCATAAGTTCATTTATTTAGTACAGCCTCCTACATGGTCAAGTAGACTTTAACAATTATTCAGAACTATTCTAGCACAGACCTTAGAAACGGTGTTCCTATGTATGAAACAGATACAGAACGCGTCAACAATTACACTTTTAAATTTGTAGTCCACAGGTAAGTACCTGGAGCACCTGACAGTGTTAGGTAATTAATCATTAAGCTGTGCAGCAGCCTAATCGAGGCGATTATAATACCGGGGTTAAATAAATACCCTGGGATTATAACTGTAAACAAACAAATTTTGAATAGCACTTTCCATTATAAAATTATCTTGTTTACATTTTTATTACCAGGGGATTAAATAAATACCGGTATTTATTTAATCCCCTGGTAATAAAAATGTAAACAAGATAATTTTATAATGGATATGACACTATATACCCGGGTATTGTCATCCGCCATGTTGTATCCCATATTTCCTATATGGTAAGTACCTTATTGTAAGAAAAGTAAAAGATTGAAAAATATTGAAAAAAACTAATACACGTTTAAGTAATTTTTTATTAAACACTTTCCTAATTGTTAGCACGTTTTTAAAATAATAATAAATAAACAACGATAAATTTCTAAAAATAACTAGGTAAACACCCAATGCTTGGCTTATACACCAGACTTACAATGGATACAATATGGCGGATGACAATACCTGTCTAATATAGAGCCCTAATAATGGAAAGTGCTATTAAAAATTTGTATGTTTACAGTTATAATCCTAGGGTATTTATTTAACCCCGGTATTATAATCGCCTCGATCAGGCTGCAGGGGCTCACACTTTTGGGTCGTAAGTTGGAGTCCGCTGCGCAGTTAAATGTTTAACATTGCTATGGCCATCTTATAATTCATTGCTGCTGTCATATAAGGGTTAAACGGAGTATTGAGAATGTAGAAAGCTCACCATACTGACATCGTCCATACGAGAGTCCACCGAACATCTTCTGCCAATTTTCAGTTGTTCTTGGAAATCCTAAAAAAATATTATCTTTTTCTGTAAAATCTGGGCTGTTTCTTCGTTATTCATGAATATATACAAAAATATTATATATATAACATAAAGCTTCGTTTGTACTTAGTGGGGTCAGGTCAAAGATCCCCCCTCTAACTCTGGAGTTTAAGCACCCTTTTGTCCATGGGAGAATAAAAGCTCTCTGGCGGCGGATGAGCTGAACTCTGGCAACAGCTGACGGTCGACGGCATAGGCTGCTGAAGGCAAGGGGAATCTACCGCATTGAAGGCTCAAGCGACATCCCAAGAGCCAGCAACCCATGATTGCTATGCCTGAAGAAATCGCGAAGATTGGAGACAACACTGTGGAGGGTTGCTGCCGCCCAGCCATCGTCCGGCTGTGACTCGAAGAAGAAGCCTTGTTTTATACATATTGTATATATATTAATAAAATCTATTAGCCTATTTACTATATAATATTACAGCTATACAATAAATTAATAGGAACAGTGGATGTTGGTCCTAAGGAAAAAAAAATCAGTCTTGCAATAAAAATAAATAGTACATTAACTTATTTTATAACATTTCCCTGTATCCTGTAGCGAAGGACCAAGGTACTACTATACAGACCCATTAGGTACTTATATAGCGCATGCGTGTGCGAGTGGTCTATGTTAAAACATAAATTTCTGCTACGCCTTTTTTGTTTTTATTGTTGAATGCAGAAAATTGAAACAGCGACACTAATGTATCGGGTTAATATGAAAATTACATAAAATACTCGCGATAAGACTATATATATACAGAAACATATCCAGCAACTTTGTTTTTCTCGTATCTCCCGTTAGGGGTGAGTGGACCCAAATTACGCATGTATTATCAGCTGTGAGAATCTATGGACCCCTTTACGAAAACAGCGCTGAAATAGACACAATACTCAATGGGTCGAGTGCCAGGGACTCAGGGCTGGACAGTTAAATTAGATAGGTCGACAGCGTCCATTTTTGGTACGTCGCATAGGGGACACACTTCTGAACAAGTCTCCATTCACGGTATGTTCAATCCACGGTAGGAATGAGATAATCCGAAACAGCCCAAAATTATGGGTCTGCCAATTTAGCCTAATTTCATTGTCCCATGCAGAACACGTCATTGGGGAGTGGATGAGAAATCAGCGGCCACTTGGGACATAATTGGAATTGGGGTGGGTTAATAAGCAATTCAAGCATATACAATGGTAATGGAAGGCAGTACAATATTAATGAAATTAAGTGGGAAAACGGACATTTCAATTAATAGACTATCATTAATTCAGCAATTTACCAGTGACATACGGTGCATGGGAAGAAGTATGTCAATTTGCACGGTATCTGACTCAAACCCCTAACATAATCCACCAAAAACCTGACTCGCCCGACCACAAGCCCATTCAGCTGCTATAGGCCTGCTGAATATTTAACAGCATCGGATATTGGCCAATCATTGACTCATCAATTGCCTAGAATTGGCCAGAGACATTTATACAGCTTGAGCAAAAAATTGTCCCTTTTGCAATGTTTGGCAATACCTAACTGTTTTAAAACCCTGGCATATTCCATCGAAAAAACCCCACGAGGTACGAACGAGTCAGGAAGACTATATAACCTGTCTCGGGCCTTTACCTACCATTTGGACCATTTGCCCAGCATTTGGCCAATAACGTCTGTAAGGTGAAAAAGGCATGTATGTACATTTTACACAATACCTGATTCAAAACCCTAGCATATTCCACCCAAAAACCCTGACGAACGAGTCAAGGAAAACCAACCTACAGGTATATCGGGCATTTACCTATCATTTGGACCAACATTTACCAATGATGTTTACTCGTATGCTGTATGGCAAAAAATGTGTAAATTTTGTACAGTACCTGGCTCAAAACCCTGGCATATTCCACCGAAAAACGCGACGAACGCGTCAGCAAGCCCCTTCGACTGCTTCGGGCTGACATTTCCGGCTGAATAATAAAATGTATCGGTAAAACGTTGCGTGGAAACAAACGCCAAATTACCAGATACCATCGATTTGGGAAATCAATAACCACGTGCCGCGTAATTTGCTATGAATCAAAGAAGACTTTGAGGTGAGCAAAGACAGGGTAAGTCGGGGTAGTAGTGGGGAAAGGCACATTATAAAATGACCCCTCACTACTGGAAGGGGCTACCAAGCGCACGATCTAACTCAGTTCCTCTTAGAAATCAGGTGTAGTTTACTCTTATGTCAATGTTTTTCCTAAAACAATAAAGTTGCCTTTTTTTTATCCCAAACAAATTCAATGGGGTTCATTTGGGACGTCATTTTGTAGATGGCAGCACCAGTTGCAATAATATCAAAGCGTTGATTTTTCCATAAGCCTCAATACTATTTTAAAATAATTTTTAATTACGTATTATTTTAAAGCGATAATTTTCTATAAATCATGGAAAATATATATATTAAATTATATGCAGCGAAATAAGGTCCAGGCATAGTAAAAATATTATAAAAAATATTAAAAGAATTAATTAGATGCTAAGAGCTTAGTTTTCATATGCAAACGGCGGCCATTTTGAATAATATGGATATCGGTTTGTCGTCAGCGAACCTAGTGACCAAAACTGTCCCTACAGAACCTCATTGAAGGAGGGTCTTTCTCACACTATATAGTGAGTGCACTGTACGCGGATATACATTTATGTTCTTTGAATTCACGCACAAGTTGACCTTAGGAGCACAGTAGGGAAAGGCACATTATAAAATGACCCCTCACTACTAGTAGAGACTACTAGGTGCAACAGTAGGTTTCAGTTTCTTTTAGAATCAGGTGTACGCGCGGGACCTTTGGGGGTCAAGATGGATATTCATACAACATTTAACTAATGACTGAAGGAAAAGAGTATTCCCCTCTGTTCTCCATTTGCATGCAACATTTTCATAACTTTAACGTGAATTGAAAAATAACGCTACAGCAATGCTATACGCCGTTCATATTGAATATATTATATTAACTTAACGCCGGGAATAGGATTAAATTATTATGAATAAACCCCTTATTGATTCAATTGTTTTAAATAAACGAGTGTAAAAGTAGCGGGAAATTCAAAGTAATAAATTGATCCTCGCTATTTTTTTGGTGAGTTTTTAATTTTTTTTTCTCCCGCAGATAACTTATGGACAAATTATTTATAATTCTTAATATAGGTTATTGCAAAATTAAAAACGGTGCATTTTAACGTTTACTTTACTTTATCTGCATTCCAATAATTTATTAATTTGAATTTCCCCCTCATTTCGCACCCTTTTTTTAACAATTGAATTAATTGGGGCTTTTAGAGAATAATTAAATGTTAAGTTATTTAGCAAGCGGTGTAGTAAGGCTAATGGCAAGGCCGCAGCAAGAGGGGGGGGGGTCCAGGGGGTCTGAACGTACATACCATAGAATGGAGTTTGAAATATATTGAGGTTACCTCACCTCCGGTCACGTCACAGACCCCCTCTCCCCGAAAAAAAATTAATTCGGGCTACGTCCCTGGCTACTGGTAAGCAATTTTGAAGGATTTTCACTAGCGTGACTGACTGCAGCAGTCAGCACAATTACAGCATATATCCGGATGGCTTCGGGAAAGCTTTCACAAGTTATTAAAAGCCATGGCAAATGGCTCCAAGTGGAAAACGTTTCATTATCTTAGTGCTTTTTCAATATTACTTTGTCCTTTGTTGCGTTGTTGATCATCAGAGGCCGATACAAAGTCAATTGCTGAATTTTTTACACATGGCTGGGAGGGAAAACTTTTAGCTGAATTTTTTATAACCTAGTACACCCGGTACTGTACTAGCTAATAATTTAATTTCAGTGTAGTGCAAAATATCAACACTATTGTATTTCGTTACAACTGAAAGCATGGCTGTAAAATAAATCCATTGGCACATATTGGGCCCCCTTAAGAGACAAACTGGAGGGGGCAAACCCATTGCTGTTATATATTTAAAAAAAAAACAAATTTTCACAAGGATTATGAATAAAATTGTGCCATTATAAAAGTGTTATTGAAAATAATTGTTTTGTTTTACATTTCGCTCCTTGGTTTGCCAACTGTTCTAACTGCAACATGCTAACTTTTCAGGAGATCGTTCCAAAGATTTTTCCGGTGGTTTTAAACAAGTAGCCTATGTATCTCCTACACTGCAGCCAAGAAATTTTCAATTTTTGTTTTTACAGACTTGCAGCTACGATGATTGGACATAAAAAAAGAGGGGAAAAATTAAAATTTTTGATGTAATAAAAAAAATTGAATTTTTGCAGTTAAAACAGTTTGTTGTTGGCAAATCAAAGAGCGATTTTTAACCCGAAGTTAATACTAAAGGGCAAAATACAAACGGTGTACTATAGTGTTTAAAGAATAATAATTAATTCTGGGGTTAAAATGTTATCAAACCGATCCTAAAATGCATAGTGCCACTCAAAAATCAAAATTGGCTTGTTTACATTTTGAAACCCAGAATATGTTTTTTTAACGCCATGGTACCGCCAGCAAAAAAGTAGTTATCTAGTTGTTTTACATGATTGCATAATCAGAATTTTGCAGGTTATGTTTGGTTTATAATGGTTTACTTCATCTATGGCCGAAGTTGCTCCATTTGAAGGCCATTGTAATTTTAATATGTCAACATACTTAACTTATGTTCCCCAAAGTTCTCTAGTCTTATGAATTATACGGATATTGTGAATTGTGATTACATTATGTTTACAGTAGAACCCGCTTTGCAAACTATGACACCACTTACAGCATTCATAGTTTTGAATGCAACCCAACCTATTGTTTTGTTTAAGTAAGTTATTTATTGGGTCAATAAAACATTTACTTAACTTAATGTTTATTTTTATTAAAATGGAAAAGGGAAAATGGATTGCAGCCATATACTGTGTATACCTACTCTATCCTAAAGAAACCATACTGTTCTCTATAATAACCTCTAGGACTCTATGTTATCAGTTATACATAAATATAGTTAAATGGACCAGTGAGCCAACTATGGTGATTATTTTAAATCATAACATGGGATTACAAGTAAACAAAATAATTTTAGAATGGAAAGTGCTCTCCAAATTGTTTTGTTTACATTTTTAACCCCAAGAATAAGTTATTCCTAAGCAGCATAGTAGGCGCGCAGCTATTAATTAATATTACCTAATAATGGCTAAGACTATTCAGGATTATAGCTAAGTTCCAAAGTAACATTCTGACTGGATTATTAATTAAAATACCTGGCTACGGCAGTCTTGAGATAGCACGAGATCAGAGCTCTGTTTGTAAACAACGGGGGATGAGCAGGTGGTCCAGTTGCCCCTGAAATTGTTAATAACAATAACAATGGACCGGAATAAGAGAAAAACGCCTACATTTTGGTCCATTGGTAGGTTTAGTTAAATTGCAAGTGATTGATATACCTACCTTCAGTAGTACACTATAGTACTGGACTAATGTATTGGCGCCGACTTGGTAAATTTTTTCGGAGTGCTCCACTGATGGGATATTGCCTAATTTAGGAGACTGTCCTAACATCGTATTGGGCCTGTTAAAGTTGGTTTGATAAACACACTATTCAGAATGTCCATATGAAGAAGAGTTGTTGGTTTGATAAGCACACTATTCAGAATGCCCATATGAAGAAGAGTTGTTGGTTTGATAAGCACACTATTCAGAATTGCCATATGAAGAAGAGTTGTTGGTTTGATAAGCACACTATTCAGAATGCCCATATGAAGAAGAGTTGTTGGTTTGATAAGCACACTATTCAGAATTTCCATATGAAGAAGAGTTGTTGGTTTGGTAAGCACACTATTCAGAATTGCCATATGAAGGAGAGTTGTTGGTTTGATAAGCACACTATTCAGAATGCCCATATAAAGAAGAGTTGTTGGTTTGGTAAGCACACATAGCCTAAGCACACTATTCAGAATTTCCATATGAAGAAGAGTTGTTGGTTTGGTAAGCACCCTATTCATAATGCCCATATGAAGAAGAGTTGCTGTTAGGTAAGAACACTATTCAGAATTTCCATATTATAAAAGAATTGGAGCTTAATTATATATAACATAATGGGCAATTGTGATAGTATTACAATATATTCAATTGATATATTTTTCAATTTGGCCATATTATTCAGGGGCGTTCAGCCCCCTCTCTTGATAGTTGGGGGTGCTGTAGCCCCTAAGCACCAAAGAATAAGTCGGCACCATCACTGTAATACTGTATAGTTCATCAGTGAGCTGCGTTTCATAATCAATTAACTGACTACGTTAGTTGTCAGATATAAATTAAGAAAAACACTTTATGGTACAGTAGGGGCATCTTAGTACAAATCATACAAACTTATGCGGTTTAGTAATATAAAGTTAATAGGTATAGATGGGTAAGTATGTAGGTAATCAATGTTTCAAAGCATAGTAAATTATACATTTACCGTTATAGACACACATTAGAACTAGCCTATATGCTATACTATTTTAGTGCAAACTTTACGTCTATAGATTTATTGCATTACCAATCTATGAATAATTAAAAAAACTAAGCCTAAACACCATATATAGTCAGATTTAGATAGTGCGTGCTGCTTACGATTTAATAGTGGAAATTACATTGTATTATTGTATTTTCTATAAAATAACATATCATATTACTTTAGTCTGCCATTGTTCATTCGTATGCAATAGGTCATGTATCATTTCAGGTGTAAAACATCGGGGAGGCACTGTCAAAGGCAGTTTTGCGGTTTTAAGGCAGGGATTTCAATATATTTTGTTACTTGAGACTAGGCCAACTTGACGAAATTAAGTAATAGGCCTACCTCGATCTAAAGTTACAAAGAAATGAAAATGAACTAGTCAAAAATTGATAAAAATTAAAAACTAGAAGCTACATTTAAATTTCTACACCACTATTATTACCCCCAATTATTATTACAAAAACAAAATGGATAAGGTGCATTATATAGTTTTTGCGGTGTTGCAGTAAATCAGTCAATCAAATTGACTGATTTTTACTTACACGTCTTATACCTAGATGTCTTTATGAATTTTTCATAAGACAAATTAATTTTGCGGCTGCAGAGCGGGAATTAATTAATTTCGCCAAAATACGTGGTAGGTATCCAAGTTTTTTTACAAAATAATACGAAATCTCTACCTAAAAACCACAGTTGATTAATTTTGGATCTACACGCAGAAATTTGGCAAACTAAGATGTGTTCAGAAAACTATTACATTTGGTGCATTTTCTTTAGAATAGAAGAAAACTCTACTCTACATGCTAATGCAATATAGTTTGAGTGCAAAGATCGAAGACAAATGAAGAAGAAAGACACAGGTATATATAGCTAATCCTTAATATTTTTGATAATAATAATAATAATAATAAAAAAATCGCCTTTAATGAAAAAAAAAACATAACAATTTACGCAGAGAACATTAGGGCCAAAAGGGCCTACAATTAACTTCTTAACAGAGTAGTGTGGTAATAAACAACAATAACCTCATTCACTCTCTTTACCAATCCAGGTTGCACCCACACATACAGCCATTCCAACTCATTCACACTCACACTTAATAATAATAATAACGTCTTTATTGAAAAAAATTAAATATAGATACAGTGATACACGATAATAGTCACACTAATTTAAATTCGCTACCGTCCACATTCATTTTCTCACACATTCCAACTCATTCACTCACTCAATTACTCGCTCACACTCACACTTAATTAATAATAATAATAATAATAAAGCCTTTATTGAAATATAGATACAGCGAGATACGGCCCTCTCTTACACCTAACTGTACATATTAACATTAGCTTAATTGAAATATATGTATATAATAAACTACATTCATACCAAGTACCTTCTATACACTATAGCAGTCGAACTAATTCAAATTCGCTACCGTCCACATTCATTTTCTCACACATTTCAACTCACCAACTCACTGAATCACCTGCTCACACTCACACTTTAATAATAATAATAATAAAGTCTTTATTGAAAAAAAGTAAAGATAGATACGGCGAGATTAGGGCCTATGGCCCTCTCTTACACCTAACTGTACATTTCAACGATAGCTTAATTGAAATACCAAATATCAGTCATACCTTCTATACACGATAACAGTCACACTAATTCAAATTCGCTACCGTCCACATTTATTTTCTCAAACATTCCAACTCATTCCCTCACTCAATCACCCGCTCACACTCACACATAGGGGCTTCACATACTTTAGTCTATATAAGAATATATTTTCTATCGGTATAGGTAGGTAAGAAAGTGCGTATAAAATCAGTTTTTCCTGTACCTGTCGGACCTGGTATCTGCAAGGCACACTCCCGAATCTTCACTCGGAGTACGAAAATCTTCTTTTGACGGGCTCTCCACCAAAACAGGTATTTTGCACGGCCTTGTCGACGAATTTTTATCAGCCTGAAACCATTTTGAACCTTCTATTCTCACAGTGAAATTTATTTTAAAAGGTGAGCCACTATCAATCTGTAGGTTTGCGTTTTGAACTTTTTGAACCTTCTTTATTCTCACCGTGAAATTTATTTTTAAAAAAAAGGTAAGCCACTATCAAACTGTAGATTTGCGTTTTTCTCAATGTAAATGAAAGTTGTTGTTTTATGATTACAGTCCCGTAGTCCCCATACCTGGTTGAACACGTATTGCAATTCTATTAAAATTGCAAAGACGACTCAATGTCATTGATGGTAGTGTATTGATTTACTTAGACAGGTACAGGAACGGACAGGGGCAGCTGCCCCCAAAATTGCTTAAGTCTATTGTAAGTCATTGTATTAAGTGTATTAAGTTATAATTTAATCGATAAAAAACAAGTTTATTCTATTTTGAGCAAACACTAACCCCACCCCTGCCCAAAAATGGGTTGGATCCGTCCCTGAGCTGGTAGTCAGGTGCTCCCGCTCTGTTCAGGTGGACTCAACTTGGTATGGCCGTATTGACTTCAAGCGTCACTCTAGTGAGAATATTAATTAGAGGTGAAGGTAATAACGGCAATTTTTGCTTTCCAATTTATACGAAGTATAAGGAAAGCTTTGTGATTGTCGAAATGTTCGATTCCGAGATTTCAACGGATTTACACGTTTTGAGGTCCCAGGAACCAAAAAAAAATGGTTTTTACGAAATGTCTGTCTGTAGCTCTGTCTGTCTGTCTGTCTGTTCTTCGATTTCCGGGCAAACCACTCAGTCGATTTTGATGAAATGTAGGTTTACAAAAATCATACCTTTTTTATTTTGGGATAACTCAATTTGGGGGGGGGGGGAGGTTTATACTCAAAAAACTCAAAAAAAAACTTATAAAAAAATTATTTCTAAAAAACGGCTCCAACGATTTCTTTTAAATTCACATATATTGTAGCTGTTATTAATGTTAATAAAATACGGGGGGCCGCTTGCCTCTTGATAGTTTGCTTCTGTGGGTAAAAAATAAAAATAACTAAATTTTAATGAAAAATGACTAAAAAATCATTTTTCTGCGAAACCTTTCGATCGATGATTTCTACCTTCAAGCATGTTTTAGGTGGTAAATTGAGTAACGAAACCGGACAGGTTACTTTCCCAAAAATCTATTTCGCTTTATGGAAAAAAAGTTTTTTTAAAAAAATGATAGAAAATTCACGGTCAAATGCATTGCGTCGCTTTACCAGTGACGTCAGTTGGACAATCCCCCCCCCCCCCCCCCGAGATATCCAAAATTTAACCATAGGAAAATTATTTACCATGAAATTACTCAATTGGAAAGCATGTTCGAGTAAACTCGGACCGGTTCCTTAGTTTAGGATTGTTTAGAGGCTGACGAAAGCTTCTCGTCAGAAAAAAGTAGCTTTGGGCTATTTATTCGCCATGACACCAATAAGAAGAATCCTTTCTCATTAGCGAGCCGAGTCATTTTATTTTTTCCGTCTTAGTACACGCTCGGTTTTTAAATAATTTGGTTTTATTTTGAACATATTGCTGTGCTGTACATTAAGGGCACAGTGGAAGAATAGGGGATAGATTCAAGGATCAGCTGAAGAGGCAGAAGCAGGGACCGAGAGAGCTGGAAGATGATATGCAGGGAGTTGCTGCCAACCAATCGTTGAAATTGTTACCTCAGAAAAAGAAGGATTCCATAGAGAGAAGAATGGAGAATAAGCAGCTGCAATGGTTCGGCCACGTCCAAAGGATGGACGAGAACAGGACCACCCGGAGGTTGGCGGAAGCAAGGCCACTAGGAAGAAGACCCATTTGCAGACCGAGGACAACCCTCGAGGAAAGGATTGAGCAAGCGGGAAAACAATGACCGAGCTCAAGGTCTTAGTGTCCAACTGGGGCGAGTTCAGGAAATGGTCCGGGCGACCCCCCCCCCCCTCACGCTGAGAACGCGGCATTAAGGGGGAGGAAGAAGAAGCTGTGATGTACAGGAAAAATACATATCACAACGTAAATTTCCATCGCAGAGCTGGAACCTTAATTAACGGACAATTTCCTTTGGGAATAAATTGACAGAACCCGATGAAAAACTTTTGACAGCAGAAGTAAATTTTACCTTTTCCGTAAAATTCCGTGAATTTCTCCATCTCACCCCTTTTCTTCGCCTCCACGACGTTTTCCAATAATTTAATTTATTCAACATTCTCTTGAATAATAAACAAGCGACACCCGGTCGCATTACTTCATGAATTTTTTAACAGTACGGTATGGGTATGTTATGCATGGAGCTAATAAAACTATGGAGTCACCATGTTGTATTTCGCCTGTGCTGTAAGACTGAAGCCATGACCACGCCTACTTATAGGGGCATTTTGGTGGGAAATTCGAATTTAATAGTTTTATTAAAAGTTTTCTTTATTGTTTTCCTTGTTGTTTCATATATTATTATATTTATTATTTACATTTATTATATATATTATTTTAAATTTATATTAAAAGTACTGGAAATTCTGCATAATTTTTTTTAAATATTATTATCTAAAAGTAGGGAAAACATTGCTTAAAATATTGTTTAAAATTTAAATTAAAAGTACTCCAAGTTCTGCATAAAAATATTGTTGGTTACGTGGCATGATTTCCCATTCTAAATAATCTTTAAATAATCTAATAAAAAATAAAATGTTACCACGGTATCAAATGGCAAAAGGCTCAATCTGCACCTATACTACGGAAATAGCCGAAGTCAAGCGGCTTCAATCCGAATGTTTACGATGAGTCTATATTTTTACTATGTCTATGATGTTATATGCAGTTTATTTTCTCTTGCCCCAGCGGCAATCGTAACCAATCGAGTATTTGCGTCTATTGCCAAGTTACCATTTTTTTTCATTTATTGTAAAAATTTATGGGTGAAAGTCATTGTTTTCATTTAGTCATGAAACATCTAATAACAAAATATTGAACTGAGACGCAGTTGCACACAATTAATGATTAAGAGGACATGCTGTTTAGAAATTAAGCAACCCAAAATTTGTTGTTTTTATTACCATTTTATTTTTTATTTAATTAACAAAGCAAGTTATTAAAGATTTGGCTCATGTAAGTTGTAGCAGACTACTTCATGCATCATATAATAGGAAATATTAAATTAATGGTACCTTAGTTCTTTCATAAAAACAGTTCGGGACTAAAACATTCGCGTAAAGTAGAATTTTTGGTGAAACTACAAAACCGAAAAGTAAAAGTACCCGATTACATGATGCAAGATGTAGTCTTCTACAACTTATATTAAATGAGCCAAATTTTTTTTTGCTGAGTGAATGAAAGAAAAAATGAAAATCATATAATTTTGGGGTGCCAATTTTCTACGTAGCATATCCTCTTAAATCACTGCCTAAAACAAGGATCTTTGTAATAATTATGAATAACCGATTAATCCGTGAATTTACTCTTGGTTGGAGCAAGATACGGTCAGGAAATATACCCTTCTTCAAAACCGGAAATATGAGGTTTTCCTCGGTTTACAACACGTTACATATCCCTATCATATTGACTTATTAGCAGCATAATGTACCGTATCGGGTACATTGTACATTGGCACGCTTCACTTCAGGTTGATAGTGGCAAGTTTAATGTGGTTATGGTTTTTTTTTTAAACATGTTCATAATTTAATATGACTATAATGTATAATTACAAAGGCTTTCAAGGCCAGAGTAACGTGATGAAGCAGTAGAATCCGGAATGACGTGCCGTGGTCGTTCTGAAATCAACACGCTGCTGAGCTTCCGGGATAGAATCTTAGAAGTCTATGCAGTTCCACAGATGTCAAACGCAGATGTTGACGAAACATTTGGAATTACGTTTTCAGAGCGAACAGGGGCACAGGGCCTATCTTCCCGGATTCTACTGCTTCATCATGACTTTTATGTGGTCCTACTTAGAGCTCTAATAGGAGATATGGAATTTTGCATTTTTGTAACAGTGTAAAACTATGCAGAGTTGAGAAAAATCCCGGTAAGTTGACTGAGGCATACTGTGCAAGTGTTACGCGATTAAAAAGACATCTTGGGTTAATTGTAAGAAGGGCCCCAAATTTGCCCATATATGGAAAATAAAGACCATTTTCTTTCTTTCTTAGGCGCATATTCCACCGACCGGCTAGGGCTAAATACAAATACGGTGACGTGGTAACAGACATTCAAGACTTAGGCGGGGTTTCCATCGACCTCGCATTGCAGAATGCAAATGACATTGACGGAAATGTTTGTTTTTCTTTTTATAGAAATCTATTAAAATGTTTGTAATTAACATATCCCATGACGCCATTTTTTAATTTTAGTTTGTTTGTTTGTTTGTGATTTTACTCTATGATCATTGATCAATTTTAACTATGGCATAGAGTAAAACAAACATTTCCGTCAATGTCATTTGCATTCTGCAATGCAAGGTCGGTGGAAACCCCGTCTTGAATGTCTGTTACCACGTCACCGTATTTGTATTTAGCCCTAGCCGGTCGGTGGAATAAGCGCCTTACATATGATATATACGAAAGCTCGAATCGCATATAATTGCATTTGTTCGCTTGCACACTTGCACAGTATACCCCAGTCAACTTACCATGATTTTTCTGCTGTGGCGTTTAGTAGGTAAACCAATTTTCGGTGTTTCATTTGTTGTTTTTGTTTATAGAATATGTTGTAAACAAGAAATAGTCTGGAAATCTATTTCCCCCATTAATTTACATTTCTTCTATAAAATTGGTCTAATGCACTTAATACGCGACCATTCCTTGTTTGCAAAATATTTTGAAATCAATCCCTTAAGTGCTTGACCATATAATACTCCAGTGGGCCGATTACGGCGATTGGTATTAATTTACTCCTGGGGTTAAAACTGTAAACAAACAAATTTTGAATAGAACATTCCATTGTAAAATTATTTTGTTTGCATTTTTAATACCAGGGTATTATATTAACCCTGGTATTAAAATCGCCATGATCGCGCAGCAGACACGGTATTCTAGATGTACTGCATGAGAAAATTAGGGCACCAACATTGCGTTTATCTTTTGCCAGCGGATGACGTCACAGCCCAGATCACTTTTGATTACTTTGTTGCTAGGTAACCTGGCCATCCAAGTGACTAGTTTGTTTTTTGAAAAAATAACGGACTGATTGTTTAAAGTTTCTAATTGAATATTTGAATATTTAATAAGTTTTAACAAAGTCAAAAAATGTTCTCTCACTCTAATTAATTACCTACAAAACTTGACAATAATAGGTTCGCGCCTCTAAAAGCAGCTGCTTTGCCCTCTTGCCAGTGTGTGACGTCATTTTATGTTGGTCCCTCGGAAATTCTAACATGGCGTGTCTAGAGTATTATATGATCTAAGCTTCAGTGTGACCAATTGTATTGTTTATTCTGATTGACCAACATAATTAATTATTCTAATACTGACATTCACTAATGCCAAGAATATTTCCTTCCAGTTCCAGAACTATCCGCCGCGTCTTCAACCACCAATCAGAGAACCCCTTGGGTTTTTTTTTTATATGTGTAAAAAAAGGAAACAACAATGTACCAGGTCCTGCTGATCGCATATGGAATGCGATAGTAATTGTATTGTAATGTAATGTGCATATTACAATTGATTGATTGATTGATTGATTGATTAATGGAATGTTAAATACATAATATTTATTTTTGCCAAATTTGTGTCATTTGGCGCCCTTCAGGGACCCCCGCCGTGGATCGGCCACTGGTAGGTGGCACCGGAAATGAAATACTATCATTGGCAGGTGCGAATGACCCATCTCTCTTATACAGAACTCTAGCCCTGAGACACTTCATGAGTAAAATGATCGTTATGTCTCCGGCATATTCATACCACTACATCCAACCACCAGTCCGGGGGAGAATAGTTATAGCAAATTTGACCGCCCCCCTCCCCGCTACCGGTATACGTAATTTGTTATTATTATTATTAATTTGTACAAAGTGAAATTTCTCATAAAATATCGATCTTAGAGCCATAGATAAGAGGTAGAAGAAATGCCCCCTTACATTTTAATACATAGTGTATAGTCGGCACTAACACTGTTTGGCCACAGTTTTTGAAGTCGTGAAAGACACGGAAAAAAAAATTGGTGAGTGGTAGTATAAGAAATGGGTCCGGGGTGACTACCTCACGCGAGGAAGTAGAAAAAAAAAACATGGAAAGTATAGGTTAGGTCCACAACTTCAAAAACTGAAGTCAGCTACATCCGTTATTGCTACATACTTTGCATAAAACGTAGAGGTACATTTCTTCAAATTTTTGGTATCGCTCTATGATCGATATTTTAAGAGAAATTTGATTACAAAAAATGTCTGTTAAGACCCGGTACACACGGGCGATTCTCGCATGTACCGACGTCTTTTCCATTGCGCTTGGTGAGTGGTTGGTGCAAACACGCAGAGTCTACTTTTGAAGATTTATATGATCTGGTGTCTAGGGGAAAACCATACACTTTCGTGCGGTCAGTTTCATGCCAGCTTCAAGAAATCGAAGAAAACTCTTCTGCCAGCCCTATGGCCACAGTGAAAAAGACGTCAGCAAACCGACCGTATGTACCGAGACTAAAAACATCACATATTTTCAACAAGATTATACGTTAGCAAATTTTACGTAAAACTAAAAAACACGACCGTTTCGACCTTATGTTAAAAAAATGAATTCAAAGTATTACAAAGTTAAAAAGTAGACGATTTTATTTATGAATTCACATTGTACCCCAATTGGTGGTTGGATCGTCTGTGGACAGCTTCAAGGCCTCTCTTTCACCTGCTTGAACATGCCCTCCAAAGCATGGCCAGACAATGTAGCAAGTGTGGGACTCGAACCAACAACCTTTCGGGAGAAAGTCGGAGTCCTCCCCACTAAACTACAATCTACGTTGAAAACAACCACTTCTTGAAATTTAAAACACAAAAATTATGCTATATTCTAAGAATATTGTTTGAGATAGGAAAGGGACAGAGAAAAAAAATGCAATCTACGGTGTGGCCAGTGGCCGCCTTGTGAACACTACGTTAGGTACTGTAATTATGTAAAGAAAGAGTACATAAAGTAGGTACTACAGTGACAGATTATAAGAAAGACATAGACCACATAATAGCAAAAATAATGCACTAGTTTATGAAACTCACCTCAAAACAATGATAATTTTCCACTGAACTTAATATTATTCCCCTTTATTATTAGCCTTACTATCGTGTAATAACAGGCTGATAATGCTAAAATTTGAATTAACCATGAAAAATGTTATGTGCTTGAAATGTACAATATATTGTGCTGGTTTAAATGCATAAAATAAGCTAAATTTATAGTCAGTGTAATAGGTGAGGCGAGTTCCCCTTTCATATGTGCAACTGTATGCCAAAGTGACCAAGAAAGTGAAGCATGCCAAAGGACTTTAATTGATAAAAATCACACATCACACTTCCTACTTCTAGTACACTAAAATTTCGCTAACATTTCTTCGGCAGCCCTATAGCCCTAGTAGTAACGGTTCTTTCACGCTCTTATTTAACTCGAGTTCACGCCTTTTACTTTACTATAGACCAGGCGGGGTTCGCAAACTTTTTTGTCCGTGGACCAAAACGGCTTTGACAGGAAAATCGTCAAATTCTAAGACCCAGATTATGTAGTTTGTGCGTACAATTAGGCTACGTGCTAATATTTGATGAAATGTTTAGGACTGGTACCGGTTGGATTTTATATGCCAAGACTTACTGTATTTTACTTCAAATTTCCAAAATAACTCAGCTGTTTAATCTTCTTATTTCTTACTTTGGTCCGTGGACCACCTGATATATGCCTCTGGACCACAGTTTGGGAACCACTGTCATTGACATGAATCTTGACTTGAATCTTGTAAATGTTAGAGACAAGCTGACAGAGGTGTCAGTTAATACCTTGCGTTACACAAGCTAAACATAGTTGCGGGCTGTTGTCACAGGCAACAATTCCAACAATTTATAACGAACTAATTATTGGTGATAGGGACCTCCATATGGTGAAAAGTAGCCCTACTATGGCGATTTCCGTTTAGCGCAACAACGGGATTAGGATTAAATTATTGGAAATAAACCCCAAGGTGACACTTGTCGGTATTCAAATCATTTAACTTATCGGCTAATAATACCGATATAGATTCAATCGTTTTCAAGAAAATACTGTAAAATGCTCGGAAAATTTAAATTTATTAATTAACGGAATGTATGAGTTTTATTGTTTTATATATTTGAAGGAAATACAAACATTAAAATGTACAGGTAGAATTTTGGAATATATTAAGAATGTTTTTAATAATTTGTATAAATCTAAAATTTAACTACAAAAAAGGGGGAAAAATTAAAATCACACCAAAAATATAGCTGTGGATCAATTTATTAATTTGAATTTCCCCGCACATTTTACATTCTTTTGTTCAAAACTATTGAGTCATTGCATATTATCAATAGGTGCGGCCCTAATATGCCGTTTAGTATTGACTTATTCCTCTATGTAAACAAAACAATATTTTGAAATAGCACTTTCCATTTAAAATTATCTTGTTTACATTTTTAATCCCAGGTTAAGATAAAAAGGCCCAATGATAAATTAAATGCTTTATACCGTCAAATGACACCATGGGGTTTAAACAAAATAATTTAACAACTTGAGGTTTATTTGCAAGAATTCAATCCTATTCCCGGTGTTAAATTAAGTTAAATTAAATTAAGAATCGTCATAGTTGGGCTGCAGTATGTGTTAATTTATCGGTCGTATTGTAAAATCCACACTAAAACTTATTTCCAACTATAACTGATGGCAGGCATTTTAACTTCTTTTCATCAACATCGCCGTCATTGAATAAATAACTCCAGTTATATATTCAATGACAATACGATACATTGGGGCATCTGTCAGATCTCCAAGTTTCCTTCGACTTCTCTGACATTTTTATAAAGCTGGCAAAACCCCAAAACAGTCGCAGCAAAAATGAAAATATTCCTTTTTCTACGACTTAAAATAGGCCTCTAATTTTTTCCAGAAAACTTCCTCTGAGTTGCCTCTTTTTCAATTCTATCTTTTATTTTTATCATATTTTTTCGGAATATCCACACTGAAGATATAAAAACTACACAGACGAGGCATTCGTAGAAGACGAATGCATTATTTCATTCAATGGAACCATTTGAAAGTTTGACTCCAATTCAGCAATTCAATTCAATATTTCAAATACCTAGTAGCTGAAAGAAAGTTGATGGACGAGTGGTGTGACTCACACTGTACACAATAATTAACTTTCCCCGAAGAATCAATAAATGTATTATTATTATTACTACTTTAATTTATTATTATTACTTTTTTTCTCATTCATTCGCCTGGAGACTAGAGGGGGTATACTCTATAATGGTTTATTATTGTTAATTAAAATTATATCTTGCAGTGCCACTGCTCTAAGATCGCTCGATAAGCGGAAGCTTGAACGTGATAATTAGTTGTATAGTTGCAAGGACATGTAGAGTAGTGGTACGGACTCTGACTTTCACCCGAAAGGTTGTTGGTTCGAGTCTCACACTTACTACATTTTCTGGCCATGCTTCGGAGGGCATGTAAAGCAGGCGGTCCCGGGCCTTCCTAGTTGAGTGTAAGAGAGGGCTTTATAGCCCTAACTCCGCTAGGTTGGCTTAGTAATAGAACAAAAAAAAGTCCTTAAATAAATAACAAATTTTTTTCTATATAAATAAATAAATCTTGACTTTTTGTTCTATTACTAAACCAACCTAGCGGAAGTCTGAGCCTGTACCACTACTCTACAAGGAAAAAAGTCTCAAATGAAGTGTTATTATTTCCATCAAAAGTCTTCACAAATTGCAACTAACATGCTGCAAGGCCGTGCCCAGGTTTTGATTTCGGGGGGGGGGGGGGGGGTTCAAAATTTTTTAAACGTAATTTATCAATGAATTAATGGATAAATTCTTCAAACCATACAGGTTTACATACAAAAATTTATTTCGGGGGAGGGGGGTCCGGACCCCATGGACCACCCCCTGAGCACGACCATGGCTGCAGGGCTCAGCCCGTGTGCAGCTTACAATTGAAAAAAAAGTACTAACATTAAGTAAGTAATTCGTAAGTTAATATGTGTAAACGTTATTGACTAGTCTTCGTTTGTCGGTGTTAATTGTTAATAATAATGTTAACTTATTGAGATGTGTTTATAAATGTCTTCGAAATAAGTTCATTTGATGAACTGTTTTTAGGTCTCTTGGGAGTCTGTTATATAGTGCGTTAGTCCTACGTACTTGGCCAGTCTTTGTATGTAAGTCAGTTTCATGAGGGATACTTGTAGTGGCTGCAGGGACGGATCCAGCCAATTTTATAATAGACTATTTATTATATGCCAACAACAACAACAGAAATAAATGGATCCAATGGGGGGGGGGGTAGTTCTAGGTCGAAATAGGAAGGACACATGTAAGATCGATTAAATCAGAGCTTAATAAATTTACTAACAATAGATTCACTTAATTTTAGGGGGCAGCTACCCCCCCCCCCCTGTACCCGTCCATGAGTGGCTGTGTTATTTACATGTAACCTTTCGCTACTTTTGCGGTTTCGGTCTAGTAACTGATTGCCATCGCATGATCTTCTAACCACTAATAATAATTATCAAACAAAATACAGTAAGCCTGTTTCGCAGTAGATTGCGTGCTAGTATATCGGTAGCAGAAGGGGAAGAGGTTTTCCTTGAGTAATCTCTGCTTTTCTACCAACTTCCCGGCAATATCCGGCGTTTCTTTCGCCGCACAGCAAGGGGTTGTTTAATTTTTAAACCTCCCCCGGGGCTTTAACTCATTCTCCCCATTCATTCACGTTGTTGTTTTTACATAATACCGGATAATAGGCTAATAGTAGACTGGTATGGAGGATGGAGAAAACACAGACAGGTTTATTAAAACGTGACGTCTAACGTGGCTGGGGACTTATTGTAGTTCATACCTCAACTAAGTTACACTTACGCCTGTTACATTTTGCTAAAGGTAGTAAAATGTCTCAGGCAATCTATTATTGCTTGTAACCGGTGTAGGTTGGCATCGAGAACGTGTACCAGTGCCAATGGCAAACAATTCTTGCGGAAACAATACTATTAATATCCAAAAATCCATGGGTTAGTTGGCATTAAGGCTCAATAGATCATAAAAAGCCTTAAGTAATAAGATGGCTGGGACAGGTTGTAAGAATTTCAGTAGGCCGCATTCCCAACAAAATGTACAAAACCGGTATGGCGGGAAGACATAGGAATATATATATATAAATTATATAATATATAAAGTAAGATTGTAGACCAACCCCCGGTCCGCGAGACCATATCCAGTGGCCTTCCCGAAAACATCCACAAATAAAAAAATTTCTATAACATATTTTTATATTATCAAATTTTGTGCGCAGCAGGCAAGTTTTAATGAACCAACCTAGCGGAGTTAGGGCTATAAAGCCCTCTCTTACACTCAACTAGGATGGCCCGGGACCGCCTGCTTTACATGCCCTCCGAAGCATGGCCAGAAAATGTAGCCAGTGTGGGACTCGAACTAACAACCTTTCGGGTAAAAGTCCTAAATCAGTAAAATCAGCTGAGAGTCGAATACATAGAACACTGTAGTTGATCGCTTGTGTAAGCGGAGGTGTGTTGTCGTAAATTCTAATCGTCGTAACGGGGGAAAAAATTTTCCCTCTCAGGTTTCCAGGGGTGCCCCAGGCCCCCAAGGCTCTATTTTGGATCCCATGTTCTGCCAATCTCACACTTAGTTTTTATTTGATGGATAACCCTCCCCCCCCCCCTGAAGACTTCCCTTTTCGCGTTTGTCTTACATCTTGTTCTCAGCCCCTTCACTCGGCGTTCCAGAATTAGCCCTTGCAATATCGCACACGGACAACACTTACACAAAGGCAAGCACATTTCACAGGCCTAACTTATTACAACAAACTACCGTTGGACATAAGAAACACAATTTCCTCCAGGCTGTTTAAAAAGAAAATACAAAGCTGGATTGAAACTCAATTAGTACCAATTGTCCAGACTGACTGAACTGAATTCAAGAACTGTGGCCAATCGGTGTTAGCATAATGGCCCCATATCATTCATCGAAATGTAGAGGAACATTTTTTTCTATACGGAATGCGATACCTCCGACAGCTCTAACATAGAAATTTGTACTAATTTTGATTTTGATTTAAAACAACTTATATTGAGGGTGTCAGATTTACAATCAACGCAAGATATTACTATATTAGGACCATAGCCATTAGAAACCTAATTAAGCCAACGTAGGGGATTTTCAATGCAAAATCTGCAAAAAATGTTTCACAAAATATGCTTTTCGAAAGATCATAAATTAAAGCAAATGAAGGGTTGAAGCTGGAGGTCATTAATTAGAGGATAATACGATATCCACACATATCGTATGCTATTCCACCCAATTTACGTCTCCCTCTAATTATACATTGAGATATTGGTTCAAATGCTCAACATAAGGGCGATTCAAAGCATAATACATCGTAATCTAAGGTATTTCTATGAGTCTTTTTGATTCATGAAAACGATATGAGCCATTTGGAATAAACAGGGTGAGTTATTATGAGCAGTTTTTAAATTCAAAATTCAGCCAAATAAGCTACCGGTATCGAAGATTGGAGTTTATTTCTATACTACTAGATGGGTTAAAGTATATGCTTTGTCGTTTTGTAGGGGTGGAGCCAGGAATTTCAAATAGGAAAAAAAGGGATTTTAACTTCTTCTTTTTTTTCTAAAAAATGACTCTTTTCTTAAAATATCGTCACTTAACGCCTCAAGGTTCTCAATAACACTGCATAAGTGATACATCTGGGAAAATACGGAATTTTTAGTTTTCCCAAATTGTGAGTTTCCCCATTTAAAAAAAACCAACTGGCTATACCAACTGTTGGAAATTTTCAGGTATTCTGCTAAATAAGTATTAAAAGAACACCTAATTTTCAATTGGACTGCATACCATTCATAGACTTTTTTTCGCGGATTTGGTTTCCACAAACGATGAGCCAATATCTAGAATCTAGATGTCGGTATAGACATTTGCTTACAAGTAATCAGTAAGAAGGTCTTTTCATATCATTGGGAAGTCACAGCGCCCTGCTAGGTCAAATTAAACAAGTGTTAAAAATAGTGAAAAAGTTGGTCGTTTTAAGAGGATATGCTACGTAGAAAATTGGCACCCTAAATTAAATACTTTTCATGTTTTATTTAATTAACTCAGCAAGTTATAAAAAATTTGGCTCATCCAAGTTGAAGAACACTATATAATCGGGTATTTTAACTTTCCGGTTTTGTAGTTCTTCCAAAAATCCCAGAATACGCGAAATTTCAGTCCTGTTTGGTATTTATGAAAGAACTAAGGTACCTAAAATGTACTATTTCCTATTATATGATGCATGAAGTAATCTTCCATGAGCCAAATCTTTAATGACTTGCTTTGTTAATTAAATAAAAAAATAAAAAGTCAATAAAAACAACAAATTTTGGGGTGCTCATTTTCTACGTAGCATGTCCTCTTAATGCAGGTAGTAATTTATTAAAAACAAGTAAAGTTATTCATCGAGAGATTCGAGGTTAGGCATAATATTTGAGAGTTTGAACCTTCTGGTTAGCCTATTTCTGTACTTGTTTTTTTTTTTTTACATTTAAAGCAAATGTTAGACTAAACCCCTTGCGCGCAGAAGTACGATATGATAAGAATGTCAATTAGCACTGCCATTTTTGCCATACAATGAAACCCAGAATTTTCCAGACTATATAATTAATGTAAAAATATATAAATATATATAAAAATATTTTGTAATCTGACTTAAAAGTCAATATTTCTATTTCCTAGCACTTAGCCTTTATCTATCCCTACCCCCTATCACGCCCATGCTCCCAGTGGGCCATGGCCCACCATTTGCGAACTCCAGTATTAGCAGATTCTAGATATAGATAATATGATTATTAATATCCCAATAAGGCATATTCTGAGACACGAAAGGCTCTTCAAGAATGTCATTGAGGGTATGGTTGAAGACACCAACTCAAGAGGATGACAGAGGAAAGTGTACCTAGAGGATGTGACGAAGGACCTAGGATGCGACACCTATAGAGGACTGAAAAGGACCGCTCAAAACAGACAAGAATGGAGAAGATTACTACAACATCCGCTGCAAACCAATCCATAGATTTCAACTCAAGAAGATGATTATCCCAATAATTTAAAAAAAAATTAAATAAATCAACAAAAACTATATCTACAGTAGCTAGCCTCTACTATGTTAACTTATACTGCGTAGTTTGTACCTTGGTCCTCCGCATTTGCCACATATACTTCGTATACAACATTTCCGAACCTACTAAGTTATCTATAAGCTATTGTATAATTAAGTAACTTATATTCTATACTTATTTCTGCTGACAAAGAGTTATAATATCCGTGACAAGACAGTTGAAAACCTAGATTCGTCACCCTAAAGTCAGAAGGGCGTACGATAAAAAAACGGCATTTTGAAATAATAGCATTTAAAGATGCTTTTGCTCAACAAACAGCCATATAGGCCCTTATATTTTATATATATATATTTTACGATTGTTTTTTTTTTGTTCTTGTATGCAAAGGTAGAGCTCATGAAAAGGTCATTAAATCTGATCATAATTCAAAATGTTGGTTACGCCCTTCTGACATATTATGTCGTCATATTTTCCACGTGATTTCATTCATAAGTAATACGTATGTAAATAAGATTCATTACTAACTTGCGTTACGTAGGAATAGCGACGTTGCAAATACATTTACACCCTTAAAATACATTTTTTTTTCTGTAGTTGAACATGCAAGAATTAGAGACATTCGTGCTAGGTTAGCAAAGGCGGCCACTGGACTTTGAAATTGAGCTCCAACTTTTTTTTCAAAACGCACTAGAGGCTTCCGTAACTTTTACTTTCAATTTTTTTGACTTTTTGTAAAACTTGTCATGTTGCTTTTGATAAATAAAATCGTCTCCTTTTTAACTCTGTAATATTTTGAATACATATTTTTAACAAGATTACATCTTAGTAAATGTTACGGAAAACACACCAGAAACACGACCGGTTTCGATCTTATACTTGACGATAACAGTTTTTGTGTTTTACGTAATATTTACTAAGATATAATTATGTTTTAAAAAAATTGGCTTTGATTTTGTTAGGCCTATGCAGACTATAAATGAACACTTAAACTTTATAAGTCAATAGGGAATAATATATGACATGCTACAATTTGCCAAGAATGCTAAAAAAATGTAGGCTATATTGCTTTTACAAAAACGTTTATATTATATTATATATTATATTATTGTACTAGTGTGATAAATATAATTATACATGATAAACAACTTCAGTCATATTTCACAGGAATTAAAAAAACGTTCAGTATCAATGAAGAGAACGATAAAATCACTGAAGATAAATTACTGAAGGTAAATCACCAACATTATAAATGCATAACTTTATTTATGGACGATATATAAACAGTTATATTTTTCAACTTTTTGAGTAATTTTTAACATTTACACCGCACGAATAAGCTACTGTTAATAAATTAAAAGTTACGGAAGTCTTTGCACTAACGACTAACTATAGCCTTAGCGAGGCCTAAAAGGAGCACAAAATTCATATATTAGCGTGAAAAGACAAGCAAATTATAGCAGCAAGCAAAAACAGTCTATGTGAAAAAGGTTTAAAAAAAAAAAACTTACAGTCCCTGAGAGATCGTGAAGGTTAGACAGAAGCATGGCGTGAGAGCTATCCCCACCTTTCCGCTGGAAAATGTAAATTTAATTAATTAATAATAATGGTACGGGCATAGTGCAGGCGAGCTGGGCAACTGGGACTTTGAAACTGAAGATTTCAGGCTCGGCATTCAGAAAAATTGGCAGCCGGACCTGGATGTGCTCATTCTCCACTAAACCTCTTGACGATTTGTCCGTATTTCTACCTATCCGTTTGAAGATCCTACACTAACAACTGGACTAAATCATAACTTTCTTTTCAACAAGATGGCTTCCTTAGTTTGCCGCCAAAACAGCGTTAGCTGGGTAGGTGTTCGATTGGGGGTTAACTTACCCTATGCAACATTCGGTCATGGTCAGTAGGTTGCCGCCTATAAACTAAGTCATCAAAACGTGCTCTGTCTTCTGGTAGAACTACCTCACGAAGCTCAGTGAGTAAATTGTGCTGAAACAACAATGTACAAATTTAAAGGGCGGTACAGAAAGTCCTTTGTGGCGCTATGAAAAATAAAAATCTGCGGACGTCGCGAACACCAATTGGCCGATTTGGAAAGTCTTATTCATATTCATCTTTTTCTTCTTCTTCTTCTTCTTCTTCCTCTGGTGGTAAATTATTTTACTACGCTGGTACAGGACATACAATAGTTAAATGAACGAAGGCGGTCCAAAATCGTTAAGTCGTAAATCAACAACTTTTACTTCAAAGCCAAGATTGAAAGTTAAAAGGAGCAAATGAGTAAGTTGAGTATTGCTTACTTTCATTTGTTTTAGTTTGCGGAACGTAATAGCCGGGCGGGGGAGGAGGGGGGGGGGAAGGGGTGCGAAAGTAAAATAGACTACCCCAACTCCATTAGCGTCAGGCACGTTGAAAAGTTTGCCTTGAAAGAAATCGGGTTGCGGTTTTTTTTAAAGGTTTAATTAAAAAAAAATAGCCTAGCCTAATTTTTTATAATCAAAAGCGCTAATTATGGATTTGTAAAGAAAATTGCAACTCCCCCCCTTTTTTTCTGCGAGCATTTTTTTCATCAGTATATTGTTTGTTGAAATCATAAGCTATCCTTAAGAGATTTTATGTGCACTGGGTGCGCTCTTTTCTTAAAAGTAGTGTACTCATGGAAATTAAAGAGAACTAAGAGAAGTGTCGACTTCGATGGCCAGGTGGTAAGGTGCTTGCACTTGTGCGAGTCTTGACACGCCATGCGATCGGAGACGTGTCGTATATAAGTTGGGGTACAGGTGTTACCTGTGTGCACTTAAGCCTATTGGCCTATTGTGCCCCATACAACAAAGTATCTACATCACTTCTACATCACTTTCTCGAGGCCTATCTCCCTCACGAGAGCCAGGATCTTGAGGGGATTCAGAAGTGGTAGGTCTTTTACATGTAACTGCAAGCTTTCCGAGCATGCTGCTCTTCTTCGTGCGATTGCATCGCATCGCATCGCAGGTCCTCCGCACCTTCATTGCAGAATCTGCAAGACTATAGTTGTCTCCCTAAGAGACTCCAGATATTTAACCCCAGGACCAAAGACGCCAAGGCCTGTTCTTGGTTTGGTACTTCCTAGCCTAGAGCCATCAGTATACCACTTGATTGTGTGACTATTGAGAATTCCTGCTGATTCGCAGCATTCTTTCATTGTCCCTAATATAGTTTCGAATTCCCTCCTAAAACAGTATTTTGGATGGATTCTATCGCTTGGCATATCCAGGCAGTGGTCAGACGTAGTCAGAGAGGCTGAGTCTCTCTTAATTGCCCTTCCACTCCTAGTAATGCCATTTCTGCAGAAGTTTCCACTGCAACATGGAGGGGTGGGAAGTCCAGTACTATCTCCATTGCTGCAGTGGGACAGGATTACATAGCCCCTGTAAAGCATCATGTTAGAGAATACGGGCTTCTGAATGTAGCCATAATTTGGATTATTCAGAGAAAAATTCTCATGTGGTTTGATTTTGCCATGTCCATGAAGCCATGACCAATGATATGGTTACAGCAGGAAAAGACAGGCTGTAACGTGTCGTAACTTAACACGGGTACTAACCTACAGAGGCGACTGAAGAGGTTAATCGGATACATTCATTAAATTGTTTGTATGCGATTAATCTTAGATAAAAAAATAAAATAAAAATAGTGTCTGACGTTTAGGCGCAGAGTGATATACTATATATTATACAAAAGAGCGTAAACTTGACATTACACCATGTAAAATTTTTAAACACAATACTACTGTATGTAAATGTATTATCACCTAAGTGAGTTTGCACAATGAAAAATCGGTTTAATATATACCTATGGTACTTTAACGTGTTTTTGTGAAGCAATAATATTCCAGGCAAGGAAATGAGAGTTTACTTCTTACCTCATGCCTCAAAATGTTTAGAAAAATTACTTCTGTTTGCCCCAAGGCCGTAGCCAGGATTTTTTTTCGGGGGGGGGGGGGTTAGAAATTTCATTGGGTACCAATTACATAGTGGTTTTTATTTTTCCTCTCAAAATCCGATTCTATCTAGTATCAAGCCATTTCATATCGAATGAACCCCTATGAACCCCCCCTTGGCTACGGCCTTGGTTTGTCCTGATCTTTTTGACAGCTATAAGATTGATGAATCATTAGATGTTTGATTGATTTTTACACTTATAAGGCTGCCCCCCCCCCCCCCGATTCTTAAACAAAATGCATAAGGTACTAATTTCACGAGATTTCATGAGATATTTGGATTTTGTACATTTAGGGCCTATCAGTAGAGTTGTGGAAAATATCAGGACAAACAGAAGATTTTTTTCTGGGCAATTTGATACTTGATAGATATTTACCTTCTACCGCAGATTGAACAGGTCAGGTCAAAGAAAGACAGAATTAATAACTGTGTTCGAAAATTGACGGGTTTGCGGTGAGGGGTGATACAAATGTTGACACAAAAGACGGACGCTGCCCACCTACGATCGACGCTACCCACCTACCTAATTGTCCAGCCCTGACACTCGACCCACCGACGGAGAACAACGGCTTCGTCGAGACATCCCACCTATACAGGTCAGCACTTCACCAAATGGCTAACTTGCCCAGGGTGTGTGTTGGCTAGTAAGTGTTACAAACGGTAAAATGATGCTTGACCCACCTTCTCTGGAGTGTTGAGGAGCTCCTGAAGAACAGTAAGAAAGGCCTCTATGGTCATACGCCTGGCCGAATACTCTTCCTGGTAATAGGCCAGAGACGTTAGTTCACTCCTGTTGAGGAGTACTCGAGCTTTCTCTTCTATCATTTGTTGGGTGGGATTGCCGCGACCTATAACTCGCTCATCCCGTATGGCACTGTAAACCAGGACACCAAATTTACAACAACCCTTGCAGGCAATTTGTTACGCCAATCATTTTAGAAAAATATACGAATTGTTATTATTATTATTAGGCTGCAAGTTCCAGCTCCCAAGCAGCAAGGCCCCGGTACTGAGTGAAAATCACGTGGAAAGAGCGTCGTTTTCAACGTTGAAATGTTATTATTTTTCTTCAGTAACGTTAACAATTTATTCGTGAAAACGAAACTTTTCCCACGCGTTTTCCGCTCAGTGCCCGAGGTGTATTACATATACGTGGACGTTCTGAAGTACAAAATGCTAATTTTGGAAAATTTAAGCCATGTGATGAATTTTAGTATCTATGAAAAAGGAAATTTTTATAATGTCGGGCGAATAACGTTTAAAATTAATTTGGATTATTCTCATTGTGCCACAGAGTCTAGAAACAAATAGGCCTACTAATAGTAGGAAGTTAAGGACACTGAGACTGGTTCTTACCTAGAGGAATAAGAGTCCCACGCGTAGTCATCGTAGGCAGTACAGGAGTGAGGGACTTTTCCGACGTCCCGCACCATAATGCACATCTTCTTATGAACCTTGAGCTGGTTGACTGCCTCGTCGTGGGTGACGTCGAGGAAGGATTGTCCGTTCACCTCCAGTATTTGATCACCGACCTGAAATAATAAAAAAAATATATACGTATTTGTAATTAAATAGGTATAGTAAAGCTACTAGTCTAATGGATATATCAGTGCATGTTGAAACCTGGTGCTGTCGATGAAAAACCGCTGTTAAGCTGTAGTGTAAAACAACGGGCAGACCACCTGTTCAATTGAAGTTTTTGCATAATTTTTGACCGGGTTCTTATTATTTTTTACAGCAAAATGTCAACTAAGACAGAAGTAACCATTGTTTATAACTGATGGTAACAGTAATGAGGAAGTGGTGTTCATGTCCAAATTTGGTGCAATCATCTCAAATAGTTCTGAAGGGTGGACACTCTGCTTACCTTAATAGGTCACCTCACTTCCGGTGACGTCAGATGGACCCCCCAAAAAAAACAATTCTGGCTACGGCCTTGATCCAATCCCCAATCACGATTGGCGAAATCGAAAATACTAGCTAGTTTTCTCATGATTGGTGAAGTAACTCTTCCACCGAACCTGGTCTATGAATCGTTTGTAGCTATAAAAGCCTTTAAAGACAATTTCCCCTTCTCTTAGATAAAATTGGGGGGGTTTTGGGGTGAAAACCATAAAAGTTATGGGCGTACGCGAGTAATAAGATAAATGCTCCCTTTCGTGATCAGTGGCCGTAATAACGGTAAGAATATAGAGGGAAACACAGAGGAAAACACGCCTAGGTCATTTATCGATTTAACCGTTAATTTGAATTGTATGGCGTAAGGTCAGGTCAGCAGTCAGCTTTTTTTTTTATAGTTTTTAATAGTTTTTCAGAATGACTGCAAGTAAAATCAGTAGGGCCTCGGTAATGCGGACTCCGGCTTGTTCGGCGATCCCAGTAATCCGGCCGGGCAATGGACTTCGCGGGGGAGTCGGGACAAGGGCGGATCATTTAGGGGGGGGGGGGTCACAAGTTGTTTGTAAGTTAAAAAGTAATTTTTTTTTAAAAAGTTGAGCTTTATTCTATTTTTTTTGTACTGGGTATCATATGAGCTTACGCATTTAGGAGGGGGGGGGGGGTCACGACCCCCTGACCCCCCCCCATGGTTCCACCATTGAGTCGGGAAGCAATGTAACAGGCAAAAGCATGACTTAACCAAGTACAGGTACAGGGACTTACATGGATAAAACCTATAAATCGCAATATATACTATATAAATTTAAATTATTAAAATGAGTTTTGAGCTTTCAGAGTCACTGCTGTACATTGATGTTTTTCCACACTGCTGAGCTAAGTGCAGTGCTTACATTTCGAAATATTGCATCTTAATCCTAATCCTGTTGCTGGAAGATAATGTTTAACGTCAGTGTAGGAAGCTTATTTAGAGAGCTTACTCCGTTCGTAACGGTGTACTGTATACCACAGTTAGTAATGGCATCTGCTGGCTATGTGCCCGCAGCACGATAGCTATAAGCATATTTATTTAGTACCTACTTATACCATAAATATCTATATTAAAGAGTAAATTTACACCGATATTTCTATCAAATATCCCATGAAATATTAGTCGTAGAGTTGTCAAAAAGAAGACATGTTTCTCAGCATGTTGACATACGGTGTGTACAGACTGCCAGAAATTTTTTAATTTCAATTTGCATTAAATTGCACTAATAATTGCATACGTGTTACATATTATAGAAATGTAGAAGTGCATCTTCTTCTTCGAATGCCTCTTCTGTTAAAGTAAAAGTAAATTCGTGTCGGGGTGGTACTACCCGTGGTACAGGAGTTTTCAGGTTGCATCAACAGCCTCCTGTTTAACCTATCGACAGTCAGGGAAGACTGCCGGGACCGCCGGCTTTACATGCCCTCCGAAGCATGGTAGTCAGAAGATAAATAATTGTACCACTAGAAAATTTTGGCATTCGGGTGGGACTCGAACCAGTCACCTTCTGGATGATAGTCCGAGTCGTTACCTCTACGCCATTCTGACTACACTGCCTCTTCTGTTGTCAGGTATGTTTTAGGTATTAAATAGAGTAGTAAAACCAATTAGGTTGCTATCCCTAAGTCTTGGTTTTGAACAAAAAAATACTTTTTAAATAAATTATGGATAATTCATGTCCCAATGCATTGCATACCCTGCTATTGTTACCGTGTTGCAATGTACTTCATGCTGCATGTTCTACCTATAGACTCTACAATCGTCTCATCAATCAATTCAGTGCAGTGGGATAGGGAATCAATCCTTCCTTGTTGAGTGTAAGAGGGGGCTCTATAGCCCTAACTCCGCTAGGTTGGCTTAGCAATAGAACAAAAAGTCAATATTTATTTATTGAAAGGCATTTGATTTCGACGAGCGAGCCAGAAAAAAGGAAAACACTCACTGCTAACCAGACTCGTATCTGTACTTGGTTAAGTCATGCTTTCGCCTGTTTCATTGCGTTAATGATAAGCTTGTCTCCGCTAGTCCATTATCGCTTGTAGCCGGTGTAGGCTGACATCGAGAACGTATACCAGTTTGCCAATGGCCAAAAATGCATACGGAAACAATACAAATAATGTCCTAATACCATGGGGTCGTTGGCATTTGACAAGGGATTAGGGACCTATGGGTTACACTATAAGTAGGCCTGGGTCCATAAGAAGTCCTTAAATAAATAAATAAATAAATAACCCCTTCACGAAAAAAAAAATACGAATACCCATGCAGAATCATATGAAATTTCTACTGGAACAAACACTCGGTCAAGGCCAGCAGAAGACAATGAGGGGGGCAATGGGAGGGGGGACTAATCTGTGATGTTGGTAGGCATCCAACTGAATTCAAATGCCATTAGCCCACTTGGGGAGCTGCCGCCCCCCTGCCCTCTCCCCGTCAGCCCCATTTCATGGCTCCAGGCTTCTAGGCAGCTCTCATTCATCGAAATCAATTGTTTTTCTCCCAAGAGATTTTTAGCTTTTGAGCTTTTGTGTGGAAGCTAAGTTATACTTTGGCGATTGTTTGGGGCTTTTTGTTTGATTGGATCTTTTGTAGTCAAAACATACTTGTTTTCTGGTAGTTTTCCTTTTTTTGGGGGGACTTTCTGTTGTAGCTTCTAGTCTATTGATCTCTGATTTATCACTGAGTTGGTTGCGTTTAATAGTAGTTTTGAATTCGAATCAAGTCCGTATTTAGAAACCGGTTTTACTCACAGGGGGGGGGGGCTATAAATTTCCTCTTGTTTTCATTTCATTATGAAAATTCAGATTTCTTAATTTTTTACACCCTGAACACAAACTATCAAGGGGGAAGTTTTGTTTACACTGATATAAGTATGTCTATACGTGAATTTAAAAGAAAGCGTCAGAGCCGTTTTAATAGCTCAAAATAATTTGTTTAACTTTTATTTTTGTGGGCCCTACACCAAATGTAGATTATTTATCCCCAAAATTGTGCCTCCCCTAAAATTTGTCAGCCTAGGCGTGCGCGTAGCCTATGCGGAAATACATCACTGACCCGGAGGTAAAACTACCTTGTAAACGAAGCCGCTTGTCAATTGCTTTTTCAATTTTAATTCCAATTCTTCTTTTTCTGGCTCTACAGCCCTTGATGAGCTTAGGTCTACTCAACAACACTCCTCCAGTCCACAATCTACGGACTACCAAACCGCGAAAATTCTTCTTCTTCTGGCTCTACAGCCCTTCATGAGCTTAGTCCTGCTCGACAACACTCCTCCAGTCCACAATCTACGGACTCACAACTCTTTCCAACTCATCCTTCCAGCGTTTAATTCCAATTCAAAACAAATAACTTTAAAATCAACTTACCATGAGACCCGCTCTGTCTGCCACCGAATCCTTATCGACACCAGTAATAAACACACCAAGATTATACTCCAGCCCGCCGCGAATCATAAGCCCTAAACTTAGTCCAGGCTCGATATTAAGGTCCACTTTCCGCGTGCTACCCTTCTCTTTACCGCGCGGCGAGTAGCTCCACCGCGGCGTCACTATCATAGGCGGCGCGGCCTTGGCGTATTCGGGCGGGGGCGAAACCGGCCGCCCATTGCGGTCCATCCACGAATACGTCTGCCGCATCAGCCACTGGTTCTGTGGCTGCAGAGGCGTCGGAGGAGGAAGAGGAATTGGCTGAGGCGGTAGCTGGGGGCTCCGCACCGTCATGCTCAGCTTCCGGCACGACTTGAGCATCTGTAACAAAACCGGCTGCCACTATTATTATTTACACGACTCATTAAGTGGATTGAAGGGATTGGACATGTTAAACGGGTCACAGAGATAGTGAGGAAATGTAGCACTGGGTTGGACGATGTAGCTAGATGGGAGTTGAAGACGCGGCATAGTCGCAGGCTCAACTTCAGGCACGACTTGAGCGTCTGTTTCAATCCCCGGCTGCTATATCAGATACAGTGTGTGGAAGCTTGTTCGATAAATACACGCATTATTATTATATTATTAGCGTTTGTAACTAAGGATGTAACGTAGGAATTTGTAGAGGAATTGCCAAAAGGCTCTGGTGGTAGCTGATGCTGCTGAGGACTGCGCATCATCTTGCTCAGTTTCCGGTACGACTTGAGCATCTGTATCAAACCAGGTGGTCAATATTATTTCTTTTCACGCGACACATGAAATGGATTGAAAGGAAAGACACGGTATATGTATCCCAGAGACTTAGTCCAGGCTCGATATTAAGGTACACTTTCAGCGTGCTACCCTTCTCTTTGTCAGTGACCAGTGGCATTGGGTTGGTTTAGGATGATTAGCTAGCACGACTCGAGCTTCTGTAATAAACCAGATACAGTGAGTGGAAGCTTGTGTGACAGTTAGTAAGCAAGGATGTGACGTTGGAAATGTAGAGAGATTGGCTAAAGGCGTGGCAGTAGCTGATGCTGAGGACTCGGCACCGTCAAGAACAGCTTCAGACACGACTTCAGCAACTGTAGCCAAACCGGCTCTACCCGACTCATGAAGTGGATTGAAAGGATAGACGCGACAAGAGGCAGAGGCAGTAAGCAAATGTGACATTGGCTGGCCAATGTAGAGGAAATGGCTAATGAGGACTGCACATTCGCCCGGAGTTAAAACGACTTTGGGCTCATAGAGCGGCTTTCGGCTAAGGTGGTAGCAGGACCTGGGAGGCTCCCACTCCAGCCCAACACCCACTACTTCAGCACTTGAGTTTGTGTAATGACAAGTCAAATTCCAACACAAACGACTTGAGGAACAGCCCAAGAAAGACATGATTGGGCGGGGGGGGGGGGCAAAATGCAACATTACCGCAATACTATGTCGAACCGACAGTACAAGGTGCAGTTATCAATAAAGCTATGTTTATAAATGGGCGGAAAGGGGTCAGCTCAATACTGACAATTTTTTCAATCATTTAAATATTACATGGCACTTCATTTTCCCGTTTGACAGGCCGCTCTGATGCCATAGTATCGTTGAACGACATACCCGAACGAAACTTTGAAATAAATAACCCTTATCCTGTCTGTCGTTTGGTGCATTTGAGGAGTCACGGAAGCGCAGTGGAATAACATAGCTATAACTCATCGAGTGGGTTTTATAGAAACCTTTTACTTCACAAATTTGCTGCGAGTCTTACAGCAGGTAATGAAGGTTTTGCTTCGAGAAGTAAGTCGTGTAGTTGTGTGCGGTAGGCTTAATGGAACAAATATCAAAGGTTATAGATACTATCTGTTACATTTTCTTCTACTTTCTACTCTTAAAGCAAATTAGCAAATACTTCTTTTTACATGATGCCCACTCATAGGCTACTATACAGTAGGGGTAAGGTTTCTCTCCAACACAATTATGTGTCTTCTCTTTTTCCCTTTCTTCTCTTTCTATCTTTTCTCTTTATATTTCTTCTCTTTCTATCTCCTCTCCTTTTCTATTTTTATTTTCTATTGTTCTAAAGGGCAATCGGAGTGGGAAAACCCTTACAGGTATAAAAAAAAATTATGTCAACAGCAGAGTTATAAATGTGGTGTCATAAAGTAGAAAAAATGGTCCTTTACATTTTGAGATGCTTTATCACTAACACCAATAATTGGCCACAAATACAAAAAATGTACACTGCAGCTGACAGGTCGTACAAGTTTCCAAAACTGAGGCCAGTTGATGGTAGTATTGCCTGCAACACACTACTGTGTATGTGTATCAAAATGTAGTGGAACATTTGTTCTTCCAAATGGCGTCTTATGGCTTATGGCTTATGGCTTCAATTTCTCCTGTGAAATTCAATGTTCTAGAATAAAAAAACGGACATGGGAGGTGCCCGATTTGCTCAGCTGTCAAACACAATGAAATCGTTTCCGTCTACAACACAATTCTTCAAAGGCTGAGGACCACGAAAGGAGGGGGAGTATTATATATTGTTAGAGCGGCCAAAAGTCCCACTGGGCTGACTGCGCCAAATGAATGAAACTCAAATCTTGGATATGTTCTTTAAGATTACAAGCTCTGCAGAGGAAAAAATCAGGAAAACCTGAACGCAAATGGAAAGATTTTGGAAAGTAGAAGCGTCAGCAGGTCCGCAAAAGTGACAAAAACATTCACTTTCGTTTTCAGGTGGAATAGTCACAAATAAGTCAGCGAACCGTTTCCTCTACCGCATAAATCCAACAGGCTGACGAATGTTTTTGCTGAGCAGTTGGAGGGCAGCCAAAAAACGTGGGGACCTTGTTACAAACACCCCTTTTCCCCCTCCCCCAACTGAGTACAATTTTCAACCTTTCCAAAACAGCTGACGGTTTAAACTTTGAATTCTCCTCGAGTGGGAGCCAAGAACCAGCTTTTTGCATATAGTGGATGGCTCCGAAATGTGGATAATGGCAAGGCCGTAGCCCCAGAATTTGTTTCGGGGGGGGGGGGGGTTCATCTAACGTCACCGAAGGTGCGAAGAGGATGGTAAAATAATAAGGCACACAGATTAATTCTCCACTTCTGCGAAAACAAATAATCAAATCTGAGTGGTAGACTCGAATCGAAAACCTGTCAAGCAGGCCCGAAACCAGAATTTTATTTGGAGAGGGCTGTGGCCCTATAGTATGTAGTGAAATATCGCACACCTGGAAAGTTCAATGCTGTCTAGTGTAAAGTCAAAAACATCTGACGAAGCAGTAGAATCTGGGATGATAGGCCGTGGTCGTTCTGAAAGCGTACTTCCAAACGTTTTGTCAAAACAATTTCTGCTGAGCCTCCGAGATACAGTAGTCTAAGCAGCTCCGCTGAAGATGTCGACCACAGGTGTTTACGAAACGTTTGGAAGAACGTTTTCAGAACAACCACAGCCTACTATCCCGGATTCTACTGCTTCTTCACGTAACTCCTGCCGTGAAAGCTTAAAAAAATTGGATGGGGCTACAGCCCCCGGACACCCCCCCCCCCATCCCCCTCTGATTACGGGGCTGCTTTCGAGTATAAGTCAAAGTCCACTAACCCTGTAAAATCTATTCCATTTTAGATAAATGGTAAAAGGTGAAAGTCATCAGAAGCAAAATCATTTTCTGGAGGAGGTAAAAAAAAAGAACTTTAGATAAAAATATTCTCCGGCGAGTGCTCCAGGCATCCTTCCGCTACGGTGTTCCCCTTATCTCGAGATATTTTGTGTTATTGAAATATGGACAAAAAAAAGGTAGTCTTGACAACCCTGATATAACCATTTCGATGGAACGCGTTAACCAAATACAAAACAAAATGGACTTTCCTCGAGACATACGGTATATGATACCTCTCCACACTATGAAATAAATAAGTCTGATATATAAAATAAAATATATCATGAAATATCAATCGAAGAGCTGTCAAAAACATCACGACAAACAGAAGAAAGTTTTCTGTGCATTTTGACTGAGATTTGAAGTTTCTGCCGGCACTCCTGGGTCCACCCGACCCTAATAGGTATCAAATCTTCACAGGCGGAAGAAAAGGGGCTGCCGGTCATGTTGCTGACCACCACATCACATATAGAGTAATGGTCAAGGGAGAGGATTCTCTACCAGTGCTCAGGAGTAGACTCTCATTGGGTGCCACTTCGGTTTTTTAATAATGAAATGCTAGTTTGGAAGACAATGGCCGAGCTCAAGGCGTTAACGTCTAACCGGGGCGAGTCCAGGGAATGGGTTCGGGGCGTTAAAGGGGAAGAAGAATAAGAAGAAGAAATTCTACTTTGCCAATACATAAGTACTAGGCTACTACGATTATGTGTTAATTAGCAGTATTTACTAAGTAAATCCGTATGTCAAATCCTGTCTAAAACAATAGGAACTCACTCATTGTTAAAATTTACTTCGTATAGTCTTACAATAATTTTTTATTTTTTATTTTATTTTATTTTTTTATTGTAAGACTATACGAAGTAAATTTTAACAATGAGTGACAGCAAGTTTTACAAAGTTACTAAGGAGACTATTATGTTTAATAGGAACTCAAATTTGAATCAATTTTTGTGAAATAATCTATGAAATCGTCTCGCTATCACCAGAAATGGTGCCAAGGCTACCAAATAGAAAAAAAGTCAAAAATTCTTTCATACGATATAACACAGTATTCCGTTTAACCTTCAACAATGGCTGCGCTGAGTTTTCTCTTAGATTTTCCATAAGTGTAACAAAAGAACCAATTCCTGTGTATTTCCGCCAACTGTCAGCTCCAGAAATAAATTGAAATGAAGTGCATTTGAATTTTCATATTCAGAACCGTATTGAAGCCATTGTACTATTGTAAGCAGTTTTAAGCCTGTCTCCGTTATACAATATTTTATAAAGAGATAATAAAAGGCTTTTTTTCGCAGGCAGTTGATATTTCAATTAATCTACTTCTTCTTCGTTAGTCTCTTTCTTTTTTTAGTATAAATTTCATTTCCTTGAGTCCACCAAATCAAGGCCGTAGGCAGAGGGGGTACAGGGGTCCGGACCCCCTCCTCCGAAATATTTGCAGCGTGCAATAGATAGTATTGAGTTTTAAATATATTGAGATGACCTAGCCTCGGGTGACGTCAGATGGACCCCCTACCCGAAAAAAAATCTGGCTACAGCCCTGATGCACCAAATCCTAATGGATACCGTTGAGAACCTTGGCCTCTGCAACCACGTCAATCCGCCAAGATAAACATTGTCAAAACTAGTTGTGACTGAAAACATCATGTAGAAAGGCATCGAGGTGCTAGGTATCCGCCTGTATTGTAATCTTAAGGGTATATCAGATACACCCCGTTTCTGGTACAAAGTCAATTTATAGATCTGTTATTTTCTTTTCTCACGAAGCCATAAGTTTAGTTGGTGTTTAAATGAGTTTTTAACTATGCAACTTTTTACGTCTACGGGGAGGTATCGCTGAGTCATCCGAATGCCCCCTCTGCTTCCAAGGGGAGGGAAATGCCTATTCACCTATTATCGCCTATTCAGCTGCACTGGCATTGAGGTAGAAAACCGAACTGAGACTCAGGAGGGATTGGCCTCTACTATGGCCTACCAGCCAAGGACGGGCGTTGGCTGAAGAAGAAGAAGAAGAAGAAGATGTCTACGGGGAGCAGGTTAAATCTTTAGTGCCGGGTATGTGTAGCTACGTTTTGCCATGCTAAAACTTTGTATTGGTAGTAGGATTTCACAGGAAATATACATTGTAGAACTATACAAAACGTTGCATCCCCTAGAACTCTACATTTTGATATTTTATATGTGGCCGTCACATACACTGATTGGCCACAGTTTTGGAACTGCTTCCTCTGGACGCCTTCACCAACCGCTTTTTTTACAAATCGAGTTCTCTAATTGCGGCCAATTGGAGTTATAGAATATCATGTATCAAAAAGTAGAAGAAAGAACATTGTCATTATTTTCCATATGGACGAATTATACATTTAACCCATAATAAATAATAAAATTAATACATTATTATTATTTTTAAAATTACAAATTTAACTGAAAAAAGAGGAAAAATATGAGAAGAGCATTTTTGCTACGGGATGCGAGATTTTTTACAGCTCTGCAATCGAATTTTCATGAAATGAAATGAATAGACAGAAGGCGCACAGAGTGAGATATGTATTTAATTTCTACACTTGAAAGGCTTTTCCCGCTCCGATTGTATCTTAAGTAGACGTTTATCAAAGGGTTTTGTTTTCTGTATTGCACAAGGAATTTTCTTGTCACACAAAATCACCCTGTTGCATTGCGCTCCAAAGTGGGGAGAAGGATATACAAAGGGGATTTTATAACTATTAATCTTCATTTCTTTGCTAACTCCAGCAAATTTTAACCCCCCCGGCTTAGGGAATGTGACAGCCGCGGGCTGGCGTGGAATGATTAGGGCTCACAAGCCTTCACGCTAAGATAAGAATTAAAAGATTTAGATAGAATTTGATTTGGAAGGGTGTGTTGAGCTTGGTACACACGGACGATCATCACGCGGCAGGGAGCTGGGAAATATGTCATTGGAGTAAACAGGTTAGTGCGAAAACCCGGGAGATCAGAAAATTTCTGGTGTACACTGAATTACATACAGTTTAAACGACTAAACGTTTAATTTGTAGAAGTAATATACCCCTGTGCCCAAAATTGGCTGTCGTATGTACTCGTAGATAAACCCTGCAATTCATAAGATAAATATACGATAGGCTACATATTTATAGTATTTTGAAAGAAGGACATACAATTTTCTGTATTTTTAATTTAGGAGAATTTGGGCCTTTCGGCCCATTCATATGCAACAGGCAATTGACAGTTGTAAGTTGTAACAATAAAACATAAAATATGCTAGATAACGTAGCTTATATGTTAACAAAAAAATAAAACAAGAAATTGTAAATATTAAAAAATTCACATTAATTTTGTTCTTATTCCAAATTATCGTCTCATTAGTGTATTTTATAATCTTGATTATTGCTGATCTCCCCATTTGGACCAGCTCTACAAGATCAAGGTCGAAGTTTGGAAAGGTTTAGGGTTAAATATACGATATATTATATTCGGTTAATTAATATACTCGGTTTATTCGTGAACTGCATCCTGTCATTCTTATAATATAAAATGTATACAGTCAGGCGCGGATCTAGAATGAGACGAAGGAGGGGGCTAAGGTTAAATTTAGAATTTATTTTGAAAAATCGGGCCGAAACATTGGGGTTTTACGCATTTTCAGAGCAATAATGGTTCTATAATATAGGTAATTAATACAATCGAGCCCCCCGGGAGAAGATTTGTGAAAAATAGGACTGAAACAGTGGGGTTTTACGCATTTCAAGGACCCTAATGTGAGGGGCTATAGCCCCAAATAGCCCTCCCCCCCCCCCCCCCCCCGTAGATCCTGTATACAGTGTATGTACTGTAGATATAAAATATTATTCGCCTACAAACAATTCAATTGATGCTTCCGAATAACCTCTTCAGTTGCCTCTGAAGGTAATACCTGTGTTGAGTTACGACAGGTCACCGATCGCATGATGAGTAGAGACTCGCACAAGTACGAACAACCTACCACTATGCCATCGAAGGCCAATCTGATAATTACATTTCTTCTCAGGTATTATTATTATTATTATTATATTTATTCAGTCCCATAAACATTACATAGTGATACATAGGTATTGCCACAGGCCAAGGCCGTGCGTGGCTAGTTAAAGGGATGTTAGTCAAGCTTAAAAATAAAGTTAGTTAAAATTAATTAAAGATTACGTTAGGTTAGGTTAGTTGCTTATTTTCTAAAAGTTCACAGTGCACTCAATAAAATTGTCCTTGATGCTGATTAGTTTAATATTGAAAAGAATTGAAATAAGTAAATGAATGAATGGAATCTTATTGGAAGGGGAGGGGGGGGGGAGTTGAAAATTACATATTCTTAAAAGAGATTCAAGTGCTGGGAAGCTTTGGTTATAAATACTCGTAGGCTTTTACCATCCTTCAAGTTTCTGGGCAGATCATTATAGATGGATTGTAGGTATTTTAGACATAGTAAGCTGTCTTGATAACTGTACGTCCCGCTCAGACGTGACAATATATACAGTATAAACAGGGCAGGCCTTTTTCATGTTTAGAAAAGCAAGAAAGAGAAACAGCCATTTAAGAAATACTCACACATGAGGGGGGTCCTTCCAAGAAAATGGAACCCACTTTTCTCTGTATCGTCAGCAAAGAGAAAAGTCATAAATTTGAGGGGGAAACTGTGTGCTGGAGTTGTGCCTTTTCCTTTTTATTTAATTTGAACTTCTCCAACTCCGTTTACAGTATTCTTCTGCTGCAGCGTATGGTGTATCTTCCAATCCACAATCGGCAGAACGGAATCAACTCGAAATAAAAATATACTGCATACTGTATATATATACAGTATACACTAAAATTTAGCCCTTTTTAAAATAGCCCCAGTGGCCCCCCAAAATTAAACTTTTTATTTGTTATTTATTTCATTACCTCAGCAAGTTATTAAAAATTTGGCTCATTGAAGTTGTAGAAGGTTCATATAGATAGCATAGATGTATAGATAATAATAATATTTATAAAGTCTTTAATAAAAAAAATGTATAGTCTATACAGTGAGATTAGGGCCAATTTATTCGATTCTATATACAATTACTCGATTTCGACCCACAACCGCCTCACAAACGTTCCAACTCCTATCAAACCTTAAGTATAAACCCATTTTGAGAGGTTTTTTGGCAGATTCAACGCTGTCACTGTTTCGAAAAGCTCCGCTGATACGACTATTATAAGGTTGACTTTGTCTCTAATAGAATTAAAAGGAGGGAAGACCTTTTCTCTTGAGTCTTTATATAATGCTTCCAGAAGTGAAGAGGAGTTAGGTAGTAGGTCAACAACATCCACTCTTCGTCTATTATGTTAGATAAGATAATATAAGATAATTCTCAAGGGTCTCGGAAAAGACGATTCTCCCAGGAGAGCTGGTGCTTCTCGTATTTTACCGTTGAAGGCTTTAATTTTTCTAGGGCAACAGGATGAATTTATGTTATTAAGGATATGACGGTATACAATATTATTTTCTATTGCCATGGGATAAATGCTGAATAATTAATTTCTTTTAAGTGGATTGTATCGTAGCAGCAGCATCGGAATAATGTGAATAATAAAGTAAATACCGTACCGGACACCCCTGGCTCCGGAGTCAACAATGGCTCCAAAGGATTTCTGGTGTGGCTCCGCTCCACTGAGGTCTACTCCTCCACAGGAAATAAATAATAATTACGGATTCCTAAAAAAAAATGGTTTGGAACCTTATTACAAGAGATCAAAGTGTTTCTTGTAATAAGAAGAGCAACGTGTACGAAAAGTTGGAAAATCAAAGGTTACAAAAGTTTAAAGTACCTATTTTGGTGGTACCCAACGTGTTGTTATTAATATTATATATTAATAAATAATGACTTTTGTTCTATTACTAAGCAAACCTAGCGGAGTTAGGGCTATAAAGCCCTCTCTTACACTCAAGTAGAACGGCCCGGGACCACCTGCCTAACATGCCCTCCGAAGCATGGCCAGAAAATGTAGCAAGTGTAGGTCTCGAACCAACAACCTTTCGGGTGAAAGTCAGAGTCCGTACCACTACACCACATGTTCTGAGTAATGTATAGTACTATAGTACATAATATTTACAACTAGTTATTAGGACCTACTTAAAAAAAAAAAAAAAAAAAACTTACTTTTTCTTACTTAGGCCCTAGTAGTGCATACGTACAGTAGGTTTTGTGCTTTAAAATGTTAAAATGGTTACTCTGCTTCATTTGATTTTAATATACACTATTGTACTGTATATGGCTCTCAGAAGGTTTATGAGTCGATAGTCGATGAGTCCATGTAAATACAACCTAAAATCAATTTAGAGTTTATAAAAATGGATAAAGTATATAGGCCTGATCAAACTCCCTAATAATAATATAGGCTTCATTCATTAGTATACTCTACCATACCTCATTTTAATATTTTGGGCACGTAACATTGCGACGCTGGAGTGTTAAGTCATGTACCATTTCAAATCTCTCTCCACAACTGGAAGTTACAAATTTTGGAATATTCTGGAAAACTCTGACTTCCTGTTCGTGTACAGTATACGCAATAACTTTAATAGTAGGTATTTACGAAGTAATGAAGTACCAAAGGTCAGGACATGTGGAGTAGTGGTACCGACCCCGCTTTCAGTCAGGTCATGAAGAGTAGTGGAACAGACTCCGGCTTTCACCCGACTGGTTGTTGGTTCGAGTCCCACACTTGCTACATTTTCTGACCATGCTTCGGAGGGCATGTAAAGCTTTAAGGGATCCCGGGCCTTCCTAGTTGAGTGTAAGAGAGGGCTTTATAGCCCTAACTCCGCCAGGTTGGCTTAGGCTAGTAATAGAACAAAAAGTCAATGTCTATCTATCTAAAAGAATCTCATAGAAATAAAATATATAGGCTAACTGAGCTGCAACTGCGCTTTGAGCCGCCATCCCTTTTAATGGAATCCATTCAAAAGTTGTGCTAAATAATGGGGGCATTTAAATGCAAGGCCATTTAGATTTACGGGGCTCGATTTAGATAAATTCGCTGTTTCCATCACCCTAAAATGTACAAGAATTACATTCCAATTTTAAATGCAATTCCATTCCTCTCCCTATGCCCCCCACCCAACACATCAGCTGCATTTTCAAATCAGCGATTAAGTACTTATGATATTTACGCCGCGAAAAGTAGAGTAGGGGTGCGGCCTCTAAATTTCACGGGAAAGGTTGTCAGTGAAAAGGTTTTTTTTTCTAACGCCTGCTTTCAGCATTTCTGCTTTAAGCAACCCTGTCAGCATAGCGGGTGGAGTGAGTATGTTTGTTAACTTGAGGCACCCTAAGGGCAGACTCCTTCACCTCGGGGGAAATGGGGAGTTGACTGACAGAGTTGACCTCCTGATTATAGTGGATTCCGAACCACTTAGGTAACATGGTAAAGTCACACGATTAAATCGGAGGTGACCAGGACTCGACACGCACGTAGACTGACTGGTATTTTCTCACCGCGTTATCATGTCTCACCATGTTCCCTTGCGAACGCTGTGCACACTACCAAGTTTGCCACATTTTGAAACACGCTCTGCTGTAATGGATTCAAAATGGTAAGGCCGTTGGCGTCGGTGAAAAGGTGAAAAGGATGGTGTCTCGTAGAAAGACAGAAAATAACGCCAATGATAGCTGTTATTCTACTTTCCAAAACAATAGAAATGGAGAAAGGGACTCGTAAGAAGGAAGTTTGTTCAACCGAATAAGTAAGGCAATCTAGGAGAAGGTCAGCAACAGTAAGGGACACTCCACGCCTTAACAACCTCTTTCACCCAAAAGGAAGTTTTATCAGCAGTTGATACATTGGAGTATAAATAAGTATATAAAAAATGTAATAATAAATAAATAATTAAATATTTCTGTTAAATTAATGTAAACTCATCAAAATAACGTCAAAATCAGGTAGTCCTGTCATTGTCATTGAGCTAACGCCTCAGCTACAGTGTTGAAAGCTTTCTCTAAGAGATGGTCCCTAAAAGGCGAAAGATTTATACGATTTGAAGAGAGGCCAGAGAGAGGCAGATTAGAAATAAGGAATATTGTTGGTTTGCTCACAGGGCACTGCCACCTAAGGCATCATCTGTATAAACTCAAAGTCCACACGGGCAGTAGAGAATGTAGATGGTGTGAAATGGAGGACGAAACAGCAGAGCACGTTCTCTTAGAATGTGAAGCTCTGGCCAAAAACTGTTTCAGGATACTGGGAATACCAGGGTCAGAAACGATGACAATTCGTGAAGATCCAGTGGGAAAAACCCGCTCTTTTATCAAGAAAGTGGGTATATTCCAGACATGAATCTCCATGACAAAGCGGCTGCAATAGATCTCAAAGGTCGACGCAACGAACCTTACCTTAAGGAGGCACCGCAAAAAAAAAAAAAAAAAAAGAGATGGTCCCTAAGCAATTGAGGGAAGTCAGTAGGTAGCGTTTCTCGCCGCACTCTTCAATCGGGAGTTTTCTAAGGTAATCGAAACCTTGTAGTATGACAAGGTCTCCCCGTTGTGTTGTAGGTGTGGGTGTCCCAATTTTGTTTAAATTTCCCCCACACCTCAGGCTTAAAGATATATAAAATGCATCTAGGCCTATACATTTAAAGACTTGGGGCTGTCATGATTTTTAATGTTATAAAAGGAGAGCGACAACTGTCACGAAACATCCATATTGGCATAAAGTGTACGCCGATGAAAGAGGTACGCCTCTGGATGGCTTGACCTACTTCGGACCTGGTGTGTTGGACCTGCTGCCGACCGCTGAGAATTTGAGAGGATAGTTGGTAGCATTGTATAGTGGAAGCCGGAAGCAGGGGGATGAAAGCAGGCTTGGAGGGACCGAACGGATCCAGAGGTCGTAAATATGGCCGACGCAATAAATCTACCTGGTACAAGTCAACCTCGTCTTGTTTCTAAGGCTAAGTCTCACATTCCTTTTGTATAGCGTGCTTACGTTAAGTTAGGGTTAACCATTCAATGGTACCTCAGACTTACCCTGACCTCTGAGTTTGAGGGATCATTCGACAACATTCAACCGAATTCACAAAAAGTCGTATTTACTCCTAAAGTAAACGGTATACAAGAACCAGTAGAATCCGGGCTGATGGGCCGTAGTCGAAACGAAAGCGAACAAGATACAATCTTTGAAGTCTACGCAGTTCCACTGAAGATGTCGACCGCAGATGTTGACGAAACGTTAGGAAGTTCACTTTCATTTCCACCACGGCCCATCAGCCCGGATTCTACTGGTTCTTCAATCGACTCCGGCCGTGAAAGGCTTTGCTGTTACATTAAACGGTACAAGTTAGAGGCAAAAGGTATGAGCATCTGTTATAATATGCCAGAGATATTTAACAAATTTCCACTTAAACTAAAATAATTGAATAAAATAGCAAAAACAAAAAAAATATCTAATTTCAAATGCAGAGTAACTATTAGCCATTTTAAGCCTAATTATCTTATCTTTCATAGGGATCTCATTCATTTGCCAGGAGGCTACAGTGGGTACTATATAATGGTTTATTATCAATTATCAATTATTAATTAAAATTATATCTTGCAGTACCACTGCTCTAAGATCGCTCGATAAGCGTATGCTTCAGCGGGATAATTATGTGCATAACAAATGTTTTTCAATAAATTGCACCTTTTCCGGTGTATCTGGACAAGGAAAAAAGTGAAAGTTAACAATTAATATTATTATAGGCCCACTGAGGCAATGGCGGCCCCAAGGACCCCCCCCCCCCCGAGAAAAAACAAAAAACAGTGAAGGCTAAATAAAATGCACTTTTTAAACAAATACAAATAATTACCATAGCATGGAAGCCCCCCCCCCCAAAGGAATATTTCGCCCTTGCGCTGAGGCAAATGCTCTTCCCCAAAAATGTTACGAACAAAAGCACAACTATACCCTCCAATTATGTGATGTACAAGCTAATACTTCTTTTCGTGAATTCGGCTGATTGAATTAATTGCTGAGAAGCTTACCTTCAACGCTTCGTCGTGGGATATGGCAGTGAAAGGGGTTCCGTTGACTTCTAGAATGGAGTCACCAGGTCTCAGTCCAACTCTCTCTGCCACACTCCCTTCTTCCACCCTCGAAATGTACACACCCACTCTGTCCATGCCTGAAAAATAATACAATTTATCAATTAAAGAAATAAATGGAAAAACGTGCGGAAGCAGGATCAGGGGCCATACTATTACCTTAAAACTATATAAACACTCACTCACTCACACTCACAAGCTGGAGCAGCCGCAGCATTACTGGGGGGCGCACTCCGGCTCCCAAAAATAAAAAAAAATAATTTTGAAATCTAAGGAATTAATAAAAATTTTCAATTTCAATTTGTTCCCCATGTTGACTATAATCCCACTATTGACTATCACTTATTAAAAAAAGATGAAATAATGAGACAAGGTAGGGCGCACCAAAGGTCTACAGGTCTTGAGGGGGGGGGGGCAGCAAAAGTCATTTACGCCACTGGCATGGGGCGGTTCGAATAAATCCTATGGACTCATCTGTAAAATAAAGAGAAGTGTGCCGCCCCTCCAGAACATGCAAAAAAAAAGAAAAAAAAAACTATTTTGCTGACAATAAAATTCCACAAAGACGCTGTAATCCTTACTGGCCGATAAAGCAACTCTAAAGCTCTGGGGTTTTAGATTGTGATAAAAATCTCGGGTCTAACCAAAGCGTATTCAGTATATAAACAGAAAGCTATTGTTATTGTTTCCCAAGGGATTTGTGTATATTGGGCAGCTGAGATAAGAGTGTATGGTTTTAACGGGTAGGCAAAGAGATGGGGGGATGACCCTTTTGTGGAATACTGGACTGAGCCAATGAGAAATTATTTTCGGGGGGGGGGGGAGGGGGTGCATCTGACGTCACCGGAGGTGATGTAACCTAAATATATTTAAAACTCCATTCTATTTTAGCTTTTAACGCACTACCAACTGATCTTAAAACATTAATGCCAGATAAGAAGTGCCGTAAAACAATTAAGCAATTTCTGCATAGTAATCCACAGTTTATAAACATAATATATCCGGGAGAATAGCTTAACGAAGAGAATGTTTTAGTTTTAGTTTAGTTTAGTTTTAGCTTAGTTATTAGTATTAAGGGGGCCCCAGCACGGGAGAAATCCTTTGGGCCACCCCTACTTCATTATATCACTGTATATGTAATATTGAAGAAACGAAATACATTTATTTATTTATTTATTTATTTATTATGCCAATTTGCCAAATAATGTATAATGTACCGCATACCTAGTTTTATTATTTTATTATTCTATAATTAATATTAACATCTTATAATACTAACCTAGCAACTAAGGCAGAACCCATCACGGGCCACATGGCCTATAGGGTTCATTTTCAAAATTGTATATTTTGTATTTTATTCTTAATTTTGAATATATTGATTGATTGATTGATTGATCTAGTGTATGCTGCAAATATATCGGAGGGGGTGGGGACCGGACCCTGAAGAAGGAGTTCATGGGTCAACTGAAGGAGGAGGCAGGAGCTAGAAGGCGTCAAGAGCTGAAGAGGAAGGCGCAGGACCGAGAGAGCTGGAGGATAATATGCAGGTTGTTGCTGCCAACCAATCGGAGAGATTCTATATACTGTATATTCTATTTTATTATCGTTGAATCGAAGATTGAACCTATACAAAAGATTTGTTTACCAATAAATTAATAAAATTAGCTTACAACGTAAATTATACTTTTACAATGATTAATAAGGAATCCATTAAATTTTTCAACAGTTTATTATTGCTTTCCAATTTATACGTAGTATAAGGAAAGCTTTGTGACGGTCAAAATTTTCGATTCCGAGATTTCAACGGATTTACACGTTTTCAGGTCCCAGGAACCCAAAAAAGTGGTTTTTACTAAATGTCTGTCTGTCTGTCTGTCTGTCTGTCTGTCACATATATTCTAGTCGTTATTAATGTTGATAAAATGCGGGGGGTCACTTGCCCCTTGATAGTTTGCTTCTGGGGGTAAAAAAATAAAAATAACCAAATTTTCATGAAAAATGACTAGAAAATAATTTTTCTGCGAAACGTTTCTATCGATGATTTGTACTTTCAGGTATGTTTTAGGTGTTAAATTGAGTAACGAAACCGGACAGGTGGCTTTCCCAGAAAAGTATTTGGTTTTGTACAAAAAAATGTTTTTCTGAAAAAATGATAGAAAATTCACGCTCAAATGCATTGCGTACCCTGCCAGTATTGCTGTGAGGTAATGTGTTGGTCTGACCTATCTAGAATTTACCCCACCTCCAGTTATTTTAATTTAACCATAGGAAAATTATTTACCATGAAATTACTCATTTTCTCTATCTACTAATTTTGATAAATTGAAAAGCATGTTCGAATAAACTCGGACCGGTTCTTTTAATTAAATTGGTACCTAAATCATATTTATGCAACTTAATTGGTAGAAGTTGTATTAAGTTCATTACCGTAAAATTAGTCAAAAAAGTTTTATTCGAGCTAAAGTTGCCCCTAGCCTGACAGCTTCCACCCCTTCATTTCTATTCTATTAATCTCGATTACAAAAGACCACGTCCAACTCTGACACAAATTGTAACATTTGGAGAAATCACGGGATCCCGTCAGCGCGCTTCCGAAAGCCATTTCTTAGCCCTTTTCAAACTAACTTTCTTTGAACTTTTCAAAATTGAAGTGAATTATATAAATTTGCAGGTGGGGAAGATAGAAACTTTAGTTCACTATCATGAATACAATGCATAATTGAGGAGCATGCACATTCAAAAGGCGATTTGTCACTTGAAACTGTAAATGCAGGAGAGACAAAAAACTTACAACCCCTAACTGTTAAGGGTTTGGTTGGTAAAATTGGCTGGCAAAAAGTTGATTGCTACAGGCGATCCGATTGCCCCCATTACATATATTTTATGTATACGCCACTGCACTGGTTGGAGTACAGGAGTGGACTAGTGGTACAACTTTCAACTTTCAGCTTTCACACAAAACATTGTTGGTTCGAATGCCACACTTGCTACATTTTTGTGGCCATGCTTCAGAGGGCATGTAAAACAGGCGGTCGCGGGTCTTCCTAGTTGAGTGGAAGAGAGAGCTTTATAGCCGTAACTCCGGTAAATGGCTTATTATAGTAGAACAAAAAAGTCCATATTATTATTTATTTATTTAGATTCCGCAATACTTAGAATTTGTTCTTCCAAAAATACTAACCGTAGGCGGGTATTCCACCGGCGATTTTACATCAAATTTGATTTTGTCATTGACATAAATAATTAGATTACTCGTGACTTCGTGGTATTTCATTTTAATAAACAAAAAATAACAAAAACTTAGAGTTTTAGAAAAACTTGTTATAACAACCCGAATTAGTAAAACCCAAATAATCGTTAAGAAATTAACTTTGTCTAAGAAACCCACTTGTGTTAGTATAAAACCCTGAGCGCTTTCGGCAAGAACTGCCATCTACAGAGGGAAACCCACTAGCACAGTTACACCTTATCTGCGATTTGAGACTTGCTCAACTCGAGGAGAAGATGCAAATGTGACTAGGGAGAGGAAACCTTGGTTTATATAGGACTGGGAGCGGGGGGAGGAGGGGGTGGGAGGGGGCGTGGCTGGTTACCTATTCCTAACCTACTAGCTAGATCTATTAGAGGGGATGATTGTGTGAATGTTATGTCGTTTGTTAATTTTTCCCTATTGTGTAAAGCTCTTTTGAAGCGGAAATAGTTTTGATGGGTGCATGTTTTTTCCGCTTCGAATCCGACTACTACCAACAAAAAATAGGTCTACCTATGGGTTCTTCCCTTTCTCCCCTTCTTGCTGAAATTTTTATGGATAACTTCGAACACAAACTTCTACACAATAAAAATCCCCTAGTTAAATGTATATCTTTCTGGACAAGGTATGTGGATGATATCTTCTGCATTTGGACAGGAAGTAACAGACAACTAGACAATTTCTTAAGTTTTATCAACACAATTCACCCAAAAATCCAATTTACCATGGAAGTAGAAGAAAACAACTCCCTGAACTTCTTAGACCTCACCATCACCAAAAATAATAGTACCCTAGACTTCAAGATATTTCGTAAAGAAACCCATAGCGATAATATAATCCCTGTTGATTCTTCTCACCCATTCCAGCACAAACACGCAGCATTCCATAGTATGATTTTTCGACTCCTTAACATCCCTATGAATCAAACCAACTATAATAATGAATTAAATACAATAAAACAAATTGCCCAAAATAACAATTTCAATCTCAACCTAATAGACAGAATCCTACGACATCACAAAATCAAACACAACCTCAAACTAATTTACCCCCCAGGGAGCTTAAACCCGGTAACCAATAAATCATATTTCAGGATACAATACATAGAAAAAATCACAGAAAAAATTAGTAACCTCATTTCTTCTACAACAGACAAAACACCAGCCCCGTACAATCGCAACAATTTGGCCAATAAACTCATGAACTGCAAAACCAAACCAGAAAAAGAAAAAGGCAATGGAGTTTATCGTCTAAATTGTAACGATTGTAACGCAATTTACATAGGCCAAACAGGCAGAAGCTTTAAAACTAGGGTCAGAGAACATATAACAGGTATAGGAGACACCAACACCAACAGCACATTCGCGAAACACCTTAACTCGGAAAACCACACATTCGATCCTCACAATTGGACAGCCCTACACAAAATAAAGAAAAGTTACACTTTAAATTTTTTTGAAAATGTTGAAATCAAAAGAGCTTTACACAATAGGGAAAAATTAACAAACGACATAACATTCACACAATCATCCCCTCTAATAGATCTAGCTAGTAGGTTAGGAATAGGTAACCAGCCACGCCCCCTCCCACCCCCTCCTCCCCCCGCTCCCAGTCCTATATAAACCAAGGTTTCCTCTCCCTAGTCACATTTGCATCTTCTCCTCGAGTTGAGCAAGTCTCAAATCGCAGATAAGGTGTAACTGTGCTAGTGGGTTTCCCTCTGTAGATGGCAGTTCTTGCCGAAAGCGCTCAGGGTTTTATACTAACACAAGTGGGTTTCTTAGAAAAAGTTAATTTCTTAACGATTATTTGGGTTTTACTAATTCGGGTTGTTATAACAAGTTTTTCTAAAACTCTAAGTTTTTGTTATTTTTTGTTTATTATTGTCATTGACGCTTGTTTTGTTTTAAGGAGACTATTATGTAGATACTTAACATATCTATTGTATTACAAATTAAGTTATAACATGGTAGAGACTAATTAATGATGTCTGCTACCATATTATAACTTAATTTATAATAGATAAGTTAAGTATCTACATAATAGTCTCCTTAAAACAGAACAAACGTCAACGACAAAATCAAATTTGAAGTAAAATTGCCCAGTGGAATAGCCGCCGTATGAAAGATTGATTCGATTCCCGGATAAAAACAGACTCATTTACAGCATTTACTCGAACGACGCCTTAATCGCTTTCTCCATCAATTTCAGTTTCGAAAATGAGAAAAGTTGTGTTAGCGAAAAAATCTAAAGCCCGAAGCCCACTCAATCAGGGTCATAAAACTTTCTCTACCCGCGGGGTCATCCAATATCGGGACTATCACTTCACTTAACAACTTTCTCTCTGCTCTGGGCTGCGAACGGGATATTTTCCTGGCAAACACTTCGATTTCCGATCCTCCTCGGTAGTTCATGACCTCAGGGAAACTGGTGATACCAGTAGAGGCAATGGATTTTTAAATGCGATTCCCATTAGCTAGCCTAGTAAGAGAGGGGTTGAATACACTAGCCTAGATCTACAATAAAATGCGGTTTCGGCTTAGTAGGCCCTTGGAAAGGGATGATCTACGCCACCCACCAGATTTTCTTAAATTAAAAATTAGTCTTAAATCTCACCACGTATCACCAAGGGGGAGGGAGGGTTTACAAAATGTTAAAAAAACATCACGTGATTAATGGACAACCCCAAACGGGAGATGCGATGTCCGCTTCCGATTTATTGTAAGAAAATAGATTTGCCTGGTGATACAACGCCCGATCTTTCAATTTCGGCAATGTACTCACCAGTGCGGCAATGTACTCACCGGTGCGGCAATGAAAGGTGATGTAATGAAGTAGTCCCTAAGACTGAGAGTGGGAGGGACAAGACGCCGTTAAAGTAAAGTAAAGTGTAGGTAAACTATGCAGAGTTGAGCCATTATGTCACAGCAAAAAAAAAATCACGGTAATTTGAATATAATAGTAAGTTATTGAATACAATCGTTTTACTATAACACATGCCTATTCGCCTGTATGTGCATAAATACAACAACAATATAACAAAGCTGTTAGTGTCACAAATGATGCATGCGATGCGAGCTTCCGTACATATGTATAGTATCATTTGTAAGATGACTGTTGAACGCGCAATGCCTGCACAGCATGGCTCATTCAACTTACCGAGAGTTTTCTGTTGTGTATGGATCAACTCATCTTAGTTTTATAATATTGTAAATAGTTTTGATGAATCAAACAAATTACTCACCGCCTTCTTTGCCACCCTTGACGCAAATCCCAAAGCCATGCGGTGAATCCGGCGGCCGCACCATAGTCACAGTCCTCACTATAAGATCGTCCTGCGTGTTCTGGTGAACCAAATACGGGTGATGGGAAACAGTGGACGGCGGGCTGTGCGCCCTTCGACCTCCTCCACCGACAGGGCTCGGGCCTCCGAACATCCGCAGAACCTCTTCGGGCGACATCGGCCTCTTCTTTCCTGCGCTACTCGGCGCCGTCCGGGGTGTATGACTATGTGACGCGGGCAACGAACTGAAACCACGATTAGCCGGCTTATGGGAGATGGCTGTAGTGGCCACAGGACGCTCGACTATGGTATAGGAGGTGCCAGGCGGGGAGTAGTAGAGACCACTTCGTCCGGGGGTCCTTGGGTACGGTCCCGCCGCATCCTCGGCCTCGTAGCAGCCTCTGGGTGTGACCACTGCCGGCTGTGGGCCGTAGCGGCTGTGCTGCGGGCTAGGGCGACCGGTGCCCGTACCGCCTGGACTACCGACCCAGCCAGCGTTGTTTGACGTTTGCAGCCATCGTCCGTTGCCTCCATAGTGACTCAAATGGAGATCGGCGAGGTCCTCGTCAGCCATGCGGTGTCACGCCACCGCCTGCAACAAGAGTACGATTTTTTTAGAACTTCGTGGATTGGATTCATCCGGTTGTGGAAAGGATCGGTTCCAAATTCCAGGAGGGGGGGGGGTCGACTAATTTATTTTATATAACAAGTAATCGATAAGAAAGTATAAAGTAAAATCGTCAAAATCAGGTAGTTGTGTCATTGTCATTGTGCCTCAGAATGTTTTCTCTAAGAGATGGTCTCTAAACAATTTAAGGAAGTTAGTAGCATTTCTCGCTCCTCTCAGTTCGTTCGGAAATTTTCTTCAAACTACACTGGGTATAATGGGTTAGTAATTGTAAGAGTGGACCGAAAGGCCCAAAATTCGCCTATATTGAAAATAAAGACAATTTTCTTTCTTTCTTCCCTTATAAGCGATAATGGACAAGCTGAGACAAGCTTACCACTGACGCCATGACACAGGCGAAAGTATGACTTAACCAAGTACAGATACAAGTCAGCGGAGCACGTTTCACACCTACTTTGCATGTAAACGTAGGGCTCATGCAATACCTGCTATTTCGTACCAAAGTTGCCTGAGAAACCAATCCAATGAATCTTATTTTAGATCAAAAACTTAGTCGATAAACTCGAGAATGTCTACATGAGAAATAACAAAGAGCCATTTAAGAGAGGGAAATTTTATTTTTATCCGATTGCTCGAGATACTTTTTTAAAAAACACTGGGATAATCGACCTCATTTTATGGGAAAGAAATGGCGACAGAGTCCCAAGAGGAAATGGGACAACAGAACTGGGTCACAAATGTGTCCTACTGCAACAAGTCTCATTGGGAATGTCTGTCCCCTGGATGGCTATGGCATAAGCCAAACTTAGGTACTAGTAGTTTTCTTCTCCGGGGAAAAGCGACCTTAAGAAATGGCGACGGAGCTCCAAGAGAAAATGGGACAACAGAACTGGGTCACAAATGTGTCCTGCTGCAACAAGTTTCATTGGGAATGTTCAATAAGCCAGTCTGCCTGTCCCCTGCACGGCTATGTTATAAGCCAAACATATAGGCTGTATTTTTCTTCGGGAAAAGAAGCTTCAGGAAATGGCGAAGTGTCCTACTGCATCAGACAAGTCTTATCATAAATGTTCACATAGCCGATCTGTCTGCCCCCTGGACGGCTCTGAGATTTAAGCCAAACATCAAGTAATTGCGACGGAGTCCCAAGAGGCAATGGGACAACAGAACTGAATCACAAATGTGTCCTATTGCAACAAGACTCATTGGTAATGTTCACTTAATCCGTCTGTCCCCTGAACATAAGCTAAACAATAAAAAAAATATTAGTTGTTCCCTGTTAACCGTTTAGTCAACAAGCCAGATTTCCAGAATACCAAGTTGCATACGGCGCGTCCTATACACCAACTCGACTCGTATCTGTAGCGTACTTGGTTAAGTCATGCTTTCGCCTGTTTCATGGCGTCAATGGTAAGTCTCAGCTTGTCCATTATCGCTTGTAGCCGGTGTAGGTTGACATCGAGAACGTATACCAATTTGCCAATGGCCCAAAATTCCTATACCTGTAATACAAATAATGCCCGAAATCCATGGGGTCGTTGGCATGGGGCAAGGGACCTACATATGAGCCACTATAAGTAGGCCAGGGTCCATAAAGCGTTCCGGATGGCCACAGGACATGACCACAGGACATGACCACAGGACATGGCCACAGGACATGACTATCTCCAGAGCCACCTGCACAGAATAGGTATCGCTGAGTCATCCGAATGCCCCCTCTGCTTCCAAGGGGAGGGGAATGCCGATCACCTATTCAGCTGCACTGGCATCGAGGTAGAAAACCGAACTGAGACACAGGAGGGATTGGCCCAGCTCTACTATACGCGGCACGGCGTCAAATGGCCTACCAGCCAAGGACGGGCGTTGGTTGAAGAAGAAGAAGAAGAAGGGTCCATAAAAAGTCCTTCCAAAATTACAATTACGTTACATTACGCATTTACGCATCAACTCAAAATACATCGTAAGTAAGGTACACACGGACGATTCTGTCAGTTGCAATTTGCCGACGTCTTTTCCATTGTATAACCATAAGGGTATAGCAGAAGATTTCTTGGCGATTTTGGAAGGCGGGGTTTCCACATACGTCAATGGTCAATGGTAAATATGGTTTTGACGTGGTAGCAGGCATTTTCAGTATGTCTTTAATGTATGCTAAAACGTCAATACTACATTTACCATAGACCATTGACGTATGTGGAAACCCCGCCGAAGCTGACGTGAAGAGCGCACGAAAGTGCACGATTTTCCCTCAGACAGACACGCCTGGATCATAGAAATCTTCTGAAGTAGACTCTGTGGATTTACACCAACCGTTCACCAAGCCCTATCTCTACAATGGAAATGACATCGGCATCGAGAATCGTTCGTGTGTATCGGGCCTAAATTTATGTACGTAAAATCAACTGTAAATTTGTCGATAGGCCTAGACCTTTTTTTTAGAAAACCATAGCCTTATTCAGCCTTCAATTAGTCAATATGCTGCATTTTATCAAGATCCATTGAGTATGAATGAATGAATGAATGAATTATATTGAACACAATACAATGCAATACAATACAATTATAACTAAGTAGGTACTGGCACAGAGCTACACAGTCATTTTGTATAGGACAATATTTCGAGAACCTGTAAAGACCCAAAATTCGCCCACATGGAAAATAAAGACAATTTTCTTTCTTTCTTTCTTTCTTTCCTTCTTTCTTTCTTTCTTTCCTTCCTTCTTTCTTTCTTTCTTTCTTTCCTTCCTTCTTTCTTTCTTTCTTAGAGACCTCAAAACTCGCAATCTCATTGTAATATAGATCTGGATCATTTCGAACGCCACAAAGCACAGTCACAGCCACGAAAGCAATTACGAATCCTAATTAAAAGGTAAAACTAAAGGTCGCATTTGGGGAAATTACAGTAAATGCAATTACAAGAATAGGTAAGCCGGTAATCCCGTATAGTGCAGTAACTTCCGCAAACACATCGATCTGGTGGGGCAGTGACCCGACATGCATCATTGAGTAGTCTCCCTCAGCCAACCCAGATCACTGCAGTGCTACGGTACTTAAAACACCCCCAACTTTGTGCTAGACTGCGAGGGTAAAAAAAATTATTATTACTCTCATAAAGCTCCGTCTAGGACTCTATATAGGAAAGATCCTACATTTGCTTCCCGCCAGACCCGGGTCAAACAAACCATCTTGGCGCCGTTTTCTCCTCTATAGGAGTGAAAGCTGGACGCCTACAACAAGCAACCTGAGTAAAATAAACGCGGCTCAGATGGGGTACCTAAGATGGATTGCTGGTCGAACAAGGTGGGATTGAATCTGAAATGACCGCATCAGACAAGTGCAAGTGGATTCCATAGAGAGAAGAATGGAGAACAAGCAGTTGCAATGGTTTGACCACGTCCAAAGAATGGACGAGAATATGACCACCCGGAGGTTGGCGGAAGAAAGGCCACAAGGCAGAAGACCCACCCCTCGAGAAAAGAATTGAACAACTCGCCGGAGCAAGAGGAAAAACAATCTTACGCTCAATACGTTAACGCCCAGGGCGACCCCCTCACGCTGCGCACGCGCACTAAGAGGGAAGAAGAAGAAGAAGTAGAAGAACAAATAATGGCTTTTGCTATATTACTAGGCCCACCTAGCGCAGTTAGGGCTATAAGACTCTCCCTTAGACTCAACTAGAAAAGTAAGTAAGTATATATATAATTGAACAATCAATAATAATCGAAGCATAAATCCCCAGCACTAAGTACAAAAATGACTTGTCACGCTGGGGTCAAAAGTTAAGTACAATACATAATTTAACATTATTATGATTATTATTTTAACTTACAACCCAAAAAGTAGAAAAGACCGAGACATGCCCTCTGAAGCATGGCCAGATCCAAATGTGTTACTGGAACTTATCATCTTCCAGCTCTCTCGGTCCTGCACCTACCTCTTCAGCTCTTGGTACGTTCGAGGCACTGCGTCCTCCTTAAATTGACCTATGAGTTCCTTCTTCTACTACTCTACATGCCCTAATTGTTTGGAGCCATTCGTCACGTCTCTCATGACCAGCCATTGAAATAACATAGCAGGTGGCCTCAAAATTAAAAAAATATTTCTAGCGCGTTCGAACTTCCGACCTCCCATGGACTTTAATTTATCTTAAGAGATAATCGAAGGGGGGGGGAAGCCTTATAAGTGTAAATATCTACAGGTATCTATAATATCTAATAAATGCTCTTTTATTTGTAAAGAAACCTAAAAGTCTAATAAAATTCAAATCTTATACAGAAAATTGAGTAACCTTCAATACAAGTTCTCTCAAGGTACAATTTTGTTTTACTAAGTTACGTAAAATATACAGTAGAAAGTAATCATCAAACTATCGAGGCAAAACATCCTGCAGGCCATAGTTTATAGACAATTACAATCAAATGTTAAAAATAAAAACATGGGAATGAAATGTAAATAGTAGAACTGCCAAAAGGCACATCCCCTAGTAGAAATGCTCCTTGACATTTTAATGCTCATATAATACAATAACACAATAAATCTGAGATGTATTGTATAATAAGCCAATGTGGCGAATGATTTATTATATATATAGCTCTGCAAATGGTGACGTTGACATAAGCATATCCCATTTTTTCCTGGAGAAACAAATAACCCTTCTTTTTATAGATTGTCTGAAAACCCTGTCATTTTGCCATCTGCTTTATAAGCTTTTTATTTGAAAAGTTTCAACCAATCCAATAAATCATGAAATATTTCGTTAAAGTAGGTTAGGCTTGTTGGTGGAGTTTCCTATGTAAAATAACCGTTTCCCTGGTAACATTGTTATGATCAGGAATAGTCCAGTACCAGTACAGAACCAGTGGCGGATACAGCTATTTATTTGAAGGGGTCATGGCTGAAATTGGCGCCATTTGGTAACAAAGACCGGTTCACGGTAGCCTACTTTTGTTAATTAGATAATATTTATTTTTGCTAAATTTGCCTCATTTTGGCACCCTCGAGAGAATAATTTACCTGGATCTACCTGTCCTCAGGTCTAGACCCTCACGGCGTTGTCATGAGAGCCATGACAAGTCCTTACATACTAAGGGCACAGATTAATCCGGGCTAATAGGCCGTGGTCAATTCTAAAGTAAGCTTCCAATCGTTTCATCATCAACTGCGGTCGACATCTTCAGTAGCACTACGTACACGTACGTAAGTTTGTATCGCGGAGGTACCGTAGCAACTGACTGAGCTGGTGCAGGTGTGGTTCGGTGCGCTGGCGTTTTCATTTCTGATTGGCTCGTTGGCGCCATTCTCTTTGTTGTTGTTATGATTCAAATCGATCACGGCCTATTACCCGGGATTCTTCTGTCCCTTTATTAGACTCCGGCCGTGAAAGCCTTCGTTATTATATCTTTACATACTGTAACTCTAGTGTGGAGTGTGCTCTTGTACGGAAGTGAGACATGGTGCATTTACGAATATAACAACAAAAACCTGGAAGCCTTTGAGTTGTGGTGCTACAGAAGAATCATGAAAATCCCATGGTGAGACCACATAACCAACGAAGAAGTGCTCCATAGAATAAACGAAAAAAGAGCTATTATGGTCACCATTTCAAGAAGAAGAGGCAAATGGATGGGGCATATTCTGATACACGAAGGGCTCCTCAAGAACATACTACAGGGTATGGTTGAAGGCACCAACTCAAGAGGACGACAGAGGAAGGAGTACCTAGAAGAAGTCATGAAGGACCTATGGTGCGCCACCTACAAACAACTGAAAAGGACCGCACAAAACAGACAAGAGTGGAGGAGAAAGATAAAACATTCGCTGCAAACCAATCCATAGATTGCAACTCAATAAGAAGAACATACTGTATATAGATGCATTTTATATTTCTTGAGGACTGAGGCATGGACGGAACCAGACCATTTTTTGGCGGGGTTAATTGGGGGTCAAAATGGGAGAAACATATTATAGTATCGATTAAATAAGAGCGCAATAAATTAACTTATAATAGATTTACCAAATGCTGGCGGGGGCAGCCACCCCTCCCCCTGACCCCCCCCCCCTGTATCCGTCTACACCCTGAGGTGTGGGAGAAATTTAAATAAAATGGGGACACCCACACCTACAACACGAGGCAAATGGGAGACCTTGTAATGCCAGCATCACGCACAGCCAAGTATGAGCGACTGGATCCTATACTACAAGGACTCACCTCGAATGAACTGAGAGCGGCAAGAAATACTATACTAATTTCCCTAAATTGCTTAGACTTGATAGGTACCATTAAGGTAGACAGGGAAGAAGAATGGTCAAAGATACTATATAGTGCTTATAAAAATGGTTTTCTGTGTCTTCCCATCCAAAAGCTTGCTTTCCAGTCATCGAAAATCTAGACTAAACAATTGCAACCATTCCAATTATATACCAATCACGTTTATGAATGGAGCAATAAATAACATAAAGTCTGAAAACGTAATGGCAATTACAACTAAATTTATGCTCTAGAGACTCCAGAGCTTTTTCATGCCGAGTTTCCAGTATATTATTTTCCAAAGAAATTAGTTACTTCTTTCGTAGTTGCAAGTTTTTAATTAAATTACTGTCCAAACCCTGGAACGTGTTATATCTCTTTGTGAGGTACAGACCCGTCGGAAAACTACCGTATCATAATGACGTATGCACGAAATGCTTTCAACTTTATGTAGTAACTTTGCCTTTATAATTGGACTGTTAGTCCAGTAAAATAGGGGGGATTTGGTACTAATTGGCGGTTTGTTTCACAGAAATGTTCCTCAGTCAGTGCCGGATTACCAATTAGGCACACAAGGCAACTGCATAGGGGCCCAGAGCTGCCTGGGGGCCAACAAATTTCTTTAAAAAAAGTTAATTTATTATGTAATTTTTCAAAGCTTTTCATAATACCTTGAAAAATGTGCTTTTCATAATATTGTAAATCTCAAATTCTTAAGACAGAAAGTTTTCCTGCCAAAAATTTAAAATATTATTTTTTATTATTATATAATTTATGATGTATTTTGTATTTAGTTGGTTTTGCATTATTAGTTTTTAGTTGCAATGTTAGTCATCTTACCTAGTAAGACATAGACTCCATAGAAGGGGGAGGGGGGCACCAATTTCATTGCCTAGGGGCCCAGAGAAGGTTTTTTTTTTTTTTTTTTTTTTTTTTACCTTCGTGGGGCCTACTCGTTTGAGTTCCTATAAGCGTCGACCTAGAAGGTCTTTTGCTTCCACGTTTGCCGTCTACGCCCATCTTATAACACCAGTCTTTTTGATAAATTCTAGTGTTTTTGTGATGGGATTAGATCGGATGGTTTCCTCTTCAGACCAGAGAAGGTTAATCCGGCCCTGTCCTTATTGCAATGTCCAACTGAAAGTGAAGAAAAACAGTAGAATCCGGGCTGATGGGCTGTGGTCGAATTGAAAGTGAACTTCTAATTCGACCACGGCCCATCAGCCCGGATTCTACTGGTTCTTCATTTGACTCCGGTCGTGAAAGCTTATGCAGTTACATTCCATCTGAAAGTCGAAAGAGAAAATTGGATCGGGGCGCGTCTTTATGCTCGTAGTTATTGAAATTTAAAATGGGCAGACCAATAATATAATTGACGATTTCACTTTATAATTTCTTGTCAATTACTTGTTGATTACTTGCATTGTGTAATTTAACAGAAATATATATTTATTTATTTATAATACTGCAAATAATAATGGTATGGTATGGTATGGTAAGAATTGCATTGGGGCTTCAAAAAATAATTCTTTCCTCAAATCACACCCTTGCTTGGGAAAGCAACTTATTTGGTTTTGTTACTCTATTTATCACCTAAACCATGCCTGAAGTTAGAAAGTACCGATAGAAAGGTTCATCAGAAAAATAATTTTTTGAGTTATTTTTACTGAAAATTTAGTCTTTTCTATTTTTTTACGCCTTGAACTATTTACTATAAAATCAAGGGAAATACGACCTAGTGGGGGTTATTACAACATGAGTAAGTACATACGGTATTAAACCACCCAAAATGAAGTTATCCAAAGAAGGAAATAAAATACCATTAGACAATTTTTTTTTAACATACATGCCGAATTTCATCAAATTCTATGGAATAGTTTGGGCCCCAAATCGAGTTAAAGGCAGACAGACCGACAGACAGTTGGACCATCACAAACCATTCTTTATCTTCTTCTTCCTTTAATGCCTTTTCTATCGAAGATTGGCAACCATCCTTATACTGACGCATAAATCAGGAACCTCAAGAAAGATATGAGATGCGGAACCTACTTGGAACTCAAGAGAACGGCCCAAGACAGCGAGGTGTGGAGAAGGACGTGGAAAGATTTGCTGCAAACCAATCGCTAGATTGCAACTACAGGAGAAGAAAATGAGGAACAAGTATGTAAAAGGCGGCCTGTTACAAAAAAAAATTGTTTCAATTGGTGGTATCACTGCAATCGTCGCATTGACTGCTTCAAAAAATGTAATAAAAATTCCAATGAAATTCCTATACCGTATTATCAAAGAATATTAATTAAAATATTAAATCTCATAATAATAAGCATTTAGATTTTAGACGTTTTTCTCTCCTGCGTTTACAGTTTCAAGTGAAAAAATCGCCTGTGCATGTTACATGCTCCTCAAATAAGAAAGCAATGAGACTTATATGTTTTTTTTGCTTAAGGGTATACAGCCATTTCCATTTGGCAAAAGACGGGGGCCAAACTTCAAATGGGTACGCACTGGACAACAAGGTTGCCCAGGGACCGTCTAAAACAGATTGCCCAACAAGAAAGCAATAACAACACAGCTTTCAAGCGCCCGCCATATCAAATTACACCTTATACCGCGACATTACATTACTGGACTATGTAATAACTCAAACTTGGGCTGTGAGGTGTGAAGTTTCTTTGTGTGTTTAAAACATTTATATGAAGGGTCTCTCTTATACTGTACTATTGTGAGGTAGCCTACGGGACTGCGGTGGAATAGAGAGAGACGCTGAACAAGGATTTGGTTTTAAGTTTAAATTTTGAATAAATGAAATTCATTAAAAAAAAATCTGAGGAACCATTATTTACTTCATGTAGGCTATGTTTGACGTGCTAAGGCGCTCATTCCATCGACCGGCTAGGGCTATTTACAAAAGCGGTGACGTGGTAGCAGACATTCATGACTTAGGTGGGGTTTCCACCGACCTCGCATTGCAGAATGCTAATGACATTGACGGAAATCAGAATTTTCCTTTTTATAGAAATCTATTAAAATGTTTGTACTTAACATATCCCATGACGCCATTTTTTAATTTTAGTTTGTTTGTGATTTTACTGTATGATCATTGATCAATTTTAACTATGGCATAAAGGAAAATAAACATTTCCGTCAATTCTGCAATGCGAGGTCGGTGGAAACGCCACCTAAGTCTTGAATGTCTACTACCACGTCACCATTTTTGTAAATAGCCCCAGCCGGTCGGTGGAATGGGTGCCTAAATAGAGTAACAAAACAAAATAGGACGCTTTCCATAGCAAGGTTTTGGTTTTGAAGAAACAATTATTTGTTTGCAATAAAGTCGCTTTTTCATTTCATTTCATTTCATTTAAAGATATTATATCGACTTCGATGGCCAGGTGGTAACGTGCTTGTACTTGTGCGAGCCGTTACACGCCATGCGATTGGAGACGTGTCGACGGCCAGTAACTCAACACAGGTACTAGATACTAACCTACAGTGGCGACTAAAGAGGTCAATCGGGTACATTCATTAAATTGTTTGCATACGAATCTTTAAAAATATATATATATATATCTTATGTTTCGACTGTCCGTGTGTATGTTCCGGGCCTCCTCTCAAACGACTGGACCGATTATGATGAATATTGTTGTCTGTGTTCAAGGAGATTCGAGGATGGTTTACATTAACACTTTCGTCCACTGGAAAATGTTTTTATAATTTGATTTTGGAATATTTTACATTGATGCGTGTACATGGCTGCTGGTACTGCCGACATCTAGCGGCAGACTGCACTACATTTAATTTTCGTTTATCCCGACAGTTGGCGCTACCATCGCCAACAGACATCAACTGACAACTAGCGGCAGACTGTGCTACCATTAATTTTCGTTTATCCCGACAGTTGGAGCTGCGTGTGTGTTGTGTGTGACTACAATTAATTTACATGAGAGGTGACTGCGAGGCCGTAGGCCGAGCTGCCGCTTGATTTACATGATCAGTGGGCGCGAGGGCGAAGGCATGTGGCGGAGGCACTTGGCCTGCACATTCTACTGCAGTATACTATGCAATTGTCCTATCGATCAGCCTAGTGCTCTAGGATAGGGAAAACCTATAGGTAGTCGATATTTAACCACGGGAAAATTATTTGCCATGGCACTGTAACGCTACGTTTACTAATTGTTAAATATAAAATCATGTACGGGTTTACCGGTTCTTTATTATTCTACTGTCCTAGGTACAGCAGTCTTATGCTTAGGCTGGGTTTCCACATACGTCATTGGTAATTGTGGTATTGACGTTTTAGCAGACATTAAAGACATACTAAAAATATCTGCTACCACGTCAAAACCATATTTACCATTGACCATTGACGTATGTGGAAACCCCACCTTACATATTGTACGTAGATGTGCAAACTAGGGCCATAGGGGCAGATCCAGCCCATTTTTGGGGAAGAGGGAGTTGTGGGTCGAAATAGAGCAAACATATTTGCTAACGATTTAATTGGAGCGTAATAAATTAACTTACAACATATTTACTAAATGCCCATATTTAACTTCGTTTCAGTCTATTTCGAGGTTCACAGCATCCTCAATCCATCCAGATATAACAATACGAGCAGCCATTAAACACTTCGTCACCTTAATCAAAGTTGACAGTCTACCAAATTACTTTCCCACGCGAAGCTGAATTTATTAGAATTAATGTGTCACACCCGAATGTGAAATACACCACATCCTCTTCGTTATCTCTCTTTGAAATGCATACTGTATGAATCGGACATGTGGAGTAGTGGTACACGTGCTCTTGCACCCGTAAGGTTGCTGGTTCGAGTCCCACATCGAGCCCCATCACTGGCTGCCTCGCCCCTCACGCTAAAATTAGGTTTTGAGGGAGGTTCAACATTTTTGGGACCCGGCCGAATCCATCAGAGCTAGTTTATAGGGTTAGCAGTGTGGATTAACCAAAGCTGGCTCATTGCTAGAACAAAAAGTCATTATTTATTTAATATATTATACTGTACTGTACGTAATATCCCCAAATATACCCACAAATCGAGGAACAAACAGACTGACGGACAGATAATTCCTAAAAACCACTTTTTTGGCTTCCTGGTACCCCAAAACGTGTAAATCCATAAGAAAGCAATCATCTATAGCTCGATTTCGTTGCTTCTGATTCTATCGCGTTTTGTTTTCTGCACGCATGTTCTTAATCATTGATACCGCCATACAACTTTAATTGATTTATCTTTGATAACCATACACCGCAAAACAAAACCATCAAAAATTCCGACTGTCCATTAGAGGTCAATTTACC